>CM042068.1:4421659-5021659 GCA_023512825.1 Liposcelis brunnea
GTTCGACATGAAAAAATTATCAAAAGATTTGTTCGACATGAAAAAATTATCAAAAGATTTGTTCGACTAGAAGAAATTTTTAAATATGCTCAGAAATATTTTAAAAAGTTAAATTTTGTTATTGAAGAATTTTTTTTATAAAATTCTTTTTTCTTAAAAAAAAATTATGTGTTTTTGTTAAAAATGTCTTGCTAAATTTTTGGGCTTGAAAATTGCTTAGTGACTATAGAACATTGCTTATCTTAAAATTTTGACGAATCTCGTGCCCAAAACTCCTGATAGGTTCCCAAAAAAATTGAAATTTTAAAATTCCCTTACGGCTTTATCCTTTTTTCATAAATAACTATCGATCCGGCGGAAGTTGACTGATCTCTAACAGGAAACATTCCTTTTTGTTTGTTTTCCCATTGACAGCTCGTCATATCAATTCAACAAACCTGAGCTGTGTGAGGGTTTGGTTGGTCGCTGCTCAAAATATAATCACGTGGGGGTAAAGGGGATATTTCATTCATATTTCCGAGCTTCTCTTTTATATTTTATATTCCTTCCTGTTTTGTAAACTGATATGAGGCCCTTCGAGAATCATCGATCACGATTTCTGACTCGTTTGCTTAAATCATTTTTTTTTTTTGTTTTAAAGGGGCCCTCGTAAAAAAAAACCGGGGATAAAAAATCCTTTTACCGTCAAGACTTTTTGAGAAAAGTTAAAAGGGAAGAAAACCTTTTTCGAACAAAGAACTTGGGCGTTTGAAGTGATGCTGAAAAACTGGAGAAAAGGATTTTGAGATTTTAGAAGTATCACGGGGGGAGGTGAAAAGGGGGGGGGGGGGGCTTTTTTGAGGAAAGGGAATTACGGGTTTTTGGATTCCTTACTAATGCTCTTCTGGTACTGAAATAATGACACGGTTTTCGGTCAAGAAAACGAGAGATGTTATGAGTTTCCATCATTAATCGTCGTCCAGACGTCAGGAGAGAGGGAGGGGGAGGTGGCAGAAGGTGTAATTGTTGGGAAACTATTTCACGTCAAAATGAAGAATGATTCAAACTCGGAACCAGAAACTGACTTGTTTATCTTGATAACTGCCATTTGAAATTCGAAAGGGGGGGTTGCGTATATATAACGGGAAAGGTTGTTTCGTAATTTTACAATTTTCGGGGCCGTCAGGAAATTATTTTAACAAACGCACGATACTCCTGCGAAATGAAGAGAGAGAGAGAGGGAAAGTGATCATTAAATTTTTGACAGATAGCCACTACTTGTCTTGCAAAGAAGAACAATGTTGCATCCATTACAAGGTTTTATAGCGTTGCTAACTGTTAAAAGTGCTGCTAGTTTATTATTCCGTTTTTTTCCCTGACTTTTATTGCTCACCCTGTAATGACTACTCCCTTTTTTTTTACAAAAAAAAAAATATTTCTTTCACGCGATTTTTTGTCCCTCGTTTTCCCTCTTTAAAATGTTAAATAATGGTTGTACGGGGACGTAATCTAAGGAGGTCGGTGTCAATTATTATGTCGTAACGGGTGCCAGGTGTAGATTATTAAGAAAGGGATAAAAAAGACGTATGAGCATTACTGACCTAAAAAACGTTTGATTTTATGCTGGATGGGGTGATTCTTAGTTCAACCAAGGGAAATTAAAAGAAAAATGGTCCTGCGTTCCAGCTGAAGAGTACATCTTCGTGTTAATGGGGATACCTGGGAGCGTGGTATACTGGACGATCGATCCGAATCAAGAAATCCGAACTAGCATCGAAGTTGCTCGAGTGGAGGGGCTTTTACCCGATTCAAAAATGTCCTATGCTGTCTGGGATTTAAAATTCCCATTCGTCTAAACGTCTTGAGTCTTCTTTACGGCTGCGAAACTTGGACGCTCAAAGTTGCCATGATGAACCGTCTGAAAGCGTTCGCAATGTGGTTTTACCGAAAAATCTTTCGAGGACCCAACATATGACCAACGAGGAGGTTTCACAAGGACCTTGAACTACTTGCGACCATAAAACGCAGGAAGTTGGAGTACCTTGGGCATATGTTGCGAAGACCCAAGTACAGGCTGCTGCAGACCATCATGCAAGGTAAGGTTAAAGGTAAAAGAAGACTGGAAGATCCGGATTGGTGGACAGCACGGACGGTAAGATAGAGACCTCGAGCGTCAAAAAGAAGCGTCAGTAGACCACAAAAGAGATGGTGCGACGACATTAAGAGGGTGGCGGGACTGAAATGGTCGCAAAGAGCCTAAGACAAGGAAGTGTGGCAAAGTTTGAGAGAGACATTAGTTTAGGAGTGGACGGATATAGGTTGAGAAAAGAAGAAGAACCGTAGAGGATGTTACAGGCTGCTGCAGACCATCATGCAGGGTAAGGTTAAGGGTAAAAGAAGACTTGGTCGTGAAAACCTCTCCTGGTTGCGGAATTGTGCCGGGTTAACCGTGGGCCGCAGATCGTGAAGATTTAAGGAGCTCGTCGAGTCGATCGCCTAAGCTCGTGTGCGAGCAGGGCATTTAAAGAAAGAAGAAAATTTCGATTTTGGACATTCATGCCATCATTTGAAGAGATTGACATTGTTGCCTACCTTTCTTGGACGTTGCCTATCTTCGGTGAAAACGAGGTACACTTTTGAACATAGTCGCTGGTGCCAGCAATAGTCCTAAATCTGAAAGTAAAACCCGCCCGCAAAATCGATTCTAATGAAATAAAAATATCCGTTAATGATGAAATTACATCCCATAAAACTTACCCGGCTGCATAGGAATTAAATCAGCACATTTCATCATTAAGAGTTAATGCCTTTGAATGGATCTCGGGGCAAAGTAATGAAAAACGTCTAGCGTTAAGAAATAGATTGCTTAAACGATTTCCCTTAAACCGTATTAAGTGTTCTAAATCGGTTAAGGCATCATTTTAAAATGTGTCGTAATTAGGGGGAATAAAGAGGAAAGTGTTGGCGGGACAAGGCCGTGTACGGAGCTTGAGAAGAGAGTGAAAGTAGGAAAAGGGGGGGAAAGGAAAGCAGGGTAAGTCACGCCAAAAGAGTTTCTACAACTTTATGGAACCCGTTCGCACCACGCGATCAATTCGTCAGTCTTATTCAAGAAGTTGTTGCGCGTAAGGAAAATTTTCCTTCGGGGGGTAATATAAGAGAGAGAGAGAGAGAAGAGGCGGAGGTGGCGGACGACGGCGAAGAGGAGTTCGAAGGAGGCTTACAAGAGCCGAGGGTGAGATGATGAAATGTAGGGAAATTAGAAAATAAATTATAGACCCTTATTTTCATGGCCTCGATACTTTGAAAGTAACGCGAATTTACTGTCAACTCCGTTTTCTATCCCTGGCTTTCCTCTTTTGTTTTCCCACTTTTAAGCGGCTTTCCCCCGGCTGATATGTTTTAGGGAATTGTATATTTTGAATTAAAGGGTAGAATGGCGGAAATCATTGTTTCCACTTCCCACTAAAGTTTTAAATACAAATATTCCCTCTTTGCGAGTAGGAGGTAACCTAAAGACGATCTTTTTTTTTTTGCTGAAGAAGAAAAAAATGAAAAAGGATAAATTTCCATTTTAAAATCGGACACTGCGGGGATCGGAGAAAACACATCGAAAAAGGATAGAATCGGATGCTCCTGCGGATATCTCATTTAAAGAAAATAAAGGGAGAGTCTTTGATGTTCCGCACGGACCGAACCTTTCTACTCGATGGGGCTTATGTTAAAACAGCAGGAGCCTGCCTTTAGCAAACGTTGTGGCTGGTGCATTAGCTTGACAGTCCGGATTCCCCCTTCCTTAGATTGAAAATCCTCCTTTGATTTCACTTTCTCTTTTTTATTATTATTATTTTTGTTAACTTTATTTTCATTTCGGTTTCAAAGAGCGCGGGGAACGTTTAAAACAGGTGACTTTTTAAAAAGTGTCGTCGCTCTTTCTCTCACCGGATGTACATTAAAATGCATATGAGGGGGAAGAGAGAAATGCGGAATAATTTGAGCCCCCTTTTTTTTCACCTTTGTCGGGGTGAGCTATATGTAAAAGATTTTTGCGGTAATGGATGTTGCCCATACTTTTTACCCTGTAAACCCTTTTCCCATGAATCATGCATTAGTGTTAATCCAACGCAAAATATAATAATAAAATGGGGAGGGTTTCTGTTTTTGGGTTTTAGGCGTTAACTTTATACCGAAGGGGTGGTAGTTTTTTTTTTGAGTGGAGCAAGGGCTTTGGAATTCGACTGGCACGACACCTTAAGCCTTAAGACTGATGGAAACTATTTCAGGCTCTGGGCCTGGAATGTCTAAGTTGACCATCTATGGTTCCGAGATATTTGATATTTCGGCTATGTGTTGCGCAATGAAAAATACCAGCTCCTGCATCTAATCATGGAAGGGAAGATTGAGGGACAGCGTAGACCAGGCAGACGGCAAACCTCGTGGCTCAGGAATTTAAGAAACTGATATGTCCCTGTCTCGGGCAGCGGCATCCATTGTTCGAATAGCGATGATGATCGCCAATCTTCCACACGGAGACGGCACATAAAGAAGAAGAACGATCTCTCCTCGCGGACGGTCAGATCCCATGATTAACGAAATCACTACTCGATCAGAAATTATGAAAATCCGATTAAAGCAACACCCACCAAACCAACGGAAAACAGAATCCCCATCCATTTATTTCAACTGACCTTATGAAAAATATACTTCCCCGTACAAATTCACCTCGTACTCGCCTTCCTCGAGCTTTCCCACTGACACAACCATTAATCCTTCCAAGGGTGAGACAAAGACAAGATCAACAAACATTGCTGCTTGCAAAATCCCAACGGGAACTCGTACACATACGCAATAACCTGACGTGTTTCAAAAATTATCAGACTACGCCTAATATGATTTAGAACATCGTGATCTATTGATGGTGTTAGTAAAGAATAATAAAAAAAAAGATGATATCAGCGTGGAAAGTGAAGGTCGAGTAGTTGGAGTGCAAAGTAAGAGAGAAAGAAGTGTATTTTGGATATGAAAAGGTGTGAACAATGTACCAATTTGCTATGTCTGAATAGATATATCCAAGGTTAATGGACCTAATTATAATTGAGAAGCTTTAGGACATGGTTCTCTTTTTTTTTTTATTTCATTTGACGTTTCAAGTACGGGCGTTCCTTGCATTGTGTGTGTTTTTTTAGGCTACGAATCTGTTCATGCGGTAAAGGGTTTTTATGTATGTAATTTTATACTCTTATTAAGGACTCCGGCTACTATGGCGTCGAGGTAGGGCAAACATAGGTTTGTAACGAGGGAGTTGGAGATACGCCCACAGGTGATGCCTGTAATGCATTTAGGGCTGACCATACAACTGTAATTTATTGATTATATTAATATATAGAAAAAAAAACATGTTATTTCACACTTGAAAGTAACATGTAATGACTTTTTTTTTTTCTTTCCTGAATTATTATACGTTTTGGAGAAAAAAAAAGCTTTTGTAAAGGATGAATACGAATTTTTTTTTTTGCTTTTTAACCCCCTTAGAATGGGAGAATGGACTTTTTTGTATTGCAAGCGTTGAAAGCAGTGTATATATAAGCCTTGTGTGTCATTTTGTAATTTTTTTTATGGTGTGCTAAGTTTGTGAGTAGTAGGATTTTCTCCGTCAACTGCTCCCTCGAGGTTGATGGATTTAAACTTTTTCGATTATCGAAAAGTTGTCTTTATGTTTGAAATTTTTTTTTTTTGAGAGAGAGAGATATTTTATTTTTTGTTGAGAGCATATGGACGCGAATAAGGAGTTGGGAAAGACCCGTTTGCAAGTTAGATGATAATGTTAGGGGACGGTTTTATTACACCTTCATTAGTGGGAACCGATGCGGTCATAAAATTAATGAATCGATGCAAACTCGTTGTCAACCCCCGCCTAAAGTGAGGCCCCGATGGGATATGTCAGACATTTCATGTAACGATTATTTTCCGGGGGAAATGGCTTGGAGTTTTGAAGATGTATGGTAGGGGAGTGGCACTGTTGGATCGTTGGAAACAAGACTGCAAGGATCAGTGGATGTAAATTGTAGTTCTTAGCTGGTTTCGAAGTCACGTTGTTAATGAGTCAGCAGACAAAGTTCAGGAATTTTGGTGACCTGGCGGGCTTATGAGCCAGTTTTAGACGATTATAGAGCCCTTGCAACCGTTCAAGACAAAGATGAAGCTCGCGGTATAATTTCAGGTTAAGGAGGAGACATGGAACAGTCTGAAATTAAGTAAGAGCCCGTGGAGCAGCCTGAGACCGAGGAAAAGCCCGTGGAACAGTTTTAAAGATAGTCTGAAATCATAAAAGAGCTTGTAAAGAAGTCTGAGACAAAAAGGAATTCTTAGATACACCGGACACTGAAGAAGAGTTAACAGAAAAGCTGATGGAACAGTTTTTGGAATCAAGTAAAAACCCTTTATCAGCTTTGGACTTCAAAAAAACCCATGAAATTATTGGAGACCAATAAGAAACCTGAGGAACCGGCTGAGACTAACACAAAGCTTGTAGGAAAGCCGATAAAACAATTAGAAACAATATTAAATCAGGTCAGAACCTGCCTACTGACATCCAAGGACCACTGCTTTCTGAGTCCACTGTGCCGATAACAGTGCGGAGTGGAGGATGTCGTAAGGTGGAGGCAAAGGAGGCGCTTCTGGTGGGACCACGTGCAAAGGATGGATGATGGTATCCAAGCAAGAGCTTCACTAAGGGGAAGACTCGTCTTTCCAGCCGCCCGCCCAAACGATGGAAGGACTCATGGCAGTCATCTTCTCAAGAAGCCGGCTGATTTCCCTAATTAACAGCCCGAGAGGTTTTTAAAAAGCCAGAAGAAGAAGATAAGTTAGGTATGGTGAAGCCACGAAGGCTACGGTGGGCGGGGCATGCACGCGTGCAGCCGACGAGGACTATCAGGAAGGTGATGGACTGTTGGGCCATTAAGAAGGCCGCGGCTGAGGTGGGAGGATACAGTCACACGGGATGCAGGTCGCAGGACTGGAAGGCGGCTGCCCCTGAATAACGGAAACTCTGATGCGAAAATAAGGCTTCAAACCTTGTAACGCCGGATAAGTAACTATGATGAAGCCATTGAACAATTTGAGACTAAAAAGAAGCCCTTGGAATAGTTTGAGATGAAAAGGAGTTTATTAAACAGTTTTCGGAACAATGGATTAAGTCAGAGCCTGTGGAACAGCCTGGGACTAAAAAAGAGTTTTTGGTAAAGCCTGATGCTAAGAAGGAACGCACGGAAAAGTGTGTGGAGCCAGTGGAATATCCTGAGACTGAAAAGAACAGTCTGCGGAACAGCCTCGGACTTACACCAGTTCCAAGCTAAGATGGACCCCATCGTAGTTTAAAACCTCCGACTAATCCCTTTAAATATCACACTTCCAGGCGAGAAAAGAAAACCCTAAATCTTTTTTTTTAAAGATCAGATTTAAATATTAAAACAAAGAGGTCCGAGGGTTAATTCAACAACCTTTCTCGAATAAATAAAACGAGTTAAGCATGAAAAATAACAAAAGAACACCCGGTTTATAAATCGGATAGATAAAGTTGGCAAGGAGGAGATAACCGAAATTTATGAAGTTAATTCCAGCAAAAAAAAAAAGAAGAAAAAAAGGTTCCATATTGAAACTGTTTGACGTACTACCCTACTCCTATCTCCGACCCCTATAAGAAAAATAGAGGCAATATTCAAAACGAACACAGGAAGGGAGCGGCAGCGGCGGGCGAATTCAGAAAAGAAAAAAAACTCGGCAACAGCACTTACAAACGGATCTTTGGATCTTTATCTACGATCGAGAACATAAAACATTTTATTTAAAACTATTCTCGTCACTTTTTCCCATCTCTAAAGATTCAATAGGGAGGCTAAGAAAGGAGGTAATAAAAAGCCGTTCGATGTTGAACAGGAATCCTTACAACGTCATGTACAGGGAGGGCACGTACTGGAAAGGATACCGTGTAATCCTACGCACTTAAGAAAAGAAAATGGATAAAAATATGTTTCCTCTCGTGCTTCCTCTCTCTCTCTCCTCTCGACGTTCTTTTCAATTTCGAAAACTGTACCGTGACTTTTCGTTCGGGATTGAAAGGGAAAATGAGAAAAGGCCTTTTAGAAAACGGTTTAAATCAAGGATCAATGTTGTTCCTTCTCATTTGAAATGTGAGTGAGAACGGTCATGGATGGTTTTCCAGCTAAATATTTATAACTTTGTTGCTAAAGCGGATTTTAAACTCGGGTTTTCGGTGGGGAGAATATAAATTCAAATTGTCGGTAACATAACGTTCCACCTCCCCCGAAAATTTATTTATTTTTCACCACTTCGCAGTATAATCCAATTGCCGATTATTAATTACGCTCCCCGTTCTTTTTTTTTTAACCTAAATTAATTACCCTGGAGGGAGAGGAAAGCACCTTCCGGGTTGACAAAAAAAAAAATTAAAAGAAGAAAAAACCACGGGGAAAGAAACCGAGTTCGGGTAAATAAGTCAGATTACATGGGAGGAGCCACGATTTTCATAAAGTTGAATAATGAAGTCGTATTTTCTTTTGCGAACCTTAGCCAAGTGCCTTCGCTTTTTAAAACAGTTTAGAAAGGGAGAAAAAAATACAGCTAAAGTAATATCCCCGAGACGTAATGGAAGAGTTTTAGCTGATCCCAGGTGAAGTGACAGATTATGCGAGACCCGTCCCGTGACACGTTTCCTTCCACCTTTCCCTTTTATCCCCTCCCTCCTCTTTTACCCTCTTACCTCGCGCGAAACTATTTAATTCCTTTAAAGAAAATCACGTCCTGCGAGACTAAGATAGTAAATTTGCCATTGTCTGATTTATGCTATGGGCGTTTGATTTAGTAGCACGGGAAAATTATTCGCAAATTTATGTTTTTAGTCAAGGATCTTGACGTCATCGCCTTTTGTTCGGGGTGGTAAAGGATGATACCTCGGGATTTAAGGATATGTGGGACTTCGAGAGATGGATGTCTCCGTGATAAGGTGGGAAAGGAAAATGTTATGGGTCACTGGAGTATGTTGGTTATTATGTTCAAATAAACGACTCGCTTGACAAGCGCTTTTATAAAAAGAAGAATGATTTCAGGATTTAGTCAAGGCGAAAATATGAATAAGAGTTCAGTGATGGTGAAGGTTGAGTTGCGGTGAGACTTGTATAGGAGAGAATTTAAAAATAGGAAAACGTATGGGAGAGCCTTGATCTGTTACAAAACAATAGACAACAAAAATGAAGTCTAGGAAGTACCTCATTCATTGCTGATATTTTTATCTCAGGGCGTTGCAGCAGAAGATAAAGCAGGCACGGACTTGCGATTTTAGGTGACTACAGAACTTTAGAGCTGATTTTATTTATTTTTTTAAAAAAAAAATTGGTGCGCACTCTAAGAAGACAGGGTGAAATATTGACAAGTCCATTAGTGCCCCGTCATCTTAAAATGAGGGTAAACATTTTTTTTTGTTTAATAACTAAAATTTTGGATAGTTGTAGCATTCTTCTGTGAAAAATACATAAACTCCGCTATGTTTTCAATTTTTATTAAAAAAAAATGCGTGAGTCCCACTACGGAGACTCAGGGTAGAATTGAAGTGAAACTTCTTTAGGCCTAAGGGCAACAAACAGTCACACCGGACGGGACAAAAGAATTATCACATTAAAAATTATACAAAAAATGATTATCATATCTTGTATATTATTAAAAATTAAATTTTCCGTCTTTTAAAATTTTTTCAAAAAAACCATTTAAAAAAGTTAAACTCGATCCCAAAAATATTTGCTCTAAATCGCGGTAACTACAGTAATTAAATATTCATCAAACTAGTAAAACTCAACAAAAATGTGTAAAAACCGGTAAAAACTGAACTAAAATGTCTTAAATTTTTGTAAAAAAAAATAGTATGAGCATTGAGCAAGAATCTAAGGGTCATATGAAAAGGGCGGAAATTGACAAAGGGCCGAAAGTAATTTTCGGCCCTTTCCAATTTTTTAATTTTTTTTTCGACCCTTTTCATTTTCGGCCCTTTCCAATTTTTAAATTTTTTTTCGGCCCTTTCCAATTTTTTAATTTTTTTCGGCCCTTTTTATTTTCGGCCCTTTTCATTTTCAGCCCTTTTTATTTTCGGCCCTTTTCATTTTTTTCATTTTAATTTTTCCCGGTAACCCAGTGGGTCAATCCGTGCCCCTGAGCTTGAGGCAAATTCCTGAAAACCTGAAGGCTAAAGCGTCTTCAGGCAAGTTTCTTTCTGCTACCACCTCCACTCAAAAAATATCTCCGAAAATTGTGAAAATCAGCCTGCGGAAGTGAAAACTCTCAAATTCCTCGAAATCAATGACAAGTTCTAAATTGTCGTTCAACTTCTTTTTTTAAAAAAAAAAAATCAGAGACCTAAAACTAACGATCACGTTTCAATCATTTAATTCAAAAAAACGGGAATAGTCATCGTCATCGTCATCGTCACTTTCGGCTGTTTCGTCAACCGTGTCTCTCCCGTCATCGTGATCAGTCGGTCAACATACGGATCAATTGATTGATTATTTACAAGAACTGGGGAAAAGCAAACGAAAATAACCGCGGCCAATGGATGATGACATGTTATTTAAAATTTTCCTCCTATGGACAATAGACGCGGGGACGAGTTAATTTGCATTTAAAATAGTTGTTAAATTCCCCGCCTACGAGTTTTATCGCCTCAAAAAAAACCGGGGGTGAAAGGCTTTTTCACCCCGAATCTCCCCCTCCTTCCTTCTTTTTTTTTTTTATTTAAAAAGAAGTTAATTTTACAAAAATAAGGGGTTTTTGCAAAAATATAAAAACCTAATGTCTCGGAATGCATTTATCGTTATTATGCTAAACTCGGAAGCTTGAAAAATTTATTGAGTCAATATTCAGTAGGAAAAAACTCGGATTGGATTAAAAAAAAATAAAAAGAAGGGGCCGTGAAGCGGGGGGGGAAAAGAGACAAATTTTTCTCCGATTGTTAACAATGATTATCATCTTAATTTGCCTCTCGTTTTGAATTTTTCTTTTTCCTGCTGTAGGGGATGAATTAAGGGTTTCGGTGCTCATTAAACGTGGCAGGAAAATCGTTTCAGTGCTTCAGTCTTGATTTCAAGGAATAATTGCTAAAATTAGATTTTTTCCTTTTCAATTTTCACGAAAAAAAAATAACCAACGATTAATCAATCGTTTTTTTTTTTTATATAAAAAAAACCTTTGACCTTATAAGAGGATCAATCGGCCGGAAAAAAAAAACTGTTTTCGATATATAGTTAGGAATCAATGAAGGAAAGCAATTATCGTAAATATTTCAAAGTCGTGGAGAAAACCTGGGAAGAGTTATACACCAAGGACGTTTTTCTTTCAGTTCAGTTTTTTTTTTTTTTTAGACGGGTCGTAATTCCGTGAAGCGTTTTTCGGAGAAAAACCGGATCGAAACTTTTCATAATGCCCCCTGGAGAAAGAAGGAAAAGGATGAAGGAAGGGAAAAAAAAATACCGAGCGTAGATTTTATTGACTCGGGCCTGCCATCGGATCATGTTCTATATAAAAATTTCATCAGAGAATTGCTTCCTTATTTCTTAAGGTTTTGTTTCCTTTTCTTCTACTTCGGTAATTCTTATATTAAAAAGTTTCGCCATGGGACCTGGAATCCCTTTCCATGATTTTAACTTCTTAACCGAAATGAAAATCTTTTATCATATGTTCGATAAGGCAGAGAAAATGTGAAAGACACAAGGATTGCGCATTTTTTGTGCATAAGCGGATTCCGAAAATTTTGTTTAGGGAAAAAGCAGGCCGAAAATTCGAAATTCCAGGCCACCGATTAGTCGAAATCGAGTCCCATATTGGCACTGTCCGTAAAATTTAAAATTTTTCGGTTTTTGTGGATTTTTCAGAAAGGGCGAATTTTGACGAAAAAATAATAAAGGAAAAAGTTGTTCCAAATAAAGTCTAGTATCTCTGTTTAAAATAAGAAACAAATCGTTTGAGCCGGTTTTGAGTAAATTGTCAAAAACACAAATCTGGTCTCATTTGGCCCTGCCAAATTTGGCCGACAACCTTAAAATCAGAAAATGGACCGAAAATTTGAAATTTCCGACTATTAGTCAGTCGAAATCGAGTCCCATGTCGACACTCCTTGTAATGAAAATTTCCTGATTTTTCGGGGAGGGCGAGTTTTCATAAAAAGTGTCAGAGGCAAAAGTTGTTCGAAATAGGGTCAGGTATTTCCACATAAAAGAAATCGTTCTGGCCGTTTTCGAGAAAAATCTCGAAAACTCAAAATTCGGGTATATTTGGTATCGAATCATATTTTTCTCCCTGCCCAGTTTTTGTTTATCAATATGCTCTCTAATCCCAAATTATTTTCAAAAATAAGAAATATTATTTTTCTTTTGCTTCTGTTATTGATTTAAGTCGGGCCCGCAGCCCGAATCCGTGAAAACGTTGATTGTTTTCGAAACTTTTTTTATCGTTTAAACGGCTCTTTCCTTAGAAAACTCAAAAGAAAACAACAAATTTTCCGAATTATAAGAAAAGAGAAAGAAAAAAAGAGTTTTTTAATGACGATTTTGATGACATCACAAAAATCCGATTCTTACTTTATTTTCTTCTTTTTGTAACTTTGTTTTATAAAAAAAAAAATTTTCTTTCTCCCTCATCAAGCAGTTTATAAATTGGTAACGTTCCAGTTTATTTACGCTTGGAAAAACATGTTGCCCCCCCCCCCCCCCCCCCCCCGCCCCGAAAAAAAGCTAAAAAGTTAAATCGGAACCTAACCGCAGGTTTGAAAGCTTTTTCCAGGAGTTAATTCCTGCTTTACCTTTCCCCCAAAAAAAAGCTCTAATTGCAGATTGATGTTTTTCAAACAACGCAACGTAAGTGTATACGGGCGAAGAGAGAAAACGGGATCATTTCCATAAACTTGATGAAAAACACAATCTTTCCATTAAAAAGGGATTAAGTGTTTTAATCTTATGGTAAAACAAATCGTCGATTCCATTAAAAATGAAAAATATGAGATGTTTTTCCGGTTACAAGCTGAGAGAGAGGAAAAAAAGAGAAAGGGGCAGTCTTCCGTAACAAGTTTTTCTTTCCTCTCTTCGCCTCCAAACACTTTTCGTTTTAGTTTTTTTTAAAATCGATCTAGGCTGAAGCAAAACCCGATCTAATTCGCTTAAATCCTATAATCCTGAGGATTATCTTCTTTCAAATTTCCAATGACCAATTTTTTTTTTTTTTTATCAAATCGAATTTTAAACGTTTTGAAAATCCGGTTCGATGTTTCGCTCTGTCTGGTTTCCTCCGGACGTGGAATGGGAATAAATCGAATTTTGACGTTTTCTCAGCGAATGACAATTGCTTTATTTCAACGCGGGGATAAATGTTATTCACAAGCGGGGATTTTCGGAGCGGAAATTAAACCAAACGGTTGTAATGTTTTTTTTTTTCCAATCGGAGCGAAAGGGTTTTTCTCGGTACTGGAGAAAGAATAAAAGAAACCGAGTGCAGTAGCGTGCATTTGGCTGTAGCTTCAGCGAAGTGTTTTTTTAGTTCGCAATGTCAGAAATTAAACTTAGTCACTTTTTCCTGTAAAAGTATATTTTTTTGAACCAAGCTTTTAAATTTTTGTAATTTTTTTGAAAAGTGCTGAAAGGCCTCTATTTTTATAATTTGGGAAAATTTTGTGCAGAAATTGGTGCAACAAGAAAAATTTATCAAAATACTTGTTCGAAAAGAAAAAATTATGAAAATATTTGTTCGACTAAAACCAATCATGAAAATATTTGTTCGACTGAAACCAATCATGAAAATATTTGTTCGACTAAAACCAATTATGAAAATATTTGTTCGACTAAAACCAATCATGAAAATATTTGTTCGACTGAAACCAATCATGAAAATATTTGTTCGACTAAAACCAATTATGAAAATATTTGTTCGACAAGAAAAAATTATCAAAATATTTGTTCGACAAGAAAAAATTATCAAAATATTTGTTCGACAAGAAAAAATTATCAAAATATTTGTTCGACAAGAAAAAATTATCAAAATATTTGTTCGACAAGAAAAAATTATCAAAATATTGGCTAGGTTAAAAAAAATTACCAAAATATTTGTTCGACTAAAAAAATTTATCTTCAGACTTGCTTGATATAATGAAATTATCAAAAATTCTCTTGACATTAAAAACTTCTGAAATAATTGCTAAAAACCAAATAACTGAACAAATGCTTCCTCAGAAAACCTTTAAGTCCCTAAAATTGATAAAGAAATCGAGTTTGATGAGGTCGATGGAAAAATTTGGAAAATATTATTAAGGAAGAATAGTTGCGGACAAGTTTCGAAAATAAACAGTGAGTTTTTCGGAATGATAACTTCTATCCAATAAAACGTAAATATTTTGCGGACTAACTCTTTTGAATGGTATGGCACTAGAAACAAAATCCCACTTGGCAAGTTATTCTTAGGCGATTTCAAGTATGCGGTTGTCAATAATTTTTCACAATTACAATTTTATGTCTTCATGAGTTCTTAAAACGTCGTTTCAAATTCCGCATTATTTTTAATAATAATAACAACAAACAATAACATTGTTGTCGGTTAAGAGAACCTACTTCGGGTGCCATCTGTCAATTTCATACTTCATAAGAAACTCTCGAATTCTTCTTGGAACGCCTGCTGGGTAAAACGGTATCATTTCATTTATTTAACAAACATTTTACAATTCAAAAATTGAAAACATCAATCGGGAATTTGAAAGAAATATAAAATACAACAACTCGACAAAAAAAAAATAAGCGATTCTTTTTTTTTATTATTACGAAGAGAAATTTTCGAGGAAAAAAAAACCGCCTTAAGGTATTCAAAGGAAAAAGGTGACAAACGTAGCACAGGGCGCGAGAGAGAAAAATGATGCATTGTACGAAGTTCTGTATAATGAAAAGTGATGACAAACGAGGGAATCTTCTGCTATCATTATCCAGAGTAATATAATGGCGCTTGTTATATATTTAAACGGATGATAAACAACGCTTTGAGTTTTCAGACGGATCCCGCAAATTATCCCTCAATGGCATCCCCCGTATAAATACCGCAGAGAGAGAGAGAGAGAGATAGTTTGAAACGGGGTAAAAACCGACGGAGATTTTTTGAGGAGAAAAAAAATGGCTGGCGCATCTGTCAACGACATATCAAATCTAAGGATTGACATGAAAAGATTGATTTGATTCATGGGATGGCTACGACTGCAATACGTTCTCGATTTGATCTATTCCACCGCTTAATACGCCAAAATACGGAATCCTTTCGCCGCAGTAATAAATCAACCTAACAGACCACACACTATGTCAATCAATGGGATGTTTTAAAATTCATAAAAAGTGAAGAAGCGAGGATTAATGTGAAAACATTTCCAGGAAGAAGAAAAAGGCCGTATTCGTTTTAGAGAATGCAGCTGCCATTATTTCTCATTTTCCACTTTCACGGAAAGCTTTTCAAACCTTTTTTTTTTTTTATTTTTTTATTTCACTTCTCTGGGTTTTTCAACCGACGTCCAAGCCAACACTATTTACTTCGCTATCGGCTTTGTTTCTGTTACGTTACACCGCTAATCGCTTTTTCTTGGCACTTGTATGAAAGCGGAAAGTTTTTATTTTTCATGCGTCAGATGCGTATTATCATCTTTCTAATCAAAACGTAGTCTCTGTTTTGATGGATAATATCCGTCAATTTTATAGCCTTAGCACTTTGACATGATCACGAAGTTTAGCGGAAATAAGTAATATGATTTTTTTTTTGATCGTTTGGCAACTGTTGTTTTCATGTTCACGGATTTTAGGTTAGGCTTTTTTTAAAATTGATTTAGAAGGGAAAATTGATTAAAAATGAGAAGATTGCTGGTGATGGCTTAAAAAAATCTGTTATAGGTTTGCGGTTCTCAGTTCTTGAATTTAAGTTTTTGGTTCTGAAGTTGGAGGTTTTTGGTTTTTGAGGTTCTCAGTTCTTGACTTAAAGTTGTTGGTCCTTAAGGTTTTTGGTTCTTAAAGTTTTCGATTCTTGAGGTTTTAGTTTTGAGGCAATCGGTTCTAAAGGTTTTCAGTTCTTTAATGAAGTTTTGACTCTCGAGGTTATCGGTCCTGAAAATTTTCAGCCCCTGAACTCAAGTTTTTGGCCCTGGGACTTTTTGCTCTTAAAGGTCTTTAGTTCTCAAGGTTATCTGTCCTTCAACGTTTTTGGTTCCTGTGGCATTCGGTTCTGAAATTTTTAAATTCTGAAGGTTTTCAGTCCTTAAAATATAGTTTTTGGTCCTAAAAGTTATCGATTCTTCGGTTTTTAAGGTTCTTAGTTCTTCAAAGTTTTTGATTCTTAAAGGAACCAGTCTTATAGGTTTTTATTTCTAAAGGTTTTCAGTCCTTGAAATAAGATTTTTGGTTCTAGAGGTTTTCAATCCTTGAAATGAGATTTTTGGTCCTGGAGGTTTTCGGTTCTAAAAATTCTTAGTTTTTGAATTTATGTTTTTGGTTCTTTTCTTCAAGGTTTTTGGTTTTCGAGGTTCTCAGTTCTTAACAAGGTTGTTGGTTATTGAGGTTTTTGGTTCTTGAGGCCCTTCATTCTGAAGGTTTTCAATTTTGATAGTTTTCAGTCCTTAATTTTAGTTTTTGGTTCTGGAAGTTACAGGTTCTTCGAGGTTTTTGGTTTTTATGGTTCTCAGTTCTTGACCTAAAGTTGTTGGTCCTTGAGGTTCTTAGTTCTTCGAAATTTTGGGGTTTTTTGTTTTTAAGGTTCTCAGTTCTTGACCTGAAGTTGTTGGTCCTTGAGGTTTTTGGTCCTTAAAGGTCTTTGATTCTTAAGGTTCTTAGTTCTTCAACGTTTTTGGTTTTGAGGCTATCGGTTCTAAAGGTTTTGAATTGTCAAGGATTTCATTTCTTTGGTTCTCGAGGTTATCGGTCCTGGAAATTTCCAGCCCTTGAACTGAAGTTTTTGGCCCTGGAGATTTTTCGTTCTTTAAGGTCTTTAGTTCTCGAGGTTGCCGGTTCTTCAATGTTTTCGATTTTTGAGGCAACCGGTTCTGGAGATTTTCATTTCTAAAGTTTTCAGTCTTTGAATTTAAGTATTTGATTATCGAGGTTGTCTGTTCTTCAATGTTACCAGTTCTAGTTTTTCCGATTTTTCTGCCTCTGTCCAAAATCTTTCCTTCTCTAGTTTCTAATTCTGTCATAGGTTTTTTATCGCCAAATCGGTCACAGAAAAATCAGCTAGAGGTTTCTGTAATATTTTAAATATTATTCGAGTGAAGGTGAAAATCTCCCTTGTTAGTGAATTTCAAAGCTGAAAAACTAAAATACATTATAACTATAGAAAAAACTCTACATCAAGGTGACTTAAACATTTTAATTATGTGAAGATATTTTGTCTTTTTATTCGTAATCATTCAAAAAAAAATCCTCTTTCGGTTTATTCAAAAGGAAATTTGTAAATTATTTTCTTTTATTCGGGGCTTGGAATTTCAACCAACCTCCCGACGCCATTTTGGGTCCGGGTGTGAATTCACTTAAGCGTTTATATAACAATGTCAAAAGGTTACAGTGCATAAAAGATTAATGCAACCTCTTTGCAAATGGGGGAAATGGGCATTAACCTAATGTCTTCATCCACATCTGTGTAAATTTATACAGTGTGAGTCTTTTTAAAAGATAAACACGGGGTATAATCAGGGGTGACTACTCACCCAAATTTTTTTCCAAACGCCCTAATTAACACATTCATTCAATCCATTTTAAATTTAAAAAAATTCCCGATACAGGATTTGGATTATGAAATTTTTTAAGTTTCTTTAAAAAATACATATATTTTCATTAATATTAAAAAATTTCAATGGTGAAAAAATTTTTTGTCAACCCCTGAAGAATATGAAAAGATCCCATTTTATGAACAATACAACTTTTTTTTTTGTTTGTCGGTTCTCGAGTTTGCCGTTTGTAGCGCTGATTGCAAGGGGATGTTTCAGGTACACGAGGGTAAAAATTCTTTAGTCGGTGACTAGACTTGGCCTTGGATACTCCGTGTTCGACCGTGCGCGCGTCTTACTCATTTTTTTTGTTATTTTATTTAATTATGCGGATTGTTAGTTGTTTTTTATGGGCACTGTGCGGGTGTTTTTAGTTTTTCTAATCATTTTAAGTGATGGGATATCCTGCGATCTAATGAAGGATAAGCTGAGGTTTAAATTCAAAATAGGTGAGTCAGGTTTATTATTATTATAATAAAAATGAATAGAGACGTAAACGACGCGATCGTGTATTCGATGCGTGAAATGAAAAGTTGAAAAGTGTGCAGCTCAATGTGAATTATGAAATATCCGGTGGATGTGGGGACAAGTTTCATTTTTATGACCTGAATTTGAAAAACTGTCCGCGTGTCCCCATCTTCTTTTTTTTTGTATGTATACGTTTCCCCCTTTTGTTAATTTTTTTTCCCTCTCGGATCGTTTTCAACAGGAAAAAATTAAGATTAATCATATCCCTATTGTTGTTGTTGAGGAAGAAATAATAAAAGGCGGAAGATCCGCTGCTGAAAAGCTGTTTCGTAATTAGGTTCGATTCTTGGTAAAGGAGGGGTTTTTCCGTACGCATAAAATTTGTGTTTAATTTCTCACCCTAATTTTCCCCGAGTATAAATATTTTACTGTTGGGCGGACATGTTAACATAGGACACACTTATGTGTAACGAAAGCAGCTGCCGCTCCGTTATTTCTTATTTTTTATTGCATTTTAAAATTTTTATTTAATGGAGAGAAGAAGCTAATGGATTCTTAATATCTTGTTTGTCTTTCGGAGCAATTCCACATAAATTTCTTAATTGATGTTGTTTTACACGAGGAAGGGGGAGAGTGATGTATTCGCAATTTTATTTTAACAGAATTTAAAGTTCAGATGTTTCGCCTTTTTGGGGGATTTATTGAAGGTAAAAAAAATGTTGGCCAATTTTGATTTTGAAGTAAGAAAATTCCTGGAAAGGATTTGTTTTAGAATTTTTTAGCCGACAAAAAATTAAGAATAAGAAAACTTAAATTTTTTTCAGTTTTTAGAGAAAAAAATGATTTTTAGATCAAAAGCTATCGAAATCTGTTGTCAAAAGTTTTTGTCCAGCGGGAGTTGGGACTTGTATTTTTATCCTTTTTTGGTGGAGGCAACATGACGTCATTAGTACTCGACGAAAGGAACATTTTTGCCCTCTTTACATAGTTGTCTATTTTTTACTTCAAAATTTACCGTTTTTAAAATACTCTAAAAGGACTTTTTGTCTCGTATAGGAAATCATGACCCCTGAAATCATTTGGGGATGCTAAAAACTCAAATATATTTTCTTGGCTAGTCGGATCCCTCCTGTAATGCATCAATGAATTCTCATGCACTTTAGCACTTTTTACTTATTAAATGCAATCGTGAAACTATGGACTTAATCGAATAAATCGTTTAATAAAAAAATATCGTCACGGGATTAGGAAAGGAGGGGATTTGCTTGGCAATTTTTTTAACGGCTTTATAAATGATGCGTAAGTGGCTCGTTGATCGATTTCATGCGCACTCAACCGTGATTGGTTGAAATAAAATAACAAGGGAGATCGCGCCTTATCACAATTTTTTTTAATGTAGATTATAAATTACCCTTTTTTCGCTCCTGCCAAAAAAAAAGGGGAAGGGGGAGGATATCTTAATTACGAAAAAAAATCGATTTCCATACAACACGGGAGCAACGCAATTCATAACAAAAAAAAAGAAGAGAGAAAAAGTTCATAATTACCCCATTTAGAAAAAAATGATTGTTGTGAAGAATAATGATAAAAAAAAAAGATTTAAGTTGAAAGAATTGTTAATTTATTTCATTAAAAATTTTAATAGAAGAGGAGGAGATAAGGAGGAGGGAGGTGAGGGGGGTATTTTCAACAGTTCAAAAGTTAAGTTTTATTATCTAGTTGAGGAAAAGTTTTGGGAGATATGAAATCCATTCTATTATCCTGCCTTGTGGAATAAGGTGAAACAAGTAAGTTTAGGTAATTCATCCCGCATGTGATATTCGTTGTAAAGGAATTAAACCCAGATCACCACAAATCATTTAGGTGGATTACGATCATCCGCCTCTTTCCTCATCCCGAGTTTTGGATATACAAGAGGGTGAAGAAAGGTTTTTAGCGACGAGGATTTGGAGTTCTTGAGTTTTTAAGGAAAAGCTATTGTGAATTTTTTTGTGAGGGGAGGGTGAATATTTAAAGTGGAGGGATTATTGAATGGTGGTGTAAGATGAGGGGAGGTCTAGTGTGAGCCTAAGTGTTGGAGGTTAAGGTTGTTTTTGAAAAGAATGGTGGCCCCATTTTCACCAGAAATTCGACATTCTGGCATTTTTTTGACGAGTAACTTAAAATTCTGGATTTGTCTTGACCAGAGACTCGAAATTCTGGCCTCGTGTTGATCAGAGATCCGAAATTCTGGTTTCGTCTTGACCAGAGACTCGAAATTCTTGGCCTTGTTTTGATCAAGGATTAAAAATTCTGGCCTCATCTTGGCCAGAGACTCGAAATTCTGGCCTCGTGTTGATCAGAGATCCGAAATTCTGGTTTCGTCTTGACCAGGGACTCAAAATTTTGGCCTCTCCTTGCATGGAGATTGACCTCGCCTTGAATGGAGATACTAATTTTTGGCTTCACCCTAATCACAGCACTAAATCTTTTCAAATATTCAATTCTCACCAAATCAAAATCCGAAAAAATGAAACATCACCCAAAAAGCGTAAAAAAATTTTAAGGAAATTCATTTTACGTTTTTTTACGAAGATCCTTACATCGCATTTATTTCTCAATTCATCCTTCTATCCAACAAAACGTACTTCCTAACGCCATAAAACTGGGACTTCTTCTTCCAAGTCCACGCCTTGAATATTTATTTTATATTCATCGTTTTAACTTGCAGTAATAAAAAGAAGGAGAAAAAAAACCCGAGGAGTTTTCAATGGGGGTAAGGTGGAGGGACCAGGAGAATTATAAAAAACAGGGGAAAATTTTCTAAAGTCAATAAACGCAACTCAGCGATCACTCTTGTCAGTTTTAATAATAATCTTTAGCTGCGAAAAAAAAAATTAATTTGACATCGAAATTTTTTCCACCCTATTATTTTATTTTTCCCTTCAGGTGATTTAATTTCATTCATACTAAATACGCGAAAATGATCTGTAAAGATATTTTTTCAATCTAAGGGAAGATATTAATTTTCCCCCGAAAAAACCATATTATATTGATTATAAGAGGCTGGTTTTATTAAAAACGAGAGGATGAATCATCTGTGTTGGCCTCGGGAACCCCTCAAGAAAAGCTCAAGGGGAAAAGGAAAAAGAAGAAAAAAAAATCAGGGAATCACACCACACAGCATGCGAACACACAAACATAAATCAAAATGTCTTTATAAAATTATGATGATGTCCTCGCGGTTTCTTCCCATTTTTTTTTCTTACTGCGCCATGTTGATTTTAATTTTTCAATACGGTTTTTTTTTAAAAAGGGTAGTAAATGACGCCGAAATAATCAAATCACAAATCCGAATAACTTTTTATGTTAAAAATTAAAAAAGAGAAAAAATTCCCCCGAACGCCCTAAGTTATGTGCCATGATTCGTCACTCCGTGACGCGTTCAATTCCTCACCCTTCCAACCGACCCCCTTCTCATGTTTAGCTTATTACCAATTTATTTAATATTTTCAACACATTAAGTGCTGCCTCTAGAAATTTAATGTTCAAAAAAAAGAAAAAAGTTATTTTCCCTTAAATTGTAGGGTGAAATACACTCCGTCCCCAAAATGAGAGCCGATACCGAAGGATTCATCGACGACGTGTTAACTACCCTTATTTAATTATAAAGTGTAGTGTACATCATGATTCATTGCATATAAGGAGAGATGGTGTGATTATTATTTTGTTATATGATGAAATTCCGGGCCAGGATCGAATTCAGTTTTCTTATTATTAATCTCCTTAAATATGAAAATGGGGATGGGGATGAGGAGCAGTTTGATCATTTCCATTTCGATGGAATTTAATTGAGGTTTAATGTTGGATATAAAGGGTGTCTCAAGATAGAAACTGAGGGTTCCTCAATTTTTTCTCTTGCCTTGGCCGAAACTGTAATTTTTGGGTCTTTGGTCTATGTTAACTCTTTGCCTACCATTTTCCCGGCTCCTAAGTAGCTGAAATTCGCCAATTTTCAATTAATTAAATTGCAAATTAATTATGCATTATGTTCATGTATCGCTGGTGGTATAACTGTTTATTTAGGGGTTACTGGCCTAAGGTTAGGAAAGGGTTAAGACTGCAATCCTCATCTTATCAAGCTGCTTTATGGGAGAAAAAGGAGCAAAGATAAGTTTGCTGGAAGAAGGGGGGGCGCAAAAATTTTTTCTCCTTGCCCTGACAACGAAAATTTTTGGTCTTTGGTCAAGTTAACCCTTTGCCTACCCTTTTTCCCGCTCCTAAGTAGCTTAAATTCGCCAATTTTCATTTCGAAAACAAATATCCTTATAGTGAGTGCTAGGCCTAGTAATTCAGCCAGGAATACTGAGATTTCTGAATCAGGTATATGCAACATGTCTTACGTGACTGCATAGACTTTGCCAGTAACTACATAAAATTATTGGAATTCTGATTTTTCTGCGCTCAGTGGGGATTCTGAGGTCGCTAATTTCAAATAAAAGCGTGGAATTCCAAAATCTTAAAGAATCGAATTTATGTAAATATGCAATATGTAAACTTTTATGTATAGCTGGTGGCATACCCGTATTTTGAGGGGTCAGTTACGAGCACACGGTTAGGAAAGAATTAAGACTTCAATCCTCATCTTAACAAGCTGCTTTATTGAAGAAAAAGGAGCGAAGCTAATTTTGCAGGAAGAAGGGGGGGCGCGAAAAATTCTCTCCCTGCCCTGACAACGAAGCTAATTTAAGGGGGGGGAATCCATAAATGGAAAACTGGAAGAAAACGCGACGAGGGGGGGGGGCTGAAAAACAGGGGAGCCTTTTTTTTCTTCTTTTAAATTTCATTTTCCAACATGAAGAAACATGGGCAGAACGGTTACTTAAGATTAATGATACTTTGCTTCATATTCAGCGTGTTGCAAAGGGATAATCACTTTTTTTTCTTCTTCTCTTTTCCCCATAGCTTTCCATCATCCGAGCCTTCGGTCGGGTCATGAACAAGTGACGTTTTACTACTATGGAAAAATAAAAAAAAAACGGGGAAAAAAAATAACACAGTCGATGGAAATGGAGTTCGATAATGGGAAGTACTTTAATACCGTTATCGTTGACCCATCAAGCTAAAATGGGAAAAAGCATATTTTAAATGGCTGTTTATACGTTTCGATTTTTAAACTATTACATCGATTCCCCCCCGTAAATATGCATTCATTCTTTTAAATGTATTTACCTTGCCACATGTGTTTTTACGGGGGGGATGGAGGGAAAAAGGGGGATGTAAACTAAAAGCTTTCAAACGAGGAGCGATGAAATAAAAATGTCAGCTTATGTTGTTTGCTTATTTTTATTTTTTACTCAGCTGCGACCTTAGATTTTTTTGTTTTGTTTTGTAATTATAAATTTTTTTTTAATCAGAATCTTTCACATAAAGGTTGATTCATTAAGAAACTTTGACATTTTCTCAGTCGCCTTTTGTTCGTAATTTTTTTCCCGTTGATTACCAACCGGGCTAAATAATTTTTTTTTTCCTTTATCCTTTGTATATGTATATCGATAAAATCGCCATTTTGGGCGATGGCGACGGCAGTCACCACTGGAAATTGTATTCTAAATATCCATTTATGAAATAAGGGAAGGAAGACAATGGACTCATCGAGGAAAAAAAGAAAAGGGGGGTTGGAAAAATTTATGCAAGGGGTGGGAAAGTAACAGCGGGGATAAACGAGTCGGATAAAAACAATTATACGTCTTAATGTGAACAAAAGGTGACCGACTGAATTTTTTTTTCTCGACTTTTTTTGTCCCCTCGGCCTACCGTTAATTTATTAATTAAGTGTCCTTTTTTTTTTTTTTGTAGGTAAGTGTCGTTTTTGTCGCCTTATGCCAGCAGGTCATTAGTGTAAGTAATTTAGTTCTGGTGTAAAAGGGAGGATGCGGATTTCAGGGACGGATTGGTTGTAAAAATTTTAAGCCAGACATTCATGAGCAACTTGTTAGCTATAATGGTTCGCCGTGTATTTGCATCCTTAGGCGAGCAAAGACTCTTCCTCAAAATTTTTGCTAAACTCAAAAAACTCCTTCTAATTGAAAAAAATTTTCCCCTGCCCTTGAAATCTTAATCTTTTACAACCTTAAACTGCAAAATTAACATTTACTGACAAACTACGAATTCAGAATTCTAATGAGCTCTGAATAAGCACGTTAATAGCATCTTTTAAAATTAATTTCATGACATATCCTTTCTTTACCCCTTTTAAACGGGGGCGGTTTATTTCCTCCTTAACAAACTTTCTTCACAAAGCCATCCTACTCATTTTCAACTTTTTCCCTTCTTTCATTACCTTTTAAACGTCGATCTTGCAACTTTTTTCTTAATATTTTTTTTTTAAACAACCAGAACGCCATTTAACTACCTTGAAGTTTGTGTAAATCTCATCACCAGATAGATAATGCGCTTTCGAGATGTGGAAATTGATTTACCGCCATATTAAGCTTTAAACAAAGCTTCCCATCATTACCGACATCTCGTGAAACCGTCTTTCCCCCCCTTCTCGTCCTTCCTCGAGAAACAATTTAACAAGGAGTTATTAAAATTAGGAGTGGTTGTGTATCTTGCAACTAATTGCGAAATCTACTTCTAAGTCACACATATAGAATAGAAGAAGAAATGGGGGAAGTCTAATTTTGAAAATTTACAAGTTCGGGGAAAAGTCAAAGAGGGGAGCGGATTTCCTTGTGTCCCAGACAAAATCGTGTGAATAGCTGAGGTGAAAAAAAATTAATTAGAAGTAGCCTAGTGTAGTAGTCCAAAACGTTCTAAATGTAAACACTTTACTACTTTGCGATTCCATTCATTGGAATCAAAAACAAAACATAGAGATCTGAATGTTATTATTCGTAAAAAAACAATTGAATGTTCATGAAAGATGAAGGGAGGTATAAATACAGGTAGGTTTTCGGCTGTTATTCATTATCATTTGGAGAGACCAAGGAGAAAGATCTATGAAACCGTATTAATTAAATGTTAAATGGGAAAACTCATGTATTAAAGTTGAATTAAATATATCTAAAGGATTTTGGACTGGACATCGAAGCAGGGGAAGACCAATAACTAGATGGTATGATGATATAAAGAAGACTGCGGGGTTACATTGGGTGAGAGCAGCGGAAAACCGAGACGGATGGCAAAAATTGAGGGAGGCCTATGTTCAACAATAAACGCAAAGAGGCTAAAAAAAAAATTTTGATTATTTAAAAAGGATAATTTCTTGTAGTTGTAGCAAAAAGCCTAATGCTATAAAGGAGACTGCTACACTAGTCAAGTTTTAAAATTTTTCAAACTATTTATCCAGTGTCCATATCATGGCGCTAGTGTCGCATAGCTCCAGGTTCATTTTTGCTAGTTGGGATCCTAAAATATTCGCTAGGGACGAAAATAATCCGGTGAAGCACGCAGTTCATCCTTTTTTCCTATGATCTCAAATCGCTCTCGACGCCGCTGAACGAATTTCCCTAACACGAATCCTCCTCTTTTCTTTATTCTCCTGAATTTATTAATTCTCGCGGATTTTTTTTTTATTCTCCCAGACGCATAAAAGCTCGAGGGGTTGGGCTTTTTAATAAAACAGGAAGCCGCATAAATAAATATTGCCTTCAAGAGAGAGAAAAATCAAATGAGAAGACTTTGAAAGTCTTAAAGAGGGGGGGTAGTAAAAAAAAAAGGACGAGTCCCGAACGCGAGGGGTACAAATTGAATCCGGCACGGGTTTTGATTTTTAGCAGTTAAAAATCTATACGATGAAAGTTAAGTCTCCCGTTTTTTCTTCTTTTTTGAAAAATCCTTTGAAAAAAAGGAAAACTCCTTTTTTTCCCGAAAAGCAATAAAACATGATAAATCTTGAGATTTCTATTTAACAAAACCATTAATCTTTGCAAGTGAATGAACTGTTAAATGTTTTTTTCCCTTCGGTTGAAAGGCGAGAACGGGCCTTGATAAAATGGGGATTAAAGAAAAAGGCAAAAGCGAAAAGCAGAGGAAAAAGTTCCAGGCATCGTAGAAGAAGATTCTTTTCCTGTACCTGACCTCAAAGTTTTCTCGGAAAACTTGAAAACCGCTATTGGGATTTCGTTATATGTGAATGTGGGCGGGATGGTTTTCCCAAAGAAGAGAGGAGGGGGGGGAAAAGAGAGTGAGAAGGGCAATAAAACACGTTCGTTTATCACCGGTAAAACGGAACGCCGTTCGTTCGCCTTTCTCTTGTGAACAATTTGAAAGCAACTTAGTTTCTTGTGAATTTTAAATAACCTTCGAGAATCAACAAAAACGTTTTTCTCTCTTTCCTTCCCAAGTCCTTTTCTCCGAGGCAACTTTCCCGAATGCATTTAAAAAAGAAGAGAAAGAGAGAAAGAGTATCGGGAAAATATATAGTTTTGTATAATTTCCGTGGAATATTTGCCCCGTAGCTTTTTATTCTATAAAGTTAAGACTTTAAACGAGCTACATAATTCTAAGGCGTATTGAATTTGTAAGTCGGGGTGAAGGAAAATAAAACGGATTTTAGTTGAAAACTGCGATATCGACTTAATGCATTCGAGATTTTTCTGTTAGTTTGAAGATTGACGCAGTGGCGTAGCGAAAAAACGATGACGTTTTTTTTAGAAAGTTGAGAAGCAGTTGCGGAAAAGGCTTAAGGTAGCTAAGCGTAGATCCGGGCCTGGAGATATAGGGCACGTCCTAGAGTTATTTAGGGTCTTGCAACCAATATCTTGAGATGTTAGATCTATCAGCCAGTGACCCGAGCTAAGCTCATACCTGCTAGGCTAGAGGTGCCATCTAATTTAGGAATAGGAGAGGAATAGGTGCAGGGCGCAGATTGGAGATTGGCGACCCACGATAGATCCTCCTGTAGGCACATTTGTGATTCGGTTAATTTATTAATACCGATACGGATGAAGCCGGTTAAACTCAACCTTTCCGACTTTTATATTACCCCAACCGACCTTGACCTGCATCGTCAAGCTGCATCGTCTTCTCTACAACAAGTTAAAGTTGTCTTACGTCATTCCCAAGAGACTTAATACCTCAACTTTCTCATAAAAACATTAAAAACTACCCATCCTTATTCCCCCTGCATGCTTCTAAAGACCTGGAAAAATATTTCCCAAAAATTTCCCTCTACGGGTTTTATCCGCCGCCTGCTTTCCACCTATCCCATTTTCGTTCAAAGGAAAAAAAATTAAAAGAGGCTTATCTTTTTCTCGACCGATCAAAACATTTTCTGGGAAAAAGAAAAAAAAAGCTGATTAAAGAGGATTATCAGCAAATCGGAGCTAAAGAATTCGAAATACGAGGGGGGCGAACGAAAAGAAAAGCGAAACAAGAATAAATATATTTTCGTAGGGTGCCCTTATAAACGCCCATCATGGGAAAACCCCGGTATGAAAAGGAAAAGGCGCGGGAGGTTTTAGATAAACATCGATATCACTCGGAGGATGCTTTTTGGGGTGTAGAATAATATATATCCTTTTTCCAGATAACAAAGCTGATTATATTGTTGCTGGAAATTACATAAAAGTTGCATTGTTGGTCAAAACCCATGCGAATTCTCTCTCTCTCTCTCTCTTCTTCTTCTTCTTCTTCTTCTCTTACAACTCCCTTGACTTCTTCAACCCTCTACCCTTCCTTCCGCAACCGTATCGGATTTGGGGTCGAAGTGAAAAGTAAGTCGATATTGGAAAGTTGGTTTGTTAATGAAGGCGGTAAAGACGAGTAGCTGGGGGAATCACGTGATTTGAGGAAATTTCGATATTATTTTCTTTTTAATATAAAACTGACGCATTGCTAAATTTTGCGGGTTTCCCGCTAAAACAGTTTTCGGAACGAGGAATTGATAAACAATTATAAACGAAAAACTCCCGTCGGATGTTTTCGCCTAAGACTTAATCCGATTTCCACCCGATGATTAAGTTAAACGGCACGCAACAATTTTCATTTATTAGATAATATTAATTATGTAGATAGTGAGAGCGATCCTTTTCACATGTTTTTAGTAGATTAATCATGGCTTTTTTTTTCGTTTTTTTTTATTCTCTCTCTCTCGCTCTCTCGATCTCCTTTTGCTTCGTTCACAGGAGGATACCCTTGATTTACGTCCCACACAGAGCCATTGTACTCTTCATTGAAAAAAAAGGGTTATCTTGTGAGCATCAATACCTAATGAGTTTCCGTTTCCTTTAATTTTTTCCTCGCGAATGATTAGTGAAAATATTTTTTTTAAAAAAAAAAGGAAATGTAGAGGAATGGCTGCACTTTCGGAAGTGCTAATAATTAAGGGCTTGCGGTCTGTTGCCTCGTGCCAGGGGGGGTCCTATGTTAAGGGGCATAGCCCTTCCTGTAATTTTTTCAACGACTTACCGGTCTCCAGACATTTTGAATCATGAAAATAAACTTAACAATCAAAGTAAACAAACTACCGCCATCTTACTGAGAAGAACTAACTGACAACTAAGAACGCATCAAGAATCTTAGCGAAGAGCAAGTAAGTTTCTGAGTTCAGACTTAATTATCTTCGCCAATTCGTTTCTTAATTTATAGTATAAGTAGAGAGGCTAGAAAGAGAGGGAGGGAGCACTCCGGTTGCAGCAAAAGGTTGTGGGCTGCGCCATATTGGAAATTCGCCTTGTTGCATGTTGGTTATCGTTCAGGCGGTGGGATTATGCATAAGCTAAGAGTTAAAACACAGCCAGATTGATTTTTAAACATGCAACATGGCGGCAGAATCATAATTAATCCTTAAGGCGGTGGAAGAGTGCTCCAGCTGAAACCAGGCTTGCCAGCTCATGAACACCTTAGAAATGAAAGTTGTTCGGTTGATGCAGAATAAGACGCTATGGGGTAGAATAAAGAATGTAGATCTTCAGGACTCCATATAGATCAAAGAGGTATCCCGCTTCGTCCGAACAAAACGTAAGGAATGGAATAAGCCCGTTGAGAGGATGCCCAACGACCGGTTTGCAAAAATAGCCAAGGAAAGAAGACCAGCTGGACGAAGGCTTCCTTGCCGCTCCGGCGATGGTGCTGGACCTCGTCGTTGCTAGAATAGTAGTTCTTTGATTAATAAACAAGCGTAGCCTGCCCCCAAAAGGGTGAAAATTTTTTCAAATTCTAACAAGGCCTAGGAAAATTAAAAATTTCCCAATTTGAGACTTTTGACCTCAAATTTTTAAGTGGCTGATTTTTTAACCAGACTTTAAGACTACATCCCTAAGTTTTCTTTCTTCCTCCACTTCGAGCTAAAACATCCCCATTCCCTTTTGGTATCAACCTCAGTCTCTTCATTAAACACGGACAAACTTAAATCTAATTATTAACGTTTTCAAATTCGAAATTGCAACGTAAACCCGATCTCCAGGAATCCTTAAATTAGAATGACCTTTTCAAAAACATGATACCACAATTTAAGCTTTCCAGCGCCAATCACAGCTTCCGAAAGGGAAAATCGTTAAATCCCAAGGATTTCCTGATGGATCAAACTTTGAGGAGACCACATAAAAAAAATTGTTAACAATAAGTACGAAGGAAAAAATAAAATAAATAAAAAAAGCTACATTTATTTGATTGAAGGACGAGCCAGCAACCCTATAGAATTGTAATGGAAAAATTTTTTCCATCCTCCTCCTACATCCTCCGAACCCGAAACGGGTATAATAGTACAAGTAATATTTTCTTCTCCGGTTTACTGCTTCAATCAATCAGTCAATCAATCATGTTCCCTTTTTTTTTTTCCTTTCGTCTTTTTCCTCTGTTGAGAGATGATATCTAACAATAGCCCCGTGTCACGTATCAAGGTCGGAATATCCCGTAATTGCAAAAACGAAACAGAATCAATATCCTCCCGGTCAGCGATGAAGTTCAACGCCTGAAGATTTAACTTTTTTTTTTTAAAAACGCCTAATTCAAAAAGCAAGTTGATTAAGGCTGTGGGTACGATTCGAATGGGGTTAGAATGGAAAGCTAAATATTCCGAATTTCCCTTTTCTCGAAATTTTACGTGATCTGAAAACGGAATCGGGATTAACTCTCTCTCTCATTTTTGTCTCGGGGAAAGAAAAGTCAGCAAAAATCTAGAGTGGTTAATTTTGATAATGATCGAGATACATTTTTAATAGAGGAATCTCGAGGATAGAAAAAGGCAAAGATTTTTCTAATGCTTTTTCTCTTTTTTTTCCTTCTTCCTTTTTTTTTTCTGGGATTTAATCCGCTCCTGCTTATCCTTGATTATTGCGTTCGCCCCCTTTTTTCTTTACTTTCCCGATATGGGAAAGTCATTTTTAAGGGAATGATATCTGCAGTACGAATGTTTTTTTGAACCATTTAAGATATAATGGGACGTGCATGACCGATTTAAGATGTTAAAACATCTTATAGTCACATTCGTTTCCTTTAAGTAGACGATAGAAATGTAAATTTTATGAGAAGATGAAGCGAGAAATTGAAAAACGGGAAAGGAAAAAAATTTTGGCAATTTTATTTTGTGAAAATTTTTATCATGTTTGAGTCGAATTCGTGCTGACTTCATCTTCACTCTTGAGTCACCAAGAATCTGAAGTCTAGAGACTCTTGTCATAATCTAGAATTTTTTAACTATCCAAGCTCGAAAAAAAGGCCGCCACTTTTTCTTTGAAAAGATAAAATTGCGCCGAGGAGTTTTCTTTTTCCGCTTCTCCGACTTTCCTTTCATCTGGTTAACGAGATTGAAAAAAAAGTGATCCATGAAAAAAAAAAACTTTCGGGCGACGAAACCGGAAACTTCTTTTTTATTATTTTTCGTCGGGAGAAGAAAAAAAACTTTAAAATGATCAATCTATGTCACTCTTTAATTAAAAGCATGAATGAATTTGAATAGAAACATTCTTAGAAGAATAGAAATCCTTTGCGCTTGGATCTCCTAAAGCCGAAAAAATAGGGATGGAAACATAGATTAGTACAATGAAGTAAAAAAAAAAAAACTCGATGACGGGAAAGGGAGGCCTTGGGTAACCTTCATATAAAAACGCATAAGCGTTTATCCTGCATACTTTTTCGCTAAGACATTTATTATTTATAAAAAAAAATAAAAATTTATTTTTACGGTGTTTTTCCCGGGTAACGTTGTAAATAATCGCGCGAGTGTTTTAATGATCCCCCTTATTGATCAATTGAAATATTTCCTTACGGTCGGCGCAGAAAAAAAAGAATTCCGCGATGACGATTCTCAAGACGTGGCCATAATTCTTTTAGCAAGGACCATAAATCTTATATAAATTGTAATTATTTAAAAAATAAAATAAAAAAAAGGTATTCACCAAGGAGAAAGTCGTAAAGAAGACCAAGGGAAGGACAAAAGAACCATGACCGTATGCGTTTTGTTCATCACAGTCAGGGCCGTCGCGAAGTTAAAGTGGAAGGGCCTGGAAAAGATGAGGAGCTTGAGGGTAAAATTTTATTGGACTGTGATTAGATTTGTTCGACATGAAAAATTGTAAAATTGTCAAAAGATGCGTTCAGTAAGAAATATTGTAAAATTACCAAAAGGTTCGTTCAACAAGCAAAATAAAAAAAAATGTTAAATTTGTTCGACAAGAAATAATATTGAAAAATTGTTAGATTTGTTAGACAAGAAATATTGAAAAATTGTTAGATTTGTTTGACAAGAAATATTGAAAAATTGTTAGATTTGTTCGACAAGAAATATTGAAAAATTGTTAAATTTGTTCGACAAGAAATATTGAAAAATTGTTAGATTTGTTAGACAAGAAAAATTGTTAGATTTGTTCGTCAAGAAAAATTGAAAAATAATTGTTAGATTTGTTCAACAAGAAATATTGAAAAATTGTTAGATTTGCACGGCAAGAAAAATTTTAGATTTGTTCGACAAGAAAAATTGAAAAATTGAAAATTATCAAAAGATTTGTTTAACAAGAAAAAATTTTCTAAACTTTTTTTTGAGAAGAAAAAGTCTTAGGAAATTTTTGACAAAACAATTTTGCTCAAAACAAATTTAAAAAAATTTAATTTGTCCAAAAAATTTTTGTTTTTACTAAATCTTTAAAAAATTCTTATTTTTCACCTTAGAAGACCCAAAGTCCCGAAAATTCGGGAAGAAGTCTACTTTGACGATTAAATTTACCATTAATGAAGAACTCAAAAATTTTGCAAAAAAGGGCTAAACGTCCTTGGAGCGGCCCTGAACCCGGTCACTAAATAATAAAAATAGAAGAGAAAAAAAAGTTTATGATTTTCCATTATAGTCGATGAATTTCGAACAATGAAAATGTTTTCCGGAAATCGATAGTTGACCCGTTCTCCAGTTGTAATCAGTCTAGCAGAGGCTTTTGTTTCGATATTGAATGCCTGAGAATGATTGACTTTGACACAAGGGGGAGTTTCGATACTATCATTATAATTACACGGGCAAGGAACCGTTCGTCCCGCGCGCGTTCTTTGTTCCTTTCAACTCTTATTTTCACTTTCTCTTTTCGCAAGAAAACTTTATTTTTTTTTTTTTAACAAGACACATCAAGCATGAAGTCGGAGAGAGGGGAAAAGAAGACGAAGAAGAAAAGTTTGTAATGTTTATGACGTCATGAAAATGTCTGCAACGTTTCGTGCGTGTTGCGTATAACGTTATTTAATTTGTATTTAACTACTGGCCGTTAACCTGGGGTATATTGATAATTAGAGGAAAATGAAGCGGTGTGGCGTTTTAATAATAATATAAAAAAATAAAAACGGGGAAATAAAACAAACTGACAAGACATTAAACAAATAATAAAAAAAAAAGTGGAGCGAGGGGATGAGATTTTTTGTCTATCAATTAACTTTTTTAACGCATCAATGGCGGTTGTTTCCATTTGAAATATAGTTGACCCATATGTCGCATATTTGTAATGTGAAACGAATGTATTGATAACTACCCTTATGTTGTCCATATTGTTTAATGATGAAGTGGATATGTGTAACAAGAAACGAATGATGTTTTTATTGTAGCGTAGGGATTGAAATTGCATTGGTAATCGAGTCGAATATTTTTTTTTTGTGTTTGGATTTTGATTTTTTCCCCTTCAGGCGGTGCGTTGAGGCGTAATAGCTTAAATTGGGAAGAAAAATAGTTTTTTTGTAATGATGAATAAATTTTTTTAGTGTCGAGCGGTTTTCCAAATCGAAGTTAGCTTTTGTCTTTCATGTCGAACAGTTCATATTGCTTAGCAATATTATATGTGCTCCTGGCTAGACCTTTAGTTTTTCTTCCTCGTTTTTAAAATTTTTAAACGATTAGTCAAAAATATTCTGAGAATCTCTTCCATTACTAATCCCAATTCCAATTTCTCATATCAAAGAAATCCAATCTCGCAAGCCTCGCTTCAAAAAATATTTCTTTGTTCGCAAGACATCCCCTCCTTTTTTTTCTCTCACACAAAAAAAAAATAGTCCTGTACGTTTTACAATAATCTGTACCCACGTGGAAACTTCCTTTTATTCCCCAAAACCCCTTCGACTGGAAATTTATTGATATAATGCCTAAAAAAGAGAATCGTAGGAAACTCAAAATTAAAATCCGATTCTGGCCGAATGATTTTCCTGATGAATTTTCAACATTTCATACTCTGAATGAGTGAAACTACCAAGAATTTTTTTTCCGCCTTTTGACAACCTTCCGAAATTTTCGTAGCACGTTAGGTTGCTTTTTCCTCCCCGCGCGTGTTTAAATCCCTTTTTTGTTTAATTTTATAAATATTTATCTCTGAAATGAAAGTTAAAGTAAAAGTTTTTTGACTTTGAGCTTTTTTTTTATTTCTCTTTTTTTTTTCTGGAGGAACTTTTTGCAAAAGTTTATATGGGATAATTTTAATGTTCAGGCTTCCTTAAGTCGGAGTTTCTACTTCAATTACTTCTCGTGGTGTTTCTTTTCTCCTCGTAAAAAAAAAGAAGGAAAGGGGAAGGGATTTTGCGACATAAAAGATGAGGGGAGGAAAAGAGAAAAGGAGAATTTCGCTGAATTATTCTTGCTACGCTATTGTTACAAAATGAAAAAGTTTTCTTTGATAAAGAGGGAAAAGGTAAACTAGTGCAACTGAGAATTATTTTCTTTTAAATCGGATTTTTTTTTTTTATATAAAAGGGGATTTTTTTTTGGTCCATCCTTGAAACCTCCGAGCTACTCGTTAATCCTTTTGGAAAATTTCCTAACGTCGCCACTGTCTCCCCTTTGAAATTCGACTTTTATAAATGAAACTTTCTTCCCCTCTTTAAAAGACCAAGTGGACATCATTTATTGCTCGGGATCCTCGACTGGCGATGACACTAAATCCTATAAACAGGCCCTGTTGATGTCATTTAATTTGGACGAATCTCCCTTAAGAATTATATATCTCCTACGAAGAAGCTAAATTGAAAAAATATTTACGGGAAGAAAAATCACCAAAGCGGAAATATTTTTTCTTGCATTAACACCTAAACTGGGAGTTTTTTTTTACAGACGTACAAATTACACCACCACTCCTAGTAGGTCTCTCGGTTATGTAACTTGTGAATGTTATTTTTTTTTTGTTGTGTTCAAATCGTCTTATTCTTCGTGATTGATGTGATGAAATCGATCCAATCAAAAATAAATTAAGAGGGAGAAAAGAAATTTCGTTAAAAGCGTGAATTATTTCCTCTACGCGTTAATTTTTTTAGGTCTTGTAGTTCACACGTTTTGCTAATTTTTTTTTTTTTTATAAACTTCCGAAATGAGCTTCTTGAAACATCATACGCAGGAAAAGAGATTATAAAAAAAAATGCAAAACGCAATTAGTTCCATTAACTCAACGCTGCATGGAACTGACAGGTGTTGTAGATGCATTCGGGTTAGTATAGTATATCCTCTCCATCTCGGACACTTCTCACTTGCATCTGACATCAAATTACGTTTCTTTTGTTTAACTCGTCAATTGAGCGGGTAGAGGAAAAACGGTGTCGGGAAAATAGAATAAAAAAATACCTGCTACTCTTTCCGCCACTTAGAGCATCGTTGAGGATTTTTGGAGTGTTCGCGGATTAGTTGAATTTTATGAGTATGGCCCGTGGTGCCATAAAAAACTTATAAAAAATTTAAAATTTAAATTTTTACTAATAATATAATTTTTTTATTTTTCAGGTAAGTTGAAGTTACTGAAAAAGAGTCGCTGCCAGTAAGAGTTGTGGCATAGTCTTCGATGGGCGAGTTAAAATGTTGTAAGTCTTGGAGCTCTTAACGCCAAAAAATTAAATCTGTACTTCAGAGCAGAACTCGACCAATTATCGGTAAAACAGTAGATTACACAGATAGCTATTCCTTTTGTTTAGTTTAGTACAAGTAGCGCTGTTATCTATTTTTTACTTTCGAGCTCCCTAGAGTGAGGAAGTATTGCGGTAGCCTCAAAAATGAAATTTCATTTTGGCGGGAAATGACGAGAAATTACCGTAAAAATGGTTTTTGGGCTGACGTCCGTCCACTTTCGTTTTTCGACTGTATTTTCGAAACCGAATGAGCCAATACAATGAAAATTGGCAGTCACCTTCCTCAGGCAAGGGGAAAACTGTTATTCCATAATATAGACCATCCGGCTAAATTTACGGCTTCGACAGGGCCAAAGAAGGCCAGACTCACGATTTTTTTCATTGTTTGGTGGAGATGCCAGACTCTATTAGGAACAACTTTTCCCTCTGACATTTTTTTTCGAGAAAAATCGCCCTCCCCGGAAAATCCGGGAAACCGAAAATTTTGAAGTTTTACCGACAGCGCGATGTGGGATTCGACTTCGACTTAAAAAAATGGTCGGAGATTTTATAAATTTTCGATCCATTTTATGATTTGAAGGCCACCCTGCCCGAAAAATCCGGAAAAACGAAAAATTTGGGAGTTTGCAGGTTAACGATTTAGCCCCAGCACAAAATCCCTCAGCGAAGAAGTTCTCAGCTAAGGCATGAACCCTCAGGTACCTGCTAAGCCGAAATGGCCTAAAAACAGCCTCAACGTTCCTTCGACCCAATCCCTTCTTCACAACGAAAAAAATAACCGATCTCCATTGACTTGAGGGCATATCGAATCCAGCAAGCAAACCTTCACACGATAATCGTGCCTTAATCCTCCCGTCCCTGTCCCTACCGTTTAATTTAAGCGACATGTCTCCTTCTTTTATTCTGTGGTCACGTATAAAACCCAAAAGACAGATACAAATAAGAAATATACCTTCTTATTACCGTTTGCGCATGATGAGCTTTAATTTTTACGTGCCCCCTTTCATTCCACGGCGTTAAATCTTATAAGGCTCCCAAAGAAAATAATTTAAAACCCATCATTAATTATAAGATAGGAATTAAAATGATTTGATACGAAATCCGTAGAGTATAATGACGCTGGCTATATACGAGATAAAAAATAAAAAAAAGGCAGTGGACCAAGCAAGGCAAAGGAACCTGAGATCAGGATGCTGGCAGTTATCTCAGACATTTGTCATCGTCGTGACCTTGGGTTGTCCACCAGGTAGCTAGGTTGAACAATCTTCCATTTCCATCTTCGAATCTACCTTTCTCTCTCTTGCTCGTCTATTATAAATCAATGGATGTTGTGTTTTTTTTTATTTTTTATTTACATCATGCGCGAAAATAAAAAAAAAAACGAGCGGAATAAAAGCGCGTGAATCGAAGGCCTAGGATGGAATCACCTATAGAGTATAATTATGTTACGAAATAGGCATAAGAGCAATCATGGAGCAAGCGCGATCATCATCGCAGCAAATGATCATTAACAAATTACCTGTAATATGAGAAGCACATTAAAGGTAACTTTCACTTTTCGATCTTCTCTCTGGCCAAAACGATTATTATTACTAATCGATTTTTTATGCAATGAAAAAATTTGGGAGATGTTAAAGAAAATGTTTGGTTAAATATTTTTTTTTTTGAAAGAACCCTCTTTAGTACTTTGCTATTGTTGCACGAAATTTTTTCAACATTATTTTCGGTTCACATGATGTCTTAGAATTTAATTAACATTTGCACTTCTCAGCCCTTATTTTTGAGATTTCCTTCTTTATTTTTCTTTCATAGTGTCGTACAATATTTATTTTGTAAACATAGGGTGAAAGATGTTGAATTTGATCGACAAAACGTTATGTATCATTTGGTATTGTTTTGTTTCTTTAAACGAAATTTTTTGAACTGAAAACTTGAACTGTGCTGCCTCTTTTTGAAAAGAGTTCAGAGGTTCGAATGAACCCGAATCAGGGACTTATGGCTGAAGGTTTTTTGTCGTCCTCGATGCTCCTTGATGGTCTTCTACTGCCCTTGATGGCCTTTTATGGTCTTCTATGATTCTGGGCTGTCTTCAGATGTTCTTTCATGGTCTTCCATGGTCATTGGTGGTCCTGGATTGTCTTCTCATGGCCTTCTATGATCCTCAACGGTCTTCGATGGTCGAGCTGTGGTGTTAAAGAAGAATCCTTGGAAAATACTGGCCCAACATTGAACCAACGAGGAGGTCTTGCGTCGGTTGCACAAGGACCGTGAACTACTTGCGACCATAAAGCGCAAAAAGTTGGAGCACCTTGCGCATATGTTGCGGGGACCCACGTATAGGCTGCTGCAGACCATCAAGCACGGCAGAGTCGAGGGTAAAAGAAGACTTGGGTGTAAAAATCTCTCCTGGTTGCAGAATATCAGGAATTGGACCGGGTTAACCGTAGAGGAGTTATTTCGCATGACCGCCGATCGGGAAAGATATTCCAGGAACTCGTCGAATCGATCGCCTAAGCTCTTGAGCGAGTAGGGCACCTCAAGAAGAAGAAATTAGTCTTTTATGGTCGTTTTATGGTCTTCGATATTGCTGGATGGACTTCTGATGGTCCTGAATCGTCTTCTGATGTTCTTCCACGGTCTCGATGGCCTTTTATGGTCCTCGATGATTCTGGATGGTCCCTATTATGAATCAACGGCTGTAGGTACCACGTCATTGTCCTTCTTAATACTCTTTATTTTCTAGTATGTCTGCAGCACTCTTCTCCGTTTATTTAATTCTTGCTAGCAACAGATAATCGGAATTTACTCTTCTCTATTTCTAATCCACTATCGCGCATAAGCCTTTAGCAAATCTTACAATTCTCTCCCATTCCCAACAACCGTAAATCTGGTTAATATATTCAAAGAAACTCCGCGAGGAAAAAAAAATACAAATATTAAATTTTAAGAAAATCCCTTGCAAGTCTCTTTTCGTAGAAACTCATTTGCTGTGATATCACATAGAATATAAAGAAAACGAAGAGAAGAAGAGGAGGAAGAAAAAAAGAAAATAGAGAGATAAAATAAACCTTTATTGAGGGTAGAATGCGATGAGGCTTCTATTGTTAGTGTGTAATGTATGGGCCGTGTTTACATGTCGTGTCTGACTCGATTATTTTTCCAAGGGAAGACCCCAAAAATAGAGAAAAACGAACAAGATTATCTTTTCGGTTAAATCTTTTTTTCGAAAGAAGAAAAATTCGCGCAACCATTTTAAATCTCATAGACTATTAATTTAGATGTAACAGTCGTTACGACACCTTTTAAAACAATAAAAAAATCCCAGATCGCTACGATTAGATTTTTTTTTCTTCTAAAAGTACCAGGTACTCAGATCATTTCAAAAAAAGTTCAGCATCTTGTTAAACATCGACCACACCTCTTTTTATAGCTTGTTTAATTCATGTTATTTTCTTGTCACATTTTCTTCAGTTGACACAGAAGCGTGGTGCGCAAGGAGAAAACTTTTTTCACGGTATTCAAAAATTTTGTAAGGATGAACATAAACAAAAAAAAATTCGACCCTACGAAGTTGTTGTTTTTTTTTTTGGTCGGGAGAAAGGAGGCAACATGGGTTCGTATTGTGTATATGGCATTAGAATAATGGATGAGTCGAGGAGGCGAAGCGGGGCAACGAACTCGGCGTGTTTTTGAGTACCCGACGTCAATGAGTTATTGTCGTCGTGACAAACTTGTTTTATGACGGACAACAACGTCATAAATAACCGTAAACCAACCCTGATTGCAAATATCACCCATTTCGAATTGTGTTATTATAATGCCGCGTTATTCATAGCAGTCGCTTTTCATTTTTTTCAGGATTTTTTTTTTTAGGAAGAAAAAGGTCAGTTTATTGACTTGTAAAGTTTGGGTATTGAGTTATGTAAAGTTTGACAGTTTTGTTAAAGATCAACTTCCGCCTACTTAAAAAAAAAATAGAAGAATAAAAAAGGATCCGTTAGCCTGCAAGGTGCCGGATTTGTAGCATTGTTGTGTTTTCTTGAATTTTTTTTGGGTTGAAAGAGAGGTTTTTTTGCCTGTTTTGACTTATGAGTAAGAAACAAAAGCGGACATGGGGATTGTCAGGACAGTGAAAACTTTTGATCCACGCCATCTTGAATTTCAAAACTGCTGCTCAGACAGATTCCAGCTACTCGAGTCTTCTGCATCTGGAAAATGGGCGCCATCAGCACCTCGCTCGTTGAAAATGATCATCGAGAGGCCCTCAGAGCACTTCGAACATAATTTAGCTAAGATTCGTGAGATTCCAGGAGTGGTCGGAGATTGATAGAGAGAAGAAGCAAGATATACGAGTCCATCCTTTATTCGACCTTGCACTCTAAATTCTACCAAACATAAATTCATTTTTCATTTAATATCCGATACGGTAGGATCAAAAACAAAAGAGATATCCACGCAACTGAAAGCAAATCCATGTTTTCTCTTTTTTTTTATAAATTCATTAAAAAAAATTTTAGTATATCAATATTATTAATGCAATTTATGAAATAAAAGGCGGCCATTAACCGACGGCCAAAAAAAAACCGATTGGGAAATGGAGTATAGATATAAAACGCGGCGGTGACTGACTAATTCCGCAGTTATAAAAAAAAGTTAAATAAAAAATTATAATAATAATTTGTTTTAGTTGAAGCTTCGATATCTCTATGATAAGTATAATTTATATTTTTTGAGATTAATGAGTTGAGCTAATTGTTTTTTAAGGGAAAGAAAGAATATCCGGCCTTGAGTGTTATTTTTTTCACAGAGGCCTGTTTTTGGTTTTGCCCATTTTAAGTAATTATTCAAAAAAGAGCGAATTTTTTCGGCGTTTGCCTGTAGTCCTAGTTTGGTGCTAGTCAGCCTGCAGCTAAGGGCGAGAACCGGTTAGTGGTTGATTATAAATCTGCAAAGCAGCGATTCGTTCGACTGTCATCAGGCGGCTGCAACCACTTGCGGTCAAGTTTCAGTAGTTGCAGCCCAAATCCTCGAAGCTGAACATCGATCTAGCGATTTGCCAGTAGCCCCAGCTTGCTGCTGGTCAGCCAGCAGCCTCCGCTTCCTTTTCAGCGGAGGTGAGAATGGGCCAGAAGTTTCTTCATGGTGCGACATCTTTTCACTAGCCGGTTAGTGGCCTTAAAAATTTAATTATAAAGCCGCCTGTTTTCAGGAGGTTGCAACCACTGGTGCTCAAGTCCCAGTAGCTGCAGCACAAATCCTCGAGGTGGACCATTAATCTGGCGATGACTGAACGGATGATCGAAGAAAAATTTCTACTTCTTGGAAATGGAGGGGGGGCATTAAAAAACGTCTTCAGCTGGACTTCGACTCTAGTGGAGCCACCTAGAGTTTTTAAAAAATTCTTATCTAACTGGAATTAATCATAAAGTTGCCTGCCGCCTGCAACCACTGGTCCGAAAAAAGTCCCAATAGCTGCAGCCCAAATCCTCGAAGTGGACCATTGATCTGGCGATGACTGAGCGGATGATTGGGTGATAACCCAGAAGCTGATGAGCGACGTAAGATACGATTAGTGGACAACGCGAAGAAAAATGTCTACTTCTTGGAAATGGAGGGGGCCATTAAAAAAGGTCTTCAGCTGGACTTCGACTCTAGTGGAGCCATCCAGAGCCCTAAAGAATTCTAATCCAACTGGAATTCCTCGCACGCGCTCTTGCATTATTAAAAACTGTAACCGGAAATAGCGTTAAGTGGTTTGAAGAAAAAAAAATCTTTCCCCTCTTCTGTCGGGGAGAAGGATAAAAAAATATCCGAAAAGATGACGCTTACAATCCTCGAAGACATTAGCTAAAGTGCAACGATTTACTATTTACACTTAATTATTGTAAATCACTTATTTAAGAAGTTTTACAGATAACGGGGTAAAAAGCGTTAGAAAGTTTTTAACTGGAGAGGAAGAAGCAAAAAAATAAAAGGGAACGAAGGGAACCTTCTGGCGACGTTCCAAATCGAGAATAAATAGTACTTTGAATCGATTTATCGAGACGAGTTATTCATCGACCGAGATAAAGACTCCTAAATGAGATTTTTTTTCCTTCTCCTTTTTTTTTTCTTTTCGTCTTCGCTCGATTTTTTCGCCAGAAAATCTCACGGGATTGATTTAACAGTTTGTTTACATTTCCGAGTGAAATTAACGGACAGGTATTTTTTTTTCTCAAACTTCGAAAATGTTTTGCCGATAAATAACCGATAATTTTTTTTCTCCCCCCCGAAACAAAATAATCCTTCTTCTACCTCGTCTAACACGTCTTTTAAAAGCCAAAAGGAAAAAAAGAGCTTTTTCTTTTTAAACAAATCACGCTTTCCCGGTAAAATGTAAACAAACTGAAAAAAAATAAGGAGGGATGAGGGAGAAAGGAACAGGCGATGATAGCGTTTACGACGTCGTTATAATCTTTTCCGTTTAAAGGGAAATCCGAGGAGACCCACATAATAAGCTTTTGCTGCTGGTGCGGATGATGCCGGCTAAGAGTGACAAAGAGATGATGGCCAAGAGGGGGAAAAGCTTTGGTAATTTTTACATCCGGTTTCAATGGAGCGTCTTTTTAATAGGAATAGACATTTAGGACTCTTCAAGATTTTATTTGTGAAGGGAATGGTTTGAATTGAAGAGGGAGAAAAGCAAAGCCATTAATGCATGCTGCTAGAGCCTCAAAATATTTTGGCCAGAGCTCTCATAAAAAATGAGTGAGTGGCCTTAATCAAAATTTGAAGGATTAGCCCTGCATCAAAATGGCCTCGTTGGCTTCAGCTGACTTTTGCTGCAGCCTCAAAAAAATTGGTCTGATTATCTAAAGCTTGATCTACAAACATAGCGAAAAGTTTTTCTTTAATCACAAATTTTAAATAATTTTCCGCGTCGAAAGAAATGGAAAACCCCGGAAGGGAAAACCCCCCTCAGTCGCTTTCGCCTTGCGTGGTTTCGCGCACTTTACATATTCGATTTAATATTAAAAAAGTTTTTGATCTAATCGACTAAAAACTTCGAAAAACACATCTTTAGCTTTTTTCTAATTTTCTTTCCCGTTGGAAATAAGACGACGGGTAAAAAAGCAGACTAAAAAAAAAAGAGCCTCCCTTTTTCTCTTTCTAATTTTCAAAAATAGCTTTTTTTTCAAATTTATATTCTTTTCACTTTTTATTATTTTAATCCGCGAGCCAAATCACGAATCACGGGAGGGGGAAATTTACTTTTCGAAAATTCATGGGGAAAAAGTAAATAAAATAACGACGCGGGGACTCGTAACCATCGGTTAGGAGATCGGGAGGGGGCTGAGCAAAAACGAGGGGGAATCGTGACCGAAGGGCATCGGTCTAAAAAAACTCGAAACCAATCTTTTTTTTTTTTAAAGAGGTCAAAATCGTGTGCATGATGGATGACATCGTCAATACAAAAACAACCTCCAGATTGAAATTTCAAAACTGCTAATAACTCTTTTGCTATCACGGCTGAAATATAAAAAAAAATATGAAAATAAAATAAAAGATAAACAAAAGAATGCAGTTTAAAACGTGATTGAATATACCTGGATATATGGATCATGTAGTTGACTCTGGCCGTTTATTTTTAGGTTTTGTTGGTAACAATTTATTTTTGTTGAAAAGTTAATAAAGAAAATTTTGTTAAAAAAATGGATTTAAAAAATTTTTGTTGAAAAAATTGATTTAAAAAATTTTTGTTGAAAAAATTAATTTAAAAAATTTTTGTTGAAAAAATTAATTTAAAAAATTTTTGTTGAAAAAACTGATTTAAAAAATTTTTTTTAAAAAAATTTTTTTAAAAAATTTTTGTTGAAAAAATTGATTTAAAAAATTTTTGTTGAAAAAATTGATTTAAAAAATTTTTGTTAAAAACATTGATTTAAAACATTTTTGTTGAAAACTTAGTCTCATATAAAAATTTTGTGGGCAAATTTTCATTTTTTGGGCTAATTCGGTTTTATGGAGGAGGTTAAATCACGCAGGCCTGGAATGACCGACTGTATTGCCAGAAAAAGGCTGCAAGAGCGAAAGGGTTTGAGAGGGGAAAAGTCGGTGAAAATCCAGCAGCAAAAATCCATGCAGCTAATGATTTTCACGTATTCAAAATCAAATTATTTTTTGAAAAAAAAAAAAAAATGACTCAGTGCGGTCAAAATCAGCCATCGCTTGATAAATTTAATTACCCTTCTTTTATGACGGCTGACACTTTCAAACACGAGTCTCCGAAACTGATTGATGGTAGCCCCGACGTACGTTTTAAACCCCTTGTGCCCATAACTCTTTTTTTTTTCTTCTTCCCAATCAGAAAATCGAACCGTTAATTTTATTTTTTTTTTCACTGAGAACTCTTCTCTCCAGCTTGAAAAATCCCGAACATCAGGTGCGCCAATCTAAACGAAGAATTAACCTTTTCCCACTCCGCCGGACTTTTTAAAAAACAAAGTCGCGGGGGAGAAAAATATTAATCTCTCCTTTAAAAAAAAAAAATATACCGTTTAACGACGGCAAGCCTTTTTATTTTTTCCTAGCTAAAGATAAAAAAAAAAGTAAAGTAATCAATCATTCATTCAAACGGGTCATTTTCGTGAAATATGCACGTCATTTCGTAAAAGAAGCAAAAGCTTTCATCTTCGATTCGTTACGCCGTATGCCGACTTATAAAACAAATAAAAATTATAACCTGACCACCCCGTATACGCCGAGGGGTTAGGAATTTATGAAAATGAGCGTCAATTGGTGAAGGAAAAAAAAATATACACTTTTTTCCGCCCGGGTTTTATGAGTCATGATTACGTCATCAAATGAGATGAACGCAAAAATATTCAATCATGCGCATCGGTCATTTCATAACACGGAAATCACGTCCCGAACGTTTTTTTTCTTCTTTTTCGGTCCGGTCGTAGCAATGCGACTTCAAAATCCCAGATCAAGTCATTAATCGTCTTCGGTTTAATCAGGAAATAGATTTTCCTTTTCAATTTGAGTTTTAAAGTCAGCGTTGGTCATTTACTCAGTGACGTCACCGTTTGGTTTTTTTGGGAGAAAATTTATTGAGGTTCGAGGAAAGTAAGAGAAAAAAATTGAACGAAGAGTCAAGATTATTAAGAAATACGAGAAGAAGCGGAGAGTTCCGAAAAGTCTCGAACATTTACGAGAACTTCCGAATAGAGGAACGAAAAAATCCGGAAAGAAACGAAGATACCCGAATAAAGTAACGAAGACTGTCGATGATTCTGAACGATGATTCCCGAAGGCTTCCGGAAAATCACGAACATTTACGAGAACTTCCGAATAGAGGAACGAAAAAGTCCGGAAAGAAACGAAGATACCCGAACAAAGTAACGAAGACTGTCGATGATTCTGAACGATGATTCCCGAAGGCTTCCGGAAAATCACGAACATTGACGAGAACTGCCGAATAGAGGAACGAAAAACTCCGGAAAGAAACGGAGATACCCGAACAAAGTAACGAAGACTGCCGGAAAGGATCGAACAATCGCGAAGATCTCTTATGAGATTGAGACCTAGCAGCTTTTGCCGCCGCTGATGATTTTCTAGTGCAAATTCTGGTCTTATTTTCTTTTCTTCTTTAAATGCCCGCTCCTCGTCGGAGATTGGCGATCATCATGGCCACCATAGATGATTTTACTAGGAATATCAAATAATGTGGTGACTTTTCATAATCTTCCACATCGCAGTACGGGAGCCATACCATTGATCCAACTCTGCCTCCCGGTATCTGAGCCTAGGCCTTGCCGACTACTACCATCTTCAGTCCTAGGTCAGTATTAGCAAAGCTGTTGCCCTCCACTTACTCATAACCCTGAGAAGGGAGCTCACCACAGGGCAAGGACGCCATTACTTGAGCAAGACAAAACATGCCTCACCGGTCTTATTTTAGCTCGTTCAAACTTGAAAATTTTTTTTCAAACCTGGAACATCGTTCGCTTTTACCTTGGTCATCCGCCTTCGCTCACCTTTTTTTTTTTCAAAATTTCACTACATGCAAAAACACTTTACATAACTCAAAAATAAATTCTTTTAACATTTAGTCCCTCGCTCGTTCATTCATTCCACGCTTCGGAAAATATTAAGTAATGGATTTCCAAGCTTTACGCTTTTGTATAACTTTTCACAAATGAATAATTAACTCGAACGTCGCGCCTTTTTTTGTTTACCTTCGAACAAGGTAAATGCATCGACCAGCTCCCTTCAAAAAAAAAATGAAAATTAGCAAAAAAAAAAACTTTTTTTGTTTATGTATTATCGCATTTACGCGAATACGTTTCCCCGTCAAAAAAATTTATATGCAAGAGAGGAAAAAAAGGAAATTTCCTTTTTTTTTTCGTCTCCCGAATTGAAAAATTAAGTTTCACCGATACGGGAACGTTTCCGCTAACGCTAAAAGACGTTTAAATAGGAATGTGAGTGATGAGTCGGGGGATTGCGTGAGGAAACGATAACGTGAAAAATGCTTCGCGTGATCAATGCACCAATAATAGTCTCAGAAGACATATAGAACAGAAATGCAAAGTTTTTTTTTTTTGGCTGACGGGAAATTACGAAGGGATTTCAACAGGGAGGGCGCTATTCGTCACAAAATCATAAAAAAAATATGGGAGAGTCCCGAGGAATTTTTTTTTTGTAAAATCTTAAAGCTTAATGAGTTTATAGAACCGTTTGCACGGTTTGACACGGTTCGGCAAAAAGTCACGGGAGGTCGATTTTCGAGTCAGCTAAACGACTATAAAAAGATGGGGATATCGTGACTAAGGATGAGACTGCAACGTTAAAATTGCGAATCTCAGCCATTACGGGAAATGTGACGAAATTATCCATTTTAATTCACAATCGGAATGCGATTGTTCGCGGGGGAACACAAGAGAGTTTAGGAAAAAATGTCGAAGTCATTTAATAAATAATAATTACTTTGTAATGGGTATTGAGTTATTTCGTATCAAAAGCGACTTTAATGTTTATAGGCGAAGTTTATGGTGTCAAGTTTAGGTTATTCGAGGTATGTTGGCTAAAAATTTCGCGTGCGAAATTCCGCTAATAATCGATTGTTGTTTTGAGAAAAAAAATTTGTGAAAGCAGTCGTCAATTCATGCATTGACAATATTAGCGGTTTAAAAATTCAACAAATCACCATGTGGCATGCTATAAGAATTTTTTTGGGGTCTTAGGTGACGTCAAGGGTGCTCAGACATTTATCAAGATGAAAAGCAACCATTACGAAATCTTAAAAAGATTTTAAGTATTTTGTAAAAATTTTTCGGAATATTCCCCAAAAAGTTGATGCAACAAGAAAAGTTATCAGAAGATTTGTTCAACAAGAATATTATCAAAAGATTTGTTCAACAAGAATATTATTAAAAGATTTGTTCAACAAGAAAATTATCAAAAGATTTGTTCGGCAAAAAATAAATTATCAAGAGACTTGTTCAACAAGAAAAATTATTAAGAGATTTGTTCAACAAAAAAATTATGAGAAAATTTGTTCAACAAGAAAAATTATGAGAAAATTTGTTCAACAAGAAAAATTATGAGAAAATTTGTTCAGCAAGAAAAATTATGAAAAAATTTGTTCAACAAGAAAATTATCAAAAGATTCGTTCAACACGAAAAATTATGAGAAGATTTGTTCAACAAGAAAATTTCATTGAGACATAATGAAATTTCACAAGACATAAGGAAATTTAAGATCATAAGAAAATTTCATTAAGACATAATAACATTTTCTGAATAAAATTTTTTTAATTTTTCGTAAATAAAATTTTTTTGACGAGACAAATTTATCAAAAAATTTGTTCGACAGGAAAAATTATCAAAAAATTTTTTTGACAAAAAAGAACTTTGAAAAAATTTGCTAAAAACAATAAATCATAAAAAAATTTTGGCCGGCAATTTTTTTGGATTAAACCAGTCCTTGAAAAATTTCTTATTTTTCCTAATAGACCCTGAAGTTCCGAAAATTTGGAAAAGAATCGGGTCCGGTCACTGTATGTATTTTAGAACAAAAAACGACCTGGACAGTTTTCGGAAAAATTGCAGCCACCCCCCATCTTGACTACATACGGCCCATCTACTTCCCTCTGGCCTCGTTTGGCGTCACTATCAACTTTTATTTAAATTCCCTTCCAATTCATGCTAATAAAAAGGAAAATAAGCGATACGTTCGGCTAATTATCGTAATAGCCGCTGCGGGGTTTAAAAAAAAAGCATTAAAAATCCCTGTCTGGTGAACTTTTAACTTTTTAACGTCACCCAGAATGACTTATGTCATTTTTTTTCAACCGCTTTATAATGCAATTTCTTTTTCTTTTGACTCATTATAGACTAATGAGTGCGAAGAAGGTTAAAGGCGTTCGAGGAGTTTTTTTTTGTTGTTGTTGTGTTCTTTCAAGAAAAAAGATGACACGGGCAGTTAAAGACATGTGGAGTTTTTCCCACATTTAACAACCGCGCTAGGGGGGGAAGGGGGGGAGGGAGAACGAAATAAGAGAAAACCTCGGAGTATACGTTTTCTCGATGTTGTGTTTCGTTTTAAATTAAATTAATTCAAATGTGTGATGTATTGGGTTTTGAATTGTTTGATTAATTAAATGCTCTGTCGTCGGCAGAAGTACATTTCCCCGGTGGATTGAAAAGGACTTTAGCGGGGAGGGTGGCTGGCTATGTTTTTTTTTTTTCCAGACGGTGTCTTGCTCGGGATGTGCTTACGGTCCCCTCCCCCTATTTTTACATTCATTCGAGTATTACTTCATAAGGGTTTTTTTTTTTAGAATTTTATTTTTTGTGATGCGGAAAAAGGGAAGAGTTTTTTTTCTCTCTGGTTTGTGCAAAGAGTTTTAATTTGTAGCTAAAATAGATGGTGCGTTGTCGCCTTTTTTTTAATCAAAACGGGAGTCCGAGTTTTTGAAAAGAAAATAAAGTTACAGATACAGAAAATATTTTTTTTTGTGTATGCTGTGTGGGCAGTTGTAAAGATTTTATGGGGCTTAGCTTCAACTAAGTTTAGAGCTTCTTAAAGGCCACAAATGCGCAGCTGGAAGTTTATGGGGGGACTCTTGCTGCAACTGAGCTTGCATTACTATATTTTAAAACCGTTGCTGGAAACCTTATTTCCAGAAAGAAAAACGTCAAAGGTCGAAATCAAAATCATGCGTACATCACGATGGCTAAAAAAAGAGAAAGGCTAACGTTTAATATTTGATCTATTTAAAAATAATCCTGAGTCCCTGTAACTTAAAAACTCGCCTGCGCAATCCTTTTAAACAAATTACGAGTCTAATTCAAGTTCGTTAATGTGAACGGGTTAAACTAGCGAGTGATTTGAAGGAATAAAAAAAAATATATACGCTTCTCTCTCTCTCCGCGGATTTCCCTTCTTAAAAGGTCGCGATTATAACAAATGGGAGGAGATTAATTTTAAGAAAATTTTTCATAATAATTAATTAAGACAAGTTATTACGGGAAGATACCGATTTCGTTCGGGTTGTAAAAGCGTTAATTATTAAATGGAGATATACTGCCTGTAATAATATACGTTTACGTCATTTTTGTACCGTTTTATTGCAAATGCAATCTACGGTTTGTTTTTTTTTTTTTTTTTTTGCTCGGGCCGAAATTGTTATTACGCAGACATTAAAAAAGTTGAAGGATAAAAAAAAACGAGGCGTTTTGTTCCTGTCACTAAAATAACAAACAATAATAATATCATCGGAATGGGAAAGCGACTACGGTAATTTCAAAATAATTAAAGTTAACTTTTTATTTTTTTTTTCTCCGCACTCACTCTATTTGTTTCACGACTGGTTAAAATCGCAGTATCATTACATTTTTCTCGGAAACGGGATTGTAATGTTAACAAACCTTTCATCCGAGACTGCTGCGGAATCGTTTAGGAATTATGAGTAAGCCAAATTTGGCCAGAAATATTTTATAAGAAATTTGTATAGAAATATTTAGTTCTTGAGTTCTTGGGCACAGTGGCACCCATTTCACCGAAACCTGGGGGGGGGAGGATCACGCAATGCTTAGCTTATGGCACATAAATTCCAGGGACCAAAAAATTGCCCCCCCCCCCAAATGGCGCCATTGCTTGGCCAGACCTGAGGGTGCTGCGGAGACCCTGAGGCTCAAACTAGATTGATATCAAGTTATTGGCTCGGGATGAAAAAATGATATCTGAAGCTATACAGGATTTCCTTTAATACAAAGCCTCTTTTTTTTTTTTTTAAACTGAAGGTATGAGATCGCGTGACATTCAACGGGAGTTCTTAAACGTGTATAAGCAAAAAAGCCTTTTGCTCGTGTGTTTCCAAGGAAATCGCCCGCTTCCCGACTTCCCTTGAGCTTTTTAAGTATTCATTCACCGAGAAGAAAAAAAAATACAGCCACGCTGTGAATATCTCTATAAAAAGCTCTTTTTTTTTGCGTTTAAGGTTTGTTTGAAGAATCGAAAGGGGAAAAAGGTGCAAAGAGGGAGAGAAAGAAAAAAAAATAAAAACGATTAAGGTCTTTTAAGAGCAAATAAAAAGGTGACGAAACGGGCTGGGTTGGGCAAAAGGTTAATTTTGTTTTAGGATTTTAATTTAATAATTTTTTTTTCTTTTTAGGTAAGTTTTATCGCCGTCCTGGTTCAGCGGTTGCCTTGTTCATCGAGGTTTGTTCTTCAGCAGGAAGCAAAAAAAATGATTTGAGCAGTAATCTACCTTTTCTTCCGGTAGAAGCGTTCTGTTTCTTTCAGTTTTAAAAGAAACGCGAGAGAAAAGAACCTGAGATATAACCATAGCTGTCGTTCAGCGAAACAGAGCCTTTTATTCTTCTTTAAATGCGAGCTCAGCGACAAATTTGGTCCACCCTGACGCAGAGGCTTCAAATCTTTTCTATACCAGTCTCGCTAATTTTTTAGCCATGAGACCTTTTTTACATCTCCCCCATCACCACCTGACGATCGAAAATAACACCCTGAATTCTCATCCATACAATTCAAGTGATTGGCTCACACGTAGCCATCACTCATTGCACACTTATTAGGACCCTGATAATTTACCAGACAACTACACCGTAAAATAACGTCCTTATCATTGTCATAATTTTAAAATTGATCCTCAAGGGCGCCCTACCCCGAAAAAAAAGAATCCCAAGTGCCATTTGTACTGCATGCGACATAAAACACGACAATAGAAACTTATTTTATTTCCGCTACACATTTTCTGGTCATATGGCTTTAGTGAAAAGGAAACTAAAAAAAAAATATATATATATAAATAGGGTTGCGAGTTTCAAAAACGATTAAAAAATATTGGTCGGGGATCAATAGTAATTTATCCGATCCCATCTATAACTATTTAATTTGTTAAATTAGCGGAAAAATTAACGAGACAGCATTAAACCGGCGACGCCGCCGCCGCCGCTGTCGCCTTTTTCACTAACCCATCCTTTTTTTTTTTTTGTAGCTCCCGGGTTATTTTCTTTTCGTTTATTGCTTTCCGATCCCGGTCAACAATAAAAGGGCGAAAACCAAAAAACCCTTTTCCCCCTTCATTATTAAAGAAATTTTTCCATCTGGCAGTTTTTTTTTATTTTAAAAGATGGCATTCTTTCATAATACAATATCGGCTCGTTAATGGAGATATTCTTTAGCTCAGTGGGTTTCCAAGGTATGGATCATTATTACCCAACGTTAAGAATTCGTAATATTCAAAGTATCTTGTTGACGTGTATAATTAACAATGACTTTTTAAGTGTAAAGGTAATCTCAGGGAGAAGGTTTATTTTTGGTCTTGATATTAATTTTTTTTTTTGTTTTTTTTCTTGTTAAAGAATAAATCCTCGAAATCCTTTTTCTCCCCCCCTCGTAAGTTTGATTAAATGGGAAATTTTCTCTCGGAAAAGCGACTTCTCCCCGTAAGTTATCAAAAGGAAACAAGATAGCCTCGAACGTAAGGCAGTCAATAATAACCAATAATCCCCTGGAACACCTGTAGTCTCACTTTTAGGATTCTGTAATAATTCCACCGACCGAGTTTGATTGAAATCAGTAATTGGAAGACTTCCACAAATTTTCAACGCTAATTTCTTGTAGTCACGTTCTTTCTTCGTTTTCTTCTTTTTTTTTTTTTTTTTTTCATCCCCTGCAAAAAGTTTATCAGGAGCGTTAACTGATTCGAATTTAGAATCGTCTGGCAAGTTTGGTTTGTTTATAATTTATTCATAGTGATGCGTGCTGAATATTTTCTTTGCATTTTTATGTTTTGATTATTATGCGTAGGATGCATTTTCGTACCTGCTGCATAGTGTGCGTTGATAGTAATTTAAGATAAAGACCTACCCATGAGTTTTGCACGAGCCTAAATATAATTTTGTAGCCAAGGTTACAAAATATTAGGTTGAGAGAAAACATTTGCCAACACTAGGGTCTACGGGCGCAACTAGAGAGCCAAAAAATGATGATCAAGAGTAAGTACCTGTTCCACATTTGTCGATTATGAAAGTTGAAAATAAATGCAACACTGGAATACTTTTTTTGACAATAGCAAAAACTGATTTTTGAGAAAGTTTAAATGACGACATCCATTTTGTTTATTTTTTATGTAATGGGAAGATGAGTGATTTTGTGATGCCATTTTTTGTAAAAGTCAAACACGGATTGAGCTACTGGGAAAAATCCCAGCTCGCCCTTCCCTCTTACTCTTGTAGTTTTAAAAATAGGGCTGGAAAATTTCATTTAGCAGGTGTCATTTTTTTGCCCAAGATTTTTGTAAATTGTTTTGGAATAAAAATTGAAAACAAAATGGATTGTGTGTTTGTTTTTCTAAGAACAATGTGACTACTTTTTGAAATTTCAGTTTTTAAATAAAAAAAATTTTAGCCGCATTCTAAGAAGACATGACACCTATGGACTAGTCAATAGTTCACCCTGTCTTCTTAGAATCTTAGCGGATTTTTTTTTGTAATAAACGAAAATAGAGTTCTGTACTCACTTTAGAGTGCTGCTTCTGGTATTTTTACCCGCTGAAAGCTCCAGAAGGCAGGAAGAGAGTGGTCAAAAGAGCCTAAGACTACCTGTCCTCGATTAATCGTCTTTTGTTTCTTTTAAATTTTAACCAGATGAGATTAGGGTCGACTTTATCATTCTTATGGATAGAAAACCGGCAGTTACTACTACTACTATGGCTTTACAGGGCCTGTAGCCCTATCGCCGCATCGCAGACATTTTTCCACACCGATCTGTCTTGGCAGGTGGCTCGCCAATCGGGGATTCCTAACCTAGATATGTTGTCTTCCCAACGAAGCCGCGGTCTGCCCTGAGGTTTTGAGCTTGTAGGGCGTCCATCAAGTATCTGTCTTATAGTCCGCGCTAAATAGGGATGCGGACTAGGGTCGATGATGTTGCGCAACGCTTTGCAACAGCTAAATGGCAATGGGCAGGTCATGCCGCCAGGGAAGATCCTGATAGGTGGACGGCACGTGCGGTAAGATGGAGACCTCAAGCGTCGAAAAGAAGCGTCGGTAGGCCACAGAAGATATGGTACGACGACATTAAGAGGGTGGCGGGAGTGAAATGGTTGCAAAGAGCCCAAGACAAGAAGGTGTGGCAAGGTTTGAGAGAGACCTTCGTCCAGAAGTGGACGGGTATAGGTTGAGAGGAGAAGAAGAAGAAGAAGAAGAAGAAGAAGTCCGCGCTACGTGCTCGGCCCACTGAAGCCGACGAGCACACTATTGATCAGCGGATTTCCCGTGAGCCTTCTCCTCATTCGAGCGCATCCTCAGAAACCATAATTACAGAAAAGCTAATACTTTTCTGCTAGTCTTTCTGGGAGGGTTTTCCTGTTTGTCTGCACTGGGACCAAAAATCCGAAGAAACATACGATTTTTTACAACAACTGCAACTTTTGTTCGTGGAGTCGAAAATGCATCAAAACATTTGAAACTTCTCGTTGAATTTTTAATATAATAAAAGTGAATGGCATCTACTTGCATTATAAGGATTATTAAAGACAAAAAAAACTTGCTAATATGATGGTAAAAGCCCGTATTAAAAATAGTAGTCATATTAAAATGCCTTGGAACGTGGCCAGTTGTCATTAATATGGAATGGAAATACTATATGATTACATTATACATGTTTGCCAGGCACAATGTGATATGTAGTATGCCTACTGAATGCAACATTGTTATTACAACAAGTTCAAAGGTCCGTCGTAATTGAAAGTAATCTACAAATCATGTAAAAAAAAATGTAGGGGGGATTTTCAAAAAGACCTTTTCTCTCTGGCAATATTGTATTTTTTTCCACACACAAAAAAAAACGTTGCAGGAAATGTTCGAAAAATTAACCGAACATGTTTTCGGCGTTTACCGACAAAAATGATGGATGATGCATTTACCCCGATGAAAAATAAAAAGATACGATGTCGGGGAGAAATAACCTCCTCCCTGCGTATATCCCCCCCTCCGTCTCCATTAATTTTTTTTTTTGGTAAAGGAAAGCATCATTCATAAAACGGAATTACAGCAATGAGCGATGTCGGGGGGCATTAATATTAATGGCTTCACATGATACGTAATATAGTGGGTTAGTGGTCGATTTAAAAAGCATCGATTTCCCGTCGTCGTCGTTGTTGCTCATCCCCACACCTAGTCGGAATATTGGTTTCGGAATGTCTATAAACCCGAAGCTTCTTCGCGTTCCTGATCTCATTTTCAAGTGCTAAAACCTGATCGTAATGATTTATAACAACTTATGTGTGTAAATATCTCGCGCGTAAAACGTCCCGCTCGTATATTTTAATATTTCGTAACTGTTGCTTTTCGCTTGGACTCGATTTTTTTAAAAAAAAAAAAAAGAATTTTATTTATGGGATTTTTTTATCTGGAAGCAAATCCTTTTGAGATTTTTGGATTAATCAATTATTTTTTGGGGGAAGGGGATTTTGTTTTTTGAATTATTTAATTTAATCGAGCGGTTTGTTAAATTATATTAAAAGGGCCTAATAAATTGTTTTTCGTGTTAATAAATCCTCTTGCTGATTCTTTATGAGTTGATGTAATAGGTTTATAGAAGATTATTTTTTTTAGTGTGAAGATTGGAAAGGAAGGGAAATCTTTTCTTGAAGTAGTTGACTCTAAAATAAAATTGAAGACTTTTCATATGTAAAATTAATCAGTGTAAACGGTTTTGTTGCGAGAATGAACAGATTCGAAAATTTTTAATGCGAGCTAATATCCTAGTAGTCGTTTTCAATGTTTGATTGACGATTTTCTGCATTTTTGCATAAAAAATTGACCGTTATTAATATTTTTATGAGGAGAGTTAATTTTTATTGACATTTTCAGTGGGAGATTTAAATTTCTATTGACGTTTTCACTAGGAGAATTAATTTTGTTGAAGTTTTTACTAGGAGAATAAATTTTTATTGACGTTTTCACTGGAAGCATTAATTTTTATTGACGTTTTCACTGGGAGGATTAAACTTTATTGACGTTTTCACTGGGAGGATTCATGTTTATTGACGTTTTCACTAGGAGAATAAATTTTATTGACGTTTTCGCTAAAAGAATAAATTTTTATTGACGTTTCCACTATGAGGATTAAATTTTATTGACGCTTCCACTATGAGGATTAAATTTTATTGACGTTTTCACAGGGAGGATTAAATTTTATTGACGTTTTCACTGTGAGGTTTAAATTTTATTGACGTTTTCACTGAGAGGATTAAATTTTATTGACGTTTTCACAGGGAGGATTTATTTTTATTGACGTTTTCACTGGGAGGATTTATTTTTATTGACGTTTTCACTGGGAGGATTAAATTTTATTGACGTTTTCACTGTGAGGTTTAAATTTTATTGACGTTTTCACTGTGAGGATTAAATTTTATTGACGTTTTCACTGTGAGGATTAAATTTTATTGACGTTTTCACTGTGAGGTTTAAATTTTATTGACGTTTTCACTGAGAGGATTAAATTTTATTGACGTTTTCACTGTGAGGATTAAATTTTATTGACGTTTTCACTGTGAGGATTAAATTTTATTGACGTTTCCACTGAGAAAATGTTACTTTCCTTAACAAAATCGATTCCATTTAGAAATTTTTTCATTTAACGTATATCATAATTTCCACTGGAAAATTTCTAAATCATTTCCTCTTCTTTTCATCATTCCTCCAACCCCAATTAAAAATAAAATGGCGTCGACGACTCCCCACAAAACCGCAAACTCTTGTCGTTTTCACAATCCCTAAATGTATTTTTAGAAACCTGGCGAACAATTCTAAAATCATAATCGTGGGGAGGACATGGCTTAGGATTCCCTCATCAAAGCAAAAAAAAAGGTCATCCTTTCAATAAACGATTTGAATCATTCATTCAGAAATACAAAAAATAGGATTTTCGTGGCATAGCAGAATGAATATATATATCCACAGAATCCTCGTAATTACAAAGAGGATATTTAAAAAAAAAAAAACTTTTTTCCACTTATAATACCACAGAATAAAAGGTTTTACATCGTTTTAAACAATAAAATTTCGCCTGCGGGCAACTGTTCAATCAGTTGTATATAATCCAGATGGAGTAGACATGTTAAACAGAGAGAGATAGAGTAGGGTGAGATGTTTTTCCATTCAAGGGGTAGGGATTGGAATTAAAATCAAAAACAATTATATCATTTAACTACTACTTTCCCCCCTTCTTTTTTTTTTTATTATTTATATCTTCCATTGTCTTTTTTTTATTTAATCATTATTGCTTCATCGCCTTTACCCTTTTCTAGACAAGTACAGCCTTTTTAAAAACAACCTTTTAAAATATTATGTGCAGCTAAGTTCCGTTTCTTACCCCGGAAAATGGTGAGGGTGTATATTCTTTGGGGGATTAACAAGATTGCACCCTTCGCATTCATGGGGATTTTAAATCTAAGCAGTGAAGTGCACTGAATTGGCATAGTGCTTAGTAGCTTCGTGGTTGGAGAGGCAGATGGCACTGGCTGACTTAAAATTAACTGCGAATTGGGGTTGAAACAAGCCTATTATTTTTTAAATATCTGATGTTGGCACGGATTGGCTACAGGAAAAGATCGAATAAGATCGGCCTTTTGCTCTTGCAGTTTTTAAAAATAGGACTGAAATATTTGATTCAGCAGATGCAATTTTTTGCCCAACATAAAAAAGAATGCAAAGCTGAACTGGGCGTATTTTTCACAGAAAAATGCAAAAACTTTCCGAAATTTAGGTTTTTTAATTTTAAAAAAAATTCATCTGAATTCTAAGAAGACAGGGCACTTATGGACTAGTCAATAGTTCACCCCGTCTTCTTAGAGTGCGAGCCAAAATTTTTTTTTATAATTTACACTAAGCTCTATTGAGATTCTGTAGTCAACTTAAGCTCCGCTTCTGGTATTTTTACCAGCGCCCTCTGGAGCCAGTCCGTACCTAAAATGTGCTCTAAAATGTCATAAAAGGAATTAACTTAAAGAAAAACAAAACGCTAAAGGAAAAGTAAACGATGTTAAAATGCCAACAAACAACAATTGAAAATATTACGGGAGATGCTCTAAAAGGGGGAGACGAAGGGGGGGTTTACACAAATCGAGGAAATCTAAAGTCATTAGCAAAAACTTCTTATACAAACCCTGGAATCCAGCCAAGGGAAGTTAGTTTGCATAATATTATTTAACTGTATCAAACTCGCCTTCATTTCCAATTTAATTTAATTTTACGGAATAATCATATGGATGCGTTGAGCGTTATTTTGGGGTCGATCCAAAGCTACAAAGTTTATACACGATTTTTCCAAAGGGCAGATCGAAAAAACCGCAAAAACAGACCGACAGCCTCGGGATCAGACCAAAAAGGGAAAAATAAATTTCCATAATTTATTTTCGATATACAACTTAATTAAACTTTTTTTTTTAAATAAATAAATCGATTACTTGTTTAATTAATTAGAATTTTTTGGGGGGAGGGGGAAAAATGGAAAGAGAAGACGAAAACGAAAAAAAAAAAAACCTGATACGGAGGAATAAGTCTTGCCATCATTTAAGTCAAGCGGATGTGGCATTTAACGTATATTTTCCAGCCATTAAATTATGACCGCTTTTGAAAAGATTTGGAATTTATTTCAATTTTTTAAAATGGTAAATGTTAATCGTAATTTATTAGATGTATCCTTTTTATTCTGTGGTGTGATGTTCAGGAATGCTAAGCGTCATTTTTTAAAGTAATCGGATACGTTTTCGTTTTTAATAATAACATATATCGAATATAAATAAATTTCAAGTCGTATATATGTTTATCTGTGACTTGGCCCCTTGAAATATCTCGCACCTTGACTCGCTTATTTTGTTTTTTTTTTGAAAGTTTATAACACCACGAGTTAAGTTCATGGCAAATGGATGAGGTTTAAGATTAGTGATGGTAGATTTTTTTAAGAAGAATCTGATTTTGTAGATTCGGCCATCAACGAAATAATATTCTCATTTGAGAAAAAAAAAGAGTTTTAGCCTAAAAGTTTCACTTTGAAGTAAAAAAAAGTTCAAAATTGAAACTTTCATTGAAAGTTTTGAAAAAATTGAAAGTTTCAAAATTGAAACTTTTTGACTTAAAATTGAAACTTTTTGTAAAAATAGTATTAGGAAAGTATCATTTGAAACTTGTTTGCATTCAATTTGAAACCTAAAATTTTCAAATTTTCTCAAATATTTTGAACTGTGATTGATTTGTCTGCATTTATTGAGCTTCCACCGAAAAAAATGACGATGAAACTTAAGCTAGACACTTCTCCCATTTCTATTCACATCCAAGCTGAAAGTCTCCGGCTATTTCCCCTAAACAAAAAAAATTATTACCGAACAAAATACCCCATTTGCATATGTAATAAACTCTACACGGGTTCATTTTATCGAAACATAATAAAATCATTTAGAACGTTAATTTTTTTCATTATACATTCCACCAATTGATTTATTTATCTGTGACTCCACCAGAAAACAGGAGCAATACACTGAAATAAAAACAAAAATTCCCTAACAACCCTCATCGAAGTTGCGGAAGGTGTATGGAGCGAGGGAGGAAAAACAACACCTAGGGGAATCTCGGACTTGATAAATTTAAATTTTGATCCACTCAAACAATTTATCACAAACTGTCAAGTTAAATTATTCCATCACAATTCTTTAACTCCACACATGTGTTCCTGTATTGAATATTTTCGTTTCCATTCTCTCTCTCTCTTTCTCGTGTGTATCTTTTTTCCTCTCTCCCATACTCGAAACTTCCGGTTGATAAATCGTGTGTGTGTGCGGAGTTTGGGTTCGTACCTTGATCCTTTAAGCGGCTACAAACATATTCACCAGACACACACGCATTTACAAATACAAACATGAAAATGAAAACCTCCCCGATTTTCCCTCCCACCGACCTTCCGTGTTAATTCATCAAAATTTCAAAACCCAATCTGTTAACCGTTTTCCTTGTCCTGAAACATGATTTTTAAATAAGAGGCAGCTCGACCGCAACAACCTGGCTTTTTAGGGGTCTAGTTAGTTTTCTTCTGTTAATATTTCAAGGATTTAATTAAACTTGCCTTGGTTGATTAAACCATTTTAAAAGGGGTTGACCACTAAGTTTTCATCTTTTTCTGGACTTATGATGTTTCACAGGATGTAAATTATTTTGGTTTTTGGGAACATTTAAAAGAAATGACAGCAATCAGATAATTCTAGCTGCACTCTCAGCAAATTTAAATGGACAGGTTGAAGGTGGTTGCAGCGGACCTTAGCTTAAACCTTTAAGTAGAAAGAAGAAACAGGGATTGGCCCACCGTAGGGAGCCTAGTAGGGAGTGGACACTTCGATGAGTCGTCTGCTACATATGGGTACTCCATTTTGAAAATTGGGAGCTGCCATCACGGTCTTATAAACAGGTCAATTTTTGTTGCGTTGGCTCGATCGGTTTCAAAAACACAGGCGAAAAACGAAAATGCACGAACAGACGAACGTCAGCCAAAAACCCATTTCACGATTGGCGAAATTTCATTTAGAGGCGACCGCAATACTTACTCTAGGAAGCTCAAAAATAACTAGGGGAATAGCAGTCCGGGAAGGACTACTCACTTTCTCGCTCAGTCGAGGTATAGCTTCATTCGATTGGGGACTAGCGAGGTCGGGGGGTGACTTGAAATCAGGAAATGAACCGAAAATTTAAAATCCTCGACCTTATTTCAGTCGAAATCGAGTCCCATGTCGGACCTATCGATAAAACTTAAAAATTTTCGGTTTTTCCGGATTTTCCGGGGAGGGCGATTTTTCACGGAAAAATGTCAAACGGAAACGTTGTTCCTTATAGGGTCAGGTATCTTCACACAAAAAATAAGAAAAATCGTTAGAGCCGTTTTCGAGAAAATCTTTGATAATTCATTGTTTTGCCTTTTTAGGCCCCGCCAAAGCCGTGAACTGGGCCAAGTAACATTCAAATCACAAAATGGACCAACAATTTGAAATCCCCAATCATGTTTCAGTCGAAATCGAGTCCCATGTCGGCCCTATTGGTAAAACTTAAAAATTTTCGGTTTTCCCGGATTTTCCGGGGAGGGCGATTTTTCATGGAAAAACGACAAAGGAAAAAGTTGTTCATTATAGGGTAAGGTATCTCCACACAAAAAATGAAAAAAATCGTTACAGCCGTTTTCGAGAAAATTCCCGAAAACTCTAAATTTGGCCTTATTTGGCCCTGCCAAAGCCGTAAATTTGGCCGGATAGTCTTGATGATGGAATAACAGTTTTCCTTCTTCCTGAGGAAGGCGGTTGCCAATTTTCGTTGCGCTGGTTCTTTCGGTTTCGGAAACACAGGCGAAAAACGAAAGTGCACGAACAGACGAACGGACGGACGTCAGCCATTTTTCCGGTCATTTCTCGCTATTTCACGGCAAAATACGCAGTTTGGCGAAATTTCATTTTTGACACAACCTCAATACTTCCTCACTCTAGGGAGCTCGAAAGTAAAAATGGAATTTCTTATCACCCATCACTGAAAAGTAGGCGTTCTGGTGTATTTTAAGCAGCAACACAAGCTACACCCTTTTCTTGAAGGAAATCCCCGCGGAAGTCCAAAACTAGACTTTGAAAAAGGAAGTGGGAAGACCTCATGGCTTGTTAAATTGATTCATTACCCAACTATCAATTATCCCGGTGGCAGGGAAAAGAGAAACCCAAAAAGGATTTTCGTCATTCGACCCTTCCTCCAAACTTTCGATAAGGGTTGCCGACCTTTCCTTCATTAAAAAAAAAAAACTCTTACGCCACTGCTCAATCCGCAAAGCGATCCTCCCCCCCGTTAAAATCTTCCCCTTCTATCCCGCGCCTACACAACCGAGAAACAATACACCTAATCCATTTAACAGCGTCAACACTAGCTTTACTTCCTAAACTCGAAATCGTTTTCTTCTTTGTCTTTTGAGATTCGCAGCTTTTATCACCCGTTCCATACGTCTTAGGCCTTTTAATCTTCCTTGTTATTTTCATCACCCCCCCCAGCGAAATTAAGTCGACGTTTTTTTTCCCCCGAAGAAATAATCGCCGATCTTGATAGTTGAAGACTGACATCGCGCCCTGATCCGGATTCATTATACACGCAAACTTAGGGGGAAAATATAAACCCGATTAATCAAACGATAAGCAGGTATAGAAATCAAGCCGTGTGTGCCATCTAGGCGGGGTGGAAATTACACTCGGAGATAATGGAAATCTGGTATAGAATTAATTAATCACTAATTAGTAAAGATTCCATGTGACAAATGAAATGGTATCATGACTCATCAAAATCTTACACGGAAACTTATTCCTCTTCTAATTTCGTCTGGCAAACTTATTCTAATCTCTTGTCTCGTTTAATTCTTCGAAACTTCTTGTTTCGCGAAAAGTAAGATTAATCAAAAAGAACGGATGGCACGCGCGCGTGAAGTATCAAAATCGAATGTGACAGTTCGTTATTACTCCGTATTTTATGTATCCTAATGTTAAAAAATTATGGAACAAAAAATGATTTATTAATCGGTTTGGATTAAAGTGGATGGCCCTGAAGGAGGAGATTGAATAATAAAAAAAAAAAATGGAAAGGGGGAAGAGAGAGGAAGGAAGAAGGGGAGGGAGGGAGGGAGGATGGAAAATGACACGTGGACAGAACATGTCTCATGAGATAATTGAATAATTGTATCCGAGCCAACACATTAAAAACCATTATTAACTATGAACCGCGTGTATCGTTATCAACTGGGCTGTGACTCCCAGTTGGAGGATGACGTTCGCCTAATGCCAAAAAATCATGAGTTTTGTGGTTTTCCTCGTCTCAGGCCGTTAATCCTGAAAAAGGAGAGTTGGTTGTTTTTGATGGATTTAGTTTGGGCGAGATATCGTAAATATGTTTTTTTTGATAGATACGGTTTTTATGATAAAGAGAAATGGGGGGAGAAATATATTGATATGTAGCAACTTTTCTATGAAGAGAATATTTTTTTTAATAAGTTCCAAGGGTGATATTGTAGAAGTCCGGTTCAGACCTCGTGCAATTAAAATTTGACTTAACAGTAGAGTTTTGCATTCTTCTTGGGCGAGGACTGGCTCTCCCGGAGGGCGCGGGAAAACCGGCGCTCTAAGATGACTTTTTCTCCTTCTTTTAGTGCTTTCCTAAATCGGCGACCATCATGGTTAGAAAGTTTATTGCTGCGTGCAAGAGACCCTAGCCCAATCGATTGCCTTGGTCCTTGCAAGCAAACCCTCGGCCTTGGTGGCTACACAAGGGAGCTTAATGCAGCACAGAAATCACACTTTCAGTCCTCGACTCAGCCTCCAGCTTTCTGGAGCCCCAATTCGCCAAAACGCTAATAAGCCCCAATTTTGTTTCTAATATAGTCCCCGCAATGATTCCTTAATCGAACGAAGCTATACCCCGAGAAAGTGAGTGGTCCTTCCCGGTAAAGACCTGCACGGGCCGAAAAATAACGGCCCGAATTAAAATTTCAAAACCCGAACCCGACTCCAAATTTTTTCCTCAACCCGAACTGAAACCAGAAACTTTCTCTAGTTTAAAAAGTTGAAACTTACTGAATGATTAGTTATTACAATGATTATTTATTAAATGCCGCCATAGGATTGTTGAATTTTTCCGTTCCCTAACTTCCGCTCAAAACTCTGGCCCGGAGGACTTTTTTTTTTAAAATTGCGGCAGAAATTGAGTAGAAAAATCTAAAATAAGAAATTGAGAGAAATCTCCAACCCGAACCCGACTCCAATTTTTTTCCTCAACCCGAACCCGACCAAACCGAACCCGACCCCGACCCGAACCCGACTTCAAATTTTTTCCTCAACCCGAACCCGACCCGAGCCTGAAACCCAAACCCGAGCCCGGCCCGTGCAGACCTTTACTTCCCGGACTGCTATTCTCCTAGTTTGAGCAATGAGAATACTGTTAAGTCGAACATTTTTTGAAAATTATTTTAAAGAGCTTTTCCTTTTTTTTTTTTATTTCACTAAACCGCATTAAAAATTGCTTGATACCACTTCCACGATTTGAACTCATTATCAACCAAGAGGCACTCACACTTTTCCAGCTAACTACACGACTGAAAAGTCATAAGTGGAAATTTCTAACCCTCTTAACGATAAAAAGTGGGTTTACGACCCGAAATCCGTCAAGTGGCCGCCAAGGCGAAAAAAAAAAATAAAGTCTCTCGATTGCCATTCACAAAACTTCCTTCCACCACCTCTTTAAAAAATATCCAGAAAATCATATCTGCATAATGAATAATTCAAAAAAAAATTGCATATCAGGTATTTTAATGCAGTCGAAATGAAATTTTTTTCAGTCTAGCCACTTTTTATTATGAAAATAAAAATCGATCTACGGAATTGCGGTATTCCAAGCTTTTCCACCTTATTTATTTACGCCTTCATTTATGATACTTTGCAGCATGCGACTACCAAAGTCGTAAAGAAAAATGAAAAGGACATTAAACCGAGTATTCAATACAAACAAAAGATTCTCTTCCCTGTAATCAAATACAAGTAATTCGCTCAAACAATCCTGCCCATCGTATTAAAAATGCATTAAACCATAATTTCGAAATCGTCGTAATCGTTTTATTGATTTTTCTTAATAGAAAAGAAATTTATGAAAACGGTAAAATAATTTTAAAGGGGGAAGACGCACAAAATGAAGCGTTTTAATCCGACTTTGCGGTCTCCTCGTCCCAATAAACATCTCTTTACTAAAGGTAAATTAGACGAGTAGATAAATTATACAAAATTGTTGCGGAGGTCTCTAAGGATGTCCGTTCATGTGTGAAGATTCCCCCGCACTTTCCAGAGAGTTGCATAGCGGTATTTCTCCGGGTTATACATTGCTTTTAAAACCTTTAAAAGTCTCCTCGGCCATAATTCAAATTATAAACACCCAATGGAAAATTTGTAGGGGAAATGGAGATTTTATACGTTCCGGATAGGAATAAGTCATGACCTTTCAGGTCCCGTAGCCAGAGACGGAGTTTCCCCAAATCTCACCTAATCTTAAATCAACACCTTATTAAAGTCAAAGACCCAAATTTCTGCCAAAAATTCAAATTTTGCAATCGCCGGAGAGCGCTAGTGCCGTTTTCGTTTCTTAATTCAGTTAAGTTTAGTTTGATGTCTGATCGCCTGAAAAGCGCTGGTGTCGTTTTAATTTCATGAATGATCGCTGGAGAGCGCTAATGTCGCTTTAGTTTGCCGAATCTTCACCGGAGTGTCGCTGTAGATTTTGTTTGCAACGAATCCTTCATGGTTTTTTCTCTTTTCTTTATAGAATGCGTTTGAAAACTTTTTTATTTTAGCGATCACCTTTAAGAAGAACGTGTGTAACTCGTTGAAAAATTTTTAACCGTGTGCCATTTTGAAACTGTCAAAAGCAGGAGGCTGCTTCCACTTCGATAAACTTTCGAAAACGTATTCTTCAATTTTTTTCTCCCTCCCACTTAAAACGAAAAATCCTTTCTCGTTCAATGAATAAGCGACAAAACTCACGAAACGGTTAAAAAGTAATAAAAATGAAACTTTACACTCATTACTAAACCTCCGTCGAAGTCAATTTTTAAACCCCCATGGGGGAAGGGTAAAAGTTAATATTCCGTAAGGAAAATTGCCGATATTCGAAATAAGCTATATCGAGAAATTTTAACCAATTTTTTTTTTTCCTTTTACATTTTACTTTGACTACCTTTTTTTTTTTCCTTTTTACACATATCCGAAAGAATCTCAATTTTTCTAACCTTCCAAGAATGACAATATTATATATTCTCAAAAGCGAACAAATTCTATTACCAAGGCGCCAAAAGCAAAATATCAGGGAAGGAAGAGAAAAAAAAATAACAAGAAGAAGAAAAGTCGTTGATCAAGGGGAGAATATCGGTTAAAAGTGAATGAAAGCGCCTCAAGCTCTAAAGAAGAAATCTTAAAATTCTCCCTGCTTGTATTTCTCGTATACACTCCGGTATTATAAGCCGGCTGCCATTCTTTCTTTCCCCCCTTTTCGGTTTCCCGGGTAAAAGGAAACATCTCTTTGATTGAACCTGTGTGGAAATGGGATGAACTTTCTTCTCCCCCCTTCCCCCCACCTTTTTCGTCATAAAAGGACTTTAATGGTGATATGGCCCCCCCGGTTGATATTATAGGCGATTTTTCGATATAAAAAGAAAACAAGAAGGAAAAATATCTCGGGAAGACTTGTTTTTCACCGCCCATTTATTAAAGGCATTTTCTTTGTCAACGTAAAAATAAATGCTTAAAACGATTAACAAAGATTAATGAGTTAACATTTTTAATTAATTAAATTTATATGTAAAGTTTTTGCAGTTATAAACGGCAAAGGCGTTTTATTTTCCGAACGGAATCAAGTTTCGGAAATGACATTAATTTTTAATATTAGGAATATAATTTACAAGAGTTTAGGATTCTTCTTGGAGGATTTTCTAAAGTTTTTTCGGTTCTGAGTTGTCGATTTGTTTTATGCTCAGTGGTTTCGCCCGGGCAAGAGTTGTAGGTCTATCCTGAGAGATCAAGTTGGACTTACCGCAGCAACTACGTTTTTTTAATAAGTTGCCAACTTTCTGACATGTTTGGATTTTTAACTGCATCTTCCATTAGATAAAAATATATTTCGTGTTTAAAATATTTTTTAATTAAAAAAGCCGCTTTTTTTTCCTTCTTTCTTTTTAAAATTCTCTTTACACGCAGACCTAACTTTCGCTAAATTTAACCTTTCCTCACAGTCTGCGATACTAAAACGATTATCTTATAACGCCTTTACGTTAGAAGGGAGAGTGTAAAGTATCCTCCTTCGTGCAAAAACGTCCCCAAACTAAATTAATTTCACCGGCAAAGCCGGATTATAAAACTTAAAACTGAAACTGTATAAGAGAGTTGAGAATCGCTAAATTTAACGCACGGGGTGATTTCTACTTTATCACGGGTGTTTTCTTTTAGAAGATTTGTCGCACCTACGCATTCCCGAAAAATGATAGATACTTATAAAAAAGATGGAAACAAGTGGCGCTATTCAGAGTCCTTCTTGAGTCCCAAGCAGCCGTTCAAGAAACAAAAGAGTAAAAGAAGAAAAAGATGAAGACAATGGAGGGAAGTACTTATCTGAAGCAATGTGTGGAAAGCCTACTTTTGTCTTTTTAGTCAATGGGAAAAAGTTAAAAGTTCCCGGGAAATAGAAACCCCGGCACTCCGACAATGGTGCATTTTTTTTTCTTCCTCCTTCATCTTCTTCTTCTGCTTCTCCCCTGTCTCCCAGTGTTCTCTTTATTTTTTTTCCCTCCTCCTCTTGTCTTCTTTATAAACAACTCCGTAAACTTGCGACATTATTATAACGACTTACTTTTGATTATTCTGTAGGGATCTCAAGAAAAGTCCTATTAAGGTTTGTAATCGAAGTTTCCCCGAAATGGCGTTAAGTTTCCCAGCTGGAGGTAAATAAAATAAAAAACGTAGAATGGGAAAAAGATTTCGTTCATTTAGTCTTTTTTGTAAATCCATTGATGTGTGGATTTTTGAGGGGGAATGGGTTAGCTTGATTCGTTTTAGCCTCCGAGAAAAGAATTTTTTAAAAAAGTATTAATTCGTTTTTTCTTTCTTTTTTTAGGTAAGTTGAAAATCTTCTCTAGAGACTGCTCTTAGACTCAGTCACCAGATTTTTCTTCGGTTCCAGAATTCGACGCATCAACCGATTTCCAAAAACTATTTCTCCTTCTGATGGTCAAATTCTAATAACGACTTTAATCTCAAGAGCTGGCTTCGATAATCCCAGAAGAAAAACACCTCCTTCTTTACTGCTTCCACTAAAATTTAATTTCCTTACAAGATAAAACCGAATAAGAGAAACAGAAATCCCAAATCGATGGATGAAAATCCGCTAACAAATAATTAACGCATCCGAACGATAAAGTAACTGTTTTAATCTGGGATTAGAAAACCGAAAACTTCCGAAACAAATTTTATAAAATTAGGATGCATTAACTGTTAAACTTTGAAACCAAGGAAGATTTAAATAAGAGAAATATGCAAATCTAACGACCGGAATCGGGTAAATCTTCCATACAGCAGTCCTTCTTCCTCGAGGACTTAAAGTCGATTAAATTTGACCTTTTATCTTGTTCAGGCCCAGGTGCGTTTAAAAGATACTAGAAATGTCTTATTATGGTATAATCGGACGTTTCAAAACTCCCCTGCCCCCTCATAAAACAAAAAAAAAAAAAAGGAGAAAAAAAAGCTTTAACGTTTATTTATTCCGCTCCGGTCGTATGATAAATTCTTCCTTTCAAAAATACATCATAAATTGTCAAAACCCACATAATCCTATTTCCTTGTAGCGATTTTCGAAGCCAGAAGTGAGACGGGAACTATTCAAACTGAATTTCTTCCAATACGAATACATTTCAATATGAAATGTCCTTTTGGATATTGATGCCCGTACGATATGTTTTCTTCCCCCCCTTTTCTCTTTACATGGTTTTTTTTATTAGGATCTGGGCCTTCAGTTCAGGATTGTTAGCAACTGTAGGCGTTCGGTATTGTGGCCGTTCGAGGCAGAAAGGCCTTGAGCCCCATTAATTTTCTAAAAAACTATCACTACCCTGGCTCGACTGCTACTCAACATTTTCAGACAGAATTTAACGCCGAAGAATTTTACTTTTTCAAGCTCGATATCGATTTTCATTCGATGTTTCATTCACTTTTAGCATACGGCTTAATTAACTGGGGTGCCACAACAAAAAGAAATTTAGATAAAGTTCTGAAATGTCAAAAATATGCCATCAGAGTATAATCTTTAATCTAAAAAAATTGACACATTGCCAACCTTTTTTCAGAGAAAACAAAATATTAACAGTGTATGGTCAGTACGTGTACCTCCTGTTAAAACACATAAAGAAAAATATAAATCAATTTTCTTGTACTGGTGACACCCACAGCTATAACACCAGAAATAACGATCTTTTGAAAAGAGGAAAGTTTTTGGGCAACAGGCGTGAAAAGTTGCCTAGTGTGGCAGGACTTAAATATTATAATATAATTCCTAAGGACATAAGGTCCCTAGAAGAAAAGCAATTTAAAATAAAAATTAAGTCCTGCCTCACTGAAGCTTCACCTTACGACTTCAAAGAGGTTGAGGGGGTGTTTGAGAAAAATTAAAAATTAAAATTAAAATTAAAATAGAACTTAAAACTTAAATTTTGACTTGTGCCGATATTTTTTAAAAAAATTTATGGCTTGTGTAATAAAAAAAAAAAAAAAAAAAAAAAAAAATTATTTAACGAGAAACCCGAAAAACCACAGTTGGAAATATTTTCTCGTGATGAGATTCAGCAATCAGGAGCAAAGACGGTGAATTATTGTTTACAGAGGCAATTGTCACTGCGACTGAGGAAGGAGAGGGGAGGGGGAGAAGTAGGGAAGTGAAAAGAGGAAGGAACCGTTCCTTCATTCGGAGTGAAAATCGGTAAACATTTAAACAAACCAGCTCTAGGCAGTGATTGTTTACCACCGTGATTTCGTACCCGGTTTCTCACTCCCCCCTTAAATCCGGATTGTCTCTCCTTCTCATTCGCCTCCCCATAAACCGAACCCCCACGAGATTCTAGTTTGGTGTTCCTCTACTTTAAGTATAGCCTTCAGTCATGAAAACTTTCCCTTTTCACTCCTTCTCCCACATCGGTTCCTGGAATCTTTTATTCGACGCGATTGTTATCTTAAAATCGGAAACTCAAGTTTCCCCCGAACATGCGGGGGGTTTTTTTTTTTTTTATCATCCGCCAGATACTCGACGTTTTAATAAATGTCGATCTTTGATTGGGAGAGATAACGAATAGGAAAAAAAAGGGTTTTTTTCTTTCCGAAGGGAGTCAAGAAATTCAACCGTTGGAAATTCTTGACTTCATTTCATCTTTAGTTCAATGAAGAGTTTATTGAATTGGTCAGAAACCCTTCGATTTCGCTTCGTGATTTGATGAAAAAGTTGATCCGAGCGTGTCGTTCCGTTCTCTTTTATTTTTTTTACCCTAGTTCCTTTAGGGCGATTTACAAAGAAGACAAGATGAGGAAAATAGCCGATTGGCGGAAAAACTCAAGCAGAAGAAGTAGTTGAGGAACTGAATATTGTGAGTGGTGTATTAAAGATTTGAACTAGAAGAGCGCTCAAGCTTCGAGGCATCGATTCACACGAATTTGAGGAACCATACGGGCTGCAAAAGTTGTAGACAACAGAAGCAACTGCGGAAACAATTCAGATCCATTGTGAAGATCTTGAAACTAAATTTTATGAACGACCAAATGGCGCAAATTTCTTTTTTAGCAGCAAAACAAAAAATAAATGGTCGACCACAAAAAGTTTCATTGTAGAGCAATATAACCTAACCTGACCTAACCCTTTCTTCCCTCTTCTAAATATTTTCTGATGTCGTTCCTGCTAATTTTTATTCTAAGCCCGCTTAGAAACCTGAGACCGAACTTTGAACACAGACTTACAACTCTTTAGTTTTTAATTAAATTTCGGAATAGGAAGTTACCTCATTCCACGCGCCTTCCTCGAAAATCCGCAAACGAATAAACTTTACCTTAAAACTAGAAAATAGGAAGGCGGATCGTTACACATACAACCTCCCCCGGATTTCCTCTAACCTATCTCAAAAGATCGGTCAGAAAAATAAAGAACACTCTTTTCGGTCATAGCAGATCGAAACTCATTTCGTAATTCCCCGTAGAACGATTTCCTAAGGACCCGAAAAACCCGTCTCTGGGTAATAATTGAGAGAGGAAATCGTTTATTCGTTAAGGTGGTTTCCAAGCGGAAATAGTTTTTGCTTCGACCCGAAAGAAACAATATCCGTTTCCTTATGTAAGGATCGAAGGACCATTATTTACACAGAGGAAAAGAGAGAGAGAGAGTTAGCTTGGAGGGTGAAAAATCTCTCGGAAGGAATTTTCCTTTTTTTTTTTTTGTTTCTGCCACTTCTCTCTACCCCCCTCTTGTTAATTAGGAAAAGGGAAAAGATGTCCTGGGAAAAAAAAAAAGAATTTTATCATGGAAATAAATCCCGCGAGACGTGAAATCAAATTAGAACTCGAATACTTGTTTCGTGACACGTCTAATTCATTGAACGATATGAAAAGGAACATCATCACGCATGCCGTCCACATTTCCGTTATACTGTCCCGGAATCCCCCCGGTTACTATGATAACAGGGTGATTTATAATTAACGGGGACCTGAATTTTCCGTTTTGGAAAACTTTGCGAATCCTTGAATACGGTTTTTTTTTTATTTGAAAAGTCCCAAGGTAAATGCGAGCTGTATCAACAGGAGGAAAATTTTTTTTAAAATTAAAAATCATTTCTCGGAAATTTTAAACGATTGTTCGGTTTCGAGAACCGCTCACTTATTATTTTCATCTGCCATCGAGCATCAGCGAAATATTTTTATCAGATTTTCTTAGAATTAAAAATTTTCTCAGGTTTGTATTCAATTATTGCAAAAAGAAAATATCGGATTTTAGATTTTGTATCGAAGGACAAATACCTTATTGTGAAGTACTTGGCTGAATAAAATTGCCGGGAATGAAAGAAAACTGAATCGTGGATATGCAACTTGTGTCTGCAACCATAATTGCAACCATAATCTGAGGATTAATTAGATAAATGAATAGAATACCGAACATAATCACGAATTAAATTTTAAACTAACTTAAGTCACATCGTATAAAAGTATTACGGAGTACATGACTGCATATACATTGTCTATTACCATGTAAAATTATAAAAATTGGATTTCGGTTCGGGTCAAGAGGGTTTTTAGGGTCACTCTTTTCAAATCTGATCCTAAAATTGTAAAATGGGAAACGATAGATCCAAAATGGCGTCCTAGTCTCAAAATTTTTAGATGATTATGCATTGTCTAAACTTTCATGCATTGCGGGTAGCATAGCTATATTTTCGGAAACATTTTTTACTGAAAATATTGCCTGACCAAAAGATTTTAGCTAGAAAACAGTTTTGTAAATAATTTTTTTGTTTTGCTGATTATCAACAAAACTTGATGGAAGAAATAAAAATCGATAGCGGAAATCTCCCCCGAGCATCAGCGAAATATTTTTATCAGATTTTCTTAGAATTAAAAATTTTCTTAGGTTTTTATTCAATTATTGCAAAAAGAAAATATCGGATTTTAGATTTTGTATCGAAGGACAAATACCTTATTGTGAAGTACTTGGCTGAATAAAGTTGCCGGGAATAAAAAAAAAAATGAATCGTGGATATGCAACTTGTCGTACATGACTGCATATACATTGCCTATTACCATGTAAAATTATTAAAATTGGATTTCGGTTCGCGTCGAGGGGTTCTTAGGGTCACTCTTTTCAAATCTGATCCTAAAATTGTAAAATGGGAAACGATAGATCCAAAATGGCGTCCTAGTCTCAAAATTTTTAGATGATTATGCATTGTCTAAACTTTCATGCATTGCGGGTAGCATAGCTATATTTTCAGAGGCATTTTTTTCTGAAAATATTGCCTGGCCCAAAGATTTTACTGATTATCAACAAAACTTGGTGGAAGAAATAAAAATCGATAGCGGAATTCTCCCCCGAGTACACGCCCATCAATGTCCACAGTCCTACTTGTCAAATATTAATAAACAAATCCCGAAAGGGAAAAATAATAGCATTTAATGAAAAACATATTTCATGTTCGATGCCAAACAATATCACAACGACTGCGGAGTGCGGATGTACTCTTTAATTTACAGTAATCTGTCGATAAAATTGAAAAAAAAGTATATTCGAAAATCTGTCAGGTTCAGAGATTTTTTCCCTGTAAACTTTAAATATTAACCAAAAACCATCGTAATTAATTTTTCAATTAAACAAGAGGGATGAAGATTTTATCTTCATCCGATAGCGATCGACGTAATTAAAATACGGTTTTAAGAGGGGTTAAAGGATTGCGAAGCGATTTTTTTTTACCCCGCTCCAGATGCACTGGAATTTTTATTTTTTTATGAAAAAATTCTCGCGTTTAAGTCCCCCAATTTAAAAAAAAAAAACACTTAAGGTTTTGAAATTATTTAAACGGATAGCGGAAGTAATACATTACTAAACGGAAACGATGCCCCCTGGAAGAATGAAACTTGGCACCCTCTTGTCACAAATCTAACAAATGATGGGGAGTATAAGCCGGAACTATTTCGGAAAATATTTCACGAGAGCATCATACGAGGAAAAAAAAATAATAATAATAAAAAATAAACGGATACAAGCCATTGTATTTGTTTAAGGCTTATGTTATCGAGCCTTTGATAAATGATGTTTCCCTGTAAAGGGAAAGTTTGATGAAAAGAAAATTTTTTTAGAAGAATGCAAAAAGCCGGATCGAGGGCATTAACCGATGGTTATCCAGAGGAAAACCTCCATTTTCATCCCTTTCGAAATGACAAATCTGAGAGGTGTACTAAATCTTAACAAAATGTAATAACATTAAATTAACGTCAACAATGGAAGCTTATGCCGCCATTGTTTTTAAAGAGTTTCGTTTTCTTTTGTGAAACTGTGCGGTGTGTTGTGTGTCGGTCTATTTCGTTAATTCAATTTCCTCTTTCGCGACGTTAAATTCTTCGTGTCAAAGGATAGGCAAAAACCAATGTGTACGGGAAATCGATTCCATTAAAGTTTTTACGCAGCGGGGATGGGATTTTTCCTTAGCTTTCAAAATGAAAGGCCATTAATTTTTTTTTTTTTTTAGAGCTTTTGCGAAAAAAACATTCTTTATTTAGTTAGTTTGGGGAGTGAATAGGGAGAGTGGAGGTTGGGTGAGTTTTGGGCGAATGAGAATAGTTAGGAATTTATTAAATTTAAATTTAGCGCTTATTAAAAAATTGAGGATTAATCTCATGGCGACACAAATCTCCAAGATGTTCGATATTCCAGAACAAATGAACATTCATTGGAGTTTTATACGAATCATTGTTTTTTCATCGGCTGAACTGACTTTTTACTCATCGTTAAAAGCGTAGACAGTGGACGCTTAAGCAAAGATAGTGGACGCTCAAGCAAAGATAGTGGACGCTCAAGCAAAGATAGTGGACGCTCAAGCAAAGATAGTGGACGCTTAAGCAAAGATAGTGGACGCTCAAGCAAAGACAGTGGACGCTCAAGCAAAGATAGTGGACCCTCAAGCAAAGAAAGTAGACCCTCAAGCAAAGAAAGTAGACGCTCAAGCAAAGATAGTGGACGCTCAAGCAAAGATAGTGGAAGCTCAAGCAAAATAAAATGGACTCTCAAGCAAAAATAGTGGAAGCTCCAGCAAAATAAAATGAACTCTCAAGCAAAGATGGTAGACGCTCAAGCAAAAATAATGGACCTAATGGCTTTTAACTCAAAGTTTGCATATTTGCAAAAGGAAAACGAAGTTTTTTGAAGTTTTCAAGAGGCCAAGGTTAGGCTTGCTAAGGAGTAGAGGCACTCTAGTTAGACCATAAATACTACTTATGACTAATAGCCGCAACTTGGGTACAAAAATCCCTCTTTTCGAACCAGCAAAATCTCCATATTCCAGTTTACTATTCCGAGACCAATCCCTTATTCCTCTTTCCATATGGAAAACAGCCTACGTTAAACCTTGCAAGTCATATGGCGTGAAAATTTGTTTATTAAATTTATTTCCCGTTCTTACCGCCTCCTCTTCCCCGGCGGGAACAGCATGAAAATGACAACCCATCCGGAATAATGCTTTCCTATCCCTTTCAAAAAAATCCAAACCTGGAGGGCCATTTTTCTGAATTTTTTTAATTCCTTTTCTTTCTTTCACTTTCCAAGAGACAAACCACCGCATATTCTCTATTAATAACTCAATATTCTAAAAGAGCATCCGTAGTAATTTATTTACGTTCGATTGCTGAATCCGCATGCAAACGTCAAGAGTAGAAAACCTGGCTAAAACAGGGGGGGAAAACAGAAAGAAATGATTACGTTCATTTGCATTCCATCGACCGTTATGCTGGGATAATTACAGTCAATGCTCGCTTTCCCCCCTTCACCGACCTCTAAATTAAAATAACGGGGAAGGAGAGAGAGGGGGGGAGAGAAAAATTTTTCTGGCGCCCTTAAAAAAAGACAACGCCCCCGTTTACAAGAAGCGAAAAAAACAAAATAGATAACGGGGCTATTATTTCTATCCTACGTGATTCGGTCTCCTGATCCGACGTTTATAGTAACGATTATCTCGAGAGATCTCTTGTTAATGTTAATAACGTTAGCTAAGTCGATTAATTAATTTCGACAGGAGTGTCGATTATAGATTTCAAAAACGACCCGTTTTCGACAGATGCATCAAACTAATAATTAAAAAGTTGGAAAACGTATGGAGAGAGCTCCGGTTTTTGCTCCCCTGGATTTTTAATGCCCCTGGGATTTTTTTAAAAGGGAACCTTGCGGCTATTTCCTAGTGGAAATTAGAAAAGTTTGTGTTTTTAAGATCGAAAAAAAAAAATGGGGGATCGTCTTGGTCCCCGATAAGGAAAAGTTTGTTCTAAGAATTATTCTTTGTAATATTCTCCGGCTGCCCCGCCCTAAATTTCATATGGGAGGTCATTTTTGAAAAATTTACAAGAGTAAAATTTACTTGTAGGAAAATAGAATGAAACGGAATTTTTTCTTTTTAAATAAAAGTTAAGTTCGTGGATAAATCTAGAAAGTCATTTCATGGTGGATTTGCATTCGACATTTTTCCCATTCCCCCATCCCGAAAATACAGATTTAGCCTGTCTAAAACTAACGACAGTTTTAAGGAACTTTTTATATTATTGTAGATTTTTCTTTTTTCCTTTTATTTCACGTGCTTGTTTTCCTTTTCTTGTTTCTTGTTAGGTCGTGATTTTTAAACATTTGATTTAAATTATTTATTCTTCGATCCGTCTAAAAAAAAACACAGCGGAACGATCTTTTCCATAATAAAGGAAAGGAATAAATTCGTAAAAAAAAACAATATTTAAGTTTCAACCTTAATATCATAAACTAGTTTGCTAGAAGGGAAAAAGAAGTGAAAGAAATTCAAACGTAACCAAGTAAAAAAAAAAAAAAAACTAGGAGAAAAAGTTTTTTTTTCCGTCGAGTCAAGCTTATACTTTTCCTAGATCTGTAACTTAAAACCCGGTCTTGAGTTTTTCAACCCCCGGTTTTATCCTCAAGAATTTTTAGGGGGAAAAAAAACCGCGAATAGTCTGACCCTTTGCGACACGCTCTAAAAAAAAAAAGGTTTTTTTTTCTTCTTTTTCGGTCAACAGGGGGGTGAGCGTGAGGACTTGACCTTTTTAAGACTTTTTGCTCTTATTATGAATACACGGGATTCTCTTGTCCATTCAACAGGTATTTCCTTTTTTTGTGCGGTTAATAAGTGAGAGAGTTTTTTGAAAAAGTAGGCAAGATTTAGAGTTTGGCCACCGAGAATGTTCCGATTGTTACAAATTTTTCATGCTGAAGCAAAGTCGATTTAGAATACTCAGAGCTAAGTTTTTAAAGGCTGCGGAAGCGAGACATGGAAGATGAGTAGGCAAATGGCTAATCAACTGCAAGTTTAACAAATGTAAAATGGCCGGCAATAATTACCAACGAACTACTGAACTGAATTTGCAGTTATCATTATTGATTTTGCCATTTCCCACGTTAAAAAATCTTTGTCCTGGGCCTTTCAACCCCTCAACCACCTTACTGCGGTCCTGCTAAAACGGTATTCAGTTGCATTCATCATCCTTTAAAATGCTAAAAACATTCGTGTTCGAGATGAATCAGATAATCGAAAAAAAAAAAAAAAAAAAAAACGGACAACAATGACTTTTGTTTCTTTCTCTCTCTCTCTCTCTTCAGGTTTTGTACACATTTCGCAATGTGCCGAGAGCTCTTCACACAGATACCACATATTTCCTCTCGGCCCGTAATACAATTCCCGTCACACATCAATTATTTCCATTCCGCTCCGAAAAGGTCACGACAATCTCGTAAAATCAGCTTGTCTCGTGTTATGCATGTGTGTTTGCGTTGTTAAAAGTTACCGGTCCGGGGTCGTGTCAAACACAATCAGATGAGTATATCAAGCTCTCTCACCCCTTCGCAATAAGAAAAGGGACTTATTGGATTAGTCATTTTGAAGAGGGGCATTAACTTTCCGAGAGGGTGCTATAAAAAATCATAAAAGGATCTTAAAAAAATTAAAGGAAAAGGATAAGGATCATGCGATTGTTAATGATTTCATCATTTTCTCCTAAGGTCGGCAAAAAAGCCGAAGGGAAAAACGACACTCGGGAACGGAAGCTCGACGGGAAGGAAAAAGCAAGTGATTTACATCACAAAAAATCGATTATGACAAAAAAACGAAAAACGGGGAGAGACCATCTAAAATGGATTAACTACGAATATCGTGTCATTGTGTTCTACATTTCAAATCATCGTCTTAATCGCAAACCCTTTCTACCACGGAAATTGTGAAGCAACATGCAATCTTACAATAAGGAGTCCTATTCTGGAAAAAGGAAAAAAAAAAAAAGAAAACGAAAGAAAAAAAGAAATAAGTCCAGTTACTAATGACTCTTCAAAGAAGCAAGTTATAATTGATTTTCAAAGCCGAAGAGTCTTAATTTAGGCGTTGAATACCACTACTTTGTACGGGACGAGTCACGAGTAGTTCCCTAGGCGTGTTTTCGAACTCGAATACCGTCGGAGCCAAAACCATACGATCGTTAAACTTTTGCCTATCAGACTAGGATCGGTGTTTGTTAAAAATAAACCCGACTCGAGGTTTCCTCGCTCGAGAATTATAACGAACTCTGATGAGGTGCCATTGATGCCTCCCAGTAGACATAAATCGTCCGTTTCGAATTTTTTTTTTTTTTAAACTCCGACCTTAGACATAAACCGAACTCTCTCTGGGAAGATAAAAAAAAAATTTAAAAACGACGCGTGAGCTCGTCCGCCATTTTTGTTAAACTGGAAGCCCCCTTCGGAATCGCCATACAGGTTTGAGCAGGTGGGGCTTCAAGATTGATATTTGACATACCTTAAAATATAATTATGCATAATTTATGCATAATATTACGTATTATATTAATTATAGTTTGATAGCATGAAAGGGATATCGTTTTACAATTCAAAACAAAAATGTTTATGCGTATGTTTATTCTTTGAACATGATCATACTCGAAAATTGAATTATTCAGTTGTTACAAGCTGGGACGATCTTATGTAAAACCGGTCGGGACCGGAATATTGTAATTAATTTGGCTGAATTAAATGTTGGCAAATTTGTGAAGCAAAAAATTTTAATTTTTTTAAAATTATTAGCTATTAAAAGAGTTTGATGAAGACGAGTCATTGTTGCACATCGATAATTAGACCAAGTTCCTCATTGCCAACTTAGAAGAAAAATCTATCTGGGGAAGAAACCCAGCTCCCAATTCCTCTGCTCATCAAAAATAAACTTGGGTGAAGAAGAAGATTGGCTAATGCGAAAGAAAAACAAGTTCGGCGGTTGATGTGAAAAAAAAAAAAAAAATTCCTAAAGGTGACACGAAACCGATTTTGCATTAATAATTAATTGATTAAACATTCATTTTAATTAGTAAAATTAGAAAATTAATACGGAACTAATCTCTCTTAATTTATTTTTTGTGGGCAATAATTAATGAAAATTTTTGATTTAAAGTAAATTTTATGTGAATGCATGCATCCATAATTTTCATCTTTTTTTTTATAAAAGGATCTTCATAAACTAGTGTGAAGGTGGGAAATGAATATATCATGTCTTTTCAGTTTTAAGAATGGGTTTTCGCGATGGGATTATCAATTTATGCTCGAAAGAGTTGATGGCCTTGCGATCGGTGTGATTTTTTTTCGAAATGAACTCTTAAGAGGTTAAGTTTATTAGTTTTGGGAAATATGTGGGCCATGATCGTTTAAATTTTAAGCGGCGGAGAAACTTAAATCGGCCCAAAATTTTCTTGAATCTCTACGCCCCTGCCCGATTTCAAGTTAGCGGTTTTTGATAAATTAAAGAATTTATAATGCATACGTAAGATGGACCCATGAAATCCACATCCGGCCTATCTTACTCGGTATAACTAAAATTAATAACTTTACTGCGTACCACAATTTATAACAGGCAATAATCACTTTAAAAAAAAAAAAAAAAAAAAAAGATAACGGGCTATGATATAATTAGCATGATCGATTGTGAAAGGAGAAGCCGAACCGTGATTTAGATTAATACTCCCAGATTTCACAGAGAGAGATGAGAGAGAGAGAGAGAGGGAGAAAAGTCAATGGCTATGTAACGCGGGGGCTTCGTTAATCTCAAACAATAAATGGCATTTTCAACTTTTATCAAACTCCAAACATTTCGGGGTAAGGGATGTAATCCTCCAAATCAAACCAAATTAATCTCCCATCAAAGGAAACAATTCAATAGAGATGATTTTTTTTTTTTGTGAAAAAATTACTTCGCTCGGCCGATTAAAACCCAAACGCCGACGTCGGGGGAGAATTGAACTCATTAATCGGAAGTAATCTTATACCTCAGCCGAGGAAAACGTTGTTTTAATCTCGGGTTATATTGACCCGTTATCAATAGAAGAGAGGTTATTTCCCAATCAGCTATACAGAAAAAAAGGGAATTACAGGGATTCTTGTTAGGGAGAAATCGGATACGGAATGGTTTGTTAATTGGTTACTGCTTCCGGTAACATCGTACAACGGGCAAAAGCAAGAAATAAATTAAGGGACTTCGGAGATCGGAAAGGTAAGAATTGAAAAGACGTCAAGGGTAAGAGTATTTTTTTATTATTTGAAAAAAGAAGAAAAGACGTCTCGGGATTCATAACGCGTTAATTTTTAATTCAAATCCAAACGAATCATTCGCCCCCAAGGGATTAGAGCAAGGCTATTTCAATAGTTTTCGACCTTCACCTGCGTGATGTTCTTTCGCCGAGGGAAATCTCTCCTCTTTTCCTTTTTTTTCACCGATAAAACGTATAAATTTTGAATTTCGCACATCGATCTATCGCGAAAATAGAAAAAACCTGCTGCAGCCTTTTTTTTTTTGCGAATTAAGAGTTTTGGTTGTAAAAGAACAGTTCAAGGAATGGCAGCTAGATAAGGGTAGCGTTGCTGGTAGTCCCTGCTGTTGCTAAAAGATGGCGCTAGTGTTACCGTCGGCTCTTACTATGAACAATGCAACACAAGCTCCAACTAGCGGACAGTTGAGGAACTATCGGCGACATTGGTGCCATGCGAAGCTAACCTACCATTTCAGTCTCTGTCTCATTAGAGTTTTCCAAAGGATAATCTTATAAAACTAATATTTAGAACTCTCTTTCCTGCGCCTGTAACCTTATCTCATTATCAACCTATCGTTTTTTTAGGAACATAGAGCTGAAAAGAAGGACCTCCACAAAGTTTTTGATGGTCGATTTGAGACTGCTGGACGGGGACTTGCTTCTAGATGGCCCAAGATAATAAACGGACAAAGCATATTGAACATATATAAAAGAGGACAAAAAAAACCAACTGCCTGAGCTTCATCTGACCATTTTCTTCAGAACCAGCAGAAAAAACTAATGCTGACTTTATCAAACCTATTAGTCTCGCACACCAGAAAAATATTTTTTACTCTCCAAAACTCACATTCATGATCCTCAGCCGCTACATACTTCACTCGATAAGTGAATAAACAAAGGGAAATGGAAACATTCTATTTGAAGAAGACTTAATTAATGAGCAGATGAGGGTAAAGTTCATCATTTGACAGCGCTCAATGTTGCTACACAAGCATTTACCAGAGGGAGAGAGAGAGAGCTCCTGGAAACATATTACCTAAAATACTACAAGAGTGATAATTTAAGAAAACATTTACGCAATCCTTTTCCCCCCTTCTTTGTTGATAGCCGCCGTTGAAAAACGAACGATTAGTAAAAATTTTTACTCCCTATTTATCTTTTCTTTTTAAAACCGGCAGCATTTCTCTCCGTTTAGTTGTCTGAACCGACATCTTGGCATATCTGAGCTGACAGGCACACGGGTCAGCTACCTATTGTCTTTGAAAACGCCTATTGTTTCCATTGTTTCCAGTCTTCACTTGTCAATCGATTATAACTGCCTCGAGGCTTCGCATCATAACAGTGATACCAATTCTTTCATCGATTAATTTAGTTTTTTCTTTTCTTGGCAAAAGGATATAACTGTACTATAATTAAACGTTAAAGTTCACAAGCCATATAAAAATAGAAAGGAACAATTTTTTGATATCTTAAAAAAAAAGATAACAATCTCATGTTCATGTTTATCACTCTTGAGTTTATGTTCCCTCGGATAATTTTCTTCGTCCTGATATTGTTTATGAGCCCTAGGACAGAACGACGGGGAGAATATATCGTTTAAGAAAGGTTTTTTTTTTATTATTTATTTATGAATCGTGTTGAGGGGATTTTTTTTTTGTGTGTGTGCAGGAGACGTAGTGTGTGAACGAAAGGGATGATGGGAGATTCGAGGAAAAGAAAAGAAGAACTATGATGTTGTCCATTAGATTTAAAATGAAGAAGGAGAAAGGAGATAAAGGGTTGTCTTTTCCAGTCCATTTCACTTACCCGTAAAATCGCCGAAGGGGCCATCCAATTTGCTGTTGAATTACGACTGCGTTATCTTTGAATATGGAACGTTTTTGTATCATTTTCTGTCTCTTTTTTTTCTTTATGTTTCGTGGTTTGAAGATCGTAGGATTTTTACATTTTGTTTCGATTCGAATTTCACAAGCCGAGGATTTTGGCTTTTTCCTAGATAAGATCCTATTTTGTTGAAATCAGGGATGATTTAGATCTTCTAGAGGGCGCGTTAAAAAATCCAGAAGCGGCGAGCTAGAGAAATTTTTATTTATTTAGAAAAAAAATTTGGCTCGCACTCTAAGAAGACAGGGTGAACTATTGACTTGTCCATAAGAGCCCTGTCTTCTTATAATTCTGGTAAAAATTTTTTTATTTAAAAACTGAAATTTTGAAAAGTTGTCGCATTTTTCTGTGAAAGAAATATGCTGATCCCGTTTTGTTTTCAATTTTTATTCCAAAATAAAATTCACCAAAATTTTGGGAAAAAAATAACACCTGCTAATTTTTTAGTCCTATTTTTAAAAAATTGAGAAATTCAGAGTGCCTGCTTGAAATATTAAATTTAAAACCAAAATTTTCTGGATACCGTTACCGGGTGACGAAGCAACGAGGGTTTTAATAAATGGAATGCATTAATCGAACACGGAGGCCTCCCATGGAGGACGTGAGAGAATCTTGAAAATTTCTGCCAGAGAGGAAAATGATTTTCTGTACAACCAGGCAATCCATTAACCTGTACATTATCTTTTCATTACACATCAGCCTTGCCACTCTCGAAACACAACAGGGAAAGAAAATATAATAAAAAATCGTCCTTTTCAAACCTTTTTTTCATAAAAAAAAAAAAGATAAGGAGACATGAGCGTATTGTGGGGTGTGCGAGCGCGATAAGATCGAAGATTTATATTAAGAAAAGGCATATTTTTAAATTTGTAAGGAAGGAAAGATATAGGAGATAAATAAAAGGTGGCTCGGGAAAATAGAAAATGGGAAGGTATATACCAGGGAAGAGAGAAGGAGAGAGAAAACAAGTTTCTCTGAATTATGGTAGTCGTGAGTTGTGTGGTCCCTGCATGTGTCGGCCCGGGTGTACTTTCCAACCTTGCTCTTGGCGCTTGTTTTCTTTTCATTAATTATTCCTAGCTGATTCGCGCTATGTTATGTCATATTTTACATCTTTTACATTTTTCTCTTTTTTTTTATCAAGCGCGCTTCCGTGCGCTTCGAGATAATAACTCAACATTTTCGGTCGAGATTTTTTTTTTTAATACAAGTGCCGATCAATTTAATAAATTAGCTTATTAATTTCTTTTTAACTTAGCTTTAATATAAATATCCAAAGCTTAAGCTCCTTATTTATGTTATTAATTTTCTTTTTAAGGAAAAGGATAAGGAAAAAGAATGGAGGATTTTTATTTTTAAATGAAAGGAAAAACATTTTCTTCTCTTGATCACACTTTTCTAACCTGGGTTTCTCTTATTTAATTTAAAAACAAGAATTAAGCTCCTTAGAAAATAAAGTATTGTCGTGTTTTCGGAATATATTCCAGAAAAAAAATCTTAGTTTTGTAATCGTTTCAAAGAAAAAAAAGTTTTGAGAATATCTTTTTTTCGGAGAAAAAAACCAATGCGATAAGAAGAAGAAGAAGAAAAAGTTAAAAGATTTAAGAAAAAAAATTGCTGACAATTTTTAAAAGTTGGAAACTAATAGAATATTAAATTAATTTATTTAACTTGATATTGATTCACTCGTTTTCGAAACAATTGGATTGTCTGAATTTTTTTAAAAAAGAAAAATATCTGTCAAGTTAGTTTTTGTTCTGTCGAAAATTGTTAGAATGAGGTCAGGTCGTCTGCAGTTTTGTCAGGGGTGGTGCCAGAAAAAAGCCAGAAGTAGAACTTCATGTTGCCTATTGAGAGCTTTCGCATCAGGTAAAGGTCCACACATTTTCCCTTAAAATCAAGGCCAAGCAACCCCACTTAACCCTTTTAATCAATTCCTCACAGACACGACTACAGCTTGAAAATGAAGATATCGCCCCCTTAGAAAATCCCTTCGATCTTTGAACTTGAAAATTTTAGATATCAATAACGTGCCATGAAACGATATCATGTGAAAAAGGAAACACGCACATATCGGCATAGAGATAGCCTAACCTACCCCTATCCCATCATATTTGCTAATGCGTTCCCCGACCAAACTTTGTTTTACTCAAAAGTTTTATCGATCCCTCTTAAACTTAATCAATACGTTATGGGCCGCGGCCCAGATATTCCAACATTTACCTTTTCCTAAATGCGTTTCGTTTCTGGATCACTGCTTGCTTGTTATTCCTTATATACCTTTGACGAGGGTAGGTTTGAAATATTTTGAGCGAAATCCTTCGAAAAATTAACAGCCTTTCGCTTGAAAAGATTCCTTTAACAAATTTGAGAGTTTCGGGAATTTGGAAGTTGGGAGAGAATGTGGTATGAAAGGAAGTATGAAGGTGAAAAGTCTTTAGAACTGAAGGTTAGAGCACGGTCGAAGCAGGTATAAGAGTCTTGGGTAGGTTTTTTTTGTAGGGAAGAAGATGGTGTTAAGGGATGAATTAAAATTTTTGTAAATAAATTTTTTTTCAAATTTTCTAGAATTTTTTGTAATAAAAATTTTTTCTCAATTTCGATCAAAAATTTTCTCGCAATTTTCAGTGATCCAAAAATTTTCTCACAATTTTCAGTGATCCAAAAATGTTCTCACAATTTTCTGTGATCAAAAAAATGTTCTCCAGTTTTCAGTGATCAAAAATTTTCTCACAATTTTCAGTGATCCAAAAATTTTCTCACAATTTTCAGTGATCCAAAAATTTTCTCACAATTTTCAGTGATCCAAAAATTTTCTCACAATTTTCAGTGATCCAAAAATTTTCTCACAATTTTCAGTGATCCAAAAATTTTCTCACAATTTTCAGTGATCCAAAAATTTTCTCACAATTTTCAGTGATCCAAAAATTTTCTCACAATTTTCAATGATCCAACAATTTGGCCAAAAGTGTTACAAGAATCTAGTAGAGAGTTTAGAAGGAAAGAGTGGTCAACTCAGTCAGAGTTCTTTGTTGATTTACTCCCATAAGAATTACTATGAACTTGAGCCTTGTCATAAAAATCGGAGGAAAAGATTGGTTCCAAAGAGCAGAGGACCGCACGGCATGGAAAAATAGGCGAGGACCACAAAAGGCTGAAGAAGAAATTGACCCAACTTCCTTCTGATTTACGTTAAACGGAATCATTCTCTATATTAAGGATAATAAAACAACATGACCCGTGACACTTGTTAAGGATCAAGGGAAAGGAATAGGAAACGATTTCAAAACTGACATTCCTGAACTCGAAGCTCCCGCGTACATCCAAACCCCCTCAAGTCTCATAATATCAAGCGGGACGGGTTTTCACCGGAGAAGCATTTATTCCGCGAAAAGGTTAAATATAAATGTTTGTTACAGAGGAGAGTCAAAAGAGGAAGAAAGTTGCGACAAACGACATTAAGACAAATGTGGTCACAATGAAAACGGGGAAGAAACGACAGTTTCCAAACTAAAGGGCATTCCCGAGTTTCATAGTTGATTTCAATGATAATTGCCTCGCTATTGTTTTAATCGAAATTAATTCCATTCCCCGGTTAAATGGAACTTTGAAATTTTCACAATGGAAGTCAGAACTCATTTATTTTTTGTCATGCCATGTCCCTCTCTCTTTTCCCCTTCCTATCTGTCTCTCTCTTGGCGTATAATTAAAGTATATTACGAATAATTCTTCTATGGGAAAGTAATAAAATGAAATATTTTTTTATTTCTGCAATATTGCTTTTTCATCAAACGGTTAATTCTTGTTTGTTTTGTAGGGCAAAAGGTTTCCGTAATTAAAACTTGGGAGAGGGGATTTTTTTTGTATTTTAGCAACGGTGAATCAAGGGATGATCATTCTGCCGGTCGAAATGAACACATAAATTAGCATTAAAATGGAAATATGTGAGGGAAACACGGAATCATTCCGGTAATGCAGTCGGGAAAAAATTCGAATGTCTTCTGAAAACTCATGTAACATAATTAAACCGTAACGTATTCATTTCACTAAGCTGTGTTGTTGTGGCGCCTTGAAACTAAAGAAAACTAACAAACCTATAATTTTCGTACGGGGAAAAAATTAATCGTTCCGCTTGTTTTCGTATTTTTATTCAAGGGGTGAGATTTTTTTTTTAACGAAAGCTTTTTTTTTCTTTCTATCCTTTTTCTTTTCGCCCTTTTTTCTTTCTCTTCGGGATTCGGAAAAAAATTAATTGGATTCTCTTATTTACGAGCGCTGAGAGAAAGCGGACATAGAAGTATTGAAGGAAAGGGAAAGAGGAAAGAGTTTCGAGTTAAGTCATCAAAATATGATAACGGAGTTCAGTGGCGGAGATAAGGGGTGAGTTCGAGAGGAAAAATTTTTTGAATTAAAAAATTGTGAGAAAATTTTTGATCACTGAAATTGGGAGAAAATTTTTGGATCACTGGAAATTGTGAGAAAATTTTCGGATCACTGAAATAAAAATTTTAAGAAAATTTTTTGAATTGAAAGAATTGTGAGAAAATTTTTGGATCACTGAAAATTGTGAGAAAATTTTTGGACCACTGAAAACTGGAGAAAATTTTTTGGATCACTGAAAACTGGAGGACATTTTTTTGATCACAGAAAATTGTGAGAAAATTGTTGATAACTGAAAATTGTGAGAAAATTTTTGGATCACTGAAAATTGTGAGAAAATTTTTGGATCACTGAAAATTGTGATGCTGAGTCTCCACTTGTGAGTTAATCAACAACTTTGATTAACTTTCCTTGTGGATTAACTTTTTTACCATCTAATTCCTTTTATTTTTTCAATGAACAAACATCTAAAAACACAAAAAAATGTTCGGATAAGCAATGCCATTGACAAAAAAAAACCATATTACATTTGGTTTAAAGGTAAATGCACAAGGTAAGTTAATCAAAGTTGTTGATTAACTCACAAGTGGAGAAAATTGCATGAGAAAATTTTTGGATCACTGAAAATTGTGAGAAAATTTTTGGATCACTAAAAATTGTGAGAAAATTTTTGGATCACTGAAAATTGTGAGAAAATTTTTGGATCACTGAAAATTGTGAGAAAATTTTTGGATCACTGAAAATTGTGAGAAAATTTTTGGATCACTGAAAATTGTGAGAAAATTTTTGGATCACTTAAAATGATAAAAAAATTTTTGATAACTGAAAATTGAGAAAAAATTTTTGGATCACTGAAAATTGTGAGAAAATTTTTGGATCACTGAATACTTGAGGACATTTTTTTGATCACTGAAAATTGTGCGAAAATTATTGGATCTCTGAAAATTGTGAGAAAATTTTTGGATCACTGAAAACTGGAAAACATTTTTTTGATCAATGAAAATTGTGAGAAAATTTTTGATCAAAATTGAGAAAAATTTTTTTTATTTCAAAAAATTATAGAAAATTTTGAAAAAAAATTTATTTACAAAAATTTAAAAAAAATTATTTTTAAAAAACCATTTTTCGAGGAATATTTTCCAACAAGTAAAGAAACCAAATTTTTGTTCTAGAAAATCTAGATCTAGAAAAATTTTTAAAACTTAAGATTTTCTCAGCTTAAAATTTTCTCTATTTATTTTTTATGGGAAGCTAAGCAGTAAACTCGATTTGGCGATTTTTAAAATTAACTACTTCAATGTGGCCTGCTTCTTTCTTCCGTTTTTTCCATATTCCAGGAAAACCTCACGACCTTAATCCACCTGCGCTGAATCTCTCTACACTATTTCTTTTGACTTGTTATCACTGAAAACCCATAAACACCCTAATTACCTGACATAAATTTTTCAACAAAGAAAAATTATTTGTTTTGCTCACATTTACATTTCTCTTTTTAAAATTCTTATAAATTACAATGAATAAGAGGTCGAATCACTGTTTATGCATTATTTTTACGATACTTTTCTTTTTAAAAAAATACGCTTATTATTTGTTTTATTGGCGCCACAAACCGCCATATAACATCAAAATTCTTTTTTTTTAAAAAAGGACATTAACTTACAATGAAAATAACTCAAGTCCAGTTTATTAATACTTGTCTTATTTATGGCCTTATGCTCTATGATAAACCCTCGCATCGCACTAAAAAAAAAAAAAACTTTTTATCACTTTCCCGTTTTCGTTATAATAAAATAAAAAGGGATATGACGCCGACGACGACGAAGAAATTCTCGAGAGGGACATGACTCTTTTTCAATCTTCCCCCCCGTCTTCGTTCCTTCACACGAGCCCCCCGCTTTTTTTTTTGTTATCCGGGGAGGTAACGGGGAATCCGCTTTCCCTTCCAAAAAAACTGAATTACACGATTTACGATAAACAAGAAAGGCGTGCGGGGCAAAAGGGCCCCACCTTTTATGTGTTCATCATGAAAGATGTCCCCGATAATTAATTACGTTTATTAAAATAATAATAGGTTTTTGGAACAAGGTGATCCGCGAGAAAATAACTGGTTGTTGTGTCGTCGGAAGGAGGGGAGGGGGGGGGGTATTATTTTTCTTTCCTGGGAGTCAGCGAAAATAATTGTCACTTACGAAGTTTGATTCTATGGCTTCACTTAGGGGGCGGTGCCGGTTTTTTTTTTTTTTTCAATTTAAAACAAACTTCACACGTTAAGGTGTCGCTCGTCAATTTTTTTTTAAACTTTATGCTTAGTAATCATGCGGTTTTAATTTGAGGGATTATTAAAAATTTCAATTAGAGTTTTTTTTTTTTTTTCGTTATTCATTGTGTGCATTTTTAAATGTTCTTATATCCTAATTAGGTAATTTTTTATAATTTTCATAATTTTTTTTTGCTGCTTTCGGGTTTTTGTATAAAGTTGGGCGTTTTTTTTGAATAACACCTAAACGGGAAACGGAAATGATGATTTATACGATTGCGCGCGGTCACATTAGCTCATTTACCGTTTCTCCCCCCCTTAATTATTTAAAAAAAAAAAGTTAAAATGAACAGCGAAATCTTGATCTAACAATTACCTCGTTTAATGAATGTAGCGAAATCAGCGTTTTATATAATAATTAAAAAGGTTTCGAGTTCCCCGAATGTTTATTTACGAATGGAATTATTAACTATATAATTTCAATTCCGGATTGAAATCGATTTTTTTTATTTACATTTAAATGAATATTTGATAATAGCAGTTTAAAGCTCGATGCGTTCAGGATCGGAGTAAGAAATCGAAGCAACAGGTGGTTTTTTGCTTGAGCGTCAATTGTCTTTACTCGAGTGTCCATTATCTTTGCTGGAGCGTCCATTATCTTTGCTGGAGCGTCCATTATCTTTGCTGGAGCGTCCATAATCTTTGCTGAAGCGTCCATTGTCTTTCCTGAAGCGTCCATTGTCTTTGCTGAAGCGTCCATTATCTTTGCTGAAGCGTCCATTATCTTTGCTTGAGCGTCCATTATCTTTGCTGAAGCGTCCATTATCTTCGCTTGAGCGTCCATTATTTTTGCTTGAGCGTTCATTGTCTTTGCTGAAGCGTCTAGTATCTTTGCTTGAGCGTCCAGCGTCCATCATCTTTGCGTGAGCCTCCATTGTCTTTCCTCGAGCGTTCATTATCTTTGCTTGAGCGTCCATTGTCTTTGCTGAAGCGTCCATTATCTTTGCTTGAGCGTCCATTATCTTTGTTCAAGAGCTAATTGGTTGAATACAGTATAATTAATTTCTTTTGTTTTCTTTTTGTTGCAGACCCACCTCGGTACGACACGGCATACGCATGCGAGGGCAAAATCCTAAAAATCGAATGCCGTGACGCAGAATTGATACAGCTGATCAGAGCCAACTATGGCCGCTTCTCCATAACCATCTGCAACGATCATGGAAATACGGAATGGAGTGTGAATTGCATGTCACCAAAGAGTCTCCGAGTTCTTCATTCAAAGTAAGTTTTTTTTTAAAAATTTTATTTTTACAAATCACGGTTGACCCAGGGTTGAAACTTGAGAGGGAGACACAATTTTTCAGGGGAGTTCAAAGATTTTTTTCCCTAACTCTGGCCTAGTACCTTTTTCCTCGCTCGAATTTCCATCCCAAAAATATTTAGCAACCTCCCGAAATGATGAATTATTAAATTATTTAAATTTCAAGCAATTAAAAACTTGCCAGTTTGAAAACTTTATACCACACACGCTCGCGCGTGCCTTTAAAAAAAAAAAAAAACTCTCAAAGTGAAAATTTTCAACAAATTATGAATTTTTCAAGCTATCTTATATTTTAAACATTTTAACATTGTTCCGCCTCATCAATTCTCCAATCACCGGAAACGTCCAGTTTCCACCTAAAAACCCGTCATCCTCATTAACTAAATCCTTTATGAACATTCCGAGGTTCATAAAAAAAAACACCGTTAAACTTCACGAATTGTCTTAACAGCTTATTTTTAAACGTTGAAGCGTTTCAAAACTCGTAAACTGTAAAACTGTTTTTTTTTCTAAAAAAAAAAATTGTTCGTTGATTGATTTACGGATATATGGATTTATCGGTCGCAGTAACATCAACATCATTGTTATTCATCCACGTTAAATCTTGTCGTGTCGCATTAACCTTATCTCCCTCTCTCTCGTTATTTTTTTTTCCTCCTCCTCCCTAAAAAAAAAAACACTTGGAATTTGTCGGGTTTTGATAAAGAAACGTTAATTTCAAAATAATTAAATAAAAAAAAAAAAGAATAGTCATGACATAAAACTTCACGATCGTTCAACTATGCAGCAATTAAACAAATGACAAAAAACGGTTTCTTATTGTTTTCCCCGTGAATTTTTTTTTTTTTTTAGTAATGGCGACGTTGACCCTTTTGTTGGATTTGTGAAAAAATAAAAATTAACCCGGGGGAATCTTTCACTAATGTTGCACTTAATAAAAAGCGGGTCCTTAAGTGTCAATATGAATATCATAAATAATATTAATTTTTAAATATTTAAAGCGAAGCGGTTTCATTAAAACCGATTGAAAAACCGCACCTATTACGTTCCTTTTTGATTGATTTATAAGTTATTGCATAATTAATATTAAATGCATTGTCGGGAAGTAAAACTATACGGGTTAATTAATTTTTTTGAGGATTTTTTTTTTTTAAAAAAAAAAGTGACGTTTATATTTTTTTGGGGGGATTTGAAAGTCACGATTATGGGATTCGAATCGAAATTTATTTTAAGATAGTGATTGGCCCGTTTTTCTTAGGGAAAATCCCAACGCTCGAATGAAGACACCCTATTGCCATTTTCGAGAAATCAGGGAAGGACGCAATCCCATTTTTTTGCCCTAAATTTTTGAGAATTTTACTTTGGAATAAAAATTAAAAACAAAACGGAATCAGCATATTTTTTTCACAGAAAGACGCAACAACTTTTTAAAATCTCAGTTTTTAAATAAAAAAATTTTCACCGGAATTCTAAGAAGACAGGGCACTTATGGATTAGTCAATACTTCACCCCGTCTTCTTAGAGTGTGAGACAAATTTTTTACTTTCGAGCTCCCTAGAGTGAGGAAGTATTGCGGTCGTGTCAAAAATGAAATCTCGCCAAACTGCGTATTTTGCCGTAAAATGGCGAGAAATTACCGTAAAAATGGTTTTTGGGCTGACGTCCGTCCACTTTCGTTTTTCGACTGTATTTTCGAAACCGAAAGAGCCAGTGCAACGAAAATTAGCAACCGCCTTCCTCGGGCAAGGGGAAAACTGTTTTTCCAAGGGCAAGACCATCCGGCCAAATTTGCGGCTTTGGCAGCGCCAAATAAAGCCAAATTTAGACATTTCGAGAATTTTTCGAAAACGGCTCTAACGATTTTTTTTATTTTTTGTACAGAGACACCTGACCTTATAAGGAACAACTTTTCCCTTTAACATTTTTTCGTGAAAAATCGCCCTCCCCAGAAAATCTGGAAAAACCGACAATTTTAAAGTTTTACTGACAGCGCCGAAATGGGACTCGAATTCGACTGAAAAGGGTCGGGAATTTCAAATTTTCGGTCCATTTTGTGATTTGAAGGCAACCTTGCCAAGTTTAGAACTTTGGTAGGGGCAAAAAAGGCCAAACAATGAATTTTCAAAGACTTTCTTAAAAACCGCTCTAACGATTTTTCTTATTTTTTGTGTCAAGATACCTGACCCTATAAGGAACAACTTTTCCCTTTGGCAATTTTTCGTTAAAATTTGCCCTCCCCAAAAAAAACCAGAAAAACCAAAAATTTGGAAGTTTACGGATAGCGCTGATATGGAATTCGATTTCGACTAATTAATAGTCGGGAATTTTAAATTTTCGGTTTATTTTCTGATTTCTAGCAGACTCTCCCCAATGATGTCCTAATCGAACGAAGCTATACCCCGACAGAGCGAGAAAGTGAGTAGTCCTCTCCGGACTGCTGCTCCCCTGGTTTAATTAGTAAAAACCGCTCTACTAAAATTTTGCAGCCAACTTAGAGAGCAGTTTCTGATATTTTCACCCGCGCCCTCTGAAAAAGCGAGTCTGTCTGTGAGCTTTTGTTCTTTTGGTGGCTAAAATCGCTGTTGCTCCTGACCAAGGCAGAATATAAGTTTATCGCAGTGAAGCTTAAGCCCACCTCTTCTTTCTCGATCTTCCCTCCTCGAATCAAACCACCCTCCCCTCCCCCTTAATCAACCTTTTCCTTTTAATTCTTAAAAATCCTATCTTTCCAAATACCTTTCGAACGCTCTCATCTGTCTTATAACGGGTGACGTCTCTCAGGCTTAGCCTCTCTCTCTCTTTTTCTCCCTCACAAACCCGATGTTTCCAACGATTCGTTTCAACATCCCGACCGTAGACATTTCTCCCTGGATTATAAGCTTTTATGTGGGTGGGAGAATAAGAAAACGTAGATTGAATCTGTAACTTAAAATAAGAATTAGCGACATTAATCCCTCGAGATAAAAGGGAGATTATACGTGTAACGAAATCACCTTCGGTAAAGATTCCTCGTATCTTTTCCGCAACGATAAAACTTATTACACGGGGAAAAAAAATAAAAAATGAAAAAATCCAAAGCTTTAAGGGTTTCCGATTTCCTGGCCCCGAACCGGATTTTAAATGTAAATTACCGGGGAAAGCGTTCACTTTTCGCACCGGGTAAATTTTCGTGGAAAGATTCCTCGAGGCGTTAAAGGGGTTTTCTAGCATAATTAATTTTTACTTGTCTCCTGATTTTCAGGCCGAATCAACGAAAATTCGGTATAAAAATCCGGTAAAATAAAAATAGCCCCGGGGGGGGTTGATTACAGATTCAAAGGTACTAGAAATTCAAATTAGTTAAGCGTATGCAGCTCATGACATTGATCGGGGGCTCGAATTTATCACGCAACTACTCCATTAACGACTTTGTATCCATAAAGTACCGCCATTTTATAAATGCGTTTTCGATTGCACATTTTCGTCCCTATCTCGATAATTATTTAAAACGAGAAAGCGGAGAAATTGTATCGGTTCGCCGGCGACTCCACAAGGAGGGGGGGTTGTTGTTTTTGGGGTAGGGGAGGGAAAAGGGCTAGCGGATAAGAAAATGGGTCAAGGGAGATGAGCTGCTCTCAACGCAAACATGGCTGGTACATAAATAAAAGCAAATAAGACATACTTAGTTTACCGCAAAATGTTAGCAATAAACTTTAACTTTAACGCATCCATAAAGTAAATAAGTCTCCGTTTGCGTTGCTTAAAGCCTATGTTGACTATTTTTCTTACGGCTGCTGGGGGGAAATGAGTTTTCTTCTGAAGGTTTTTGACGATCTAAATTAGGCGTTAATGCTTTTTATAAACGCTAATCTGAAGTTATTAAGGCCGGAGTTTTGCTGTGTTTTTTTTTTAATTTGTCGGCTTATATTAAAATTTTTCCTTAAAAAAATGTTGTTAGGGAAAAAGGAAGAAAGGTTTTTTTTTTGTAATATTTAAACACGGGGAAAAAAAGATAAATCGTGTTTGAGAAAGATTATTAGTTCATTATTGGAAGAAAACTGAAAACATCTGTTCAGCTTTTTTCCTTTTTGAAAAAATAAAAATAACAAATAACAAAAGGAATATTTTTTACGTGGGAAACCGGGTTTTTTTTCTTCTTTTTTGTGTAAAGGGAAAGAAAAAGCTTTTTTTTGCAAGCTCTTTTTCTTTGGTTAAAATGCCATGTTGAATTGATGCGATAGAAAAATAAAAAGGACACATTTTGAAAGTGGGCGCATTTATATAAGGGAATAGTTGAGAGATTTGTTTGATTAGGATTTTTTTCAGCGGCGTGGCTAAATTTGCACGTTTGCAGGAAGATATTTGAGTCAGAACTAAAACAGTAGGTTAGAGGGCGAAGAGTAGAAGTCTGCATTAAAGCTGTTAACCCCATCGCCGTTGCTTTTTATTTAATTTCTGGCACTGCCGTTGATCTTAGTAGCAGCTATGTGCTAAGAGCCGCCTCTAATCCACTCAATTTAAACCGTCAATTTAAATATTTGGGTAGGATTGGCCATTTCACGGTACACGCCTTAAAATTTTTCCCATCAAGAAAGTTTCTTACTCGCCAAAAAAATTTTCTAGAATTTTTTCTCGTTAAAAATTTTTTTTCGAGAATGTTTTTTCATTATGCCGAGTCTCCACTTGTGAGTTAATCCACAACTTTGATTAACTTTCCTTGTGGATTAACTGTTCTACCATCGAATTCCTTTTATTTTTTCAGTCAACGAACATCTAGAAACACAAAAAATATTTCGACAAGCAACGCCACTGACCAAAAAAAACCATATTACTTTTGGTTTAAAGGTTAATGCACAAGGAAAGTTAATCAAAGTTGTTGATTAACTCACAAGTGGAGACTCGGCATTAAACAACAATTTTTCTAAAATTTTTCTCATTAGAATACAATTTTTCTAAAATTTTTCTCATTAAAATACAATTTTTCTAAAATTTTTCTTGTTAAAATACAATTTTTCTAAAATTTTTCTTGTTAAAATACAATTTTTCTAAAATTTTTCCCGTTAAAATACAATTTTTCTAAAATTTTTCTCATTAAAATACTATTTTTCGAGAATTTTTGCTCGCCAGAAAAATTTTTTTTATTTTTTTTATTTTTTAAAAATCATTTTTTTAGAATTTTTTCTCATTAAGAAAACATTCCTGAAATTTTCAGATCTGTTAGTCTTCATCTAGGTCCGGCATGTCTAGGCACAAATCTTGCAAACCAAACCTGACTTTTCCTGACTTCTCATTTCCTGGCACGTTCACAAAACCTCGTAAAAACATTGTGGCACGCCACTGAATTTCTTAAAGAGAAAAAAAGAAACAAAAAATATAAAAGCTTGAAATTTATCTTAGTTATTATTATTTTATTAGTTGTCTTCGCTTTTTTATCTTTTTTCCGGAAACCCGGATATTTTTAGAGTAGGAAAAAACCCCCGAAGAGGAAAAAGAGGAAAATCCCCAAATGGCAATACTTGTAAAGTGTTATTCCAGGAATGAATGGCCTTTAATGCATCGAAATATCTCTCCGGTAGTCGATGGAAAATGGGAAATTCAGCACTAAGGAGAAAATTGAAAGTCGGGGAGAAAAAGCTTTATGAAGGAACGGAATAGGTTTTCCTTCACTGCAGTCGTTTTAAACGGCTTGCACTTTCCTTTTTTTTTGCCCTTTCTTTTTCATTTGATGGCCCTTTTCTAAAGAGCCATGAGACTTTAAGTCGTGTTCGTTGGGAGAAAAAAAAAAGGGATTTTTCTTTTTCTCCGATTGGAAAAAATCGCATTCGACCCGCTGACCGAAAACCGTTACTCGCACCTGTGAGTCATTAATCCTTCGTTTTTTTTATACTCTTGTTTCCCTGGAGAAGCTTAAAAGTTTTTTTTTTTCCTCTTTTACTTTTCGAATTTTCCATTCTTTATGAAAAACTATTAATTCTACTTTATTCAGGGTAATGATTCTCATTATTGCTTAATGAAACATTAAATACAACGGTCTCCTTATCATTTAATTAACATCATTTGATATTCTTTGAAAAGAGTATTCGAAAAGACTGAATAAATCAGTGGAGGAATTTGCTTTTTTGAAGAGATTTTTCCTTTAAGTTTTTTTTTCTTTTGTGACATGCCCTCTCGTCGGAATAAATTTAATACTAATTTTCAATTTAATTTAATTATAAAAAATTTTCGCAGTAGTTTTGTGCACCTGCTTTTAATAAATTCGTTGTAAAAATTGCAGATGAGCATAAAACTGACGTTCGGTTTTCATATCAACTTGTAGACACGCAACTCTACATGTTTTTATCTTGTCCGACCTAACACCCTCGACAAGTCGATTTCGGAATCACTTACCTGTGTGTAATAATTTGTCAGAAGGGAATCTAAGCTTTTTATCTAATTCGGAAGGGGGGGTGCTATGTACTTTGTTGGTAATTTGAAATGTATAATGTTTTTTTTTCTGATGATAGGGTTTTTGTAATTTCGATTATTACTGTCAGCAGTAACCTGTGATTTTCTAATATTTATATTTGATTAGCCAGATGCTTATTGTATTATAAATGCGAAGTGAAATGAAAATAAATACGTTGCCCGGCAATAATGGTGACTATTGCCGGGCAATATCAATCGAAAAATTGACCTGGTATGAGTTCGAATTCTGTCAAAGAGTATTTTTCATATATTGCCAGGCGATAATGAAACTATTGCCCGGCAATATTCACAAAGAAATCGATTTGCAAAGGCGTTAACCTAACAATACGGACAAGCGATGCCACTGCCATCTCCTAACCGTACTCAATAAGTATTTTTTCATATTGCCAAGCAATAATGCCACTATTGCCGGGCAATACTTGTATAAAAATTGCTCAGATATACCTTACATTCTGTTGAGTAATTTTTTTCATGTATTGCCCGGCAATAGTGGCATTATTGCTCGGCAATATGAAAAATACTTATTGAATACGGTTAGGGGATCGCAGTGGCATTGCTTGTCTGTATTGTTAGGCTCTGTAACAAAAAATCTTGTTATTGCCGGGCAATATTTGTATCAAAATTGCCCAGATAGACCTTACATTCTGTTGAGTAATTTTTTTCACATATTGCCCGGCAATAATTATATTTTCGTCCCCGAAGAGATAAAAAAAATTACGTTGGAATCCGCCTCGGATAAGAATGCAATAAAAAATATTTAAATAGGTTTCACACAGATATGCCGAAAGTCCGATCATATCTAATTCTAAACGTTATCATGAGACGGTTCCATATAGCGAAAGCCATATATTTAATCGACAGAAAATCGTCCTCATACCCATTAAAAAAAAATTTACACCGTCCATAACGTTGAATTCGCCTAATTGCTATATAAATTACCCACAGACTTATTTTTTTTTATACGCTTGTTTCTGCCGAAACGAGTCAACGCTTTAAATAACGGATTTCTTTATAAACCAATAACTAAATAATCACGGTTACATTACAGGAATGACAAGCGTAAAGAGTGAAGGAAGGTAAAAAAAAAAAACGTCGGTGCAAGATGCACCTTTTAAAAAAAAAGACCGTAAATCAAACTCTCTCGAGACTTACCGCCTCGAATCCTTTCTCTTTGAAAAAAAAATATTAAATGATGTTAGTTTGACTTTTTTTGCCGTTTCGATTAAGATCGAACATTTTAAGGATGCAAAGAAACTTGGGGAAAAAAGTTCCGGGTCATTTTTTCTTTCCCCGAAAAATAAAAAAAAAGAGGAATGACTCCTATACCGCTCTTTTTCACTCTATAAACTTCAAATTTAAGACAGCTCATCCATTAACTGTTTCTGTTCTCATTGTGTACGTGTATTCTATGCGTTATTTGCAAAGCGTTTCAAAATTTTAAAGAAAAGGAATTTCTTCCTTCTTTTGTGTTCTTGACAAGTTATGACAGTTATACATTTCTGATGAAGAAAACTCCCCTTCATTCCATGTTCATTCGAAGAGAGAGCTCGTAGGGGAGGAAGAAAGTTATTTTGCCGCGGAAGAAGATATCGACTTTTCCCCCTTTTTTAAAAATATCCGATCCGGTAGTGGCCCCCCCGAGCTTTTAAAATTCTTAAAGGGTAAAATAGGGTAACCTTACGAATAGTTTTATTTTTATGCGTCAATAAAGAGCCGAGGCCCCCCCACTCCCGTTTTCCTATTTTTTTTCTCTCCTTCAATTTATCCGGTGACTTTGATTGCTATTTTCTGTTGTTAGAAACCCTATAATATACTTTCACGTCAGCGAATTAGCTTATATAATAGAGCTTTACCCTTGTATCGCGGGCAAATCGACTCCCTTTCTCTCTCTCTCCCTTTTCGAATCGACTTCGATCTCTCAATTAAAATGTTTAACACCGAAAGCATGAAACACGTTAATACTTGAGTATGGTATTGGCAGGAGTCGTTGCACTTGTAACCCCTCATCATTTTACAATAACGTTAAATTTATAGCATTAACTCGTTTCAAGCGGATTTTGAAAAGATTGGGGTAAGAGGTTGTTGCGAATGAAAAGTTTGACTATTGCCTGGCAATATGTGAGAAATATCGCTAAGCCGATTCAAAGCTTATGTGAGGCAATCTCTTTTGCTAGTATTGCCCGGCAATACCTGATAAATCGAGCTTATTGCCAGCAATATTACAAAAAAATTAAATAAGTCATTATTCTCACTCATCCTTTCGCAGAATTTTTTTTATCTCCGGATATTCTAATCTCGGAAAACACATCTTTCTTTTTCAGAAATGATCCTTTTAACTCTTTTATCGAATGACAGATTTAGAAAATCAATCGACAGCCAAATAAAGGCCTTAATGAATTTCCCGAAACTTTTTTTACTTGTTCGTTAAAGATCAAAAACTCTTCTAGAAGTTTAGGGTTTTCAATCAATCTCCCTATAGGTTTCAGAGAGATAACTAATTTTTATATAAATGATTACTTTCTCCCAACTTTTTTCCTCTCTCTTCCTCTCTTGTCGCCTCTTCCTTTTTTTTTGTTCCCTTTTTATTTTTCAACATCCACCAATCATATCCTCTTTTCCTTGACGGGATCGTAATTATGCAAACAGGTCGCATACACGTCATCGTATCAACGGAATGAATTCCTTGTGACGCTTTTTAAACTTTTTCCCGGAGAGTTTGACAACCGTGACGGAAAAGGCGTATATTATAAGACAATTATTTCACTTTTCAAAATTTTGTGAAAGGTCAGCAATATCGGGAGAGCTGAGTTAATGAAATTCGGAGTTTGTGTGTTTGAGTTTGTCTGCCTTTGTCTTCTGCCTGCGCTCGCGTCATCTTTTCTCCTACGTGACAGTTTTACACAATAGGATCTTTCTGTTTCTTATTTCGACATTTTCTAATTCATATTAACATTTCATAGAGAAGTATGAGTGGATTACATTGGGTAATTTTTTCATATTGCCGAGCAAGAACTATATTATTGCCGGGCAATACTTGCAGAAAAAATGCTTAACATTATGCTTAACAATATTGCCGGGCAATAATGATAGTATTGCCCGGCAATATTAACGTATAAATCACCTCGCAAAAAAGGTTAACATAACTGAATCGAATTTTTTTCATATTTTGGCAAGCGGCGGCGCAGAATGAAAAATTCGGTCATGCTGCAGGTTCAAGATAGATCCGGGCAATAACTATATTATTGCCGGGCAAAAACTATATTATTGCCGGGCAATACTTGCATAAAAAATGCTTAACATAAACCTGAAGACTGGCAAATGGTTTTTTTATACATATTGCCGGGCAATAATATCATTATTGCCCGGCAATATTAACGTATAAATCACCTTGCAAAAAGTTTAACATAACTGAATCGAATTTTTACATGTTTCGGCAAGCGGCGGCGCAGAATGAAAAATTAGGTCATGCTGCAGGTTCAAGATAGATCCGATCTGGTCTCGTGTTCTTCTTTTCACTCTCCTCCGCTTTTTTGTTTTGAATTAAATCCACAATTACACGTGAAATATGAGCGTGCAATATATTCACCCTGAAGATATCTCTTGTATCGTAAATTAAATTTTTTTTTCACGTACGTGGAAAGGACTGGCTAACAAGAGGAAAACTACTCACTCGGACGAAGCATGTCATGGCAACCAAGAGGGTGAACCCCCCACGTGTACCGGAAACGTGAAAAATGACCGTTGAAGTGTAACGGAAAACTTAATTCCTCCGTTTTGCTATATTTAACTTCACGTATGGGTGAAAAAGGGAAGTAAATCAAGCTCAATTCAGAATCTCATTAACATTTTTGATGTTACCGGGTTTGAAGCTTTTGATAAACTAGCAAAAACAAAAAAATGGGTTCCCTAAGAACACGGAAACCGTTTTTACTTATTCCATGCCTCGAAGAGGAGTTTATACGGGTTTTCCCAAAGACGCAATCTGTGCTCCTGGAAAAACATCCTTTCACGATTTTTATTCCCCTTCTGGAAATAAGTCATTTCCTGAGAAAACGGGTCAGTTTTAATATAAAGATAAATTCCTCAAAAACATGAATAATAATCTACCTAAGGGAAGGAAAAACGAGGAGGAAGTAAAAAAGAAAAAAAAAGGAAAGTCTGACATGAGCTTTTTTTTTGTTGTTGTTGCGGAGTAATTAATGATTCTATCGATTGTCTATCTTTTACGGGAAAACCGTTTGTGACGTCATTTCCGCCGCAGAATCAATCGAGGGGGGATGTTTTCTCGTATATTTCCCACGTTGGTTAAAAGGGCAGTCCGGAAATAGAATAGGAGAATTTTGCATTCATGTCGGGTATTAATTAAAGTCAACACGGTTAACAGGGGCGAAAGAGGGGGTCGGACGATGGAAAAAAACCGGGAGGGGGATATTTTTTTTCCCCCGCCTTTTCCCTAACCTCGTTTCTGTTTTTTTTATCATCACAAAATTTATCTGCGGCAGGTTAAAAAAATAACCCTCATTTTTGATTTCGATTCCCTGTAATAAAATTAACCGGCCTTTTTCGATTTGTTATTGTTAACCCAGATAGATTAAAAAAAAAAAAAAAAATACACGAGCGACACTCGAACTAGATTCACACGAGCGTTTTACGAATTCCTGGAAATTTTCGAAAATAAGACAGAGTCTTCCCCATTGTTTTTAATCGTAAGCATACTCATAAGGCCTCCAGTGTGCGTTTATTTCACACGCCACGATTCCTATTGTTTGTTTTTAATGTGAATTATCTCCGCGGATGAACTTCAACGTTTTCGCGCTTGCTCTGATTTTTGACGGTTCAATTATATCCGCAAAAATTATAACAAGGAATAATTTTCTAGCGCGTTTTGTTTTTTTTTTTATTTTTTTTATTTTTGGCTCGGTCTTTTTTCTTCCCCCAAAATCGAAATTTCGATATAAATCGTAAAATAAATAAATAAAAATGGTGGTTTTATTGGATCCGTCATCAATAAATCGAAATTCAATCATTCATATTTTATATGTGAAAGGGGAAAAGACGATATCGTCAATTTTTATTATGTTTTGAGTTCCTTTTATCTTTTGAAAAAATTTTCTTTTCCTTTTTTTAAAAAAAAAAGTCTTCCCCTTTATATATTCCATCGAATTTGACAAATAAATTTTATTATCTTTCTAAAATCCAGTTGATTTTGATTTTTGATATGTGCCGCTTCAGAATGCGTTTATTTAATTATAAGCGACGGAAAGGATGCGAAAAGAAGAAATAGGATTTTTCGTTTTGAGTTTTTTTTTTTTGAAAAAATTATGTTCAAGCAATACAACTTTAGTGAATTATCAATTAGCTACTTAGCAGCTAGTCTGCACTCAGCTTTCTTGTGATAGGCAATAGTATCAGTATTGCCGGGCAATATGTTATAAATATTACTGTATATAGCTTTCAAACTCATGCCAGGCAATTTTTTACAAATATTGCCCGGCAATATTTGTAGTTATTGCCTGGCAATATATATGAAATACCACCTTACAGTTTTTAAACTCATAACAGACTATTTTTGTCGCAGTATTGCCCGGCAATATAAGAAAATGTCTTAGTCCTTCCGATTTCTATTCACACTCATCAAGATAATAAAATTTATTACAAAATTCTTTCTTCACTTATTTCCTTCTCGAGATTTCCCCTCAAAAATTACCTTAGTTTATTCGAACTCTCTCATTCAATACCTCCCCCCATACATTCTAGTCCTGAAATATCGAGAGACAATGCTTGAGTAAATTGCACGACATTAAACACTCCATTGTTCTCCAGTGCCCTATATTTCCTTTTGCTTGACCTATTTTCGAAAAACTCTAATGCTCCCCGAGATCTTATATCGGTCTTCGCTTAAAAAGTTCAAAGTCATTACACATTATGGAGAAAGTTTATTCAAAATAACCTTTCTTTTTCCTCCTCCTTTTCGACTAAACTCCCAAAATTCATTAAGATCATATCGTTTTCTTTCATCTGCTAATGATCGCTTCCTTTTAAACTTATCTAACGTTCCCACTCCCGAGAAAAGAGGGAAAAAAACGAGGTCACTGATGATGCCTTTCTTATTAATGTTAATTTATACTCTTTTTTTTTTTTTGTAGGTGCGGGAAAAATCTGCAGGGGGGTTGAAAAGAAAACTTCGCAAAGTTTTTTTTCTCCTTTTTTTAACCGTAATTTCCTGATTCGAAGATACACGAAAAACTTCCACCATATTTATATGTATAGGAAAAAAAAACTGATATTAACTCTCTCTCCCAAAAACTCTTATTCCGACCTTTTTGATAATGGGCTGGCTGACGGTAACTGCTGCTTGGCCTCAACGTTGAATTATTTATGTTCCCTAATGGTGCCTCTGCCCAAGCGGTTTTCCGACGGTTTTTTTGTGCTGCTGCTGCAGCAGCCTTGACACGAGATAGTTTCACGAGTTTATTAACCGGCTTCGTTTTGTCAATTAGTCGGGGACGGGTTAATACTCTCGGCTAAAACAATTGGAAAGCGTAGAGAGACACATACGCACATGTTCTTTTGTCGAGGATTTTACATTTATCCGTGAGAGGCAGTTAAAGAGAGAGAGAGAGAGAGAGAGAGCGGTTAAATTAACATGGACTTTAAAACACTAGTTTTGATGTGTGTGGATTGGCATATGTCCAAGCCAAGCTTTTATTCCCTACCTTTGATTGACGTGATGCTTTTATTTGATTGTTTTTCCTGCCTTTTCTTTCTCCGCATGGAGTTTTTATCATGTCTTTAATTTTCGGTTTCGCTTTTTTTTAAAATGAAAGGTCAGTGCTCTTGAACTTGATAGTCGATGACGTTTTGTGGCTTGGATGAATAAATAAATCAGTATTCGTTGCCCCCCGCGATAATTAATTCTAGAAAAGCATAATTTTCATTTTCCTATTGTGTGAGAACTCATTATTTGGTTTGGATAATTCCAATAGGGTTTCCGAGTTGAAAAGCCCGCTAGGTTTTTGAATTTGTGTTATGGATTTCAAATGTGAAGATATAAGCTTATGTTATGAGAAAAGCGCGAACGAAATACAAAATTTAACCAAAAATGATTATAAATGATGTTTACATAGTAATAAATATGTTTTTCTTTTTTGTTTCAGGTAAGTTGAGATAAACTGTTTGATAAACTTCCTAAGGGAACTCTTCGGTTCAGTCTTCTGAGCTGTTATAGCTTCAAAGCCGTGCACCTTTTTTTTTTTTACAATGCGAGGGAGAAGCAAATTCTAAGACTCCACTTCAGACTGCTTTAATTAGGCAATAACGCTACTATTGCCCGGCAATACTGCTAAAAAAAATTATTAATAGTTATTTTATAACTATTTGAATAAAATTTTTGATATATTGCCGGGCAATAATGACACTATTGCCTGGCAATAGTCGTAAACCAAATATTTTTGAATTTGCTAACTCAACTGAATGATATTTTTCATATATTGCCGGCAATAATGATTCTATTGCCTGGCAATACTCGTTGGTGGCATATTCTTGAACTACCTTTAAGTACATTAAACAAAATTTTTTATATATTGCTAGGCAATAATGATACTATTGCTATAACACTGCCGCTATGCACAAAAATATTTCGTTTCAAAATTCTGCAAACTGGCTATAAAATTTTATCCTTTTATTATCATCATCATTTACATATGACGAGAGATAATATAAGCTGTTGTCAAATTTGAAATCGACAGCCAAATGAATGATCGTTATATGACGACTTTCATTTTTGATGGCTTCATTCAATAAATTTTAAACACGGGAGTGAGAGGATGATAAAAGAGTTTTTAAAAAAAAGTTTCATCATTAACCATTTAGACTCGCCTAAAATCCCGACAAAAACGCTTTTTCCTTTTCACAGAGGAGAATTTCCCAACGATTCGATTAGATTATAAAATCGTAATTCGATCCTCTTGAATCCTTTACCCGAGTACATAGATCATGAAATACTTTGCGGTTATCGAGAATCGTGCCGTAGGAAGAGAGCATTCATTTCTCCCGAAAACCGAATAGTTTTCGCACCAAACAAAACCGCACATCTCATTTGTAGTGCCACTCATCCGACTTCCCCTTTTATCTCTCCCTGGAAGTTTTCCCCTTGTTCGGGAGTTTCCCCGTGTTAGGTTTCGATTTGCAAAGCCAATTATAATTTATAGTTAAATGTTGCGTGGTCAGATCCTTTTTGCCTTTTACGTTTACCCAAGAATTTTTCTTTTTGATTGCGCTGGGGCATTTGTCACGCCGGGTTAAGCGATTCTGCTTTTTCGGGATTTTTTTTTTCATCGTCTCTTCTTTCCTCAGGTTCCCTCCTTTTTCTAATAAAAAAAAACGGCCTCCATTAGAGGCGATTTATCGCCTCGTTCGTCTCCCTCCTCCTTCCCGAAATCGCAAATAACTTGCCGAAAGGAATAAGAATTACGACTTTTACATTAGAAAATTATACCCGTAATAAATATTGTTTTAATTTAAACAGGAAGCGGCGGGTGGGTGGATGGGTCGTTTTAAATCGACTGAAAAAAAAAAAACTTGGTCGTTCAGGTTGAGAAATGTAGCGGTGATGATATGAAAGTCATTTGACTTTCACGAGCCGCCGTCATCGCCATTTTTTAGACTTTTAGTTGTTTTGTCCTGCCTCAAGTTCAAATTCGAACTCGGACTAGATTTCTCTTTTGAATATCCCTTTAAAAAAAAAAAAATAATGGGGGACGGGAAAATTCGGAGTAGTGATTATTTTTCCCGGGAATGAAATTTTCTAATTGGAAAAAAAAAATTGTAATAGATAAACAAGCTCTTTTGGATTACATTTTCTCGATCCGAATGCAATAAAAATTATACTAAAGAGGAAAAACAACCCGAGGGCATTAGACAAATCGTTTCCATTTACTATTTTTTTTTTCCAGAAAAAAAGTATCATTTTTTTCCTCGTCTCTTGTTTCATACCTTGAGGGAATGTAAACGGGGATACAAATCCCGACAAGTCTGCTGGACAAACTGTCTAGACTCCATTAAAGCTGATAACAGAGACGATCGTTTAAAAAGGATGTAAAGCGTCGCTTACATTCAAAAGCACGGTCAAAGATTTATTTTTCGAAAATTATCAGAGGGGTGTGGGCGCCGGAGGAAATCGGCATCCATAGAGTGCTTTTTAGTCAAGTGCCTGGGAAAAGAGAAAAAGAAAAAAATTTTGCTGCTTATAGCAAATGAAGACATTGTAGGTCAGCGATCACTTGGCGTTTTGAACTTACTGCGCTCACTGTACTCATCACTAGATTGGCGCCCAGTGGTACCAGAACCCCACTTATGGCCCAGTAGACTTTCAAATGGCGCACAGGGGTTTCAGGACTCCACCAGTAGCCCAGTGGACACTGCAGTGGCAGCAGGACCCCATTAGTGGCCCAATGGGCTTTCGCGCAGTGGTTTCAGAACTCCAACAGTGGCCCAGTAGGCTTTCAAATGGCGCACAGGGGTTTCAGGACTCCACCAGCAGCCCAGTGGACACTGCAGTGGCGCCCAGTGGCAGCAGGACCCCATTAGTGGCCCAGTGGACTTTCGCACAGTGGTTTCAGAACTCCAACAGTAGCCCAGTAGGCTTTCAAATGGCGCACAGTGGTTTCAGAACTCCAACAGTAGCCCAGTAAGCTTTCAAATGGCGCACAGTGGTTTCAGAACTCCAACAGTAGCCCAGTAGGCTTTCAAATGGCGCACAGGATTTCAGGTCTCCACCAGTGGCCCAGTGGACACTGCAGTGGCTCCCAGTGGCAGGAGGACCCATTAGTGGCCCAGTGGACTTTCGCACAGGGGTTTCAGGACTCCACCAGTGGCCCAGTGGCCCAGTGGACACTGGAATGGTGCTCAGTAGCACCAGGACCCCATTAGTGGCCCAGTGGGCTTTCGCGCAGTGGTTTCAGAACTCCAACAGTGGCCCATGGCCACTGCAATGGCTCCCAGTGGCACCAAAACCTTTCTTAAGAGCCCTAGTGGTGCCGAAAAGTGCATTTCTGCATTTTTCAACCTCATTGGGGCCTCTTAACTTTTTGGCATCCCTCAAATTACCATCACATCCCCCATTCTCTCCACCCGTGACCGATCTTCTTTAAAATTCTTACATCAAACATTCTGGCTTTTTTCCCCCTACCCACGTTTAATTTCTTATTCTACTTCTTAATTCAAAAATGAATAACGGCCCTTTATCATTGCTAAACGGCTATATTAACATTATAAAAATGGATAAGACATATCATAAATCAAAGAGCATTATACCGTATGAAAAAAAAAAGAAAAAACCATGAAGATGTGAATTTGCAGTTTGACAAAGCAAAGAAACAAGATTTGACATCCCCCTTTATAGGTTGGAACTAAATACACGAAGTCGTATCGTATGTGTAGGATTTTATACTCGCATTGATTCTTTTTTTTTTTTTTCGTGTCTGGGTGGTCCTCCTCGGATATAGCACTTCGAGATTAATATAACGTATCCACAGTTTTCACGTTACCTTTTCTCTCTCTCTCGGTAATTAACTGGACAACGTGCCTTCCATATTTAAATCGATCGCTCGGTTATTTGATCGCTTTTGTTTATTCCTTCCGTAGTCTTTTTTTTCCGTATTAATAAAAAAACAAAAGACGGGGTATCGTTTTTCCGAAATTTTTAACTCCGATTTCAATCGACTCTGGATATTTGTTTTTTTTTAACGCGGACATGGATCAACCACGGACCACGTTATTTCCAGAAAATTCAGTGCTGGTCTAGTGCATTTTGTAATTTCATTTCGGATATAAAATGACGTTACCATGCTCGTCATTTTACACGTTTATATCCAATCTACTTGCATAAAATGATTCAATTATTTCGGTTTTAGATCAGCGAGTCTGCGAGGTGGTTTTTTCTGCCTAGCAGGATACATTGTATGAAAATTTAGGGTGAAGGTCAGTGGCGGATTGAGTTTATAAACGTTAAGGGCAGGCCCAGACAAACATGGCTTTGGTTGAGCCTGTAGTGGCTTCAGCCCAGCTATCTGGGGCTGTAAAAAGGGCTTCTTAAGGTTTTAGTGGGTTTAGCTAAAGCCTCTAAATCTCGAAATCCTCATTCCCTTTTTATTCCTTACATTAAAATACTCCAAACGTGCCTTTTTCGCCCCCCGGAAAAAGAGAGAGAATCGTAAAAATAATTGAAACGGACAATATTAAAATAATTAGCTTTGCGGTATATCGAAAAGGTTTTCCGATATCTAAAATATATTTTATTATTATTTCGCGTAAAAATAATTTGATAAAACAGCGAATGAAAATAAATATTTTGAAATTGAAGGAAATCCTTGTTAAGCCAAGCCGTTGGGGGGGGGGGGGGGAGACCATCGGGCGAAACGGAGGTTAACCCAATGTATCGAACTAACCCTTTTGTTATTAAACTCATGTTTCCCTCAACTGATCGTTTTTACTTATATAGTTTTAACCATTTGAATCTCCGATATATATTTTTTTGGAAAAGAATTTTCTTTTTAGCCGTGTCATTTGGAAAACGGGAATTTAGAAAAGTTCAAAGCGTTAAACCGTATCTTCGTGTAAGCGTATGAAGGATTAGAATGTTAGGTTAGAGCTTTTGAAGGGGGGGACACGCTGGATTTTCTGTGCCAGCCGCAGAGGAAAGTAAAGTTCCCCTTCCGTCGATTAGAAAATCATTATTTAAGAAAAACCTTTTCATCATTTTGTCACCGATTCTGTTTCTCGTCATGTCGATCGTGTGTTTTCCACACCCCGTAACGATTTGTTGATTTCCTCTCCGGGTATTCTAATCTCCCCATTACAAAGATAGATTAGTTTACTTCTTATCGGACAGTGAAACGTTTCTTTATATTCAGCCTCGCGGGTTTATTGTGTCCTGAACAAAGCAAGTCTGAACGTGACGGAAACTTCCCAAATTTTATTTTGATGAGTCAACTAAACGCTGGATAGATAGGCTCGATAGATTTGCCAAAAATGAAGAAATTTCTGTATCATGAGTATGCAACCAGTGGTACATGAACGTATCGCTTTTGCCTATTTTTTATTAAAACCTGTGAAATTCCATTTTATTATGTTCTAAGGGGTTTACGGGGTCGCTGATTTCGAATCTTAGCATAAAATTTGAAAATTTTAAGCAGGAAAACAAAAATGGCGGCTCTAAATGGCTTTGTAGATTTTTTAACAACTTTGTCATGGTCAATTTAAGGAGGTTTTACTTGTTGTTTACATGTAATGTTTGTCTTTTGGGTAACCATGGCAACCGCTGCCACCAGAATAGTTTCCATCCCGAATAACAGGGCGCCACTTACCAACGGTTCGAAATCCTTCACACGGTGCTAAAAATTCAATCTCTAAAACTTGTAAAAACGTCCCACACGCTTTTTACGGTAAAGTGAACCTTTAAAATGCATTGATCAACGCCTTAGACATTCGCAGATGACCTTTCCAAATTGACGAATTGTCAAACGGGGCTTCCCCTTTCAGAATATTTTCAATTTCCAAAGGAAACTCATGCGAATAAAAAGAAAAACGAGATCCTTCCAAGAAGAAGAAAAAAAAAAGAAGATGAAGAAGAAGAAAGTAAAAAAAGGAATCGTGTAGGACTAGGAAAAATGTCGTATTTCAAAAGTGACAACGACATCCGGTACTGTTTTCTTCCACGAGGCTTCAAGAGTAAAAGGAGAGAAAACGTGGGGAGGAAAGAGAGAACAAGACTTAAGGTGGGGGGGGGGGGGGGGAGACGAGAGGAAAGAGGGCTAAGGCGGGGGAGACACATTCTGACATGAAAGAATTTCCGATACATGATAATTGTGGAAGGTTGCTATGGGAAACCAACTAATTCGTCAAATCTTTACCCAGAAGGCAATTATAAGTCGGCTCAGGTTCAACAAGTTGCCCAATTATAATCGATTTCCTTTCCGCCACTCATGTTTGTCAATGAAATCTCTTTCATATCAATTGTAATAACATCAAAACGTTTTGTTGTTTGCCCGGGAGGAAACGGAAGATGTTGATACGGATAAAACCATCCATGACAAAAATGATATTTCAATTTTCATCATCATTAAACATTTTCAACGTTCCCGAGGTTTTTTTTTTATTTGAAGAGGCGGAGGAGATTTTTTTTGTCCAGAGCTAGGTGCATGAAGCTGGCCAAGATCAAGATCTTGAGATTTTATAATCTTTAGATTTTAGGATTTTGAAATCTTAAGTTTCTTAGTTTCAGGATTTTGGGATCTTAAAATCTTGGGATTTTAGGTTTTTAGGACCTTAAGATTTTGAGAGCTAAAGATCTTAGGATATTTGGAATTTTAGGATTTTAGGATCTTGGGATTTCAGGATCTAGAGATTTTAGCATCTGCGGACCTCGGGATTTCAGGATCTTGAGATTTTAGAATTTTGGGATTTTAGGATCTTGGGATTTCAGGATCTTAAGATTTTAGGATTTTGAAATTTCAGCATTTTGGGATCTTAGGATTTCAGGATCTAGAGATTTTAGCATCTTCGGACCTCGGGATTTCAGGATCTTGAGATTTCAGAATTTTGGGATTTTAAGATTTTAGGATCTTGGGATTTTGGGATTTCAGGATCTTAAGATTTTAGGATTTTGAAATTTCAGGATTCTGGGATCTTAGGATTTCAGGATCTAGAGATTTTAGCATCTTCGGACCTCAGGATTTCAGGATCTTGAGATTTTAGGATTTTGGGATTTTAAGATTTTAGGATCTTGGGATTTTGGGATTTCAGGATCTTAAGATTTTAGGATTTTAAAATCTTAAGTTTCTTAGTTTCAGGATTTTGGGATCTCAGGATCTTAAGAATTTAGGATTTTGGGACCTTGGGATTTTAGGATTTTTAAATCTTGTGATCTTATCTCCTAGAGAAGCGTTAGGCTTAAGTCTGAAGTTAGCTGGTTAGCGGTCTTTTTTATTCAGGCCTCAGTCCCCCCTAAATCGCCGCCTATGTTCAAGATAAAATTCTTTTCTTACTTAATATTCAATCGATCATAACCATCTTCATTCCCTTTTTTTTCTAAACCCCTCAGCTAGTCCCTTAATTTTTTTTCTTAAGAAAAGAGAATCACTAATCTGAAGAAAAATTAATAAAAAATCTTTATTAACTATTAAACCAATACTGCGAGTCAGAAGATCTGAACATAGTCTTTTGTCATTTAAAAATAATTATACCGATTCAAACGACGTGTATTATTAATGATACCTTTCCTTTTTACATCGGCCTGCAATTTCCAATTCATTGATTTGTGCCTACGTCAAGTGTTTTTAAAAGTAGTAAATGACATGCGAGATTTTTTAATGCACGCTCTTCTATTTTTTTTTTTTTTTTATTTCTTCTTTTGTATAAATCCATTCTAATTATTACCTTATGTTAATCGAGATCATATATACCATTCCTTATGCATGACTACATACATAACGAATGTTTCAACCCTGATGTTCATCTTGTAATTCATACCGAGGAGAAGGTTAATCTTGTTAATTAATAATTCGAGCTTCGTATTTTCATAGTTCAATCCGAAACGTAGACAATCAAATTTTGAATCACGGGGAAAGGCATAAACCCGTGTACTCTGCGAAATTAACACGTGCTTTCACTCGGATTAAAAAAAAAAGAAGGGAAAAAATTTTTTCCTCGTATGAGTTTTGCGACGCAATCTTTTTTTGGGGGGGGGGAGAGAGGAGAAAAATTAATGAGTTTTTCTTGGGAGAATAAAAAAGTGTCAAATCTATATTGCTCTGGAGATCGATTGCTAAATTTAAGGAAAAGAAATAGAGGTTTAATCACTTTTTAATCCTCGCGCTCGAAAAAGGTGTAGCATTTTCTCCCTTAATGGCATCTTCAATTTTATCAATGTATCCCTTTTTATAAATTGATATCATTTTATTTCTTTGTAGATGTCAATGAAATGAGTTAGAGGAAATGGCAAGAAGGGATTTAGGGTTCTTATTGAAGATGTATACAGTTGAAGCAATGGGGGGGCTTAATCGAGTTTGAGAAATTTGAAAAAGAAAAGGTTTTTGTTGGAGTTGTGTGAGAGAAATTCAAGGCAGCAAACGTGGACCTGGTTTGAAGTGGCTTACACGCCTAGTCTGGCTGGAGCCTCAATATGAGTTTTTTATTAGCCACAAGACTGGAATAGTCTTTTGCTTTTCTTCTATCGTTTATGAGCGTATCGTTTTCTATTCACGTAGATGATCCTTTTTGCATTGACATCATCAACACCAGCGCCACCATCTCCTTCATAAATAGAACTACGTTCCCCTTTGTCTTCAGTTGCTTCTCGGCTCTCGTAGCGTCCACATCGAAAAGTTTTTGACCCTGTAAATTTCTTCGAGCAAGATGTCGAAGCAGTCGAGCCAGGGAAAAGTTTTCAAGTATTGCAAATAGAAGCTCTGGGCCCTACGCATGCATCCAGTCTGACTAATATGGCGTCTTTTAGACGTTGAGATGATGCCTCGACATCCAAGACGGCTCTTAGGTCTAATTGGTTGCTTGAGTACAATCCTCCTGAGCCCTGAAACCTACTCAGCATTTTATTTTTTAACTTCTGTGCAGGCACGAACAGGCACAGTGCTAGAGTAAAAATACTATGGCGCTCTAAGGTGACTACAGAACTCAATTATTAAAAAAAAAATTTGACTCGTACTCTAAGAAGACAAGGCGTGCTATTGACTAGTCGATAAGTGGCCTGTCTTCTTAGAATTCCGGTAAAAAAAATTTTACTTGAAAATTTTTAATTAACAAGTCGTCTCATTTTTCTGTAAAAAAAATTACGCAGATCCCGCTTTGTTTTTAATTTTTATTCAAAAAAAATCACAAAAATTTTGGGGGAAAAATTACTTTTGCTAAATCAAATTTTCCAGTCTTATTTTTAAAAACTGCAAGAGCAGAAGTGTGCTTGAGGGGGAGCCCGGAGGCCCAATCCGTGCCTGTTTTTTCGTAACCTAGACCGAGTTAAAATCATTATTTTTCGATCCCATTCCCACTAATAAAATTTCAATTACCAATTCGCGCAACTTCAATTCGACATCAAAAACCACGTGCGTGCTCTTCTTTAAAAAAAAAAAAAAAGATAAACGAAGTCATGAGTCAGTTTTAAACTCCTTAGTAAATAAATAACAAGTAAAAGAGTTAATAGCAATTAGGAATTTAAACCCCATGGGGAGATTTCCGAGAAACAAGATACCTAAATAACACATGTGCGCTGATGTGAAACACGTAAGCTTGTAAATTTTCCTGGCGTTACACTTGTCGGCACAACACAATAGGAAAGTGAAAAGCGCATCGCTTTGGAAAAATATGGCACATAATATTTTCCCCTCCGGCGTGTATAGATTTTATAAAAATCCCCGAATACTAAACCAAAAGGAAAAAAAAAAAAAACGAATATTCCAACGCACATAAATTAATATAATTTTTTTTTCTTCTTTCCTTTAACTCATCCGTAATAAGTACTGTATTTAAACCTATACTTAATTCGCATAATTTCTTATCCACATAATCATGCTCCATTTCTATATATATGTTCCTGCCCCGTTTTTTTTATCCTCCGTAATAAAAAACGATCATTTATCACTGGTATAAGGTGGGAAGAATAACTCATAGCGAACAGCTTTAGATGTGCGCAATATTTTAACTGGTCATTCACACTTTATCGAAAAAATAACATAACATGGAGTATAGAGTGATTCGATTACACAACAGCCCACTCTTGATCGATCTATCATCCTTGTTTTTACAGTGAGAATCCTGAAGTTTTGTTTCGGAATTACGAAACCGCTTTTTTATTTTTTTGTGTTGTTGTAAATTTAGTTTTTTTAGGCTATAAACGATTAAGGCTACTGGTTTTTTTTTTTTTACGTAATAGGATTTTGCATAATGGTTTGTTTTTCTTTTTATTGCAGATGCGCTCAACAACAAAATTGCAGCATACCAGCGAATACGAGCTTGTTTGGAGATCCGTGCCCGGGAACTTTGAAGTATTTAGAAGCGCATTATCGGTGCATACCAGGTGAGAAAGCTTTTTTTTTAATATGACTAATTTTGGGATTGAGCTGACAGTAGTATCGTGTTTTCGTGTCGCCTATTTGCCGAAAAATCTGAGCCTCATAAAAAATTGAAACAATATTAAAACTATGAAACAATAAAAAATTTTCACACTCACAATTTAAAAATTAGAGTGAAAATTCAAACTATTAACGGATAGAAAGCTGAATCACTTTTATCACCGAATCAAGCCGATTAGAAAATTAGAAATAAAACAGTAGCGTTGCAGGACTTAAAGCCCTACTGGCCACATTTTCTCTTAAAATTTTTTTATAAAATTTCTCTTCTGCAAATTTTTTTACAAAATTTCTCTTCTGCAAATTTTTTCATAAAATTTCACTTCTGGAAATTTTTTTATAAAATTTCATTTCTGGAAATTTTTTTATAAAAATTTTTTTTCTACTAAATCTTTATAAAATTTCTCTTTTGCAGAATTTTTTCATAAAATGTCCCTTCTGCAATTTTTTTTCATACAGTTTCTCTTCTGCAAAATCGTCAGAAAATTCCTCTTCTACAGAATTTTTTTACATAATTTCTCCTTTGCTAAATTTTCGTAAAATGTCTTTCTCTCTTCCCCACGTCTTTCAAATTATTATCTTTCCCAATTTCCCGCAATCGTTCCATTGAAAAAAATTTAGCCGGATTTTAATTTTGGCGACTATTTGTTTAAGTCTCTCTCTCTCTCAGCTCGAAAACCGTCAACCGCGCTCTCTGCAATCCAGTAACAACTCCAACCAACATCTCTCCAACCTAAAAAAAATATTTAAATTATCAAATGTGAAAGGGAAGGATTCGAATAAAGAACACCGCGCAAAAAAGTTTAAAGGGGGGTGAAAGCACACTCGAAATCCTCTCCAGCCCAAAAACAGCCACATAAATCAAAATTTGAAAGTGAACGAGAATAACTCATTAGAGGTTTTTAGAGATGCCAACAACAAAAGACTTTCCTCCTATCTCTCCTTATATTTTTCGTAATTTTTTTCGCCCCCTTCCCCCCTCGATTCTTTTCTTTACTTTTTTTTTGTCTGTTCGTGATTGATGTTGGGAAATTTTTATTTGATTCTTTCCACAATTTAAATTCGGGGTAACTTATTATCTCCAGAGATGTAAACAGGCGACATGAGGCCGTTTATATTGCCTTCCTTTGGTTCTCTTTCCCCCCCAGTCATTTTTTCTTATTTTGATATGAATTTCAAGCTGACAACAAAAAAAAAAGTTACGAACTTAATTTCAGCAACACATTTTTTTTCCTCTCTCTCTCCCTCCCCGACTCTCTTTTCATCGTGCTGAATGGCTTTTTTTATATCGTTGACATTTGTCGATATTTTTTTTTTATATTTGCTCGGTTATGTTAAAGTTTAACTTTTTAGTTTTAAGCTTCTGTCAGGGGCAGATTGGCACAGTGAAAGAAAGTGCTCGTGGCCACCAATCAAAAATTTTTAAATTGTTGACGTCACAGCTTTCGACGGCCAATCCAGAAGCCTCCAAATCAAGCAATATACTTTGTTTATCGTGGGGCTTAATTAAGTTTTTTCTTTCTTTTCGATTTCTTTGAATGAAAATTTTCCTTGTGGATCCTCTCGAAAGAAAGCTTCTTCATAAAAAAGCTAAGTTAGGTTCCTCCCCCGCATCTGCAAAATTTTAGCTCTGAAAACAAAAGGAAAAGCCCTTAACCGCTTTATACGGCATTTCTATTCTTAGAATCGAAAAAAAAATAAAATAAAATAACAAAAAAATCTCTTGCCAAATAAAAACCGATCGGTCATTGAAGACGTGAATCCTTCGTTTAATAGTAAAAACCTCGATTCGAACACGTATTCCTTATATCCTTAAACCGTTCGCAATCTCCCACGAGTTTAAATGGAATACGAATTAAACGGTGATGGAAAAAGGAAAAAAAAAACCGAAATCTCATTTGCCGGGAAAACTTGAGAAGTTACGATAATGTGCGGACTTCGGATTTCAATAGAGGAAAAAAGAGAACGGAGTCGGCAATGTTGAGAGTTGCAAAACTCGAGTCTTGGGTTTAATAAAAAGAGTGATTTAGTTTTATAATGACGTCATAGAGACAGAGAAAAGCAGGTTGGCCAATCGTGTTGTGTTTTGAGTCATGAAGAAGATTGATTCACCGTCATGAAATGAAAATCTTTTAAATTCAAGTTTTCAGCTCCCCGGGGACCTCCAAGACTAACCCCCCCGCTCTCCTTTTTCCACTTTACTTTCGCACCTTCCCTGCCCCCCCCCCTCCTAAAACCCCCACCACTCTTCATCTTCCCATCTCGTGTCACTCTTGTCACGGTTCTCAAATAATAAATTTACGTGCGTTTTATTTTATTTAATATCGCTCTTTCCTCTGCTCATCCTGGGGCGTTAATAACGGCGAGAACCGTAGTGTGATTCGCTGTTTCATTTTTTCTTCCCTCATTTTAAACGTCTTTTATTTTTCTCCCAACAGGACCATATTCCTCCTCGTTTACACGAATTTATGTCTTTTGAAACAAATACAATGTAATTGTTTTTTTTTTTTTTTAGCTACGACGACAACGACGACCAGTCGTCCGAGTCCACCGTGGCTGATCGCTTCGCAACCGAGCGTTTGGAGCACTGCGAAACTTCCAACGATAAGGCCTCAGTCGCATCCGCATAGCAGAGGATCGAATTCATCGCCGGAGAATTCGTCGGAGAAGGTTACGAGTACTACGGCTGGAACCGTGTCGAAATCAGCGGTTCCGAGGGAACCGCCACCGACGACGAGGCCGCCGGCACCACCCCCGCCTTATGAAGACTCGAGTGTTGATCCCGTCCCTTATTTCACGGTCACGCCATCGCCTCCATCTGCTCCAGCTTGGAAAACAAGCATTAAACCAGCTCCGCTTCCAGGTGCGTAAATATGCAAGAGTAGCCATATGAAAAATTTTTATTAAGATTTTTAGGTTCGGATTGAAGCTTAATTGGTGTTTGGAAATGTTAGCGGTGATTGATTACTTCCGCAGAATTAGTTGGAGGAAAAAATTATAAGTTGATTGCCCTATTTTTAAAAAAGTTAGGAGAGGGATGAAATTTGTTATGGTATTTGACTTAAATGGTTCGGTTTGGCGCCGTGTAGACTGATCGAACTCCTGCAGGATATCTATTAGAAAATGAAAGCTTAGATTCCTTTTTTTATCATTTATAGTTCAATAGATCAACAAAACTTTCTTGGGTGCAGAATGGTCGATAACAAAGTTAATCTTGCCTTTGAAGTAGCAAGGGTTTTTTGAAAAAGGAAAAATCTGTGGTTGCTTTAGATCATTTGTAAAAAAATTTACCCATCAAATTAAAACAGATAATTTGTAGTTACCTTCTTAACAAACGCTTTAAAAAAATACATCTGAATATTTGAGCGACATCTTATCAACATGTGTGATAATTTAAGGTTTTACGAATCTTAAATATTCTATGAAGCTACTTTATGATTAAATTTCAACAACACTTGCACATTGTATCTTTCAATTCTACTACACAACTCGCACTGATGATCACTATCCTAATTAAGCCAAATTTGATTTGCTTAAATTTTATTAATCTGTTTCATCGAAACCTCAAGCTGACACTAAAAACAATTAACCTGAATATTCTAGCAACATCTTATCAGCAAGTGTAACAAATGAAGGTTTTATAGATTTCATATTTTCTTTAAACCACTTCACGATCCAATTTTAAAATCATTGAGCTCCATTGTGCTTCTCAATTCTACTGCACTAGTCGCAGTGATGATCATCATCCTAATTAAGTCTCACTTAAGATTTTTTAAAATCAGTTCCAACAGAATCTCAAACTGACTAAAAACAATCCATCAAGCACACTGATCAGCCTCGGCTGAGCTGACAGCTGATGAAAATAACAAAAACTATCTAACTGATCTATTTTGTTTCACTTCTCGATTATGTTACACTATTTCCAAACGTTAAAAGTGAAATTAATGTAAATATTGCTTTATTTATTTCCAAATTTTATTCATCCCATGTTGATGATAGTCCGCCATCTTGAATACTATTTTAGTCAAATGAGCAATGAGCTGTTCATATTACACGAGAATTACGCACAGAAATTTTATCTTGCGCTATGTTGGCATATAATCGTTGGCTATAATCGTTTAGTCAGATCAATAATTAGTCGAAATTCTCTTTGTTAGCCTAAAACTAAGTTAATACATTCGAAAAATAAATTTTCTAATGTAAGAAAAAATCATTTGTTTCCATAGCAACGGCTGATCGACCAATCACGTGAAAGCAACGAGTCGAATCTGTCGCTATTCATGGCCGATTCGATTAGCAAAGCATTTTTGTTTTCATTGATTCAGATTGTTTACAATTTAGAAAGTGTCTAAAAATACGTTACACGATTATTAAAAAAGTGATTTACTGCCCGGAAGAGACGTTTGAAAATCAGTAATAAAAAAGACGTGAAATTTCCCCTAATACGGCACGAAAAGGATTAATCTTAACCGGATAAGGTTAGGCCTACATAATGCTCCATTCAAATATTTAATAAAACGAGAAATGAATTATAAAAAGATATATATTATCCTATTATACAAACAACAAATGTTTCTGTAAGCTGTGAGATCTCGTACGTAAATAATAAAATCGTTGAAAATGCAAATGTGAAGGAGACAAAAAAAAAGTGAAAGACGACATGCCAGTGTGGAATCATTCTTAAAAGGCACATTCTCTACACGTATTAACTTTAATACATCACCTACATCTCCCCGAAAACATTTTCAATGACTCTTTTAGAAAGAGAATGTATTTCATCAATTTGACAGAACTTCCTTTTTCAGGATTAAACCATTACACGGAGAAATTCAGTCATGTTTTTATTCTCAAAGATTATTTCGTACAGGGAGAGTTATTGTTGAATGTGCAGGGGAGACGTGACGCAAATCAAAAAGGATTCTCAGGAGTTTGAAATTCCCTACTCAAGGAAGAAATGAAGCTGTTTTAATTTAAGACTTGAAAACGTCTCGCGATCGAGATTAAACTTAATCTTTTCTAATTAATCCTTTTTTAATTAGTTATTTATTTAAAATAACAACTTTTAAGATACTCGAGTACCTTGTTAGTTTTTAAGATTGTTGAAAAAATTATAACAAGGGGGGAAAAAAAAGGAAAAGCGAGAGAAAGGAAAAAAAAAATTTTTTCACATCTGCAACTTTTTCAATAAAAAAGATTATTTCCTTCGTTGATTTTAAATGAATCCAAAAGCGTCGATTTTGTGGTTTATGATCCGAAATATATGAGGCATTAAATTTATTGCTTTTAAGCTTCTTTTATATTTTGCTGATTATGTTGTTACTGAGTATTAAAATTGTTATTTATTTTCAGGTTCTATTCCTGATTATACTGATTACATTCCATCGCCTACCGTGTCATGGACACCGGAAGGGGATTTTCTTCATTTTTGTCCTCCAATCACTGCCAGAAATTTACAATGGAATTGGACGAGAGCTGGAGAGGTAAGATTTGGAAAATTTTTGTGGATTTATTAAATGAAGAGTGTTTAATCGTTTGTATTTTTTTTTTAGATGAGCATTCAGCCGTGTCCGGAAGGCGCAGCAGGTCTGGCCAGATGGCGATGTACTCAACAGATCTCCTCGGATATGTATTCCTGGTCGGGGACTTCACCTGATCTCAGCGAATGCCGATCCCTTTGGTTAACTAGTTTAGATTCTAGGATAGAAGAAGGAGATTCAATTACTAGTATAGCTAATGATCTTTCCCAAGTAAGTTTAGTTACGAAAATTAATTTCACGGGTTTCGTGTGGGGGAAATTAATTTTTTTTTAATTTTTTTTAGGTTACTAGAAGTAAAACGTTGTACGGTGGAGATATGATGACAACAACGACAATCGTGCAGAAAATGTCAGAGAGAATGGCGAAAAATATTCAAACGTTTCCCGATCCGCAACAGAGAGAAGCTTACGTTACGGAATTGTTGCAGTCGGTCGTTAGGACGGCTTCTAATCTTTTAGATTCTTCGCAATATGCTAGTTGGAAGGATTTAAATCATAAAGAGCAAATGCAAGTTGCCACGTCCTTGTTAATTGGACTGGAGAAAAATGCGTTCCTTTTAGCAGATACTGTTATTAGAGAAAAGACTGTTATTCAACGTGAAGATAATATTTGTAAGTATTAAAGGAAAAAATGAATTTGAGTTAATTTGAGAAAATATCTAAACAAAAATTTTTTTTCAGTATTATCAGTCAATGTGATGGAAATAAAAAACGTTAAATCCGAGGAAAGATTCCCGAATCCATTATCAATAGAACAACGTCCCGACTACTCGGATTGGTTAGAAGTTCCGAGAAACGGGATGGTCGCAAACGGGGAAGGGGATCTAGTTCGTTTAGTATTCATAGCTTTTGAACGATTAGAAGAAATCCTACAACCGTTAGATTTAACATCGGAAGACTTAGACGGGGAAATGAGGAAAAACACAACGCGAGTCGTTAACACCAAAGTTATATCAGCATCCCTAGGCCCTGGGCGGCACATTAAATTCAACGAATTAGGAGTTCGACTTTGTTTGAAACATATTAGAACTGAAAATGTAAGCAATCCCGCTTGCGTCTATTGGGATTACGTTAACAGGTGAGCAATATGAACGGGTAAATTCGTTAATTAAACATTTAAACGAGTTCCATGAATCCGTTTTCAGATTGAATTTTTTTTGTAATTATTTTTGTCTTTTTATTCGCAGTGTGTGGTCTACGGAAGGATGTCAAATTGAATCTACGAATAAAACTCATACCATATGTCAGTGCAATCATCTGACTAATTTTGCCGTATTAATGGATGTACATGCTACATATCTACCCCCGTCTCACCAGATGGCGCTACAAATTATAACTTATATTGGTTGTATTGTGTCCATCGTTTGTTTATTTTTAGCCGTTCTCACTTTTCAGTTATTTAGGGGTTTAAAAGTGAGTTGAGTTATTGATTTTTTTAAAATTTGTTTATGTTTGGAAATGTGAATGTGAATGGTTTCTTTTTTGTTTTAGTCGGATAGAACTACGATACACAAAAATTTGTGTATGTGTCTTCTATTAGCTGAAGTCCTCTTTATTTTGGGGATAAGTCAGACGGATAAACCAATAGTCTGCGGCGTTGTAGCCGGTTTACTACATTTTGTCTTTCTATGCGCCTTCGCATGGATGTTTTTAGAAGGTAATTTTTGGGGAAATTAAATGTTCTTAGTGGATTAGCCACTAAAAGGGTTTATAGCCTGGACTCTAAAATCAAGAGTTAAAACTTGAATCAAATTTTTTTGCTGGCAGAAAAATGGTCCAGAATTTTTACATGTCGAAGAAATTTTTTTATGACTAAAAGTTTTTAGAAAATTATATTTTGTCGTTGAACAAATCATGAAAAAATTTCTGGGACAAAGACAATTACAAATCATGAAAAAATTTCTGCGACAAAGACAATCACAAATCATAAAAAAATTTCTGCGACAAAGACAATCACAAATCATGAAAAAATTTCTGCTACAAAAAATATTCTGATAAAATTTGTTCGACAAGTAAATATTCTGATAAAATTTGTTCGACAAGAAAAAAATTCTGAAAAAAGGATGAATTTTTTTTATTCGTTATAAAAATTGTTTTGCCAGCTAAAGTTTTCCATGACTTTTTTGCAAAATAATGTATTCTAAAGTTTTCATTGGCTGAAAATTTTTCCTGTAATCCTGAATGTATAAGTTCTATCTTTGCTGGAGATTTTTTTTATATAAAGAAAAATTCAATTTATTATCAGATTAATAAGCCTTGGAAAAACCTGAAAATCAATCTTTCTTTTCTTCTTTCAGGTTTTCAATTATACGTTATGTTAATTGAAGTATTCGAAGCCGAAAAATCTCGAATTCGATGGTACTACATGTTCGCCTATGGTGCCCCCCTTGTAATAGTCTGCGTTTCATGTGTGGTCGATCCCTTAAGTTACGGGACCGATCGGTATTGCTGGCTGCGGGCCGATAATTTTTTTATATTCAGTTTTGTGGGGCCAGTTATTGCTGTGATACTCGTAAGTATTCCCAAATCTTATTTATTTTATTCTTTTTCTCTTCAACATTAATTTATATTTTTTAATTTTCAGGCGAATCTAGTCTTCTTAAGCATGGCCATCTATATGATGTGCCGGCATTCAAACGCCAGCGTCTCCATGAAGAGCAAAGAACACTCGCGCCTAGCGAGCGCTAGGTACGTTAATCATTTTCAGGAATCTCCAAAAAAAAAATAATATCTGTTCCTATTGCACTGAATAGAATTATTTTTTTATTTGATAGGGGGTGTTTTTCCTCTTAAGCGATTAATTAATTATCTTAAAATAGCTGCTCCTTAATTTTTTTCTAAATTTTTAAAAGTTTTTAAATGTATGATCTGTAACACGAAAAATTTGTTTGTTTTTGCATGAAGTGGGAAGGAAGAAAATGTTGTACAACGGAAGTTACAAATTCACCTGTAAGCTACTTTTCCTTTTCGTTTCGAATTTTTCTTTTTACCTTTTTTTAAAAAATGTTTTATGATTGTTTATTTAAAAATTTTTCTATTCTTTTTTGTTAAGCTTATTTAAGGGATTTTTTTTTTTTGGTCCACTGTGCTTAAGTTGCACTTGCTGATTAAATTTTTTCTGTATTTTAACGACGTACCTGTATTCAGCCGTAAGAGGTTTGTAGTTGTCGAGAAATTTAGTAATTGAAAATTTTATAAATTAAAAAGAGCAGCTTACAATTATTGATCATGTAATTTTTATATTATAAAATTAAGAAAAGAAGGGAACTTGAGAGAATACTTTTTACTCTTACGGTATTCAGGTGGTCAGATTTTTGTAAATTAGAGTAATTTCTGCGATAGCGGGGAAAAAATATGCAAAAAGTTGACGGTATTGATGGTTGCAAAATTTTAGGGATTTAAAAAAAAAAAGAATTGGACGATTGGAAAATTTTAAAACGTTTTACATTTGCAACTCTATTTATTTTATTTTTCAATTTATTTGAAATTAAAAAATGCGTAGATTATTTCAACTGCTAGTTTCTAAAATTGCTAATAGCTTGGCTCATAGCTCTTAGGCGCTGCAGCTTTTAATTAATTTTTTTTGTCAAATACTATAGTGCTAGAATTTTTTTCATAAATATTTTATAAACGTTTTTTTGCATCCCATTTTTTAAATTCGAATTTATCACAATTTTTTTTTTAAATTCTATGCTCAATAGTCGCGATTTTTTAATCAATGTTGGTTTTATATTTTATTGTTCTTCGTTACAATTTTTTTGAAAGACAGATTAACTAATTGATCATTTTATTTATTTACAGAGCTTGGCTGCGAGGAGCCATAGTCCTCGTATTTCTATTAGGTCTAACATGGACCTTTGGACTTTTGTACCTTAGTGAAGAGTCCGTTGTAATGGCATACATCTTCACAATCCTTAATAGTCTTCAGGGACTTTTTATTTTCCTCTTCCACTGTTTCCAGAATGATAAGGTAATTAATTCATTTTTTTTTTAAATTTTTTCTCATAATATTAATTTCTTTTAACTTTTTATTTCAGGTTCGAAAAGAATATAGGAAATGGAATTCGTGGTTACCAAAGTGTGTCAAATGTAAAAAATATTCAAATTCAAATGGTACTAGCAGTAAGGAAAGGAGATCAAGCGTTTACGGAGCATCGCACGGGACGAACTCCGCGAGTAATTCGCATACTCATTCCACTGGAGTGGGAGACGTGACCACAAGTCTCCCCAACGGAAACAGTAGTGTGGGTACCGAGGTCACGGTGGCCTCACATCGATCCCATCATCCCCATCATTCGCCCACACACCAAGGTATTCGCCTCTCCTCTCTCTCTCAAACGCCATTTAAAAAATTTTGAATCCATTTAAAAAATTTTATTTTTTAAAAAAAAAAGAATAATTATTTTTGAATCGAATAATTGTGCAGCATGGATAATTTAAAAAGAAACGAAGCTTGTGTTTGACTTGCTGGGCTAGGCCATAAAATTCGATTCGATTGAAGGTGCAGAATTTTATCTTTACTTTTAAATTTCGGATTAGAGCTTTGTCCACGTGGCAGCAGAATTTGTTTAGGCCAGCAAGCTGAATACAGAGACAATGTTAAACTAACTTGCATGAATTTTAACATTCGAGTATAAAGTGCGATTTGAGCATGAATTTTTAAATGGCCCAAAAAGTTTTATTTATCCATCTTGCACAAAATAATAAAAGAAAAAATTATAATTAGCGAGTGGAGAAGGCAGACTCAAATATTTACCGCTAGTGTGCACAACTGCGATTGATTTTCTTACCCCCGGCTGTATTATTCCGGCAGCAGAAGCAATCCTAGTGGTCAATTAGGCTGCAAAAGCGATACCTAAAAACGGCAGAAGCAAAAAAATCTTGTCTTATCGAAACAGAAGGAGCGATAATCGCGATATATCGATTTATCGAATCAGTTTAAATGACATTACTGTCGGGTACATAATTAGACGTCTGCAGTGCTCCTAGCGGTAAAATTTGGCGTCTTCTTTTCCCTTTTTATTTTTTTTACGAATTCTTCTTTCGACTCTATCTTATATTTTAATTCTTCAAGCTTAGGAATATTTAAAATTAAACATTTTTTATTTTTTTAAAACCAAAATTATTGTAGAAGCTTACTAATGGAAGAGGGCAAGAGGTGAGAGGCGAGCCAAAGAAAAATGGAGCGCAAGAAAAAAAATCTTGGTGCGGTGCTGGCGGGCGATTAATTTTTTTTTTTTTTTGAGTAACAAAATTAATTTATTTGTGCATTGTTATTTTAACCCTAAAAATTTTCGAAACCGTTTTTTTAGATATTAATTTCTATGATTTTTTATTACAGAAAATATATTTTAAAAGCCAGCATAATCCAATGGAGCAAGTTCATTACGGGAGCGATCCCAGAAGTAATTACATCCACGGCGTGCACGGGCACCATGGAAGTCTGCAACACGATGTGACCTTGACAAGTTTACATAGTGTTTCTTTAAACCTTCACGGACATGAAAGTAGTTACGCTGATCGCGTTAGTACTCTCAGAAGTTTACACGGTGATTCTGATATCAGGAAGCAGCAATATAGGCACGGAGCTGATAGAGTGCTTGTGTGTGAGCTTGAAAGGCAACCACACGGGAGCCGAGCGGCTACATTACAATTAGCAAGGAGGAGAAGAGATCATTACGGTGATGACGGGATCAGACGAGTATGTTTTTCTCAAAAAATCTTTTTAAAAGGCTCTGCCATTGTGTTTTCCCGCTGTATTAATATTGATTGTATTTTTCAGGGCGATGGAGACGATCCCGTTTACGAAGAAATTCGCCAAGCCGCTTCCGACGCCTCGGACGAAGAACTCCGACGAGGCGTTGCGAGTAGACAGTCCTTACGTAGCTACGGCGATCATAGTCCGTTAATTCCATCACCTCACGCGCCTCCGGACGCTTCGAGGCCACACGGGACCCATTCACAAGTTGTTCCAGATCCACATGGTTTCCTTTACGCGCCCCGATCTCACGCCTTGCCCCTCGATAGATAAGGAAGTCTTAAATATCGTTATGTATAGTAAATGAATAAAAAAAAATTTTGAAGACACTGAAAAAAGTGATAAAGTCTGTTTCCCATGTGATAGTTATCATTATTATGACCGAAATAATAATGATCCACGTTTTAATAAATGAATGTATATTAGTCTATTTTGAACAGAAAAAATTTACATAAAAAAATGTTTTCTAAAAAAAATTATAAAAAAAATATGTTTTAACAAATCTGGGAAATTCCAAAGAATCCGATTGTTTAAAAAGTGAAGTTTATTTTTATTTTTTTTTTTTTTGAGGGGTTCGCCTTCCGGTCTCGTTGGTGCATATCACAGCGTATCATGAAAATTTAAAGAAATTTTTTTTGAGGGCGGAGCTTCTCGAGAAAGTTTTTTAAATTTTAAAGTTTCTAAGAACTCATAAAAAAGTTAAAAAGGCAGTTTTCTTGTAAACGGGTTATTTGGAGTTAGTCTTTAATTTTTAAAGTGCCCTAAGATGAGAAGAAAGTGAAAAATCGGCTCGGAAGATACTTTTCCGTAGAAAAATGTTAAGAAAAAATCATTAAGATGGCTACACGCTCTTTTTTTAAAAACTAAGTGTGAGTTCTGCCTGGAAATTCTAAAAAAACTGCTCCAAGTAATCCGTAAAAAGTTATTTTCTATTTTAAAATTTTTATAGCAAATTTATTTTTGTTCTCATAAACTAATTTAAAAGAAACAACGCTTAAAAATTTTACTAGAAAATATCAAAGCTTATTTTTTTAACTTTTTTTGTGTTATTGAAAAAGCAAGAATGGAGCTAAGGAAAGGCGAGTTAGTGTTATAGCCTGATTTATTTTGGAAATCAAATATTTCTATATCTCCTTCTAAAAGAGAAAAGCACAATATTATTTAATTATTTATTAATAAAGCTATGGCCTCGTTTGAACGCCCTCAAACTTTTTTTAGCGCTGTCTTTGATTTCAAAAAACTTTTTTTAACAAACTACTCAAAACTTTAAAAAAATACTTTGACAATACTTTTTAAAAATTAATATGCAATTATTTTTAATCAAATTTTTTTGTTTACAAAACATTCCTCAATTTTTTATTCATTTTTCTTAAACAGAATTTCTCTTTAGTTTTTTTAAACGGACATTGCAGCTTGGGAGTTTTATTTTTCTAAAAAAAAAGAAACGTTCCCACCGATTTACTGCGAACGATGAGTCACTCCTACATTCAATTTTATTTTTGTGAGAACCTTTGAAATTCCCAGCTGCACCTGCCCATATCATTTTTCTCAACGCATTTACTTTTTTTTTTTTATTTAAAAAAGCAAAATCTCAAGCAGCGTTCACTTGTTCACTGATTTAAAAAAATTATATTTTTCCTAATATTTAGGAAACATTATTTTTTACTTTATTCGATGTAAAATATAAATAAAAAAATTTTAATATTGAACACATGAACGCTGCCTAAAAAAGAAGAAGAGCTCAGTTTCAAATCCCGATATTTAAAAAAAAAAGAATTTTAATGTAGTGTAAAATAGGAAAAATTATTTATTTATGTCGTCGCAATGTTTATTTTTTTTTAAAAACGATCGAATGTTTTTTAATTAAGAAGTGTGTCTACGAGAGACATAATTATTAAACGCTTATTAAAATAAATGAACAATCTGGTTCGGTGGACTGACAAAAAATAATAAAATTTTTTAATACGAAACGGTTCGGAAATTTTTATCATCGGGAAAAATAAGATGTTCTTTCGATCTAGTCAAGAAAAAACAATCTTTTTCATTTTTGGGATGAAAATAAAAATAAAGAAACGTCGATAATTTTTTTTTAACCGTTTTGTATTTAGTGAGAAAAGATGTATCTTGACAATCTGTTGGAAATTCTTAGTTTTATTTATGTGTATAAAGACATGTAAAAGCGGCAAATTGTAGAAAGTGTACAGAGTTCAATATAGTGTTAATTCTTTTTTAAAGGAAAAAGAAAACAAGACCGCTTCTGCTTATATATGAATATAGTACATTTGTAAATTTGCGTAATTTGGTGATTTTTGAAGTGAAACTCCTTTCAAATCCTATCTATAAAAAAAAAATAGGTAAAATGTACGAAAAAATGTTAACGCTCAAGGAATACATGAGGTGTAAAACCTGGGATGTTAACACGCAAAAATTATATGTCAAAAAAGTAAAAAAAATTCATGGGATTTTACATGAATTTTCAAAATTCATCTTAAAGTCTTCTGATGCGAGTTCGCTTAAGCGAGACTCGCAATTATTTTTTTTCTCACATTCCTATCCTTAGTCATTTTCAATCCAATTAAAGATGCTGTTGCTTCTTTTTTAAATAAATAATGAAAAAGCGGATGAAGTACCAAAAAAACATTTTTATTGATGCTCATTTTGAATTTGGCAGCATTGCAGACATCAGGAGTGCCAACACCCTTGGTTTTCTTCTGCTAAATGAAGGCCTGAGTTGAAAAAAGCGTGCATGACTGCATTTACTTTTTACGACAGTGATACCGTGAATAAATCTTGCCGAATGTGATTAAAAACATGCAGTGACAGTCTACACCTGTTTAAATGATCAACTGAGATCGTAGGAACAATATTTCCTGGTAAGTTTTATATCGTAAGCGAAAAGCAACATGATGCAACAGCATCTGACACGTTTGAAATAAAAAACCGGCAACTTATGCTTTGAAAACAGTAAAATACAAGTTGCTATTGATTCGAAGAAAATTGAGTTCTCCTCTGAAAAAAAATAGTTCGAGTTAGTATTAAAAATACCAAGAAAAAGGCAATAATTACGTCAAACACGGTAAATTCATCTTGAAATACCGCCATTTCATAGGAAAAAAAGTCATGAGCGACAATACCAACATTACAAGTAAAAAGTTCCACAACGAAAGCAGACGACGCATGCTCCGTGTCAATTTTTTATTTCTTAAGTTGGACTACCTATTTTCGGTTTTAGTCTGATCGAGTGATTTTGTTCCAATTATGAAAAGAAGTATTCGAATGGATGAACGTTTAAAAAACGTAAGTAAAAGAGTAATTAGAAGCATTAGATAGCAACGTGTGTTTTGAAAGTGTGATTTTGTTCGAAACGACACGTGGAGATTCGTATAAGCTACATCGAAAAAACCATGCGGTCGCTAAGCAAATTTATGATGCACAAGGAGTAGCCAGCTTTTTTTTTATGGCCAATGATGGCTCTTAAAAGCGTGGTTTTTTATATTGTTAAGGTCTAATGAATTCCCGTGGGCAGTCTTCCCGTAAATTGTAAAAAAAACCGGCGCGAGATAATTCGGATACTGTCAACTTTTGTTTCAATGTAAACTTAAAAAATTGAATGGTTTTAAGGTGTTTTTTGTTAATGGTTTGACAGCATGTGTTTTACCTTATGAAAAGTTTTGATAATTGCCATTTAATATTGTTAGCCCCTTGCACATTTTGAGGGAATTAAAGGCATTTTCAAGTTTCGACGTGTTGTAACATAATAACAATACCACTTGTGGAGGAGGAGGATATAACTGATGTTGTCTACTAAGAAATCCTTTATTGGTTAATATTTTAGTTTTGCAAGAAAGCTTGTGTTCAATATGAGTGTTGGCATTTTCAGTTTTTTTCTATATTTTATTTAATAAGTCATGAACAATGATTTTCTAATGTTTAAATGGAAAAGGTTCATGTTAAAAAATAATCATTCATCAGCATTTGGGACGTTGGATATAACATATAACATATGCTTTGCCTCTTGATAACAATTAAACTTAAAAAGCTGTTAAGTTTTTTAAGCTTTAGCAAATTGCTGTTTGATTTTAGTTGAAAATCAAGAGCATCGGAAAGCTTTTTTGTAAATGGTCCAGGAACGTTATCTTTTTAATACAAAAACTTACACTTAATACTGTTGAATGCTTTTTTTCTTGCTGGGGTTGTTTATAAAGAAATACCAATACTTCATTAAATGTTAGGTCAAAGGACAATGCAAATTTGAGAGTCTTGCACTTTAATACCGAAAATAATTTCAAAATCCATTTCATCATTCGACTCTTGAAAATTTTTTTTTCTACTCTGAAAAAGTGAATATTACAAATACAAAAAATTAATAGTCTTGAAAGGTACTTGCTTAAGATTAATCTTAAATACCCAATTGCAAGTTTTTTTTCTTGAATATACAAAGAGAGCTCTAACATCACTGGCAATGATTCATGAATTATTGTTGCTATCGGTATTCCTTACCATGCTATGTTAAGTTTTTATGTTCAATGAACATTTTAATGAAGCATAATGGGATCATTTAATTTGAAAAAAAGAGATGGACCCACAACCACTAGAACTTGAATGTTTAAGAAAGTATGGGCTCTGTTAAAAGTTAAGAATTTTATTGTCGCAGTAATTTTAGTTTTCTGTTTAAATTGTAAAGGAACATTAGAGTACAGCAACAAAGATACATTTAGATGCTAAATTTTCCAGGAACAGATTAATGTATCAAAGGATTAAATTATGATTTTATTTGGATAACATTAAATTTGAGGTAATTATCATTAATGCTGCATCCATATGATTCATTGTGCAACATGAGTTCAATGATATCAATCAAAATCAACCGTTTATAACTGTTTCTTGTATTTTTTATTCTCCCATGAGAAGCATTTTGTGTTTAAGCTTGCTTAGAAAACCAGTGGATTACAATGTTTTCTTGTAATCACGGTACTTCTCATTATCAAAGAAGATAAACGTTCATTGTTCGTATTCGACTTCCAGAAACATAACCTCAAACTTTAGGAAGGTGATAGTGCTTTTAACTTCTACAAATACGAACGAGTTAATGTCTTAATAAAATAAATTCGCCGAGAAAATAATACATTTTTATTATTTGAAGTCATTTAATTGCAAAAAATACAGGAAATATAGAAGAAAAGTGAATCGAATCTAAATTTTTCGTTTTTGTAAAAATCACAAATTAAATGCCGCGCCATATGTAATGGCGTCCATGACGTGTTACTAGTCAACATGGTCGTTTTTTTTTTATATTTCCCCCAGCAATTTCTATTAATTTCGATGCAAAACGCAATTACATCTTTTTTCACCTATAAAATTGTTCTATGTTCATTTTTTAATGAATCATACCGATTAATAAATAATTTAAACGCTTATTAATCAATAAAATGGGGAAATATCGATATTTTCAATATGACGATTAAGAATCAGCTGTTATTTGTCGAAACTCCGCCAAAATTGTTTTCCAAAGCTTTTTTTTCGTGGTGTTAGAATTCGTTACGACATGAAAGAAATCGGAGTTGATTAAAAAACAAAGTGCTTACAAATTCGGAGAAAAAGCATTTCCCGAATGGAACTCGCATCGGCTATTCTTTCTTTATCGTTACGCGATTCAAAGCATTCAAAAATGCACTAATTTAGGACAACATGCCGAGTGCACGAGCTCTAAAAGGTTGTTGTTGTTATATGACCTTGCGTCTGCATCGTGCTTCAGCAAACAGCTTGAAAAGCTGCAAAATGTATTTCTAAACGTATTTTCTTCTTTTGAAGCGATTGAGAGTTTCAAGTATAATGAGAAAGAGGTTAGGAAAGGTATGTGAACATCTTAAATCTTGTGCATTGTAAATTTCTTAATGTGATTTTTTTTCTTGTGGCACTTGGGGGTTTGTTAATTGTTGATGAGTTTAAAGTGTTGGGATTGGTCATGTGGGTCCTAGTATGAGGTTAATGTGATGGGATCGTGGAATTTTTTGATTTGATTTGAGGTTAGGTTCTAATATTATTTTTTTTTTCCAGAAGAAAGAACGCTCTCTAAGAATTACCAAAACATTTAGATGCAAAGCAGATTCACCAGTAGTTAAACTTCCAATTTTTCAACCAGTTGTTGTGTTAAAACGCCATTATTTACCAGGGACGATGTATTCAAATAGTCGTGTTACCAAGAAAAAAAATTCTAACCTCAAGATATTAGATAATTGGGATGCTCCAGGAAAAGTAAAAAAGGAACCAGGGACTGATGATGTTGAATCAGGAGAGAAGTACGTAATGAAACATGTGGAGGATGATTCAATACCAAATCCAAATTCGTTACTGAAAAAGGTATCAAGCAAACCACTTGTTGCTTTGAATCGACCATGTGAAAAGTCTGATGATGAAACCATTAAGTGTATTGACGTTGAAGAAGATGAAAATATTAAGGGTGGAGTTAAGGGCGTGTTTGAATTGAGTGAGAATTTCGATGTTGATGAGGTTTTATCTCATGATCAAGAGAGCGAAGATGATGAAACTGAAAAAGCAGGATCATCTCAAAAAAATGAAAGTTTTATGAATGATCTCAATGATTCTGATGGTGAAGCATCAGATTATGATAACGTTGTTGATGTTAGTTTAAAAATCTTGAAAAAAATGCAGAGGGAAAATGATACACAAATGAATTCTAGTCAATCTACAAATGAATCGGAATCGAGTTTTATTAAGAATGCACTTGAGGATCCTGAGTTACTCAGCCAGAAAGTTAAACAATCGATTAATTATAAAGCATTGGAATTATTGAAGAAAAGCATTGAGGAAACGCAAAAGGTTCCAGAGAAGCAGCCTACTAGAATTAGTGCAAGGAAGAGGATTAGTGTGGTTGATACAAAGTATAAAGCTGATTTTCAAGTTATTACTAAGACGAAGAAGAAGAAGAAAAAACCTGCTAAGAATGATATGGCGGCGTTGGGGAAAGATTTTAACATGAAAAGTTTAAAATTGTTGGAAAAGGTTTTATTACAAGCATCAGAAAGTGATGATGATTTTGAATCTGAAATTAAAGCTGAATTAAATTCCATGGAAAAAAAGAAGGTTAACGAGGTTTTGGAAAAAATAGAAAATAGATTGGATGCGTTGATGTTGTTTAAGGAAAGCTGGATTTCCTCTGATGTTGATTTTGATAAACCGAAAAAAGAGAAAAGTCAGGTTAAACAGAAAACTCCAATGAAAATGTTAGAGAAGAAAGATGTGGTTAAGATTGTGGAACCGAAAGTGAGTTTGAATAAACTTCAGCTTGATGCAATATTTAACGAGAGGTAAGTAGGATTTTTAGAAGAAATGTCAATTTTAAGGGATTTGTTGATGTATTTTTTGTTTTTTTGCAGTCAAGTTGTTAAATCAAAAGCGAAGAACAAGGGAAGAAAAAAGAAACGTCCTATGTCAGAGAGAAGTTTGAATAAAAAATCTAAAACGTTCTTTGAGGATGTTGAAGAGCCTAAACCGAAGGTCAAACCTCCTGTTTTAAAAATATTGAAGAAAGAACCAGAAAAAGTGGAAAAGCCAAGAATCATTCCTTACGAGCCTCTTATAGAAGTTAAGGATCCTCAGCAAGTTCCTTTAGTTGAAGTTCGAGGACCTAAAATTAAAGACTGGCAGAGTTTTTCTCGGCCGAATATTTTATCAAGATCGTATAACGATCCGAAGAAAGTCGAAAGGAGGAACAGTTCAGATTCCGATAATAAGTATCATGACACTTTGTATAATTTGCTCAAAAAAGAGGATATTGAACCGGTTCAAGGACCGATTATTACTTCAGTTGAATCTTTACATACGAAGCGGAAACAAAGTTTCAACGCAAGAAATGAAAGGGCGAAGAGATTCAAGTTAAGGAAAATGGACATCGGGGTTGTTGATCAAATAACGCCAGAAGCTGAGTATGAGAATTATATAGGAGAGAATCATTGGACTAATCGAGGGAAGAGACACGCAACTCAGGTAAGTCATTTTTTTTTGGTGGGCGAAAAACTGACTGATGAATTAAATGGAAGCTGTTAAATTCGGGCGCGAAACTATTAGTGTGAATTTTGCTTTCCTGAAATTATTAAGAAGAAAGAAGACTTAGCAGCTCATTCGTTGCAGTCGCTAACCTGCCTAAAAGTCACATAGTTGACTACCAGATTTTATTGGTCGTCAATAACGTGATAGCTGTTCGATTGCAGCGGCATTGGCGTTTGAGCTTAACGTCAGCTTATATAAGAAGATTGTGAAGAAGATTTTTTCAGGTAAAATAATACTGGTTGGTTTGCCTAAATCTTGTGAGAAAAGCAAAAACATAAATTCTCAGTTTTTTTGTTGTTGATTTTATTGAATTAAATTTTTACCATTTTTGATTTTTTTTAGAACGCAGCTATGGCATGCTACCCTGATTCAGACTACGGAGAGGAAGATCGCAGCCACGAAGAAAGTATAGAATTCCCAGCATATTGGGATCACACCTATTGCCGAAGAGACACTCCCAATTCAAACGTGAATTTCAAAACTCAAACCAGTTTATCCGATCATACGTATTTACTCGGCCAGAGACGAAATTTTGACATAATGTCAGTAGAAGAATCTTCTAATAATTTTTCATCTATAACTTCGTCTCAAGACGACGAAGAAAAAGAATACGACATGGAGGAGGATGAAAATTCCCAAGAGACAATTCGAAATCCTCAAAAAGTTCCGGACGTTATAACGATAGGAGAGGAAGAAGATGAGGATAGCATTGTTGATCCTGTCGAATTTTCGGGAGACGAATCATCTGAGATAAGTTTTGAGCCACCGAAGAAAAATCGAAAGGAATCATCGGATAGTTTTAAAAAGATGCAAAGAAAATTAATGAGAGCCCTTGAAAAATTAAAAGGGAAAAGCAAGAAGGAAAAATTCGCGCTTGTGAAAAAGTTCTTTGCTGAGGAAATTTTTGGGAAACAGAAGAGAGATGGGTTTGAGCATAATATTAAGGAAAGGGAGAGGAGGAGGGAATTACAATCTCATTTTAGAAGACTAGCCGCTGAGGTATGTGAAAAAAACTATAAACTCATTAAATCAAATTATTTTTATTCAAATATTTTTTTTCGTTTCAGCTTCCGGAAATGCCAGACAAACCAAGTAAAGTATTAATATTACAAGGAGCCGAGGCATTTATAAAAGAATTAACTTGTACGAATTCCGGGCTGCTTGCCGAACTTGGAAGTCTTAAAAGCAGGCAATTACTGCTCAAACGGCGAATGGAAATCCTTTTAAATTCGATAAATAGAACTAAGAAAGTTAGATACAGTACGAAATGAAAAATTTTAATAATTTTTATTGGTACTACTAATTTAATTAATTATGGCGACTGCGACGGTTTTAAATGGATTTTATGTCTATTGAAATTTCTTTTTTTTTTACAATCGTTATCGATGATTTTAAAAAACTTCAATTATTGAATGCTGCAGCAAATCAATTGGTGATTGATTAGTTTTTTTTGAAGCATAAATAGGATTTTACAGGTATATTTTAGGAAAATGTATTAAAATATTATCAAGGAAGTGAAAAGCCGACGGCTTTTATCAATTTTTTTTCTTTCTATGCATTTGCAATATTTTGAATGTATATTGTATATATTTTATTAAAATCGAATAAAAAATTATCTTCTAGTTTTGTGTTTACTTTTTTTAAGTGGAGTCAAGACGTTGGAAATGATTTTTTGAATAAACATAACCTAACCTTGTTTTTAAATTGGGTTTAAACGAATAATGAAAGGCAGCACGAGGGTATGGGATTTCAAAATTAGCTGAAACGGCTTGAAATTTTGTCCCTAAAAAAACATAAAACAAGAGGGCAGCCATTTTGTGGTAAAAAAATTGAACCGATCACGATTGGCGTGCATTTTCAAACACGTGGCTACTCGCTTATTCTGAGTTCTGTATCTTCGAAATCTTGTTAAAATCGGAAGATTTTCTATAATTTTTACCTTTCGGGTTTACGGTAGAAGGTGAATGGTCAAAATAAATTTCTAAAACAAATTTGAAAAGCCTAAAATTGCACGCGGTTTCATTCAACGCCATTTTCTTAGTCGAAATTTTCGGGCAAAACGGCGAAATATCAGTTCCATATTACATTTTTAAAAAATTTACATCTGCATTTGCTTATTTATTAAAAAACATTTCGTGGAAACATTTAATTTCATAAAACCAGATCGATAAAAAGAAAGTAGGTAAACTACTTCGCAAATGCTTCATTTTTTTCCCAAAAAAATCGTGTCACCAACATTGCGACCCGAAAAAAATAGTGTCATCAGATGATTTGTTTTGAAGAAAAATAATTATGGAAGCCAAGTGTTCATGGTGTTTTTTTCGATAAAATAATTATTCATGGTTAATAATGGGTGCTAGCTCATCGAGATTGGCGAAAAAATTTTCAGCTCCTTTCCGATCGAGTCCTAGCGATGATCTAAAAGATAGCGTCCATGAAACTGCAATTAGGAAATCTGGTTGCTATTTAGTGTTTTCTAGAAGAGGGTAAGTTTTTTTTCTAATATCTGCAATAATTTTGAAATATTTAATACTTTTCCATAAGTATATTACATGATACACTTTATCGATATTGGTAATTGTGATTTATTGAGATATCTAACATAACCTCAATCGTTCAATTCATACTCTGCAGACCATAACAATTGTAATCATTTCAGATCCATGTATAAGGATGAAGATGGAGATCTTGCTCATGAATTCTATGTTGAAGTACCATCTGACGAAAAAGGATGTAAATCTACAATGAAAAGGGTTTATGATAATTTAACGCCTCAAGGAGAGGTCTATTATGATAACGCTAGACTGCATGTAGATTTTCCTTATATTATTGCCAATTTATAATCTTGTTATTTTAAGGGTATCAGTCACAAATAATTTCTGTTTTTATTATTAAACCTCTGCTGAAATGTTAAGTCAAGCAAGGGTCAGAGTCCTAGAACAATTGTAATTTAATTAATTTGTATATTTTGTTAATTTATTCAGAAATCTTAATTGGGTTTTCCTTTTGTTATATATTTTATGATTTTTTGTTGTGATGAAAATTATTCCATTTGATGTAAATATTTTTTAGAAAAAAAGGAATAATTCAAATATTGATACTTGCTGCAGGAAATAAGTCTTTTTTTTTTAAATTACGGCCTATGAGCTAATTTTTTTTCAGTTGTAAATCTTTTTTCCCTTTACATAATTTATAAATCCAATTGTAAATAATTTAATAAATTGATATATTTTTTAAATATTGTAAAATATGTAATAAGAGATAGTTATTATTTATAATTATTCAGGGAGCAATGAGAGAAATCATAGGATTGTTTTCATTTTTTAAGTTACTCGACAATTGTGCACTTTTAACTTTTTCATTTCAATAAGTAGTCTCACATTCCTTCTCTGCTTTGCATTGACCCTGCTGGTTTGTAAAAATGGTTTTTAAATAGATGTTTAAGGTTTTTTTCACTATTTAAAATCCAATTGTGATTGTAGGAGAAAATATTTAGGGAAATTATAAAAATTCTTTTTTTTAATTGCTTAATGGCACTGTTAAAACAGTTAGGCGAAAATAGCAGTGGGAAAATACCAAAGAATACTGCACACGCATTCTCCGCTATCGAATGAAAAGTAAATAAAAATCTTTACTGAAATACTTAAATAAAAAAAATTTTTCAGATTTAATGGTCTTTAATTTATTTCACAAGCTCCTATTCCACCTTTGTTGTTAACACAAGAGTTCATCAGCTCTACGGTAAAATTCTTTCAAAAATCCTTCGACACATCCTAAATTTTTTTCTGAAAATTTCTCAAAAATTTTACTTGAACAAATCTAATCATTTGGCAAGAAACAGTAGAAAAAAAATTTAACAGAGAAAGTGTGTTTCTTGTTAAATATTCCTGCAAAAATTTGAAATTTTAAATTAACTCATTCGATTGGATGAAAAAAATCCTGTTTCCCAATTCCAACCTTCAAATCACCAAATAATTAAAAATCCAGCGCCGATTTAAATTTGTAACCTCAAAACCCCGCCATTTTCTTTTTAATTTCGATAAATCTCGAAAATCGAGTTTCGATTATCGATTTTAAATCGACCAGTTCCATTTCAAACTGGCAGCATGTTTTCTTGAAAATTTCATTTAATTTTTTTTTCGGTGGTTTGGGAGGAATTTAAAAACGTTATCTATGTTCAGAAGGAGTGTTAAGTTATTAGGATATCGAAAAAAACACATTATTTGTGTCATTAGCTGACTAAACGTTAGAAAAAACAGTTAATGTCGGCAGAAATGGACTCGGAAATGGATGAAGGTATGTCTGATGAAAGCGTGGTCAAGATTTTTATCAATTGAATTTTAACTAGTACACGTGATGTTTTATTACTGAAACAATTAGAAATTAAATGTTTTCATGGATTTTCGATCCTTTAACGATATAGGGTTGATTGGGTTATTCACGGGGTGAATTTCATCATCCACATCGTGCAATATTGATGCAACGTGTTTGATGTATGATAATAATTTTTTTTTGTTTGTCGTTATTCGTCAAAATGCAAAATCGTCCTTTTTTTTTTTAATTCTGGAGGTTGTTTAATTTTTTTGTGATTGGAATTATTTTGAACATGTTTCTTTTTTTTTAGGTATACCTCAACTTGTAAATATAAGCCAAATGAATAATATTCCGACAACAGATGACTTTCAAAAAGTGTCAATATTATACACAAGCTCCAATCCACATGATCGAGAACTAGCAAATCAATTAGTTCATTATTTACGTGGACATCCGAAAAGTTACCAAATAGCTGTGTCAATGTATACTTCTTATTTAGAAACCAATGCACCGCAAATGTTTGAATGGACAAAATTCTTCTGTTTACAAATTATTAATGATTACATTACATCAAATTATAACCGCATATCCTTAGAGGAAATGTCATATGTGAAAGCTTTTATGAATTCTTGGCTGAGGCATGAGGTAAATAATTGCAATTATTAATTTCTAGTTTCTAACCTTTAAATTTTAATGTAAAAAATTTTTACAGGTTAATACTCCTTCTTCATCTTTGATAAAACACAAAATGGCTGTTCTATTTTCAACGTTATTCTTATATGAATATCCTTCAGCATGGCCTACGTTTTTTGAAGATTTACTTCAAAGCTGCACGTTAGGACGTGAAAGTGTTGATAATTTCCTCAGGGTACTAATTTATATCTGCGATGAGATTGGAGAGCGTGATTCACCTTGTAAAGATGAATTGCATAAGAGGAATACTAATCTGAAAGATGCCATGAGGGAGGGTAATACCCTCCAGCTAATTGTAAATAAAATACAAGAAATTTTGGTAAGTCAAAATCATATTCAAATAATTTTTTTTGCAAAAGATAAAGTAACAATGAATTTGATTTTAGATCTGTTGCTGTCCAGCTGGCGGCAGTCAATGTTTAGACACAGAAATCACAAAATTAGCTTTGGAGGTTATCGAGAAATATGTTAGCTGGATTGATATTGATCTAGTGGCTAATAATGAAATGTTTGGGAGTATAATTAATATACTGGGATATAAAGAGGTTAATCATCGTGCAATAGATTGCATTCATGAGATAATTTATAAAGGGATGATTCCATGTAATAAGTTTCGTACTACACAAGTCATAGCTAATGCTTTACTTTTTAATGATAAATATTGCAGTGGGGTAAGTTTTTTAAAATAAGAATTTGGATAAGTGTTCTTGTGTACAACTTAACCTAACCTGGGCAATGTTTTTGTTACAGCCATTGCAATGCACTGAAGATGATGAGGAGTATGAGTCAAGAGTAGGTAGATTATTAAATACAATAGGATTAGAATTAATCAAAATCATGAATAAGTAAGTATGAAGTGTGGGAATTTTGAAAAGTAAACTTTTTTGTAATAAACATTTTTTTTTATTTTTAGAATTGCTCCTGAGACCACCATAGATGGTCATTGTGTATTAACGGCTTTACATAAATGCGTAGAAATAATGATAAATTTTTTAGCTTGTGAATTCGATGATATTTCCATCACTGTGACTGAATTTGCAAAATCATATGTTCATGTAAGTCAAAATTTAGTTTTAAAATTTCTGAGCCACAATACTCATTGGTAATTTTTAATTTTTTGCTTCAGATTTTAAAAGCGAGGTCTAACAAAATATATGGAGGTGTCTCCGTTTATTCAGACATAGAATTATACTACGTAAGAACATTACTAGAAGTAGTCGTTGTAAAAATGAGATACGATGAAGATTATAATTTTATGAATGACGGAGAGCTCGAAGCAGATTTCCAAGAATACCGAAAACTTTTAAACGTTATATTTGAAAATATAACAGCATTTAATAAAATGCTCTCGGTTGAACTTGTCGAGCAATATATCAGCAAAACAGTAATCGCTTGGAGGACTGATAAATCCGTACCTTTTAATGACATTGAAGTTGCCTGCCATTTATTTTATCTTCTCGGTGAATCATTACCTATCGAAAAAGGATATACTCATTTTAGTGTGAGTAAAAGAAATTTTTGAATTTTGATAAATTCGTTTTTTAATAAATTTTCTTTTGTTTTTAGTCTCCTTCAGTCGGGAACAAAATGACGGATATAATGAAAGCAATTTTAGTAGCAGATCTTTCCGGTCATCCCCATCATGTTGTTTGTTTATATTTTTTTGAGATCGTTTGTCGTTTTGATAGATTTTTTAAAATGCAAAATGATCTCGATGTTTTATGGAATGTGGTGACTGCTTTTTTGACTGAGAGAGGGTTGAGGCATCCAAACGCTAAAGTTCGCAGTCGATCGGCTTTTTTGTTTTCAAGATTCGTGAGAACGTTGAAGTGAGTAGCAAGAGTTTTTGATAAGCAAATCGTTTAGTATAAATTAATTAATGAGTATTTTTTTTTTTTTCAGGGACGAAGTCAGAATTTATTCTAGAGAGATACTTTGTTTATTAGAACCGTTATTAGCTAGACCTGATTACACTCATTCGTTTTTATCTCATGATGATCTACTGTATGTTTATGAAACAATATGTTTTTTGGTTTTAAACCTTCCTGTGTCTCAAGAAGTAAGTCTTGATTTCAAAAAAAAAATTTATATGAAAAAAATTTGAGGATTTAAAAATTTTTTTTTTTTTTTTTAGAATGTAAACGAAAAAGCGAATCATTTTAAAAATTTATTAGCTCCAATCAAACAGCATGTTGAATTATGCCGATCTGCTTTAATGACTGAACAAGACGAAGCGAAAAGGATGATGTTCATCGATGAAATTAGCCATTATATAGCGATAGCTGGACGTTGCAGCAAAGCTTTTACCTGTCGGAAGAATATGCAAGATGAGGGAGTTGTTGATATATTTTTAGAACTTATGATACTTTTCATATCGTTGGTAAGTTTAAGAAATTACAAAGCAGAAGGGAAACGAAAATTTTTTTTCCTACTGCCACGAAAAAAAAAGCAGGCAACCATTTTACCCCGTTATTTTTTAAAAATATTTTGTTATTTTTACTTTTAGGTTGAAGATCTTTCTTTCGACAGAAATATAATCGACGCTGCGGTAAAACAATATTTGCATAGGATGGTTATTTGTTTAGAGCACGATATGTTACCTGCAACGCCTAGGATTGTCGTCGCATTTACGAAAGTTCCTAATCCAGCGTTAATTAATGATTTTATGCCCCTTTTGACTCAAATGGTTAATCGTTTTAAAGTGAGTTAATTTTTTTTAAAAGCAGCTCCAATGTTTAAACTTGATAGCAAAATAATAATTTTTGTCGGGTTTTTGTTTTTAGGTGAATTTATATGATTACATGCTGACATTCCGTGTTAATTTATTTAATGCACTTAGCAAAGCTTTAGGCATAGATTCCGTCATTATTAATGATGTAAATCAAGATGAAAATTTAATTCGCGATAGGGTCAGTATTTTATCAATATTTTTTTTTGAAAATTTTTTTTTCTCAAGAACGAACTCAATTTCTTTTTATTTTTTCAGATGATGTTGCGGAGGTCCTACTACCAATTAGTAACAGCTATGTTTAATAATAATTTAGGAGATATATTTCAGATTGAAGAACTTTTTAAATTTTTCGTTAAAGATGTGCTATATGTAATTAATCATGAAACAGATCCTTTGGTTAGTATTTAATTTCTTTTGGCTCAAAATTTTTTGATCAATTTCTCTAAACATTTTTGTTTTACTTTTAGCTCAAGAAACATGTATTTTATATAATTAGAAGGACGATGGAGGTTTGGAATAATGAGAATTATCACGATGTAGTGTTCAAAACATTTGTACAGCCATTTTTTCTGTCGTTGAATAATAGCGTGCTATTCGACACGATTGATAGTAGCCATAGTTCAGCGGGAGATGAAGCAGCTCAATTAATTTTATTTTTTCATAAGCAAAACGTGAGTAGTGAGGAATATAGGAAAATTAATAAATAAATAAATATTTTTACTAATGTTATTGTTTTTTTTTTGCAGGCGAATCGATTGGAAGAAAAATTAAGAAATGAATTGTTAATAGGGAGACCCGAGGCTGATGTCGAACGTTTTATTCAGCTTCTCCAGTGTTCAAACAAATGTGATTTTAAACTTTTTAGGCAATATTTAAAGGTAAGAACCAATTTTTTTTATTTTTATTTTTTTTGCCCCACTTAGGCAGCCCCCAAGGTATTTTTAAAAGAATGCCCAGCCAAATAAGCCTTAACTGAGGTACTTGTGCATTTTAAAGTTGACTTAACTTGCTGCAGCGGCTTAAAGTTTAAAATTGGTCAGCCTAAAATAATTATTACTCAGTTTAATTAGCAAAAATATTGACATAACTTTGATTTCTCAATTGGGCTAACGCAAATGTAAGCTGATAAAACTGTAATAAGCCTAATAAATGGCCTACAGAGCCCTGCGTCATTGAAATTAAATTTTTAGGCCCCTTGCCCTGACTTAAGCTACATTTTACCTATTTTTTCCTCTCAATAACCGCCTCAATTTAATTTTAGCTATTTTATAAATTACCAAAGAATTCCACCATTAGAGCGATTTAATGATGAAAAAAAAATCGACTAGCCTAATGGAATGCTACATCATCATCTATTACAATCGTCCAATCTTCTTCGTTTAACTATTTTCTTCTCGTCTTTTTTTTTTTATTGATTTATCGCTTTGACTAGATTATTCATTTCATTATTTTTGTTAATTATTTACTTGAATAAATAACCGTTCTGGTCATTTTTAAAGATCAATCGAAAAATTTAAACTGTTTCAAATATTCGGACTAATCGATTCATTCTTTGAAATGACCCCCCAAAAAAAACTGTAGATCAGTTTATATAAATTTTATTTTTTATTACTATAATAATCTGTAGGAAAAATGACCAGAGTCTCTTGTAATATTATTTTTGTAACATGAAAAGATTTTAAAATGGCCTTAAAAAAGTAGACACATATTTTTTTAATGAGAGGAAATTGAAAGCATCATCACAAAAATAAATAAACGAGTGTCCGCCATTTTGGAATTTTTTTCTTTCGAAAATTATAATGACGATTAATGGAAAGCTGATTTTTGTGATATAAAGTCTTAATATATTCGAAATACTTATTATTACAAACTGCGGTGTTAATTTTTTTGCCTTTTTAAAAAAAAATGTTTGTTTAATTTTTGTCGTGGTTTTAGAAAATCGGGATTTTTTATTTCCGCTGTTGGCAGCGCTACAGACGCTTTTTCATTCGGCTTTTCATTTTAACCGTTTTTTCACTCGAGTATTTTTGTTTGTGCATTTCAATCGGTATTTTAACTGCGAAATACGGTAAGTATTTATTCTAAACATTTTAATTCAACCTTAAACAATCAATAAAATCGTGAGATATCAATTTAAAAACCCGCAATCAAGCGAAAGTGTCATTCGTAAACAAAGAAAGGATTATACAACGATATGGATCAAAAACGTTTTAATTATTTTAAATGGAAGTATATTATACCGCGAATTTGATTGATTAAAAGAAAAGTTCAATCCGGTTTCAATTATTTCGAAAATGTCAAAAAGTCCTCAAAACACGAAACAATAATAAATCAAGGAATGGTCCAATTATTCTTCAATTGGTTTTTAATGAAAGTTGAGTAATATTTCTTATTGCTCGATGGGCACTTGATGAGACTTTTTTTTTTATTATAGGTTACCTAAGTTTTAAGTTTCGATTTAACTAAAAAGCACGAGGGTTTGGAACGTTTTGAAAGGATTTCCAAGGACGCGATCGGCCTGTTGCAGCAACGGATTTGTTGTGAGGGAAGATGTTTAAGAAATATTAAAAAATAAATCGTCCGAACAATCGAAAAGTCAATCTTGTGGAGATTTAACCTTGAAGGTAAGAAACGCAAAATATTTTTAATTGGGATTATATTTTTATAAATTTATTCAGTTTAAAATGTCAGGCAATTTTAAAAGTTCGCCTTTTGGTAATTAAAATCAGTTACCTTGTTCCGCTGGAGCACATCATTAAAAGTTTAAAATCTCCGCGCATTAAATCTCATATTTAACATTGACACAGAACTCAACCGTTAATAATTTATGCCATTAACTCATATCCATGGTATTTACTAAAAAAATTGCAACATTTGATAATTGTTTAAAGTGCTCCCAAGCGAATTTCCAAAAAGATTCATCTTCCCTGATTTCTTAATTTCGGATGGAAATGTCAACTTAATTTAATTATCTTCCGGAAATGTGAATGATAATGATTATTTATATTTTTTTTTGTTTTAGCCGAATCATCAAAACGAATCAATACGCTACAAATCTTACCGTTAAGAATAATAATGATGTAATTCTCGGTTTAATTTAAAAAGTATGGTGGCTAAAAAAAAAATACTCCCCCACTAACTCTCAGCCACTTCCTGAAGCAGGGGAAAACGTGAATAACACTTCATTGACTTCATTGTTACTTGAAGGTCAGGAGAGAGAGACAAAAAAGAAATGGAATAATCAACAATCGGCCATCATCTTTATTTTTTTCTGCCACTGCAATTAGCTGCAATGAAAGAACAATATTTTTCTTTATCACCATCAAATGATTCTCTTAACCATCTCCCCGCGGTTTCGTAATCGTTCATTTGGCAATAATCTTAGCTTTTCTCTTCTTTGCAAAAGTTACGGCTATAAATATTGATTAAAACGGTTTGAACGTTTTAGTTTTCGTACATCTTTCGGGGTAATCGGACATGCAAAAATGAGGGTTTTTAGGGTAGGTAACAAGTTTGGATATTAAGTTTTAAGGTGTAATAAATTTTCGGTGTGCACGGGAAAAATTAATTTAAAGAATATTGCCGGGAATTTTAATTAATTAAAAACTATTCCGATCACGGGGAAATAGGGTCGTGACTTTAAGAAATAAAACGTTTTAAACTTTTCAACGGCTCGTAAAGTAATCTAATGAAGTTCAAGTTTTTAAGATGAAATCGTGAAGATTTTTTTTTTTTTTTTTGTAATAAATCACCGCAATCTGTATTCTTTTTTCTTGACAGGTATTCATACTTTTCGTGTCTGTCGCAGCGGTTCGGGCTGCTGATAAAGAAACGAAGAAGAAAAGTCAAGGAAATTTAAAACGTGCTGTGGAATCGTATTCGTATCCGTTGCCGGCTGTTCAGTTTGATGAAGCTAAATCGGGGAATACGAAGACGAAAGTGATTGTGGAAACTATTAAATCGATCTCGCCGCCTGAGTATTTACCTCCTGATGGTAAGTTTTTTTTTTTAATAAAATAAAAATTAAGTTAAAATTTTAATTACTTTAAAAATTTTTTTTTTTTGATAGGTTATGTCAACAGCCCGATTGATTCCAACGTGCAAGGGATTCAAGTTCCTGGATCCAGCGTATCATTTAATGCTTTCGAACCGGACGCGGGGAGAAAATCGACCACAGGAAGCTCTCCGTCAACCGTGACTGCTGCTCCATCTAAAAAGAAACCAGGCGGACTTGGAAGTAAGTTTCCTCGAGTTAAAAAAGATTCGGACGCTTTTAATTTATCAGTGAAGCAACTCTCCCTGGCTGTCAGTCTTTTGAAGGAATCTCAGAGGACTACAAAATTAAACCGAGCATAAATGGTCCAAAAAAATTTTTGTTAAATTAAGAATAAATTTTTTTAATATAAATTATTCTTGGACCACAATGCTTGCGTTTATTTTTTTAAAAGCTTCCTTTTCCTAATAACTAAAAAAAAAATTTTTGTTGATAGGTTATAGATATTATGGCGGATCTGGTCCCGTTTCATCCGTTTCAACATCTCAACCTTCTTCGACCGCGTCTCCAGCTCCAGTTCGCACTACCAGCGTAGAACCAGCCACGACTTTACCTCCTGGATATCAATACACATCACGTCCATCAAGCACATCTCAAGCTGTCAGCGCTTCTGAAAAAGCGATTAAAATCGGAGGAGCTAAAACTAAAGGAAGCGGGTATAGTTATTCTCCCGCGAAAATTGTAAAAAAACCAACGAGGCTCGAACCTAAACATGCGGACAGCAAACCCGAAGAAACAGGATTTTCCGGGTATCATTACGATGTCGGATCGTTAAATTACGAGGCACCCACAAAACATTCCGGCCCACAGCCTGGAATGATGGGACTTAGTTACATGAGATCAAGTTCGCCATATTACAATTATCATGTAATGTTAGATTAAGACTGTTTTTTTTTTAAAAAAATATTTATTAGTACAAATGAAAAATCATTTCTTAGCATTTTAATTTTTTTTATAACATTTGTAATTGAAAATATAAGAGAATAAAACGAAAAACTTTTTTTTTCAACGTTTAAAAAATTTTATTATGGCGGAAAAGCAGAAGACGCCATTTTGAAAGGCGGTGAATTCTACTTCCACGTCAACACATTTCGTTTATTTTTGTGAAGCCATCATGACATTCGCAAATTTAGGGGTAAATATTTAATAATTATCGTTCGTTTTACGATTTACCTTTTGTAAAATTGCCTTTTAAAAGGCTTCCGTCTTATTCGTTTTTATAAATGCATGCGTTTTCCTTATTTAAATTTGTTTAGTGACTCCGTGTTTAGTTATCTTGTAATGGCTATTTCCGTAAAGAAAGCGAAAATCCACAATCCAAAACATGATATCCCGAATAAATTACTCCATAAAACGAAATCAAAACCTACTACCAGTAAGGATGTAAGTTTGAGGGAGAAAATAAGTAAAATTAATTTTATATCCTGAATGTTTTTTTAAATATTTTTGCGATGTGGAAGTTCTAGAACATTCTGTAAAATTTTTTTTTGGAAATTACTTTTCAGATGGAGGTAGATGAGAAACCTCACAAGGGTGAGGGATTTCGTCCGTATTATGTTCAGAAAATAGAAGAGCTGCAACTTATTGTAGCTGAGAAAAGTCAGAATTTACGTCGACTTCAAGCGCAGAGAAATGAACTTAATGCTAAGGTTAGGATGTTGCGGGAGGAGTTGCAGTTGTTACAGGTATTAACAAAATGACATTAAAATTACTCATCTGCTTTTTTCATCTACTAATTTTGATTTGCAAATTTTAGGAACAAGGATCATATGTAGGCGAAGTTGTAAAACCAATGGATAAGAAAAAAGTTTTAGTTAAAGTACACCCAGAAGGAAAATTTGTTGTTGATATCGATAAAAACATTGATATTAATGATGTAACACCTAATTCAAGAGTAGCGCTCCGCAATGAAAGTTATACCTTACATAAAATACTCCCTAACAAGGTATTGTAAATATTCATGATTTTTCTTATATTTTTGGAACAAATCGCTAAATCATTTTGTTTTTTAAGGTGGATCCCCTTGTGTCTTTAATGATGGTCGAAAAAGTACCAGATTCAACATATGAGATGGTCGGAGGTTTGGATAAGCAAATTAAGGAAATAAAAGAAGTAATTGAACTTCCTGTCAAGCATCCTGAATTATTTGATGCTTTGGGTATTGCACAGCCAAAAGGAGTATTATTGTATGGACCTCCTGGCACTGGGAAAACCCTTCTAGCTAGAGCTGTTGCTCATCATACAGAATGTACTTTTATTCGAGTATCTGGTTCTGAGTTGGTGCAGAAATTTATTGGTGAAGGGAGTAGGATGGTGAGGGAGCTATTCGTTATGGCCAGAGAACATGCCCCGTCTATTATTTTTATGGATGAGATTGATTCTATTGGATCATCTAGGATTGAATCAGGAAGCGGAGGTGATTCTGAAGTACAGAGGACTATGTTGGAGTTGTTGAATCAGTTAGATGGTTTCGAGGCCACAAGAAATATTAAAGTACGTTATTATAAATTTTTTTTTATTGTCTGAAATTAATTGAAATTAATAAAATTACTTTTCAGGTAATTATGGCTACAAATAGGATTGACATTTTGGATCCCGCTTTACTTCGACCTGGAAGAATTGATAGGAAAATTGAATTTCCACCACCGAATGAAGAAGCTAGGTTAGATATCTTAAAAATCCACTCAAGAAAAATGAATTTGACAAGAGGTATCAATCTTAGAAAAATTGCGGAGCTTATGCCGGGTGCCTCAGGCGCTGAGGTTAAAGGTGTTTGTACAGAAGCTGGAATGTACGCCTTAAGAGAAAGAAGAGTGCACGTCACTCAAGAAGATTTTGAAATGGCTGTTGCTAAAGTTATGCAGAAGGATTCTGAAAAGAACATGTCTATTAAGAAACTATGGAAATAATTACAATTGAAAAAAATTTTGTTTTATTTAATGTATTTATAAGTATAATAAAAAATATTTCAGTTACACAATAAAAAAGTAATTTGATAGGTTGAGCTTTTTTTTTCAAAAAAAAAATCATTTCTATTCATTTTAATTTTCGTGATTAATCAAATCGCTTCATATGAAATAAATGACCCGCCAAAGTAAGTCGCTTGCTTCATTTTTGATTGCCCATCCTAACCTGGTTTATTACCTTTACTTGGAAATAAAAAATCAAAAAAGACCGTTGATTCATCATATTTCTTTGTATTTTAATCCAACCAATCAAATCGTCTTCGTCGTGGAATTTTAACGGTGAGTGCTGCTCTCAATTGCACGTTGGTGGTGCGGCAAAACGCGAAACTACAATCGTGACGTCATTTTTCAACCGCAGCCATTTTGAATAAAAACAAACATGAACGCGGCTACTAAAGCCAGTGTAATAGGACAATATAGTTTCGAAGGTGACTCTATACCGGATTTTAGTGAATTTGATTCTACTTCGGTTATTGATGAATACATTGGAGAAAGGTATGTAACCACATTATTATTTTCCGACATTTGTTTTCGTAAAAGTAACCAAAGTTGATACTAATTATAGCGTGTATGAGAATCGTGAAGCAACAGGGAGTTTACAATTTTGTTTATGGTAAACACTGACCCCACTTGTAAATCGTACTCTGATTGAATTCACGATTGATTCTCATAAAATTAAGGGGATAACTATGTTTCAACGGTGACATTATTCCATAAATAAAGTGAAAATATGTATCGCATTTTTTTTTTTGTTATGAGTCTTGTTCCATTTGAAAATGAGGTCAATTTAAAAAACATGTTTGTGACGTCACAAACGAATCGTTGATTTGACGTGAACTTCTTTAAAAAAAAAAATGATCATAAACAGTTATACATCCGAAATAATGCGAAATGAGTCAGATTCTTAAATGATAGTGACATAATTTTTATTGCTTGGAATGATAATTTTTAATTTCCTTGACCTTGTTGGTTTGGAATATGATATTTTTCACAATAACTCTCAGTGTTGATTTTCTGATAAATGAGAAGATAAAAAATTCCCAGTTTAAAATTCCTCCAAATGATAGGTTACGAAAACGAGTAGCTATTAGAATTAATTAACTTGTTATGTTCGCTTCTATTAGAAGGTATGAAGACATAATTGCCTTCTGGTAAAAGGACATCTATATTTAGCTCTCAATTTATAGGCATAATTATTTTCTGTAAATAGGGATAAAGTTGAGATTTTGTTTTTAGTTAGTGGAAAAATTTGTGAGAGATTTGCAAGGAGGTTTCCTGGAACGGACAGTGTAATTTTTTTTTTTAAAGTAGCAAGTGGTAGTTTTAAAAAAAAAAAAGATAGAGATTTTTCCTGCAGAAAATGTGTCAGAAAAATAGGTCATAAAGTTTTCAAAAGATCATAAAAACTTTCAACTTAAAAGTAATTATTTTTTTAAGTACATTTATGAAACGTGGGTTTTTTAAGAGGTTTAAATGTAGCTGCATTTCAAGCTGAATCATTAAACGTGAATGTAGAATTGGAAAGGGAGAGAAAAAGTTAAGTTATTGTTGTCAGATCTTAGTTGTTGAGCATCTTGTTTATTGTAAAGCTTGAATGAGTGATGGTGATGTGCTGTCTGAACTAAGGCAACTTTTTTAGGGTCAATTAGTGTATTTGTGGGTTTTCATGCTGTAAATGCCATTGGCAGAGAAAATTTGAGCTGTTGAGTGCCATCAACTGCTAGACTTTGAAGTTTCAAACTTCACCTTATCTACCAAGCCTTAGGTGTTTCTTTTGTTCAGTGCAACAATTTTTCGACCTTTGGCTTCCTCAAAATTTAGTCCAGTTCATGACTCCTTTCCTCTAAAAATTATTAAGATAGCGTAAATCTCAATTAGTGCCTTCTCTAATTTTACTATGAATGAATAATTTTTACTTAAATTATAATTAATGCAGGAGGATTAATGAACTGAAGTATGCTAGTATTCCAAGTATTATTAATTATGAGAACATAAACGTTATAAATAACTGTTTCATGCAGCATTTTAATTCACATCAGTTAATCCACAAACCTAATATGGTATTTATAAATTCAAAGTCATCTGAATGTCAATTATAATAATGTTCAAGCAAGATGTGCTTTAGATTTGAAGAACTGGATTAGGATTAAATCTCGACCTATATAATATGCAGATGATATAAATCAAAAGCTAATTAACTATTGAATGACATGTAATATTAAATGAGATTTAATAATTTATTTTCCATTTATAATTGGATGAAAAAAATTGTTTTTTCTGAAAATAACCATGGGCTCCCTTTTCCCATTTTCATCATATGGGGATCGATTCAGCTGTGATCTCTTTCAAAAAGGAGTATGAGTCCTTTTGCTTTGACATGACAATGTTGGGGAGGCATTCATTATTCCACGATAGAAAATGATTGATATGCAAATCCATGTTACATTATATGGTCACTAGGGCGTTAGAGGTCGTCATGTTTAAAGTTTTGGGAATTTTCATGCGGTTTCAAAATTTAAAAGCCATAGGAGATGGGAAAATTTTATAATTAAGGAAAATAAATGAGATTAGATTGATTAATCGCATAATGAATCGTTTATAGCTAGTTGGTTTGATGGATATGTTAAAGAACACATTTCGTTGCAAAAGGGTTTATCGGATTTCAAGTGTTAATCCATTCGGAAGGTGAAAATGAAAATTAGAAATGGCAACGTGTAGGCGTAATCTTTTAATTAGTCGATCATTTGTTTTAGTTTCTGCTGAATAGGTAAATTGATAGATTTAACTGATTCACGAAGAAATATCTGATGAAGGGATGTAATCGAGCGGTTAGGTGCACGATAACGAATAAAAGGATTAATTAGTCGAGGTTCGATTCATTAAAAGTGATTTTTTGGATTTTTAATTCGTCACCATTTTTCGTAAATTTACAAAAGCTTGAGTGTATATTTTTATAAATTTACTCATAAGATAAACATAACACTCGGTATATATATACACGACTTTTAAATTTCCATCACCATCTGCAAGGCTGTGGGTGGGTTTTTTGCTATTTAAAGCGGCGGTGCTGCTAGTGTTTCTAGTACTTTTGATCGTCGCAGTCATGTCGAATTGGATTAAATCCGCAGTTTTTTTTATTATGGATCGATTGTCTTGCGTATTATTGAAATTTAAAGCTTCAAATTGGATCAAAACGAAGAATTATTTGCATTAGTAATGGGAAAACAAAAAAAATAGAGGATTTCGTGAATAAAATGCACAGATGGCAGCACCAGCTTTCAGTACTTGAAAATGGCGACCGTGATTGAATTATTCTTCCTTATAGAGACAAATCGAATTCAAAATAGCAGTGCAAGCTTTCTAGAAGAAATTATCGTAAATGTAACCTGAAGGTAACGTACCCGAGAATAACTGTGTACCATTTTTTTAAATTATCGTGATTTCTACTTCCAAATTTTTACGTTTTCTCAGGAGTGAAAAATAACAGCCGAAATGATGGATGACTTCGTTTTAGAAAAAAAAGTTCACCGTACACACTCAGTTGATTTAGAAGAGAGACAAATCGAATATTTTGGAATCAAATCGTCACGTAAGTTTTTCTCTCTCGATTTTTCCCGATAATATTCCTCCTTCTCATACGAGTTTCATAAACGTTCTCAGGATTAAGTCGTGCATATTGTACAGTGCTAATTGCATTTCATTCGTTAGCACCAATTGTAACGGAATATTACGTCCGGGCCCACCTTTGATTTAGAACTTCTAATTAGACTATAGCTGGATCGTGTTTATGATGCACATTTCCTTTGTTATGTGCTCATTTTATGAGCGTTGGTAATTGGATTTTAATCCGAGATATCCCCCGGGCGCCCACCATCCATCCACCTACCCCTTTCTGCTAATAAAACAATGAAAAAATTTTTTAATAATGAATATTCGATGCTGAGTACTTGCTGATTAAATAACAGGAAAAGTCAGTTTTAGCAGACATGCTTCGGTTAAAAAATACACGTTCATTATAATATGATGCTTTTCGTGGAAAAACGTTTTTAAAAGACAAATTTTGACGTTTTTAAGTTTAGTACTTTAGAATGAGAATTATTCTTCATCATGAATTCTTGTCACTTTCCTCTCGGTACATTACTTTCTATAAAACGAACAATTTACGATGAAAATCATCTTGGCCCTTTTCTTTGTCATAACTTTTGACAGTTTTATTTAAAAGGGGGGGGGGGGGGGGGGAGTAATTTTAATTTTTACAGGATTGAAATAGACTTGAGTTAAATTGGGGTTAGGTCACCCTTACTGCTGTTTCTACCCCAAATCCGGTCATGGATTTTAGGAAATGAAGTCCAAGGAAAGAAAATTACACAAAAAGGGAAAAAAAAGAGGGGCCTAATTCATTTATTTTGAGGAAAAATGGGATGGTCGTGAAAGAAAATGGGAAAGGATAAAGAGAGGGATACTAATTGTAAAAAAAAAATGGGAATGTATATGATGGGAGAGTAAATTTGGGAGAAATAGTTGTTTTTCTTTGGGTTTATCCCTCATTTTTGCGAACCCTTAGTTTTCTGTCTTTATAAGGACATGAGGGAAGAATAAAGCGGGGAATTTTTTCTAGCAAATGGTATTTAATTTCAATCTATTGTCGGTCCATCTATTTTTACGACACCACTGAAGCAAATCACGGAAAGATTTTTTTGAAAGGGAGAAATAACAATTTTAAAATGATATTTAAACTTAATGTATCGTGGAATTTATATATCTGGGAAATTTTCCAAAAATTATGCGGTTATATTTTCTGGGATCAATTACGATGAAAAAAAAAGTTTTTACTGTGTTTTAATAAACTTTCCTTTAATTAAAAAAAGCTTTTTTGTTTTGTTATTTTCTCTGAATAGACACACGAGCACATCAAAAAGTTTTTAATGATCTAACCGATCGATTTTTCTGAAATCCACGTTTGTTATCACATTTATAAAAACGTGCTTTTTATGAGAATTTCAAAGTAATGGTTATAATTATATAAACTATCGTGGAAGATCAAAAAGAACTTTTTTTTATATTTAATGATTGAATTAAGTTTGTTAGGCGGGAAATGTAAATAAAAAAAAAATAGCTCTAACGTTCGGGAAGTTAATGGAGAATTTAATACAGACCATCTTGTTTTCGTTTGGGAAAAAAGAGCGTTCGAATGGGAATTAAGAATAAACAATATTGTTTAAATATTCATATTCCTCCTTGGGATTATTTTTGAAATGTATAGAATCCTTACAAATCGTAATTTATTCCATACCGCTGTTATCGACAAAAGCATTAGTAATGAAAAGTATTCAAAATGTTGGTAGTAGATTCGAAGTAAATCCTTCAGTTTTAATTTTCAAGAGCGATGATAGAATAGAAACCTTTAAAGGGAAACCTTTTAAGAGATAGGCGCCGATTTTTAGCTAAAAGTTGCGTGTTTTGTTCTTTGTAAAATTTAAAACAAGCGATTAAATTATTGTAAATGGTTTGTTTAGGATTAGGGCTAACAAGGCGTTTGAAAAAAATAGATGGCAGCACAATGTTAGTTGTGAGCAATAGATCTGCAGGTTTTAAATGATTCGGTGTTGAGTAAAATCGGTCTGAGACTCACAGTGGCTTGTGTTGGATTGAATATTGATCAGTTTAGTTTTGGCGGAGTTCGTTTCTTGGTAAAGCGAAACTCTGATTCAGTTTGTTGAAAATTTTAAGTTACATTCTTTAAAGATTTTGGTTGATTCTTGAGATAATTTTTTGACAGACCTTAAGGAAGGTGCAGGAGAGCCTGGAGGGCTATTAGTGACCAGGGAAAGGTTAGTAGAAGCCAGTAAATGATGAAAAGGCACTTGCTGAGGCTTGGAAAGCCTTTTAGCTTTTGCCTGAATCCTGAAACCTGCGAGGCTATGCGCTGTAAGGGCATAGTACAAGCTGGAGGAAGATAGTATAAGATGACATGGACAAGTAGAGCTTGAGAGAGTGTAATAGAAGTGAAGGAAAGATAATGGCAGCTATAACAGAGGCTAGGAAAAGGCATTTTACCTTTTTCCACGGGCTAAAAAAGGGCTGAAAAGGGGTTGTCAGAGCTAGTTGAGCTAGTAGAGACTGTAATGAAAAAAAAAAACAGGGTTAATAGAGCTAGAGAAGCCAATAACAGCTGGGAAGGAACTAACAGACTCGAGAGGGCTAAAATAAGCAGAGCTAAGATATCAGGGGACCTCATAAAATCTGGCGGGCTAGCAGAATTTCTGATGGGCTAATAAAATTTTTTCCTGTCGCAATATTTCGGCCGAATCAAAAATCCTCAAAAAGGAAAATTTATGAGGAGAATATGAAATATGACTAGTGACGCAGACTTTACATTTATCTAAAGTATTCAAAAAAAGTTTTGTTCGGAATATTCCGTACGATAAAGAAAAAAAGGAGACACCGACATTTCTAAAAGTAACGAATAAATCCCCAATTTTTTCCGGAAGTTCACCCGAAGCGGAAATAATAATGTAATATATTCTTTGGATACCTTGGGAATATTCTAGACAGTGATTCTCAAAGTATATACGGGTTTGCGGACCTCCTGCAGTTCTTCCCTGCGGGGGTCAGCATATTCCCGTAAGTTGAGCACCGAACGCCTCATATCAAGGAAAAATAGTACCTGAGATTAGGGAAGATTTTTAAAACGGGAATCTTTAACAAACCTTTTTTTTTTTTTAAAAAAAAAAATTCGAATGTAACGTTTAACCTTTTCTTTTATTTTTTTGCAAGCTGGAAAATTGCGTGTAGATAAAAAGGAATAAAAAGCTTCACGTAATATTGCTCTTCATCCGGATTTTGAATTTTTTAATACAAAAAGGATCTACCGATCAAGAGAGGAAAAAAAAACCGGAGACTGTCCTTTAATTTTGCTTGACAGAATCATCAGGGCTGGAAAAAAAAACTGGGAGAAATGAATAAATAAGCGAATCCGTAGATGAACTCATTTTCGTTGGGGGGGAGGAAAAATAGGAAGAGAGAGATAAAAACGTCAGTTGTCATTTAAATCATGCATTCTTAGGGAGATAAAAAAACGTGGGGGGTGGCTCCTTTTTATCCCATATCCGATAGGTGAGGTCAAGATGAATCGCGACATCTGTCCGCTCGTCACTGCCAATACTAATTTTTCTCAAAAAGCAAAAATGAAGGAAATAAAGAATCCAACGGTAGAGCTACACTGAATTGCTAAAAATAAACGACGTTCCCAATTATTTAATGTTAGTTTTTGTCAATCTATGTAATTAAAAAGTGTTTGTGTGTGTTGTTTGTTGTTTTGATTTTTTTTTATCATGGAGGCAAACGGAACGGAGGAAGGGTACGATCGGGCTTTTTTATTTTTTTTTGTGTTTCATTTTCCCTCTTTGTTGATTTTTTTTCTCCCCCCATTGTGTGCGCTCCTGATTATTGATGGAATTTGATTAAGAGCTCAGCTCGACGGAAATAAATAAAAGAATGCGTGAACATTATTTCCGTTGACACACATGCTTTAATTCCTCTTGATGATTTTTATTAAAAAATAAATCTTGCAATTTATTTTTTGTTAAAATGATTCTCCGAATTTTTTTTTTTAAAGTGGTCGAGAGGGGAAATCGTATTGTGGCTAATTATTTTTTATATAAAACTTTGTATCGAGAGTTGGGTTATTTTATCGATGTTGCTGTAGAAAAAAAAGTTATTTTTTGAAAAAAAATTTCCCGCTGCCGCCATGTTGGAATGGTTGAACGTGAATTCCAAACCAATCACTACCCCCATATCAAAAATTCAAATCATAACACGCTTTCTAATCAGAATAGATATACTATGAGGGAGTAAAAAAAAATGAAATAATAGGGAGTTTATGTATAGGCAGGGGCGGATCGATTTAAGTTTTGTTGTCCTATGGGCTGCTGGAAAATAAAAAAAAATTAGGGATAGTTTGAAAAATAGTATGACAAATTTTTTCGCAGTGCTGGGCGCAGATTAACATTGAGCACAAACCGATTTTTTCCGAGTGCCTTGTTGTGGAAAATTAGTGCACTCGTGTGAATTAATTTATTTATCTAACTAGTTCATACCACTGCGGAAAAAAACTCTGCATGATTTTTTAAAGCACTGGGTGCTTTAGAAATTGTTTAGAATAAAGCCTTTGGCTTTGGACTTGAGTTGGTTTGCTCATGTGAATGTAAGTGTCCTGCTAAAAATCCTGCAAGGAACATCCTCTCCTTTTTTTGGAATAACTTTGGTATTTAACACTTGATAAGAAATAAAAATATGGGGGAAAAATTTAGGGCTAGAATTTTTCTTGAGCTGTAAAATTTCTGCTCTAAATTTTCACTGGGCTCAAAAACTTCGATAAAACTCTTTTTTTGATCGTTCAAAATTTTCACTAAAATTTTTTTTCTCAAAAAATTTCACTAAAATTTTTCTTCTCAAAAAATTTTACTAAAATGTTTCTTCTCAAAAAATTTCACTAAAATTTTTCTTCTCAAAAAATTTCACGAAGATTTTTTTTCTCAAAAAATTTTACTAAAATTTTTTTCAGTTAAAAAAAAAATTTAGTGAATTTTTTTACATTAAAAAATTCTATTTTTTTTTTTTTGATAAAAATATTTTCAGATTTTAATTTTCTGATGTAAATCTGTATATGATTACTGGAGCACTCTAGAATGCTTTTTCACTCAATCTGGGCCTGGGTCTGTGCCAAACTGACCATTTTGAAGCCAATTTTGGCTAAAACAGCAAAGGCCTTCAGTACTTTCAAAGTTTACAAGCGGCCTGACTGCTTCCTTATTGTTATTAAGATGTAGGCCCCTCATTTAAGTCCCGAAATTCTCGCTCGAATTCCCATCCCTCTTGTAAAGCATAAGATCCACTCATAAAAAAATTCCAGCTTAAGTTTTCTGTCGTGATTTAAAAAAGAACAAAAAAAATCGATGAATATAAACTTAAACACCGCGTGCTCTCATCAACATCTCATTAACTGTCGCGTGTACGAAGGAGTTGTAAAAAAAATTTTTTTAGCAGCAGTCGCGCACATAAACTTGGCCGGAAGGGAGTTGAACTTTCCACCTCAAGGGATCTACATATCGAATGAGATTACCACGGAAATGTACAATCGTTTACGATTGACAAAGTTACAATCTCTAAAACTTTTTCATTGTTTCCTAAAAAAAATAAACCCTTTTGCACATAAATACGAAATAAATAAAAAGTCTTCGATTGTGACTTTACTAACGGCGCTCCATTCCTAATCGAAAAACATTAAATTTGATCGCTTAGATTAAAAGGAAAAACATCTCGAGCTAGAAATCGCTTTTTTTTTTAGATTTTCTGCTACATTTCATTGATATCTTCGATTTATCGTAATAAAATGTCGAGAATTCCCTTTTTTTCTATGTCTGACAATAAAAGGATTGTTTTCCATTGATTGAGATCGAATATAATATTTTATTCCTCTATTTACATATGATGCATATAAAAAAAGGACATTTCCTTGGATCCAATTATTTTTTTTTAAAATGACGATTTTTTTTTTCGAAAGCCAGGATCCCCTGCAGGATAAAAAAAAAGACTACTTACCCCGTATCCGTGACCTAATTTAAAGTTCACGGGATTTGTTAAGCATTATCTGATTAACGTTAGCTTTGAGCGTTTTTTTAATCAGGAAATATATTACATACGACTTTGTTTGCTTTCTCCTCCCCTCTTTTTTCTTCTTCTTTCTATCTTTTCTCCCTGTCCTCTTTTTTTTCAGTCTTTAAGTTCTTCCCAAGCAAGATATTTTCATACGGGCTTAATTTTTTTTAAAGGAGGATTTAAAATAAAGAGTTAAAGGAGCTAAAGTGGATGATGAATCATTTTCCATAGTCGTTTTTTTTCAGGGTTTTAAGAAAGAATAATAGGAGGTATTATTATATATTCTGTAGGCTTGAATTTTTTTTTATAGAAATTCTTAAAGATAAATGAAGAATGTCCAGCTGCTTCAGGCCATCAGCATAGCTTTGGTTTATGCCCTTTAGAAGCTTTGACGAGTGTAGTCAAGATCTTCAGATCCAAGCTAAAATTAAGCCTAATTCGTTTGTAGCCATCTGTTTGACAGGCTCGGGTTTGTTCTTCTAAATGGTGCGGGCAAAAACAAAAAATCTCTAACATTCTAAGAAGACCGGGCGAAGTATTGATTAGTCCATAAGAGCTTTGTCTTCTTAGAATTCGAATATTTTTTTATTTTTGAAAACGCAGGAGGGCGCATCAGCCCGCAGTTCTGTAGGCCAGTCCGAGTCTGGTTCGAGGTAAAAAATTTGGGCTTAAACCCAAATCGAAATTTTTTGGCTGCGATCTAAATCCTTCCAGGACGAACCTGAGAAAGAAAAGCGTTTCGCAACATTCCTAAAAATTTCTCATCTAAAGTCCAATGACCCGATCGAGCCAGGGCTGTTCCCTAGAGACCCAAATCGCTGTAATTTATTATCATAAAAATTACAACACACCCTGTAGGCGTTGAAACTTCAAAGCCGTCATAATAAAGCATTATACACCGCAATTAATATAATAATACGAACTCTGCCGTAATTTAAATTTCAGAACTTAAAAGAATTTAAAGCTTAAAAGCAATGGTTTCCCTTTTCTCGGAAACCATTCTCTTTTTCCCTTTCCAAAATAATTACAAAAAAAGGAAAAGAAGAAAAATTTTTTGAATTTAAAATCGGGGAAAGAGTTCCCCATTTTTTCGAATATAAAAAAATTCAGCTTCACCGACATAAATAAAGACGAGAAGAAATATTCGGGTCTTTAGTATTCGAAGATTCAATTTTCGACTCAGACGAATGAGTCATTTCTTTTCAAGTCGAGCTTTAGTGCCTTTATCGTAGATAAATGGGTTATTTCCCCCCTTAGTTTCTAATTTATTTAATTTATGATCGTCCAGTCTCCTACGTCATTTCTCTCTTCAAAAACGATACATCTTAACGGTAATTTCATCATCTAAACTCGTCGGGATTTTCTCCCTTACCTTTTGGGTAAATTTCACTCGGCGAAAGTTTATATACCCCAATCGCGTTTTCGTTGGAAACGGGAATCATTTCCGGTTTCCCGAACTCGCAGATTTTAGAAATTTCTAAAGAGCCCGGAGGAGGGAAAGGAGCCCTTTTTCCAGAATATTTTAATTAAGATGCAATTTTATTTTTCTCCCTTTTTAAGAGGAAAATGAGAAAGGATGTGTAAAAAGGGGGGGGGGGGGGTATTATTTACGTGGATGAAGCTTTTTCACCCTGTCGGGACGACGGGAATCAAAGTTCGAAGGAGCGGGTTTTTACTGACCCTTCCCATCATTCTACCATTTTTCCCTTACCTTATTATTTATTTAAGGAAATGTGAATGTTGAATTTTTCAAAGTGGAAGTTCGCCCAGAGAAAATGGCCTCGCTTACAGCTGCGAATTTCCGATGTTAGCTGTTCCTGGAGAAAAAAATGTTTTTATTGAATTTTAAAGGGGAAAATATAAATGTTATTTATGAAAATATATGTCGGGAAAGATTTTTTCTTTTTTAGTAAAATATTTTAGTTTAAATATTTAATAAGCTAACTTGAAGTTTTTTTTTTTTTTGAAATGTGTAAACTAACATGTGTGTGTTTTCTTTTTTCTGTTTGCATGTAACTCCAGCTGGAATTGACACAAGACTCAAATCGGCAACTTACTTCCCGAAATTTCGTTACTGCCTGTATTAGTTTGTAAGGTAAGTTTTTTTTTTTTTTTTTAAATTAATATAACTGTGAAATTCGAATTTAGCAACTTTAGTTAGTGCGAGATTCTGGTTTTTGCGACGAAATTCGTGACGAGGTTGGTATGTGAGTAACCTCCTAAAAATCGCCGGTCCGACCCCAAAATGCCCTGAAATGGCCTTTGCTATGGTAGGATTTATGAATGCATCTCACATAAATCCGAGAGCGCATCGCGAATCCGCGCATGCGCCGGTCGCTGGGTAAGCATTATACCTGACTCGGATTGAATCCGAAGTCAGATGAAAGTAAAACCTAATACGTATAAGTTCTTCTACCTCACCAAGGTCACGAATTGGCTCAGGTGTCAAATCCCCATTTGACAAACTCGCGAAATTTGATTTTAATCCCGAAAAATATACGAAACGTTTTGCGTAATTCAAATTTCCCGCCTAAATCGATTCAGCTACAGCGCCATCCAACGGCCATTTCATAAATCACAACGACACCAGCGCTCTTACATTTTCTCTACCACTTAACCGCAGCGCCATCCAACGACTATTTATCCAATTATAAAAATCCAGTGCAGCGCCCCAGCTTCTTTCGTGTTAAACTTATGTATAAAAAGTGGATATGTATCCATTAACTATGGAAATATTTCCTGAGCATTCATTTAAAATTGTATATTTATTTCTTAAAGATCCTTAGGAGACTTTTAGATCTGATCTGAAAGGATAATTTACTGATAAAATAAATCTTGCCACCTTTTTTTCGCGGGTTAGTCGCGACACGTTTTTAAAATTTTTTAACACGATTTAAATTAATTTAAAAAGAAAATGGCGCTTGGTTAATCGAGCGAATCGGAATTTTTTTTGTAAGAACATTATTAAAGTCCCCAACGATGAGCCAAACCGACGCATAATCCAAACACCCGACTCTCTCTCTCTCTTTCTCTTAAACCCCCTGTACATGAAATAACCGAAGTTACACTTCCTCTTTGAGCGTTTACAGGATACGCCTTTCAAATTTGGGGTACGAATAAAGATCCCAAGGGAAAAAGAGGGGAAACTTATATCGGGGAAAGCCTTCTTACTCGGGATATTCGACAGATCCCAGCTAAGAAAATTTACGTCGCGAATCATCCGGTTTACGATGTTAATTTATTATCCGAAAATCCGTTTACATGTATAATCGAAATGATTTTAAAAGTTTAGGGGAAAATTAAGACGTGCGGTTGTATTTCATGAAAACGTCATGTTGCCTAACCGTGTAATATGTCGGCGTTTTATTATTTATCGCTTTAATATTAAGCAAAACATGAATATTATGAAATAGGGATCAGCACGGGCAGGGTTTGGCCTTTTGACCAGTTTTCAACCCGATTTAGATTTTTTTGACTTAAACCGGCCCTTTTGGGCTTATTTTGAGACTTAGATGCAAAGAGAACCAAAGTCGAAGAAGTTTTTTCATTTACCAAAAATCATTTCTTCGGGATTTTCTCAAAAAATGCTTATACAATTTGTTTTATTTTTCCCTAGTGGAAACTTGAGATTTTTTTCTACAATTTTTTCCTCTGTGATTTTTGCGAGAAAATTGGTTTTTCCGAGATAATTTGGAAAACTTTAAAAGAGAAACGATTATCTTAAAATCATTTTTTGAGAATTTCTGAAAAATGGCATCTACGGTCTTTTTTATTTTTCTTATACGAAAACTCAAGATGTTTCCCAGCAAGTTTTTCCTCAGCGAATTTTCTCGAAAACGTCGTTTTTCCGAGATAATATAGGAAAACCAAAAATTTTTACTTTTATACTGTATGTTGACATGGTACTCGTTTTCGACTAAATTAGGGTCAAAAATTTCAAATTTTTGGTCGGTTTTTCGATTTAGGATCCTATCCCTCCCCCCAAATTTTCCGAATTTCGACTTTCACCTGATAATGCGATATGGGACTCGATTCCGATAGATTTTGGGTCGGAAATTCTAATTTTTTAGTCGTTATCTTTTTTCAACAAAATTTGGTCTTGAAAATTTGGATTTAGGATCAATTTTAAACGAATTCCTAAACTCACTGATGCGCAGTGTCAACCACGTCTTTAAAGCGAGAAATCTAGCTGCGCATACCACTATGCACATCTTGCTGAGCAAATCTAGCTAGTGCCAGCCAGGCTGGCCTAAAGAAGCAAAGCAAATAGTCCTGGGTGAAGCGAGTAAAAGCAGTCCGTGCAGATTCCTACAATGAATGGCTTCTTTTATGTTCATATATAAATTGGGGGACCCCAGATGTTCGATTAAAATTTATTATCAAATTAGCTATTTTTTTCAATTTTTCACTTCATTGATTTAAAAAAAAAAAAACGAAAAAATCGGGTTTGGGTTATGCGGTTTCACTGATTCGAAATCAATTCCTATTGAATTATTCATTCGGGATAAACCCGATCACCCTGTATTCAAATAAATGTTTTTTTTTTTGGGAAAGGAATGCAGGGTAATGTAGAAGAAAAAAAACGGTTATCCGTAACCATGACAACAAATGATAACAATTTTTACCTTGTTGGATTTGTGGCTTTAAGGTGTTAGGCGTGCGTGAATTCGTGTATTTAAAAAAAAAGTTTTCGTGCTATCCAGTGGGTGTTAATTAAATAATTTTAATTTCATGTAAAAATTCATTTTTCCAAGAAATCTTTATTGGTTAACGAGTTATTGAAACAAATTTCTTACGTGTGAATTTTTTTTTTTGACTGGAAAATGGCGGATGTAAAGTTTAATCATTTGGGACACCCGAGGAAGAATTTAAAGGCAAAAAAAAAGCATCGAGGAAAAAATGCGCGTAGCTAGGGACCTCTTAACAGGCCGTTTCTCGTTTTTCTCTTTTTTTTTTTAAAAAGTAGGCCGTTTGGGAAGAATTATATTAAAAAATAAAAAAAATGGAGAAAAAATTGTTTTTCCTCCGTTTTTTTTTACCCGCTTCGGGGTTTTTTTTGCCCCGAAAGGTGAAAGTGTGTAATGCGATTAGGAAAGGCGGTTTGGAAATTATCGAATTTAGGTTGAAAAATATTTAACCGGCTAATCATCCTTTTTTGAGGTTGGGTCTCGGGGTTGTGTAAAATTCTTGAAATAATCTGAATATGGCTTTTGTTTAATTACTTGGCGTACAGGATGGTTTTATATTATTTATGATACACTGATATAGGTTATAAATATTTAGTTGCGGTTGGAGAGTTTTCGGGGGTTCGGTTAAATTTTCATCGTTTAAGATTTTGAACCTTATTATACACGTGGCAGGATTTGGAATCGGGGGGTTTATTTGACTAATAGATGGGTAAAGCGTTTTAGATTAAGGATATTAGAGTTTGTTGTATTTGAAACATGGGAAAGGGGACGTTTATATCGAATGAAATATTCGCGGACAAATTGCTAAACGTAAAGCGTGACGTAGGATTATTTACAGATGGGAATAATTAAGTATGAAATTTGGGAAGGAAAAATCATTTGGTGAAAAGGAAATTTTAAGCAATTTCTGCAAAAAAAAATTTTCATTAAAATTAAAATTTTGCTAAGAGACCAGACCAAAAAATTTTGTGAATAATTTAGTTTTTGATACTTTGAAGTCGAAAAAATTTCTTTTTATGGATTTGAGTTCTGTGAAAAATTTTTGAGGTCATTTTCTCAATACTCTGCTTTGGCCAACAAAAATCGTAGCCTGAAAATAACTAATGGGCAAAATCCTGTTGCTGATTTGACAAAATCGAATGCAGAGATTACATTTTCCAAGAAATATGACCCTATTAGTAACACTTTGAATTCCCTTAAATAAAAAGTTATTCCAACCTTCTCGAACCCATACAATTAACCCAGGTATAAACCCCGATATCAAGAAAACGATAAACAGGGTTTCCCTTTCAAATACCATTCCTCTGAAGCCAGCATAGAATTAAAGCGAGAGCCATTACTACATGAGTAACTTAAAAACATTTTCATTCAAACTATTTTCAATCATCAAAGGGAAACCGAATCCTATCGCAAAACTTGGGAGAGAGAGTTATTTGGTAGTCAAATGTTTTGCCACACCCTGTCTTTATACACAAAGATACAATAAATCAACAAATTTCCTCTAAAATTCTCCTTACATAATTTCAACCCCTAACGAAACTAATCTCAGTAAGTATATTTACATAAGCTTTGCCCCCCGCGCCAATCATCACATTAAGAGGTCGATTCGGGATCATTCTTAGTTAGTACCTTGTTTGTAAGACAATGATAATTACATTCCGTTTGAAACATTTAGAGAAATTCAGAACGGGGAACGTTGACAGCTGAGCAAACATTGTTAAGGAAGGAAATTTTAATTCTTGTATAAAATGAACTTTGTGATAAATAAATAAATAAAAAAAAAAACGATAATGTATTGAGTAGGTCATTATGACAAGGTTAAAGATAGTTGACGGATGTGTGACCATAATTTTAAAAAAAATAACATAGTGAAATGTCGAATACGAAAGTGAGCCAAGATTTTTATTTTTACAGCTCAAGACGGCCGTCCGAAGGAAAAATGGCACCTACTACTACCATAGAAACAGTCACCATCACAAGGCCTTTAAAGGTAAGTCAAAAAATACTTGTTTGAAAATTTGCCAGTCGCGATGTCCAGTTTTCAAAATGGCGAACTCTATGTAGCTATGACTCAGCGACGTTTTCATTCACTATAGGCAATGTGCTCGTGACGTATCTCGTGACGTCACGAATCTAAAACCTATATTTAGCTTATATATTCGAGTCCTCGAGTTGATTTTGCATAACTTGCGCCTTAATTCGCTTCTGCTTAAGCTAAGAATAGGTGATTGTCCTCAAATTGATATTGCCTATCCAGTCGGAGGAAGGAGCACGACATAGCCTATGGGCTCCCTAAGAGAGGAAGAACTTTGACACCGCTTTCGCGATTATTCCGCCATGTTGAGTATTTGGAAATCTGTCAGGCTGTGAACTATTTTAGCGACAATGTTTGTTTTTGTTTTGCTTTTTAAGTGTATGATTGGTTTTCGGCTCAGATTACTAGATGGAATGTTTATATCTTTTGCTTGAAGCCAAAATTTGTTTACTTTTTTTTAGAGTCGGTTCAACCGTTCTTAGCTTATGGAAGTCAAGGAGGCTCATTCAAAAATTCGAACGCTTTTCTACTGTGCTTTAGCTAAGAACTAAATTGTTGTTGTGCTTCACCTGTTCCTATTTAAAAAATGAAAACATTCTGAGGTTTTCGGCGTTAACAAGTCACACTGTTCATCAAAACATAAATGGAGGTTGAATGAATTTTCATCAGATCATCAAATAAGGTTTCATTTTTACAGAAAATAGTTTCTCATTTTGCAAAAAACTTTCCCTGATATTCTGAAAAAAATCGTTTTCTCCCAAAAGTTCGACAAAAATTATTGCGAAAATTTTGCAAAACGTACAATTTTTTCTGCAAAATTTTTTAATTTTTTGTTTTCAAAAAATTTGAAACATTTTTTAGAAAATTTCCCAAGTTTTCTTAAGAACACTTTAGAAAACTTTTCAACTATTTACTTTAGCTTTGGTCTAATTAACCTAACCATGGGCAAACTTACATGCTAAGCATGCAACATTTAAATAAAACTATTTCCTCATGTTAAATTCAAATGCGCATGCCTTGTCTTATAAGAAGGAAAGAGAGATGATAAGAAAATAAGGGAAAACACGACCGTAAACAAATAAGAACCGTCGTAATAATTATAGCCCTTTGCAGACGTTATAAATTTTACTTGAAGTTTTTAGCCGGTAAATGGTAAGCCAGTTCGGGAAGAGAAAAGAGAGAGGAGCTTGGAGTTTCCGATAGAAAAACTATATTTCAAAAATTTGACTTTACTCTGGGAAAAACATATTTTTAAAGGGAAAGCGTTGCCTAAATTGAGATAAATCGTTTTCCGTTGCTGATGCTCGTACCGTTTCTATCAGTTTGACCATCAGCAATGAGGTTAGACAGTTCTGTGTTTTTTAAATAAAATAAATTTTTTTCCTTAGAATTTGGTTACGCTAAGAATTTAAGCTTGTTAAATTTTGCAAAAGAAAATTCGATTTATGTTTGTATTTTTTTTTTTAAAAAAAAAAAAGAAACTTCGCTTAAATTGTGTGCAACATCCCTAAGCTCTTATTCAAATCGCTGAGAAATGTATGGGGTAATATAGTCTCGTTTTCTTTTCATTTTTGTCAGCAGGAGGGAACTAATTTTATGTCGAGATATTTTTTCTTGAGAAATATTGTTATTAAGTTCGCAATAGTTCCTTTTCATTGTGTATATAACTTTTTCCTTTTGAAGAACGAATTAATGAGCAATGAAGTTTATAATTTTTTTTCCCTGAAAAATCGACTTGCTTGTAAATAGATTCCTTCTGTGCTTTTCCACAAGCTTTTTTTTTATATAAAAAAACGTTTCCGTAAGAGTGTCGGATAACTTTTCAAGCCCTTCACCAAGCCTTCTATGTGTGCGTAATGGAATTCGTTTGAAATACTAAACGATGGAAAATCAAGGATATTGTCTGCTGAAGGTATCAAGTTTCTTTCCTCGATAAGGGATTTTGCCTTTTGGTATTTTCGGAGATTAAAAAATCGGTATTGTCTAGAGAATGGGTTTTCCCTTCTTTTTTTTTTCTATAGCGTTTATTCATTACTTGGAAACTTTGTTAAGGGGGCGAAAAGTTTTGATTTATGTTATGATTAAAGGAGTGAGAAGTGAAGAAAAATTATATTGCAGAGTTAAAAAATTTTAATTTATTATTCAAGCAAGGCCCGAACTAAAGTCTTTAGGCTTATTTCGCCTAAAAGTTTTTATAAGGGGGATTCCGTAGAGGAAAAGCCGATTTTTGATTTAAAATTCTAACTTAGTGCTATGCGAAATGGGATTAATGTACGATTTGAATGCAGATAGGAATTCGATCTCGTGAATACGAATGAAACTATTTTTTATCGCAAGACAGTTTACAATTGCGAAAGTATTTTTATACTGCATGAATTGGGAATCATCTTCCAATATTTTTTCCCAAGTCGCCAAAAACTCCGCCAAATTTTTTTTCAAAAATTGTGCAAAAATTTTTTTTGAAAAATTGTGCAAAAATTTTTTTTGAAAAATTGTGCAAAAATTTTTTTTGAAAAATTGTGCAAAAATTTTTTTTGAAAAATTGTGCAAAAATTTTTTTTGAAAAATTGTGCAAAAATTTTTTTTTAAAATTAATTTTATTGGATTTATTAGAACATCTTTGTGATGAAAGTTCAATATTGTCTGTCATTTATTTTGATAGTTAATACACTTATTTGTGTAATCAGTAGCGGCTTGTTAGCTCTTTAACTCGAAGGAAAAAGTTGTAGACAGGCCGTTGGATTATACATCAAGATATTAATCTCATATTTAACGTTCAAATATTTACAATATTTCCTTTATCGATGAGAATAAATCGAAACTGTTTTCTCATATCCTTTGAACCGTTAAAAATCCAATCGATTAACAGTTATTAAAATAAATCTTTCCTTACATAATTTAGATCTTTCTTAACGGCGACATCATTTCCGTTCCTTTTAAAACATGATTTCAAAAGAAAAAAAATTTTCTCTCCGTTCCTGTTGTTTTATTCACCGTTGTATATAAAAGTTTTGAAACGGTGATTTAAATGATTGAAAGTCGATTCGATTTAAAATCGATTGATAGATAGAGGATCCTGATCCAGACTCTGAACCCTCTTGTCTTTCAGATTATCCTATCAAGAAAAATGGATTCGGAGATCATTTCCGCTTTTTGAAACGACTGGAAATGACTCGGGCTCTTGACAAATCGGAAAGTCTTGAACCTTAATCTGCAGCTTGTTTGTTATGGGCTTTTTTTTTATAAAAAAAAAAAAGCTGGGGAAGCGTTTTAAAAATGAAGGGGATCATAGGCGCAAGTGATGAATTTAACAGCTAAAAGTCTCGGATTCTTTTGGAGAAGTTTTAGCCCCATCAGAAGCTCGAGCTGAAATTATAAAAATAATGTAAAAAGGAACATTTCAGGCCCTTCAGGGACCGAGCTAAGATCAATAAAGCTAATGTGGTAGGCCCGCTAGAGCTATTAGAAAATTGAGTTAGGCTTGAATTAAGTAAATAATACAAATTTGATGCTCTTGCTGAACATAATAGATTCGCCAGGGGCTCAAACTGAGATTTTCATTACCATTTCGCTAGCTATAGAAGCTCGAGAGATGGAACTACAGGTGCCTGAGCATCCCCAGCTTCCCCTTCTCTTAGCTTCGCCAATGGCGTGGATAAATATCGGAAACACGCCGGAGTTTCCATCCGCTTTTATATTTAAAAAAATTTTTTTCTGGTTTAATAAAATGATAAATAACGATATAAATCATATTAGATGTAAACCGCTTGGCAGTGGACTATAATCACTACTGGCTGGATAAACTTTAATGCCTTGTCTAAATACGTGTTTTCATTTAAAGGTGGGAAAATTCCCTCCGCTCGCTTCAAAACTTTTCGGGAAAAGGAAAGGAAAGTAAAAAAAATTGCGTATAAAAGTCTTTGGGATAATCTTTCAGTCCTTTTAAATTTTTCAAACTATAAAGCACTCTATATTGAAATCCACTGGTTTATGGCTATTGTTTACTGGGGGTAAAAAGAGGAAAGTTTGGTTAGAAAGTTTCAGTTTCCTATCCCGGCTACTCGCCGTTTTTTTCTTTTTATTTTCAATCTCAGCCTAACTCTTCCTCAATTCTTCTTCCTTTTTTTTTTTACTTCTTCAAAAATCCTTTTTTAAAAGACTATTTAAATAAGGCGTGGGCAAGTTTTCCTTTTTCCTTTTTCTGCAAAAGGAACATCATTAAAAACGCAGATGCTTCTTTTTTTCCCGTATCTGAAACTTCCTTTCGATGATTTTTTGATGACTTCCCGTTGAATTTTTCTTTTGACAATTAGAATCTTCTCTTTCATCCGATCGTGATCGTTATTCCGAATATAAAAGGAAACGAAAAGAAAGTTGAAGAAGAAAAGAAAGATTGTATTCCCTTTAGAACTTCCTTAGCTATTTAAATTTATATGATTTTGTGGCTGGTATCGTGTGTTGTCATTAACGACTCAATAAACATAATGAAAAGGAAGTGTGGTGTTTGTGTATACGCCATACCTACGCAAAAGGGGAAATCGGAAGACAGGCCGGTTGTTTAACGGAACTAGAAATGTGTTTCGGACTTAGTTTTACTCGTTTTTGTTTGTCTTTTATGTCGTGAAATTTGTGAAGCATGCCGTGGGTGAAGTTTTCTGACCTCCGTTCTTACTACGACCTCTCTTGTTTTCAAGAGGAGAGAATATGAAAGGAACTTTTCTCAAGATTCTTTGTTTTACCTTATAATAATCCGCGGGTGCATTTATGATGGGGATTAAGGATTTTGAGTTATATATCAAAAATTGTCTGCTGCAGAGGACGTTAATTCAAGGGGGCGTAATATCACAACCCTTTTCACTTAAATCATAAGACGTTTTGATAATTATTCGAGGTGGATTGCATATTCGCATGTTAAAGTTTTCTTGCAAGCCAGAGTGAGGCCGAAAACGTCTTTTTTTTTGGAATTGATATCTGCTGTATATAAATCGTAACCCTTTCCCTGTTTTGGAACCATCTGTTGTACCACATCTGGCAATTTAGGAAAGGAAATAAATTTCTCGGGTTTTTTTCGATTCCTCGTCGAGGTATTAGGAATTCAATCGCGTTTTTTTTTGGGTTATTGAATTCGCTTATTGTACTATTTCTGAAAGGTCATCTGAAAGAACAATAGTCTTGTCTTGTAATGAAGTTAAAATTATCTTAATCATTTATAGGATGTTAAAAAACTGCAGCCTTTATATTTTATGCAATATCTGGCTGAAAATTGGCTTACATATGGTTAAGAGGCTGGAGATTACGAATCTGATGTCAGAATTTCGATTCGACGAAAATCCAAGATGGCGGAGCCCTCATAATCTAGGCTTACTATGAGCCTGGATATATTCAGATGTTATGCTACTGCATAATTATTCTGCATGAATATTCCATTTAGCACTAGACCACGTTCAAAAGCAAAATAGGCCAAAGAAAAGCTAGCTGGCAAAAGCCAAAACTTGTTAGAAGTTTCACCTATGTGTAACTTATGTCAGATAGGTTTTTTCAAAGGGATCAGTATTATACCTGCTCTAGAAAGACTATAGCTCAATACTTCTACCATACAACAACAAGGCTTGTATCTAGGCATTAAACACAGAATATTAAGATCTGTTTGGCATATATTTAGCTTACGGAGCAATAGGAACGATTTTACTAAAAATCGGCAATGTGTATTCAGTCATGTATCATCGTTTGCCTATTCACGTGTTGAGGCGGATAAATTTGGTTTCTTTTCGTGCTTTAGAGCCTTAATACTTAATGTTACCTTTATAATATTTAAATAAGGATAGGCCGTCGGGAAATTCTTTTCAGTGCGGGGGGGAGGGGGGGGGGGCGTTGCAAAAGGTTAAGTGAATGGGAGAGTTCTAACAGTAAACTCTTGAAATATTGTGACAAAATATTCCTGAATCCTTCTCAAAGCTGTCTCTGACCTATTCTCCAGTCCTAACCACTACTTCCATTATTTCCAATAACCGCCAGGCTGAATAAGCAAAATCTCTCAGTCGTTAAGCTTCTCAACTCGATCAACACCCCGAGCCTGACTCGGACCTAAGCTTGTTTATATACATCCCGAATCCCATCTCAATTTCACATACACACACACACACCCTCTTCAAACTTTTTAATACTCTCGGGATCCATTTCCATTTTTTACTTTTCCAAAGGTCATCCTTCCCATTTTTATTATTATTAAACCCGAATGAAGAGCTATTAATAAGGCAACGCATCCCCAATTCGTTTCTCACAATCGATTCTTTTCCCCAATTTTGTAAAAGCGGCCCATCCAAACAATACAAAAGACAAATGTAGAATGTTTTCATTGGGAACAAGATTCTCTTTGTACGTAGCGAACGTGACCAAACAATAGTTAGATATCGTCCGTTTTGCACGATTCTCTTATTCACTCCCAAAAAATTTTTCAGGAAATTTCTTTTCACCTGCGAGCTCGAATTTTATAACAGATCTTTATTTTAAAGAAGTCAAGTTGGGTTTTTATTACATAAAACCCAGACGTGGAATTCTGCTTCGTTGCAACACAAAGGCACAGTCAGACATTTATAATATACAGATGATATAATTGTAGTTGCAAACAAGTTGTCGGTTTTTGATGACGATCCATTGTCCTGCAAGTCATCTTCTGCGTGTTTTTTTTTTCAGTCCCATCATTGACACTGAATACAGCTTTTATTCAATGTGACATTCAAACCCACGTTCCATTACTTTTTTCTACTTTTCCTCCTTTTGTACAGTGGAGCATTGGCGACGTGGGCGCCAAGGCCTATCACCCGGAAAATTGAGGTGTGATATTAAAACTAAGGCTCCAGCGTCCAGCACTTGGCCTTTGGGGCTAAATAGCTTAGCTGAAGACATTTTCAGCATTTTGTAGAATTCCAGTCCGCAACTGGTTCCTTACATCATTCCGCATCTCTTTTTTTTTTTGAGGTCACGCGTGTTGCAGTGAAAAAAACTCCAACTAAAAAATTAAGCCCTGCAGGCGTTCTTGTCGTGAAACAAAACGCGAAAAATTCTCCCAAGCTTTTCTCTCTTCTCCCGTAAATTTTAAAACAGAATCCGCGAAACGCCTCCGGTTCGCGCCGGAACAATATCAAATAAAATTTTAGAATAGATGATATCAAGGCAGCAGACGACGCGATAAAAAAAAAGTGCGAAGTTTCTTTTCCCCTATTTTTTTTTTCTCCTAACTCTCTTCTCTTCTTTTTTTTTTTACTCCCGGTTTTTCCTTATCCCTCGTGTCAAGGCGTCACCGACATTTTCGTTATTTTTTTTTCTTTTTCCCCCTTTAATCTCGTCCCTTTCTAGAATATTGATAATGGTCCGAATAGATTTCCCTCCTTCCCCCAATGACGAAAAAAACTCATCCTTTGAGAAATCAGGACAAGAGATCAAGTTTAGATTTGCAAAAGCTGGTGTGTGTGTGTGTGTGGCGGTTATGGTTCGACATATGGCGGTTTAACCTTTTCTTCCTTTAACAGTGTGACCGATGTCATCGATTTTGTCGTTATCCTCTTTCAACTTACCTCTCTTCTTTCTAAGGTAATCAATCACGACGATCACTTATCGAAGAAAATAAATTCGAGTTATTTCGATTCTTTGCGAGGATTTTCTTCTTTTTTTTTATGAAATATATTTTTTCCAGTTAAATATCTATACGATTTGTCCTTATTTTCCCGGAGAGCGACTTGAATCCGAAATTCTTTCATGGACCCCGAATGACATTTTGTCTTATTGATTCGGCTTGCAATAGGAGGAGTTATATAGCTCCTCACGTTCCCCTTATTATACATCGTTTTAGCTACAATGCACAAGCTCGGATTCAAAATATAGCTTTAATTAAATAAGACGACCGCTGTTATGTAAAAGGATCAAATTAGCGGTGTTAATTGTTTGCTTTAAGATGAAGGGATTTGGCAGTGTTCCGTTATTTTCATCTTATGGTTTAATGTGATTTTCCTGTACGGTGCTCAATTTCGTAATAAGAGAAGGGGTGTGGTAGAGTATTATTGCAAAAAGTTGAGTAATTAAGGAAAATATTGAGCCAGCAGATTTTTTTGACCAGGTCATCCTCGTGACTTGTTCTCCCATAGGTTGTAAGTTAATCCATGATTTGAACAACTGATTCAGGACATCTTGTTTGGCCCCAAACTCTTGATGTTGATTTTATATCGACCATAGACTTTGAATCAGGCTGTCGCCAAATTGTGATCAGTTCGAACAACTGAGATGACAACGGTTTTGTTGTGCCTAGAGAGCCTGGAATGAGAGTCGCCGTCGAGGATATTGGAGCTCTATGATTGGTTGGAAAGCTGCTGGAGGTTCAGACATGGACTGGGTTACTTTTGGGGCGCGGGCAGTGCTGATGAAAAGGGCGCCTACAGAATAAACGATTTTTCCAGTGGCGTAGGGCAAGGGGGAACAGGGGGGGCATTGCCTCGGGGCCCCCAAATTTTTTGTTATTAGCTACTACCTAAAAGTTTTGGCAACTAAATTTGGATTTGGAAATTTTGGAAAAAGGGAGAGCCCCATTAAAATTTTTCCCCATGGACTCTTGAATTCTGCGCTACACCAGTGGATTTTTCCCCCTCGAAGGTATTCTTAGCTTATGTAGCTAAGGCTTTCAACTCTTAAATCTTAGCAATTTTTAAGTTACGATTCCATCTGCGCCCAAATCCTTATTTATTTTCTTTGCACTCAGTTGAGAAGAGTCAAAATTTTCCGATTTGAAAAGTCTTTGTAAATTTCAAAATAAGTATCTTTTCATAAGCCTTCAGAAGGGCTGAGACAAAACTTTTCAAAAGCCTGACTGAAAATAGGCCCTTGAATTCCGTTTTCTGATAAAATGGGCGCCTCAGCCAGAGGGCGCACCGGGAACTTGCCTGGTTGCCTGGTTGGCCAGTCTGTTCCTGTGGAGGTTTAAATGCTAAAGAATTATGTAGAAATACCAGTTTTACATTTCACGGCAAATGGATTTATATGGTTATGAAATTTCAACCTTTTATTCGCACGGTAATGGCGACCTGCAGCAGATCTCGAACCAATCAGAAGAGACGGAGTTGGCGACTTTTATTTCAGGTTCCCTAGTTGTACCGAATAGAGCGCTGGAGCAGTTCAAAGTTGTGCAATATAAGCAAGGATTAAAATACGGTCAAGACTGCTGGAACTCAATGGCTGACTGCCGATCAACAGAGAGTCCTTTCCCCAACTGATACTCATGGTTGAACGGGCTGATAACCTCAGATTTCTACTCTCAGAGAAGTCTTCATAAGAGTGGTAGAAAGACGCTGTGGAACTTAAGTAATGTTTCCAGGATTTCCAAAGGTATTTTCTCAAGTCTGAAAATTCACAGCAACTTGTTCACTGGTAATTTTCCGGAAGACCATAAAGATCCGAATTTTTAATGTTGATGACCCTTGAAGCCTTTGGTCACTTAGTCCGTGGCAAGTCCCAGTCTAACCGTTTCATATGGATCATCCTTCGACTTTGTCAAACCAAAGAGTTGAAAGTGAGGTTGATCTCCTGGCAAGTGGTTCGGCGGCTCCGTCATGGAGGTTTTATAATGGGCGGTGGATGTTGCACGTGTGCCATTAACGCGGATCATCGGGAGAGCTTTGGATAACAGAGATTTTATACCCGAGAAGGCCGCAGTTGATGTGGGAGGACGTGCGGGGGTCCCAGACTGGATGGTATCACCCATAGATAAGTCCACAGTGATAGGGCGTCAAGCTGGGATAAGTAAGAATGCTGTTGGACACCCTGACTGAGAAACAATTGATTTCCTCTACGATATCAAAACGTTGAAGATCGTCAATTAGCAGAGAACCATCAAAACGAGCATTCTCTCGAGCAATATATTAAAAGTTTCTTGATAAAGAGAAGCTTTTCAGGGTAGATGAACTAGAATGATCCAAGTGAAAACACTTACAAAGGTAACATTGTTTGAAAGTGGGGTATTGGTGACCGTGTTGATGCGGTCAGGCCACAGGGCACACTCGTTGTTTCGGTTATCGATAAAATCCGACCAAAATGGCGATCTAAGCTTCCGGGCACTGGAAAAATAAACGCCTAGCAATAAAACAAAATTGGGCGAAAGGATGGGGGAATGCTTCTTAGAATTTTGTGGTTTCCTCGTGAAACGTTATGACTTTTGAAAATGTTTTAAATGAAACAATGGAAACTGATAAAATGGGAGAATGATTAATTTGAAAAGATTAGTTCCCTCGAAAAAATGAGCTTTGCTGACATAGAGTACAAAACTTTCTTTTAGTCATGTCGTTTTTGTAAAATTAAGAAAAATATTGTGTACGTCTGTTGGGGAGAGAGAGAGAGGCAGGAAGAGATTGCGGAAGACAAAACAAGTAGAAATGAGTAATATGTCAGACACAGTTATTTTCAGGGCAGCACCCGAAAAGATTGTAAACGATGATGGTGATGGGAAAAAAAAGTTCCCCAATTGTCAACCATTAAATCATAACAAAAATCATCCCCTCCGTAACCCTCCTTTTTGCGTTTTCCACCCTTTTAATGTGAATCCGCAGTTTTTTGTCGCTATGTTTTTTTTCCCGTTTTATTATGCATTTGTTTTGGTTTGACCATTTAAATCATCTAAGCATCAACGAATTTAATTTTCTTGATTTCTTTTGTTTTTATGTGCGCCGCATGTGTTTGTAATTGTGTCTATCTCCCGACCCACACTGTTCCACCTGCTAACTTGCTCCCCCCCGCGCTTTCCCCTGACTCTGCCCCGGCGCAGGCTTTCCCTCGTTTGCGATATGTACGTCACGGGTTTAGGATTCGTGCCCCGTAAGGTGAAATCATCAGGTTTCACCGAGAAGCGTATGGCGTTTTTTTTTTTTGTTTTTGTTTTTAGGCGTACGTGTTTGGATTTAGTTTATGAATCATTTCGCATGCGTCAGGTTTTTTTCGTTTTATGACTTTAGGAATTTTATACCTTATCGCTCAGTATTCGTGTGTGAAAGATGGAGGTATGGTGTGTTTGTAATAGGAATAGATCGAAGTTTAGGCGGTTGCCGGTTATAAATTTAAGGAAGGTGAGTTTGATAAGAGTTTTATGGGAGCGATTAAGATTTGATTGGCGGCATAAACATGGCGTAGGGTCGTGTCAGAGTATCGTACTAAAAAGTCATCCATCGAAAGTAGCTAGGACCAGGAGATGGCTAAATAATTTCTATGGGACAGGGACAGTAGCTTTACCTTAAAGTACTTGTTTCAGATTGAAGATAGTACCGCGGTCTTACAAGTTTTGCAACTTGGGGTTTATGGTCCATCACTAGACGGTGCGGGTGTCGTTGTGGCCAGCCAATCACAAGCCGGAAGAGCCCCAAATTATGTATGACATTACTAATGGGTCTCTAGAGCGATCAATTTTATTGGTCGGCCGTGTATGAACTAAAATCGGATTCAATTTCGAAGTCAGCGTTGCCATGGAAATCAACAAGAGTTTCAAGACCTGGAAGACCGTGGGTAGTACTGTAAAAGTCGGTAGAGTCGACAATGTTTAGAGTTGCAGCAATGGCGTGGCTCTTTAGCTACATTTCAATGAGTATTAGAAAACTACCGTAAAATAGGGTGACATTGAAATCCCGAATTTTCGCTTTGGCCCTTTGGAGCCGTTTCTCAAACATAATTCGAATTTTTAAAGGATGCAAAATAATTTTGAAATCAAAAATTTGATTTTATTTCTCTGTTAAAAATCCGGATTTGAAGAACTCTTCAAACTTTCATGCAAATAACGCCCTTACTAATTTCGAGTTGAATATTTCTTTTCAAAATTTATCTCAGGTAAAGATTCGGTCGTTGAAATTTACTTTTTTAATCCGTGAATGAATAGAACCGGCCTTTTCAAGAAAAACGGTCCAAGTCTCTCGGGTATGGAGTGTCATTGGCCGAAAATCAAATAAATTCTCGACCATTTTCCATGAACAATTTCAAAATATTTTTGCCCTCCTAATTAGTTTAAACTCTGTGAATTTGGTCTGAGGTAATAATATTCTCATTTGAGAAAAGAAAGAGTTTCAACCTAAAAGTTTCAATGTGAAGTCAAAAAGTTTCAATTTGGAAACTTTTTTTGTAAATAGTTTCAGGAAAGTATCATTTGAAACTCGTTTACATTCAATTTGAAACCGAAAAGATTTCATCCCCCAGTGAAACCTAAAAGTTTCAATTTTTCTCAAAAATTTTGAACTGTGTTACTGAAGCAAGATGACAGTTGTGTTCACAGTTCACAGCCACAGTTGTGTTCAATGCCTCCAAGGCGCCACGTTAAGGCCATTATTATTTCTAGTACTGTTGTACGCGTCTATGGCTGTTAAGTTGGTCGAGTATTCGTTGTTGCAAACAGGAGAAAGAATAAGCTTAGGTACGATCAGTGATGACTACCCCGATCCTATTCTTTTGGAAGCGCAACAAAGCTCTCTGCTTTTCTGCATCTCTTGTTTCTTGTCTTGATCTCGAAGAATTTGACTTAATTTTCCGAGACAAGATTCGAGAAAATCTTGGTATTGTCTTGCTGTCCATCCCCTTGCAAGACCTTAAGTGTTAAAAGCTACTAGGGATGAAGCAGAACAGGAACACTGAAGTCGAATTATTCCACCAGACGTCGCCAGTGAATATTTGTTATAATGGTCACATTGTTGTCTTCTAGTTTAAGCTTTGTCCCAGTGTCCTCTATTTTCGACAGTGTGGCCGCTATAGCAGACGATATTTAGCAGCGCATTTCCTGGCGGAATAGTTTGTCTTCACTGCCCCCCACTAAAAAAGGCAAGTTCGCTGGTACTTATATCTATTCAAACACTGTGGAGGTCTCCAAGTAAAATAGAGAATTATGATGATGATTCATGTGTATCGAAAGTTTACACTTTAATCCAATCAAAAGAAAATCGAAAAAAAGAAATTAGACAGACCATCTCACAAGTATCCCGTATTCCCTTCTGCCACGTGTCTTTTACTATCCTCAAACCTCCACTTAAAAACCATAGACATAAGCACTTAGGCATAATGAGAAGAGTCACCGTGGAAAGTTATTGATGCTAATGAAAATTTCTCTCGTCGTAAGACCAATTCCGAGGATGATGTAGATTATGCTCTGGAGGAAATTAAGGACTCACCTGAGCTTTTATGGGTTAAAACATTCCTGATGACGAAACCTTTTCAGTCAGAAGTTTTCAACCTTTTCTGGTGATCGATTGTTCCACTGGTAGCGCGCAGTTTCGTCTCCCGCTATTCTCGACATTCGTGATCCGAATCTGCCCTCGAACGCGTTCGTTTAAATTCGAGAATCCTCGTTTTCGTTACAGCCCACGGCTCGAAAATAACACTAAAAATTATTTTTATTTTATTTATTTAATTTTTTTTTGGTTAAATTTTTCAGTTTTTTATTTAAGTAATTTATTTCGAATAGTTTTAGATAAAATCCGCGCATGTCGTGATAGTGGTCGTGCCGTTTAAGTAGAAGATGTGATTATTTAAAATAAGAAAAAAATTTTCTTTTTAGTATTCGGGGGTAATTCGCAGACATGTTGTTATTGTTGTTTTTTTTGTCATCCTAACCCGTTTCGAACTCTGCGGGATAAAGTGAATAATGGTGAGAAAGGGCATCATGGCCAAGATATATATATATACACTTTTGCTTTCGTTTTAGTTTTGTAACTTTTCGTGAAACTTTTTTGTTTTCCTATTTTCGTTCCCCTTTGCCTCCCCCCCTTCCATGTCGTTTTCCTGCCCCCGGCGCCTCATTGAACGTGTTTTTCGGATTTTACCGATGTAAATTTAGTGCAGTGGTTAGTTTTTCTCTTATTTTGTTGTATTAAATAATACAGAAACACGCGAAGGAAAGTGCTTTAAGTGATGGTACCAGAATATAAAAAGTTTAAATTTGTTTAGTCGTCTGATTGATTTCTCCAATGGTGGATTCGAAGCGGAAGCGTGCATGAAAATGCTGTAGCCCGAGATCCGTTTCCTTGTTTTATGCATCTATTTAATTTTTTTATTAACCGGCAAAATGTCGTTTTTCTGATTTATTAATTAATCCCGTATGCGGTCGAGCTTGCTGGAAAATGTTTTTCATTTTTTTTATAAAGGAAAAATGGAGAAGTGCTCTCTTTATAAAATCCCGTCTGATACAATTGAAGATAAAGAAATAGTTGATTAGGGTCGATCTGGAACGTTTCCAAAGTCGCTTCTTTTGGCCTAATTCTTTGAGAAAAGGAGAAAGTTTCGTACTAATTCCGAGACCGCCCTTCTTTTTCCAATTGAGCTTTTTAAATAAATGGAATTTTTTGTTCCGCGTTTTTTTATTGTGGGATCTTTTCTTTTTTACCTTGTTTTTTAGCTGAAGGTGGGAGTTAACCTGTTGAAGGATGAGTTAATTTATCAAGGGAAAGTTTTCTGTTCCCATTTATGAAAATGATTATAGAACTAATCAATAAAGCTCTCTCTCATTTTTTAAGACGTGTCACTTGAATTTGTCGTGTCTTGGACATTAAGATGTCTAATATACGAATACCCTTCATCGTGGTTAATCTCCGTATTGGATTAATTTTCCAAAAACGTTTTAATCCGTTTTCAGGGGGCTGGAGGATATTTGACATTAAACGCTTTTCATGGTGTTGAATTGCTTTTGGGTTTTGCATTAAGCTTAGAAGGAAAAGGCTTTTGAGAGAAATTTTTTCAACGCGAGGGTTTTTTTTATACCGTGAGAAATATCGACAGCTAAACTTTTCTATATTCTCTTTTAGTAATTAATTAGAGTAGGTTTTTTTTTTTTTTAGAAAAGTTGAAAGTTTTTAGGAAACTTAAGGTGACCGATTTAATTTTGCCTGTAACTTTATATAAAAGTTTGGCTGAATGCTTTTGAAGAATTTTCTTGCTTGGCGTTTTGGGTATTGACTTGAGGAATCAAAGTTTAGTGGTTTGAAGTTCTCGCTAGGCATGTGAGGACGTGTGGGTTTAAGTGCCACTCGACGTAGACTTGAAATATAGAAATTTAGAGAAATGTTAAAAGTCGTTTTGATGAAAATTTAGTGGAGTGGTGAAAGCTTGTTGTTTAAATTGTGAGGGGAAGATTTCATAGTTCTTGACCTAGACAACATTTAAGAATTCAATAACCGTAAATATATTATGTAAGCAGAATAAATAATAATAGTTTGTAACTTAGGTTACAGCTAGCCAAGGCTAAATTTTGCCAAAAAATTGTCGAGTTTATTGATTTGATGTCTTCCTTGAGCTTGTGCAAAAAATCTAAGAAAAATAATGTGTTTGTCATAATACAGGATGGGTGCAGCTGGTTCAGTAGTTTTTTTTACGATCTACGATAAGATAAAGCTAAATTATGACAAAATCTTAAATTCTTTTAATTTTTTTCCACATTTTCTGTAACGTTTAGCACTGCAGTTTGTTATTTCAGCCAATAGCATAGGAATTTCTGAATTTTTAATCAGATTTTTTTCGTGTCTAATATTGGTGCATTTACCACGCACACACTAAGGAACTTAATGATTGGAGTTAAGTCGATAAAAGAATTGCAAATCTTTTCAGAAGTAATAATAATGCTAAGGATGAATGCTTTTTTTGCTATATATGACAACTAAAGGTCAAAACTTTACATTTTTCTTCTTCATTGTGATTCAGTAAAGTTCTACGAGTCGAAACTTCTTTTCTCAGGGATAAAAATTGGCAGGGAATGAGATGATTATTTTGTTACTAAAGTTTGCTCGGCAAGAAGTTATGTGACTTGGTGGGATTTTAACATTGTGGGATCGTGATCTTGTGCTTTGTGATTTTTAACTGTCTTGGAAATTCCTATGCCTTCCATTGTGGGCCCCCCAGTGTAGCCTACGTCTATTCACGAGACTCCTTGGAAGGCGTAGAAGTTTGGTATTTATTTTTCCTATGGAAATTTGGTTTACCATAATCATCCAAATTTTGTTCTGGGTTGGAAATCTCTCCACTTTTGAAAATTCCACTCTTGGGGAAATTTTCTGTCACTTCAAGTAAGCCCAGTATAACCTTAATTGGGATCACAAAACTCGTAAAACAGGTCCGTAGCCAGAGGGGGGCCGGGGGGCTCGAACCTTGGGCCCCCCATGGAAAATTTTTTGGCCCCCTTATCCTTCATGTTTTAAGGGGTCATTTGGAGTCCCTCCTAGTAGATTTTGTGCCCCTCGTAACATGGTTCTCTGGCTACGGGCCTGCCGTAAAAAGGCATAGGAGCAAGATCTCTAATTTTTCAGTAGAAACAGCTTGCCATGATCATCAACTTTGATTTTTTCCAAAGGATCCACTTTTTAGGCAGATTTTTTCTCAATCTGGCATACAATCAATTCATAGACTTATAAAGAAGCGCAGAAGAAAGGTCCCTAATTTTTGAAGTGGACTTTGGCAAACTTGAATCAAACTTGTTGACTTGGCGAACACTTGCCGGTTCTGTTTGTTCCACTTACCGCAACCTGTACATACAATTATTGCAGAGGACAAGTAAATGGGAAACTGAGACAACCTTGTCATGAAACCCAATATCCTCTTTTAAGACTTCTCAACACACTTATCTACTGTTGGCGCCAAAAAAAATAGGCTGTAAGTTATTCTAGAAAAATTCTTTACTCTTTTATTTAAATTGAACCATGCTGCAGCATGAACATTTTGAGGACTCAATTTTCTTAGCTAGCATTTACCTTAGTTTTTTTTTTTTTGCTGTAGCCAGCAGAGTTTCTAAATCTGAAAACAAACTAGCAACCGTAAAACAAAATAAGAAAAACCTTTTTGGGGGGGGGGAAGGGAAAAAAAAAATCTCTCAACTATTTCTCGGACCCCTTTTTCCCACAATATAACTGTAGACGTGTAACTTTGGTTAATCCCGAACGGATTTTGTCCGCTACGGACTTTTCACAAAGCTCTTTCACATGGAGTTAAAACAATATACTTGTATACGGATTTATGCCTCTTTCATAAAGGCGTAACGAAACGAGATTAGATTTTACTCCCAAGCCCGTTTTCTGTGTGTTATTATGAGGTTATGTTATTGTCGATAGCACAAGTGTCTGAAGAGTTTAATTAATAATTCAGGTCGTGGGAAGTTTCAGTAAAATTGATTCATCCCAAATTTGATTTTAAAGAGGGTTAAGTTTACTACTAAAAATTTTATATTTGAGCAAAAGAGGAAAAACTGAAAAAAAAAAAAAAAACGAACCGGTGTTTTGTGTTTTTAAAAAAAACAGTTCAGAGTCAGTCGGTTACGCTGCGTTTCCGCTTTGACATATTGTTCCGTTTTCAATGAGTTTTTGTTTGCTTTTCAAACTGAGTTTAATTTAGCGATTTTTTTCCGCCCGGAATTTTCCTTGTTCTGGAATTAGGTGCTCTTTAAAAAAGGATACCAACGGAAAATCGCCCTGGCTATAAATCGGCTGATATTTTGACAGGTGATGCGCTCTCTCTCGCCCCATTCAGAGGGAATTTTAGTTCTCGACCATCAATTTAGAAGTTGATGGCTAAAGTCCCGCTTAATGTCAGTCAAAAGTAAATTATTCGGAATTTCTCTGGACCTCCGGTTTTCAAAAGAGAGGGAAGAATGTTTTGTGCCACTGTCACAATTTTACATTAAGTCCCGTTGCCTTCATTTTCAGGGAAGTTCTTAGCTATCTCTCTCGAAATTATTCCAATGTAAATAAAAACGATCCCTTGAAAAGCAAGGGAAGCTTTTTTTGAAAAGCATCGGGGGAAAAAGCCTTATGCACTGATGAATCCATATCGGTTTGAAATAGAGGGAAATTCAACCCCTCATCCTTCCCCGGGTTTTCTCCTAATAGTTGCCAGCGTAATATTTGTTTTTTTTTACCTTGCTATCGATTCTCCCTATCCCCGGCATGATGAGGGGGTTATCTCTTTTCGTTTCTTTACAATCTCTGACACTTCACTCAGGTGCTGAAGTCGACCTCGTTTTCGTTATTAAGCATCTACTACTCGACTTCCTTTTCTTTTCCTTTTTTTTTTCTTCTCCACTTTTTTTTTATGAAAAAAGTTTCAAATTGGAAGGATTGAGTTTGATTTTTTTTCCCTCTTCTAGATTTTTTCCTTCTTCTTCTTCTTCTTAAGAGGTTTTGGCCGTTTGTTTTTTAGGTTACTAATTTTATATGGAAAGTTTTCACCGAGTTGTCGCCTTTTACTCGCACCCGGTTTTCCAAGCAGCTCCCATTTTATGAAATTTATAAAAGGGAAAATGGGAACTGTGTGGGAATAATAAATAAGTTTGATTTAAGCTTGAGTCTTTCGCCTTCAGCAATTTAATATTCAATTAGTGTTATTTTAGAATAATTAATCTTATAGAATATACCGGTCGGTAGCAAAAGCTCTGAGCGTTTTTGATTTTTATTCGCAGGGGAAAAGATTTTTAAAAAATTAATTTTTTGGTGAGGATTTTTAGTAATCGGTCAATTTTTAATGAAAAGATTAGTTTCTTTAATTAAATTTGATGGGGGAAGAGAAGATTTAAAATTTTGAGTTATTAATCAGGGATTGTGAAAGGCTTAAAATTTGCTGGTTGATTGCTTAATTTGTAAAAAAAAATTGGCAGAATATGTGAGAAAGTAGAAATCGGTGTTTGACGTCATAATGGCGTAGTCACAGTCTTACTGATAAAGTTTTGCAGCAACTTAGTCAGTTAATGGCAACATAACTTTCAAAGTAATATTTCGCAGCTCGTGCTTTCGACTTTTGATCGAAAGTGATTTATTACATTAAGCGTATTAAACATGAGAATTAACTGGGAGTTTGTATAGAGAGAACAAGGGAAATTGGGACAGGTAAAAAATGTAAGGAAAAAATTCGAATGTTGGCCAATTTTTTTAATACACACAAAATATGTTTTATTTTTCCCTTTAAAAACCATAGAATTTTGCATTTATTTTGAAAATTTTTTCGATACTTTATTTTGCTGATAAAGTTTTTTAAGGATTCTTTTAAATATTCGCCCTAGAAAAAATTGATTTGAGATAAAAAATTTATCAAAAGATTTGGTTGACCAGAAGAAATTCTCAAACGGTTTGGTTGAGAAGAAAAATTTCTCAAAAGATTTAGTCGACAAGAAAAATTTCTCAAAAGATTTAGTCGACAAGAAAAATTTCTCAAAAGATTTAGTCGACAAGAAAAATTTTGGAAAACTTGTTTGACTATAAAAATTCTGAAAAACTTGTTCGACTATAAAAATTCTGAAAAACTTGTTCGACTATAAAAATTCTGAAAAACTTGTTTGACTATAAGAATTCTGAAAAACTTGTTCGACTATAAAAATTCTGAACAAATTTGCTGAAAGCCAGAAAATCTAAAAATAATGAAATTTAGCTTGAAAATATTTTTGATTTTAGTAAGTTACTGTAAAGTCATTGCCCCCTCAGAAGACCATTATGAAATCTGGAAAAGAATCGACTTTAATCTCTTTCCACGTAAAACTGCTTAGTCTATATCTGCAGGTTTTTTGCATACCACGTGGTGAAAATTCTAAAAATTTCCTCTAGGCTCTAGTTGTCAATTAAGCTTCAAAAGCGTTTGTGTCTCCCAAACCTCTTCTTGTTATACTCTATGCCTTGAGATGTAAAATGCCAACATTATAAAACCAAGATGGCGGCCACCCACGTGCCTCATCTGAAACTACTCTCTCTCATCCTCTCAAAAAAAATTTTTTTAGAATCCTTTTATAAAGCTTTCCGAAATAATGGCTTGTTAAAAGTACCGCAGGTGCTTATTATAGATGTGATAATTTTAAATAGACTTGTGACTACAAAGTAGCCACGTGTTAGCGTGTCGCGTGATAAAATGCCATAATTTCATCGAATAATTATTTTATAACGATTTCTTCTGTAACTTAACAATCGCTTTGGTGTTTTTTTTTCCTATACAACTTTTTTAATTTTTCACTCTCGTTTTAATATCGCTTAAATAAATTATTACAAATCACCAAAAATTTTTGAAAATGCGCCAAAAAAAATTAATCCTCTAATTTTTTTTCCGAAAAAAAATATTTATGATTCAAAATCGTCTCTCAACTTGCCGTAAATTGCTATAAAATTAAGTTATTAAGTTATTTAAGCTAACCACTGCCAAAAATAATTAAAGTGTAATTAATTTTCACTTAATATTCAAAGACGCTATGAAAAATTTCGCAAAGTTAAGATCCGAAACACGCGATTTCATTTTTATTATTTTTTTTTTCGAACAGTGCCATCTTTTGAGGTGAAATGATGAACAAATTTAACATCGATGTTACGATGTGACATCGGCTAGACATTTATTAAAAATAATAAAAAATGTTATGTAGATTGATAATAAATTAATAATAAAAAACGGGAAAAAGAAAATGGCGGAAACGAATATTGCGCAGGTGAGTTCGAAAAATTCCTATTTTATTATCATCGTTTATTTTTTTTTTCTTTCTCTCTTTCTCTCTGACCTCATGCGGAACTGTCATTTTTTTTTTTTTCGGTGAAAACTCTCCCGGAAAAAAAAGTTTCCGACGTCTCTTCGATGAGAAAGTCATAAAACTTCCGAAAGCCCTCAGAAAAGTCAACATTCACCGAAAATGTTTTCTGTCTTGTTTTTGAAGTAGAAAGCGGAAGATTGAAAGATAACAAATGGAACCGAGTTTCGCGTGTTGTATTTATTGGATTCTTCCTCCGGATGATAGCATTTCAACTGGAAAGGCTTCGTTTCCTTCTTATTTATCCTCCGTTGCAGAAAACTTAATTCCAGCTGTTCTCATACAAGAGAACCGCACCAAACCACCCGAAAAGAAAAAAAAAAATTGAACGAAATCATTTTTTTGCGCGCTTTTCCGGAAAATGAACTTTTTCAATCGCTCCCTCTTTTTTTTTATTTCTTCTTTTTATTTCCCTCGGATTTATAGAAATAAAAAAATTTTTTTTTTTTGAAGGAAAAAATGAGGGCGAGCCGACCTGAAGCTAAACCGAAAGTCTTTGGGATAGTTTTCTTTCCTGCTAAAATAATACAAGTTTTAAGCTCGTATATTAAAATGAAGTGACCCGAGGATATTTTATGTAATATTGCGACGATTTTAGATTCCCCCCCTCCCCAACGTTCTTCAATTTTCTGGAGTATACACGTTGGCGTTTTGAATAACACTTTTAACATGGTTTTTTTTGCTCTCTCGTTCTTTGCTAAGAGCTCTCGACGAGTTAATCAATTATGACAATTAAGTTTTCCGCGAGTTTTTATTATTACATTAACATTTTTTTTGTCGGGGAAAGCGAGAAGGTTTTAGAGGAGAAAAGGTTACGTCAATCCGGTGCATAGAAGAGCAAATGTAGTTTTTTTTTTTTTTTTTGAGAAGAAATCGAAAAAGTCAATAAAATAAAATAAAATGAAATACAAATAAACTGGAGAAATGAAAATCAGTCAGGGGGAAAAATAAATAAAATAATAAAGGTGGAGGGAAGGAGAGAAAGAAAAAATTTTGCGATATAAAAACACCATCATTTTGATGTTGGGAAAAGGTTTTTGAAAAGGCAGGTTTGGCAGACTGCCTTTCAATGTTTCATTTTATCCAATCAAATATGATTTTTTTTTTTGAAAGAATGACGTCCAAGTGGCCCATCAAAGATTTTGCTTTTTTCCTCCATTCGTTTTTAATTGAATTTTTTTTGGTGGAAAAGAAAAGTAAATATATGAATTTATGATTGTTTATGTGAAATTTAAAGGATTGGGATTTTGTGATGAATGTAGACATCATTTTCGCGAATCGAAATTGTTTCTGTAACATTTTTAGTCGAGGATTCCTGGTTTTTAAACTTCAGCAGTTTTGCCCTTTATTTTCGGAAATTCAGATTAGTTTTCTTTTAAAAATTTCCAAATCAAACGCAATCAGTCATGGTGCCATTTAGAGAGCCTGAAAGGAGAGAGTCGCTAACTTAGTTAACTGCTTTTTGATTAGCTGTGACCGAACGTAAGTTAAGTACGGAGCAGCAGAAGACGTCTGACGTTACCGCCAATTAGATTGAAAGAAATTTGGTCACTGCTAACCAGTATTTTAACTGAATGGCGAGTTGGGGTCAACCTGTGCAGTAGAGATGGAACCTTGTAATATCGAGGTTGCTATTTCCATCTGGAATTTGACTTAAGTTATTGTAAACCATCATCAAATCAGTGAGAAACTTTCAGATTCGGAATTCTAAGAGATCAACTTCACAACCAATGTTCAACTTACAGTCCTAAGTCCAGTGACATTAGCCCAACTCCTTTTTTGGAGTCTTATAAATCAAGCCCAACCAAGATTGGGACCAGTTTTGAGTATAAAAATTTTTCTCAGATTTTAATTCCGTGAAATTTTAGGGCCAAAATCAGTTAATCACTTAATTAACTTCTTGGGACTTTTTCTTCAGGAAAAATCTGCAGTAGATATCTTTTGCGACTAAATGTTGGACAGGAAAACGGTGTTTTCTTCTTCTTTAAATGCCCGCTCCTCGTCGGAGATTGGCGATCATCATGGCGATCCTAACTTTGGAAGCTGCCGAACGAAAAAGGGATACTGAATTTTAACCGTACCAAGTCTCTTAGATTCTGGAGCCAGGATGTTTTCCTCCGACCCGGTCTACGCCTGCCCTCAATCTTCTCCTCCATCACCAGCTGCAGAAGGCGATATTTCCCGTTACGAATAATATGGCCGAAATATTCAAGTCTTCGCCGCTTGATCTCGAAGAGCACCTCCATCTCCTTCCTCATACGATTCAAGACTTCGACATTGCTTACTCGTGCGGTCCACGGAATTCGTAACATGCGGCGATATATCCACATTTCAAAAGCCGCCAGCCTCTTTATGATAAAACGGTACTAACATCTCTAAAAGTCTTTTAGACGTTTTCTCTTGTGCTTTTTGGGCAAGCCATAAAATCGTGGCAGCAGAAGCGAATATATCGCGATAATCACTGCCCGATGCGTCAAAACGAAAGCACTCACAACTCACGAACAGACAGATTGACAGCCAAACATCAACCTTTTTTCCTGTTCTACTCGTCTTTCCACCTTAAAAACCTGACATTTGAAATTCTGCTTCCATCACAATAGTTTCTCACTTTTACAATCGGTCGAAAGTAAAAAAAAGGGTAGGAATAATATAACGATGGAGACATTTTGATGGAGATAAAATTGCTTCATTCGCCAGACGGTATCTATCGAGTTTGAAAGGTGAGAAATGGAAAAGGTGTAAGGGAAAGTTGCGAAAAACAATTTATCTGACCATTTTCGCAGGATGGAAATCGAAAAAAAAAGCACTTGATGGAATACATTCCAGCGGTTCTGGCTTCCATTTTTTTTTTATCATCACCATCCCCTCTTGGAAGTTACTTTCCAAATAAATACGTGGCTAATCTTAACGTCGCCATTTTTCCCTCGACTAAAATCAAGATATGAAAATTTTTTGCTCTCGCATCGAAATTAAAAAAAATTTTCTTCCTACGGCACGTGTTTTCAGGATCAACCATCAAAAAAATACAGAACTTTACAAGCACGAAGTACAAAAACGGGGGGGGAAAAAAGGAACACATTTCCTATTCAACACTGAGACTCAAAAAATGTTGCCAACTTTCCTAATTTACGATCTTCCCAGTTTGTTTTTCGATTACATGAAAACTTTTTTTTTATTTTCTTCAATGCTTGGCAAATGATTCCTAGCGTGCTGGAAAACATCGAATCTTTCAGGAACTTTTTCTCTTAATATTAAGCTAAACCAGAAATGGGTTTAGCAAAAACCGAAGCACGTATGAAAAAAAAAAATTCATGTCAATGGTGCTGACAGGATATTGACAATCAAGTGGAGGTTTTGCCGCAGGTTTTTCGGATAACGTTTTGAATGAGCATGGTTTTTAATTTTTTTTGAAAGAAAAAAACGTCACCGCTGTAATATATTAGTTAGATTAATAAAATAAATAAATAATGAATGAAATTAAATGTGGCCAGTAATGTGTAAATATGTTTACAAGACCGTGGTTTATCGTTTTGTTTTAGTTTGAGATCTCGGAAAAGGGAAACAAGAACTTTCCGAATTTTTGTTTTTGAAATTATTCGCTATAACTTTGTAAAGGGTTTGTTAACAAAGTTTTAACTGTATAAACTAGCCCTTACTTTCCGTAAGTTTGGCAATTTTCAATTCGAAGATTAATTAAGAAAAATAAATTAAGTTTGGTTTTTGTTCAATTAAAAATATTTGGAGGTTATTAAAAAATGTTTTTTATTTTTTTTGGAATATTTAAGAAAACGTTTTTAGATTTTTATAACTTTTGGAAAGGCGCAATAAAAATTTTCAGCTGTATGGAGTCGTACAGCAATTAACCGACTGATTGACTCATGGAAAAAAGAGAGATAGGCTATGTCGTGCTCCTTTCTCCCACTGGATAGGCAATCTCAATTCCTCACTTATTCTTAGCTTATGCAGAAGTAAATTTCAGGCGCAGGTTATGCAAGATCAACTTTGGGTCTCGATTATATAAGCTAAATATAGGTTTTAGATTCGTGACGTCACAAGCTACGTCACGAGCACTTTGCCTATTCATGAACATTCCTTTAGCTTATGCTGGCATGTGTTCATGATGGAAATCACTAACTCTGGCAAATCAAACGCTCTTCATTCAATTTTTATTAAAGCCACAGATTAAATACTGTCTCATCTGGTTTTATCTTGCTTGCAAGACAATAAATCCTGTTAAAAAAGATTTTTGTCCGTTTAAAAAGCTGTAGGCGTCCAACCCGCCTACGGGGCTGATAAAAGAAAAAACACTCATTTAGCAAGAAAATTTCTCAAGCATGGGCAGCCACCTCAATCGTCCACTCACTTTTTTTTATCCCTTTTATTATTAGCCATTATAACGTTCTCCTTTTTTTTTTTTTTTAATTTTTTCAGGTTATAGCTTTCATCTGCGGGATGATAGTGATAATACTCATGATTATGGCTCTGGCTTCGTCTGATTGGCTCATGGCTGCTGGATGGCGTCAGGGACTATTCGCACATTGTATAGGAGAAAACGCTCCCACACCATTGCCTTTCAACGTAGTCGATCCACCGGATTGCTACCAGGCTAGGGATGTTGGTGAGTCGCCAAATTCGATTCCAATTTTTTCATCATTAACCTTTTTGGCGTTAAAATGAGAAAGAGAAAAACTTTCTTTTTCCATTCTTTTCTTTCTTTTCCATCCTTTTTCCTCTTTCAATTCTGGGCTGCTCTTTTCTCTCCTTTCCCCTTTCCTCTTCAACTCTCGCTCTCATTCCATTTTTTTTGATTCATTTATAACAAGTGAAAAGCGATTTCCACCATCTTTGGTTTTATTATGAGTTGAGTTTAAGTACTCTTGGATTCATTTTTTTTTTTTTTTTTAGTTGAGGATGGAAAGGGAAAGGGAGTCGGGGAGATCGCTTTCTAGAGTTAAATGTCGTTTTTATTGCTTAAAAGCAACGAAGTGTCAAAAAAAATGGAAGGGGGAGGAATGAGCGTCATGTTTAGTTGTCATTCGAAATCTCTGCATTTAAGAAGCTTTTGAAGAATTATATTTTTCCTTTTTTTTTTGTATTTATTTTTATTTTAATGGAATTAATGAAAATTACGGAAGTCGGAAAGTTGTTCGGGGATTAAAATAACGATGTGTTAATGGCTGTAATTTGTTTCGGTAATTTTTACGGTAAATTTAGCCGAAATTAAAAGCTTTTGACAGGCAATTGTACAGAGTTCTTAATTAGGATAAATTTAAATACGGAGTGTATTAGAAAGGTTTAAAATGAAATTATGAAAGAGCGTTCATTTTCATTTTAACGCTGGAAAGATTTCTATTTTGTTAGCAGGAGTAACATTTATTCAAAAAAAATTTAGCAGTAAAGTGCTTAGTGACCAGGTTAGGTTAAATTTTTTGGGAAGGAGTTAAAAAACTAAAATAAAATTGGTTTTAATTTTAATAATGAAAAGCTTCTGTGTGCAAGTTTCAGTTGGAGACATTTAATTAAAAGAGACTAGCAAACGAGCGTCTTCTGCTGTAATGGCGGCTCGCACGAGGAAGTTTATACTAAATGAAGTTTTAACTTGCTAGGGAGCGAAATTTAAATTGGAAACAAGGATTCTAGAAATCAAGATATAAGATTCTGTGAAATTGATGATGTCATCGATACCTTTTCTTCTGGATAAGCTCAATATTTAACTTTATAAGTAGAGAATGGCGCCTATAACATCATCAATTAAATTCAGAGAACCTCAGCTCTTTAAGGCAATGGTTGTCATATAATCCTTGTCTAGTTTCAATAATTCTCATGAGAACATGCTCTTAATGCAAAATACATTAGGAGCATTGCTTCCTGCTTTAACCAGGTTAGGTTAATTTTATTATTATTAAAATGAACGACAATTAACATGGCGTTACATTTAAGTGTATTTTATCCACATCTCATTTTTTCGTTTTTCAGGTTCACTTATCTGTCCCAAATCTCCCTGGTTTTGATTTTCCAACCTTAACCTAAATCCCGCTCAAAAAAGATCAAGAGAACCCCGGACTACGAAACTAATCTAAACGAGTAAGGAATTAAAACCTTTTTCCGTCTTTATTGCTTCCGAATGACAAATCCAGAATCAACGCTACAAATTTCCAAGTATCCATTTAAAATTTTCAAAAGTATCCCAACACTTTTTAATGTAAAACAAACCGAACCGCTTTTGATTGCTCTTTCGTTCAAAATCTACTCCTGACCAAAAAGGTGCTTTAATAAAAAAATCCTCTTGAAAATTATTTTCTTTTCACGATTTAACTCAATCTCTCATTAAGGATGAATTATCCCCCGGAAACATCCTCCTCGACAATCTTAAACCACACATTCACCTACCTTATTACTAACAGCGAAGTGTATCCATCCATTTGGGATTTTGCGGGCTTCAATAATGAGAAACGTGCCTATTGACATTACCACAACTCTAAATGCTGGCTTCGTCTGTAAAGAGAATTCTCCGGTAATCCTCCCCCCGTTTCCCCATCACGTGTAATCCTTCATTTCTTGATGACTCTAAAAATAAATTTTGCCAATATGATGAAGCACTAAAGCTAAAAACACACTCCCCCTTTAATTTGTTAATTTTCGCTGAAAGGAGAGGATGCATTTTAGTTTTATCCTTTATCCGCTTTTAGTAACCGCATTTTCCGTCTGAAATTTTAAAATGTATATTCCTTAAGATGGAAGAAAAGCAGAGGAAATAAACCGGTGTAACTGGTATAAAAAGATCTGATATGAAAATTTTCTGTAGCGGAAGCAATAATATTCATACCTTACTATCAGCAATAAAATTGTGAGATACGGAATTCATTTATTCTTATGAATAGAATGAAACCGTAATAATAATAATACAGCATGTAATTTTATTTTTTTCTTGGTATGATTTCAGCTTATATCAGAGCAGCAGCAGCTCTATGCATCATCACATTAATAACTGATATCATTGCAACAATACTGACCGGATTGGGTCTTAGAAGCAGCGATCACAGAAGAAAGTATAAATATTACAGAGTCGCAGTATATGTAATGATTTTATCATGTAAGTATTAGTTCTTGTTTGGTAACGATTTAAAATGGTGCTACATTGAACCGTAGCCCATATCTTTCATTGTAATTTGTTTCAAGCATTCGCTTTACTTGAATGATGTATGTTTTCAGCCAAGTAAATTCACTCTAATAGATTTATTCTCAAAATTTTCACCTAAAAGAAATGAGATGTTTTTTGTTAAATTTCTAACCTAGATTGGTTATGAATTTAAATTGTTGATGTAACCCAACCAGATTAATAAAAAATCATCACTAAGTTAAGTTTCTTTGACAAATTAAAAAACGTTTTCATAAGTTCACATTTCAGAAATAAAGTTTACTTCTGAAGATTTCTGTTCTGAATTCTAATTTAGTTTAAAAAAAATATCCGAGGAATTGAATTCGGATTAAAGAAATCTTTTGTTTATTTTTTTATTATTTGCTTTCTGTTTGCGCTTGCGCAGTCGCAGTCGCAGTTCGCGTTGCGCGCAGTGCTTAGTGCAGCAGCTTAGTCTGCTTGTAACGTGATCACTGATCATCACTGTTGACGAGTTATTTCTTTTTTGTTGTTTTTATTTCTATTCGTGATTTAGTGAAAAGGTGCAATATTTTAATACTTTAATACTTATTTCAGTTTTTTCCCCTTTTTACAAGTCCAATTAAGTTTGCTGGTAGATTTTCTTTATAATTCTTATGAAACGTGTCTAACCAAATAAGGTTATAATTATAATTCCGGACGGGAAGTTTTCAACCTGGACTTTTAGTAAAAATCATGTTGTTACATTCAAGCTTCTTGTTTTAAAAAATAAAACCAAATAGTGTAATCGAGCTTTTAGTGTTTATAAATTGAACTTCCGCTAAATAAAGTTTTATTCAAGTGTAAGATTGATTTTCATAAGGAATTTAAATTCAGTGGCTGAAAACGTACATTCAGATATGAGTGTCTAAATAAAAATTAATTGTAGCCAATATTATCTACATGAAACGAAGCTCTTACATATTGTACTTTGAATGGGTGACTTTTCGAGACATTAATTTTTATCTCAGTCTATCTAGAACGAATCTGAATTTGCTTTTAGCTTTTGTTTAGATACATTTCTAAGGTTTCTTTTTATTATTGCATACTTATTCAAACATCTTTACTGGCGTTCAGAACAAACATCTATTTTAAACATTTTACTTGATATTTAAAAGCAAAGCCATCCTTTTTTCAATAAGGTTTTTTTCATTTTTTCTGGCATTAATTTTTTTTAAATTTTATTTTTCAGTGATATCGGTCCTAATTGCCCTAGTCGTCTACCCCGTTTGCTTCGTTGCGGAATTAAACGAAGGAAACCGAACAGTTTGGGAATTCGGCTGGGCGTACGGCGTCGGATGGGGCGCCGCCATCTTCCTCTTCGGAGCCGTCATCCTCCTTCTATGCGACAAGGAATCAGAGGAGATTTATTACAAGGAGAGGAAGATCGTTCACGAAAACGAGAACACGCGAGCCTAGTGCTCGAGGTCCCTGCCCGATGTTGTTCTTTGAGATTGAATGTTGAATGTTGAATGGCTGTCGGAGACTTTGCATCCCTCTCGAACATTTTATACAACGAAAAATACTTTTTTTGTTTGACGTTTGTTAAATTTTTTTTGTTTGTTAAAACGTATCGGATGAACCGCAACGTGAGTGGGAGATGATTTAAAAATAATATAGGTTATCAAGGGATATCGGATGGGGTTACGCCTCGGATGCCATGTGACGGATGATATGAAAATTTAATTTGGAGTAGTAATCGTTCAAACCTGATTAGAGAGAATAAAATGGGATGAATTTGAACGAGTGGAAAGAATATCTATTTAGTAGCGGAATGTTTAACGTTCCGCGTCGTTATTTTTCTTTTTTTTTGTTTCACCCCTTGTTTCGTTTGTTTTTAATTGAAAATAGTTTGGATTTGTTAAAAAAAAAAGGGATTTGGGAAGTTTCGGGATTTGTAAGGATTTAGTGAAAGTTTTATAGAAAATCGATATTGATGTTTTGGGTTTTTTAGTGATTGGGATTTGTCTGTAGAATAAGGATAATTAATATTACATTAAATTTTATGAGGAATGGAATTGAGCAACATGAAAGATTTTTTAAAAAGGGAGCTGGAGTTTGCTGTTTTGCAAAATTAAGTTTATAAAAATAAGATCAGCAGTCGAATAACTATTAAAAATTTGAAGAAATATTTTTTTTGATCAGAAAAAATTCTGAAAAAAATTTTTGACTATGGGAAAACTCAATAAATAATTCTTGGCTAAAACAAGCATTTTTAGATTAGGAAAAATTTTTTGAATCTGAAAAAGAGAACTTCAGCTAAAATTTTTTGAACAAGAAATTTTCTGGGAATTTGGTTTTTGATAAAAAAAAGTTGAAAATGCATTTTTTGATCAGAATAAATTCTGGAAAAATTATTCTCAATCAGTTGACTTTTCGAAACAAATTTTTGGATTAAAAGAATTTCTTAAAAAAAATTTCTTGAACAAAAAAAGTGATAAAAAACTAGTTTTTCGATAAAAATAGTTTTTGCTAAAATATTTTTTAGCCAAATACAGTGCCACAAAAATATTTTGAGTCTGGTTTTAATTTTTCTTCTGAATTTTTCTGATCAAATTAATAAATAAAATTAATATTTACTTTACTAATCTCGAAACTTTCGAAAAAATCGTTAATCTAATCGAATTTAGGGCTCGGCGAACCCTTAACGCCCCATTTTGAAAAAACAAACAAATGATTTCGGGCATGGGATGCAAAGAAGCCATTAATTTTCGCCAATTTGTAAATGTTAGACTCGAGTGACTGTTGTTACGAATGTAAATAATGTTTATATATAATTTAAGCATGATGTAATCGCGTGATCTGAAATTTTTTTATTTATTCAAATTTGATTTTTTTTTGTAATTAATTTAATTCGATCTGATTTTTTTATGATTAGTTAAGTTCCTAAAAAAAAGAATCATCTCAGTTTGTTTTATTTAAAATTTTTATTTCCATTCTGAGTAGATTTTTTTAAACTAATTTAGTCAAGAGAAATGATTTGACTTTTGAAATTGGAAGTGGATAATTTCGAGAAAGAAAAAGTAACGACGCCAGGAAATAAAAAAGTAGCCAGTTTCACAAAAAGTGAAAGAAGAATTACTCAGGCTAAAAACTTTGGCTTCGTTGCTGAACTTAAACCCGCCATTGTTTTTTTTTCTTTCTCGGAATCATCTTTTATTACGGTTTTTTTGTCTTTATTGTACAAATTAAAAATTATATTAAAGAGAGTAAAATGAAATGCTTCGTATTTATATAGGGACGGATTGTTTAGTTTCGTTTAAGTTATTTTTTAATTTGGAAATACAACAGTTGTTAATTACGCGAAAAAAAACTTTTTTTTGCAAGTTTTTTTTCCGGCATTTAATTTTTTTTCTTTTCGTTTTTTGAAAATGGATGAATGCATTATAACAGAATAATTGAAATCTTAAAAAATGCTTTCTTTCCAAAAAAGTAAAAATATATCTTGGAATTGACTTAGTTCTGTATTTCGGAATTGAAATAACCGAATGTTGATTAGATGAACGAATCAACACGGGCAGGTTAAATTAGATGGAAAATCTTTTTAATGTAAAATAACGTTTTATATGGATTTGACGCTCACATAGCATTAAAACAAAAAAAAAGGAAAAAAAAATAATAACGTCTTATGACGATTACTCATTGTCGATTAGGATCTCCTCGATCACTTTTTTTCTTTTTTTTTTTCCTTTTGATAAATCAGTCGCTTTTATTTTAGTTTCCACGTTGATTTTTAAATCTTTTGGGCATAAAAAAAATTAATTGCCATTTTTTAAAGTAGTCATAACCTAAAATGGTTTAAAAATTAACGATTTAAAAAAAAATTTCATTAGCTGTCGAAAATCGAAATGTGATCAAATTAATTTCCTTTTTTCTCATAAAGCTCATCTTGTTTCGTCATTGCGCACAATTTTGTAAAACCTTAAAATATTCAAACCGTCTTCCGTTATGCTTTAAAAAAAAATAAACAAAAGAATTTTCACGGGAAAAGCAAAATGGCCGCTTAATTGCCATCTTTTGAAATATTTATCTGCTGCCACGATTTTTTTTTAATTGCCGGAAAATTAAATTGTTTATATTAGGCGCAGTGATGATAAAGTGAAGCTCTTTTTTTTTTAAACTAAATGGCAGCTTTGACAAATTATGAAATGATAAAATAACGAAAATTATTTTTAATTTAATTTATAAAAATACATTTTTTACCAATTCTTATTAAGACTTTAAGCAAACTCTTATCATATCGAATAGTAAATTTATATAAATACGATTTAGTATAAATCATTGTTATTTTCAGGTACAGGGTGTCCGAAGAAAAAGGAATTTTGTACAGTAGGGAAAAAAATTTAATTCGATGATTATTTTACAAAGATGATTTTTAACCAAAGAGATAATTCAATAAAAAAACAGGATCTCAAGTCTTTTGGAAGAATGCTCATCGATTGAATTTTTTTTTGTTTGTTTGACGTTAAATTCGTTCACCCTTAATTAAGTTTTTGTAATAAGATGAGAAATAATAGCAGAAGGCAATTAAATCATTTAAAAAAATAAGCTTACTTCACTCCATAACAAAGCAAGCTTGCATGGACCTAGTCATCTTCAGTAAGCTACTTTTTCAGATTAGTTTTTTATTTACATTTTAATCTTTTAATCGCTGTCATCATTAATTATTTTTTTTTTTTACAAAAATCTATTAATGTATAATGCTCGGAGTTTATTTTTTTATTTCGGTCCTAGTTAATTCTAGGGTGTCTCTTTTTTTTCTTAAGCATTTTTTCTCGCTCCTAATTTATTGTTTTTATGTAAAATGAAAATTTTAAAACTGGATTGTTAAAACCGTGTACTCTAATATAATAAAAAAAATTAGAATTTTTTTAATATTGTATGCTTATTACTTTTTCCCCTGCCTCCTTCCTTCTTTAATTATCAGATGTAGGAAATAGCACATCTCAAATTCAACTCTAGAAAACAATAATTCGAGAAGCACTTTAAAATTTAAAAAAAATACTTGTTCAAATCCCTCTATTGGGAGTTCTGAATCTCTCAAAATACTAGTTTTTTGATATATTTCCACCTAATTTCCTTCCTAACCTTTGAAAATTAGGCGTTTTGAGCTTTAAACAATTGGGCGTTTTGAACAGTTAAGGATTGGGCGATCTGCCCTCTAGAAATACGGTATTTTTAATTAGGGAGCTTTTTTAAGAGCTTTTGGTTTTGATCGGTAGAGCTTACTGCCCTTGATCGAATGCTGCAAGAAACACCCCAAAAATCCTGCAGAAAATTCGAAAAAAGCGATTTTTAAATTTTTTTCATATGACTTGTATGAAATTTTATTCGAAAAAACCTTACATGAAAAATTCACTTTTTAAAAAAAAAAAGGTCTTTGGAAAATCGCGTTTTTTAAGCAGTTCCCGTGGGATTTCCGGGACTTTTATTGCATGGTCTGATAGAGGACATCCAGGGCTATCGTTTGAGACCAAAAGCCCCCCAAAGCTCCTTCAAATAACGGAGATTTTAATCGATTTCGGAAAAAGTGACTTTTTTGGGTTTTCCTTCCGTATGAGATGGGGAAAGCTTGGGAAAGCTCCAAACCTGGATTTTTGGATTCCTAAGGTCCTAACCAAAATCCATATATTTTTGTATTAAAACTTTTTGTAAAACAGCTCTAAAACGCACCGTTCTCGAGATATTTGCGATTTTAGGTTGTAGTAAATTTTCGTGGGGAAAAATGGATTTTTGGCTACAAACTGTGTTTGCGGCAGTTCCCGTAGGAATTTCGGGAATCCGATTGCAGCACTGGATAGAGGACGTCGAGATCGATCATTTAAGACCAAGAAAGCTCCCCAAAGTTCCCGATAAAAAGCCCATTTCATGAAATCCGAATAATTTAATTTTGGCCCAAAATGGCCGCTTTAAGCCAACTTTTGGGGGCTTTTTTGGGGTTCCGCCATTTGTTTAGACCCAAGGGACCCATTCCACCGGTTTTTGTCGAAATCCGGAAGGGTCGATGAAAAAGTCCAAAAAAAAGGTAAGGCTATAGTCTTTCCTTTTTTTCGATTTTCGACGAAAATTTGAAAATGGCGGAAACCGGCTAAATGGGTTTAGATGGGGCTGAAAACACGAAAAAAGCCAAAAAATTCGGGATTAAGCCCAAAATAAGCCCAAAAATGGCCTATGAAAGGCCTATTTTGGGCTTATTCCGGATTCTTTTGGTTTTTTTCGAAATTTTACGCCCAACTATACGCATTAAGCCGGTTTCCGCCACTTTCTAAAATCGTCGAAAATCGAAAATTGGCTTACGGAAGGCTAATTTTGAAAAAAGCGGGATCCGGCTAAATGGGTATAGTTTGGCCTAAAATTTCGAAAAAAACCAAAAAAATCCGGAATAAGCCCAAAATAGGCCTTTCATAGGCCATTTTTGGGCTTATTTTGGGCTTAATCCCGAATTTTTTGGCTTTTTTCGTGTTTTCAGCCCCATCTAAACCCATTTAGCCGGTTTCCGCCATTTTCAAATTTTCGTCGAAAATCGAAAAAAAGGAAAGACTATAGCCTTACCTTTTTTTTGGACTTTTTCATCGACCCTTCCGGATTTCGACAAAAACCGGTGGAATGGGTCCCTTGGGTCTAAACAAATGGCGGAACCCCAAAAAAGCCCCCAAAAGTTGGCTTAAAGCGGCCATTTTGGGCCAAAATTAAATTATTCGGATTTCATGAAATGGGCTTTTTATCGGGAACTTTGGGGAGCTTTCTTGGTCTTAAATGATCGATCTCGACGTCCTCTATCCAGTGCTGCAATCGGATTCCCGAAATTCCTACGGGAACTGCCGCAAACACAGTTTGTAGCCAAAAATCCATTTTTCCCCACGAAAATTTACTACAACCTAAAATCGCAAATATCTCGAGAACGGTGCGTTTTAGAGCTGTTTTACAAAAAGTTTTAATACAAAAATATATGGATTTTGGTTAGGACCTTAGGAATCCAAAAATCCAGGTTTGGAGCTTTCCCAAGCTTTCCCCATCTCATACGGAAGGAAAACCCAAAAAAGTCACTTTTTCCGAAATCGATTAAAATCTCCGTTATTTGAAGGAGCTTTGGGGGGCTTTTGGTCTCAAACGATAGCCCTGGATGTCCTCTATCAGACCATGCAATAAAAGTCCCGGAAATCCCACGGGAACTGCTTAAAAAACGCGATTTTCCAAAGACCTTTTTTTTTTTAAAAAGTGAATTTTTCATGTAAGGTTTTTTCGAATAAAATTTCATACAAGTCATATGAAAAAAATTTAAAAATCGCTTTTCTCGAATTTTCTGCAGGATTTTTGGGGTGTTTCTTGCAGCATTCGATCAAGGGCAGTAAGCTCTACCGATCAAAACCAAAAGCTCTTAAAAAGCTCCCTAATTAAAAATACCGTATTTCTAGAGGGCAGATCGCCCAATCCTTAACTGTTCAAAACGCCCAATTGTTTAAAGCTCAAAACGCCTAATTTTCAAAGGTTAGGAAGGAAATTAGGTGGAAATATATCAAAAAACCAGTATTTTGAATTATTATATTATATATTGTGAAATTATTATATTTTACAATAGCCACAACATATGCACAAGAAAGTTCTTATAAATAATTTATATATCAAATTATTTTAAACAAAATGTCACTGATCATTTTTAAATTGGCCAATCGCCAGGAAAATAAAAAAAAGCCATTTAAAAAAGCTAAACTTGTTCCCAAAAATATTTGCTCTAAATTACGTTAAGGACAGTAATTAAAATATTCATCAAACTGGTAAAACTAAACAAAAATGTGTGAAAACTCATTCAAAATGTCTCAAATTTTTGTAAAAAAAAAATAGTATGAGTAAAAATCTAAAACTTAACTAATTATTAATCAAAAAATGATAGGATCTTGATGATTGGTTCTGATGTCTTGATTGGTTCTGGTGAACTTTTGTTTTGATATTGTTTTATCAAGTTCGGATTGGATTAATTTTTGTTACCTGATTTTCGTTAAGGGCATTTAATGAGGATTTTTTTCCTCATTAACTGCCCTCAAAGGCAAATCATTTTTTCTGTTAACAAAAATCAATCCAATCTGAACTTGATAAAGACGATATCAAAACAAAAGTTCAAGTAAAAACTCCTAACCTTACCATTATTCCTGAATCAAGCCAGAATATTTAGTTGCAGTGGACTAGTAATTAAATTTTTAAAAAAATCAGGTCCATAGCCAGGTTGCAGGTTTTGGAGGGCCACTAAATTTTAGTCAAACAAGTCTTTTTAGAATGTTTACAGTCGAACAAGTCCTTTCAGAATTTTTAAAGTCAAAGAAGTCTTACCAAAATGTTTACAGTCGCACAAGTCCTTTCAGAATTTTTTTAAGGCGTTATTTTTTACTACAGGCCAGAAGACAGTGTTAATTTAAAACATTTAAGAATTCCGGCTTGACTCAAAACAATGAAAGCCATCAGACATTTTTATAATAATAAAAGCAATAATTCAGGGATGAGCAAATTAAAGTTTTAAATTTTTTTTACTAAAAAGCAAAACAGCATAATTATCTTGTTATCTAAAATAATTAATCGAAGATGCCTGGAACTTTATTTTTTTGGACCCCTAAATGTAAAAACCATTCTGAACCCATTCCAAGACAACTAATTTTCAAAGGTTTTAAATGTTCAAAACGCCCAATTCCTAAAGATTTTTTAAAGTGTTTAAAACGTCCGATTCCCAAAAATTCTTTAAAATGATCAAAACGCCCAATTTTTTTTAAATCATCATAACGCCCAATTTCCAAAGGTTTTTTTAAACGATCAAAACGCCCGATTTCCACTAATTTTTTAAGAGGTTCAACAAATTTAATTTTTACGGGTTCTGAACTTATTGTAAAACCCTTAATACCCATTAAGATCTTTGCTACATTGGAAATAATTGCTCATCCCTAATAGTTAAACATACCGAGCCCAAAACAAAAAATTATAAAAGTAACACCAATTGTGAGAGTCTAACATTTTTTTGAAACTTTAGATACATAGGCGTATTCACATTTTTGAGACTTTGGTCACCCCGCCATGATTTTTAAAATTTATTTATCCCAAATAAAAAAATATAAAATTGTAATAGCTTGAAATATTTTTTTTTGTTTGAAAAAAAATCTTCAAAGGTTATTTTGCTATTTTTAAGCCTTTTTACAGTTAAGATTCTGTTTGAAAAAAATTATAAATGCTGAGTTTCCCATAGAATTATACAAAGTCACAATATTATAGACAAAGTAAATCAAAAAATTAGATATTGTTTTTTGGTTTTTAAGTAAAAGATGCTTTTCGAGGACCCCTCCCAGTAAACTCAAATTTCCTAACTGAAAGGGAGGCAATACCCTCCTTCCCCTTTTCCTTGGTGGATACGCCCATGGATAAATGCTCTTTAATTTTTTTACAACGTTGCAGATTTCTTGCTTTTTTTTTTTTTAAGAAAAAAAGGTTAAAAATCGTTTCATTTAAATAACATTTAAAATTTTCTTTACGCTTTACCTTTCTAATTTGCTAAAATCTGCTCGTTTTATATCGATTTCATAATCAAAGAGCACTTATTATTAATTACAATAAAAGAATGACTACACATTTCTTAAAAAAAACGAACAAAAATAAATGGCCAAATTAGTTTTCAAAGCAAAATAATAAATTAAACTTAAGATAAAGTACAAATAAAAAAGTCAAATGTTTTTAACCAAAAGTTAAAATTAAATGTTTTGTTGAACCTTTTGTTGAGCAAATTTTTTCAATATCTCATGTTAAGCTAATTTTTACATAATTTCTAGTCAAGTTAGTTTTCTCAAAATTTCTAGTCAACAAATTTTTTTACGATTTCTTGACAAACAACTATGTTCATAATTGCTGTCTTGAAAAAAGAATATTTAAAGAATGCTCAATACTTCTAAATTGTTGGTGGTCACATAATCAAACAAAAAAAAAAAAATACTCGATTTAAAAGGAGACTATAAGATTTACAAAAAAATTAAGTGTGCAAGGATCGAACTTGATTTCATTAAGTAATTTCAGGGCCCTCTGGGGACAAAACTAAGAACTTCATTGACAGAAATTTTTTCGATACAAAAAACTGTAAGGCGAACCTAAGAATTGCAAGCTTACAGCATTTACTAAAAGTTTTTTCAGAACTTTTTTCCTCTTGAAAATTTTTCCCAAGTCAAACAAAATATAAATTTGGTTAAATAAATGACAAGAAAAAAATTGTTTGGAGAGTTTGAAACTAAAATTTCTTGTCTAACCAACTTTTTTTTGCAAATTTCTTTGGAGCAACAATCCTTCTAGTCTAACAGATTTTTCTTAAAACTCAAACACTCTCAAGATAAACTGCATAAAATTTTCAGTCAAACAAAAATTCGGTAAAATTTTTAAAAACAAAATATAAAGTTTTCCTAGTGAAAAAAATTTTAGCAACAAATGAAAATTCTAAATATAGTGTTTTTGCAAATAAAAAGAATTTGCAAAAGTAAAAAATCTGCGTTTCAACTTAACTTAAATTTAACAGAAACCAAGTTCGTTTCCTTTACAAGTGTTGTCACCCAATTTAAAAATAAAAAATAAACAATAAAACATTTGCCACCTGGAAAATTCTTCGCTGACTGCAGTTTTCCAGGTGTAACTTGAAGATATTTTCATTGGTGAGTGTTCCCACGTCGAATTAGAAGATCAAGCAGGACATTTAAAAAAAATAAAAAATAAAATTAGAGATCAACTGATTTTTAAAAATAAATAAAAGGATCATACTTACCAAATAAAAAATAAAATCTTTCCTTCGTTGTTCAACGAACTGCGTAGTTGAAAGAAGAAGATTCCCACAATGCTACCAACCGAAAAGATTAATATCGAATTTCCCCTTTCGACGATATTAAAAGCGAACCTTAACTACCGCAGGCCGCCCCCCGGCCCCGATGAACCTTTCCGCACAACATTGCAAAATATAAATTATTTTTTTAAGAATCCGGACTTGGACCAATTATGGATTCGATAAAAAATAAATAAGTTGCAGTGTCGAGGGGAAATTTCCAACGGAGCGTGGAGTCATCATGTCGTGTCCGTCAGTTGCGAGCAACTTCTCAGGCATTACGCCTCCATCCTCATGCAGCTATAGTCCAGCCGAATGACGACCGGACAGCCCTGACTGGCCCAATCGGGAGCCGCCTCGGAATCCGACACGTGTCGAACCCAGGCTACGTTGACTCCGTCGTCCAAAGGACACGGCGACGGACTCCACCTTGAGGATCCTCGTCAGAGGTCACCTGTACTTGGCGCAGGATCCTCGACTAACTCTTTACTAAAGGAAAATGGATGAAGGAGACACCGTATCGCAAATTCGCCCGCACCAAGACTACCGTACCTACGGGTATGTGGGTTAGCCAGGTATACGGTTGATTTGCGATAAAATGTTGGGGGGATGGGTTAAAAGGCTTAGGAACGGGTTGAGGATGGAGAAAGAGCTTCGCCATAAGCCGCCTCTCTGAAAGGCACACCAGCCACGCCCGGTGGTTCGTGCATCCCCTATGGCCATGCACTCGAGGTCGACGCGAGACCGCAGTTACCTCACTTGCGTCAGGTAATGCCGGGCTCACCATAATTTTATGGTGACCCACGCTCCCGCACCCCCTACCCAAAAAACCGCGCCCAGACCGCGCCTCCGCGAATCTTTTTGTTTGGAAGGCACAGCGGGCTTCTTCTTCTTGCCGCCACAGCGGTCTTCTCTGCTTCTCCATCTCCTCGGTGGCTTCTCGACGTAGGACTCTTCCTGAAACAAGAACAAAAACAGTTAAATACATGATAGAAAAATAATTTTTTTGAATTTTTGGAAAAATTTTTGTAGTTGAACAAAAATTTGATCCATTGTAATGGTTGTTCCATGTTTCCAGTAATCAAACTCTGTCTCTGAATTTTTGAGGCTCACAGGTCCTTTTAAGGAAAAAATAAGGATGCATCTCCGTTAACCTTAGCTCAAATTAATGATCTCTCTTCAATTACAAAATTTTAGTTTTAAAATAAAAAAACAAACTTTACCATCATACAATTCCTTGTAGCATAAGAGGCCATTGACGACTGTGGGTCTCTAACTTAACAGCTTCCATCGGTTTGCCCAAGTTCTTAATAGGTTTGAATACTTCAGCTGTTTGATATGCATGTCCATCAAATGAGGTTGGTTCATGATGAACAGAACAAGGGCCGCACCTGAAATTTAAAAAATAACTTATTATTTTCTGCATTCTAAAAACATCAAAAATATTGTATAAAATCAATTAATATTATTAACGACTCTTCCTAGGGATAGGGAAAAAAATTGAAAACCGTCTTAAAAAAGAGTTTCAAAATCAAGCAATATCAATGCAATAATTAAACAAACTCAAAAATCAGAGCTCCTGACTGTGAAGATGTTTTTCAATGGTTTCTTTGGATCATTTTTTAGAATTACAAGCAAATATTAATAATTTTAGATGAACAAAGGCATTTCCATTTCTGATAATTGATCGAATATTTCCAATTTTTAAAAAAAATGCTCAACATAATTTGGGAAGCATTTTTGGTAACCGATAACTGTAACAGGTAACAAGCCCTTCAGATTTATAAACATTCCTATTGAGAAAAAAACCAAAAATTAAATACAAAATTGTATAATTAAAAATTCCCACATCTGATCTTCTGGCTAAATTCAAATCCTAAGCAATTTATTTTTAAAAGCGGTAAAATTATGACTTACCATCACATTGCTTCTTCCTCGTCAAGTGAATTTACAATTTATCATTATTGCTGATATATCTTTAATCTTTCATGGCTTCCATTAATTTTTATGAACTCGATTATTCAAACAGAAATGGAAAACTGTCACCATCCTATCGGCCAAATTAAAATTATGTTTGATTAAAACAGCAGATTTGATTTCTCCTCTAGTGATCAGTACGTAGTTTTTTCTAAACAATGTTGTCCATCATATTAAGAAGCCAGACAGCCACGCAGCTGGTAAAAAATGTTTCATATCAAAATATTTGAGAAATCCTAACACAAAAAATAAAATATTATTTCCAGGCACAGAATAATGGAATTTAAATAAAACTTACCACATTAATAATCCTTCATCGTAACTCTTCTCCTTATCCTTAAAGCATTATGGTCCTCTGGATCAAAAGCTTTCCCAGCCAATTATCTTCAGATTGACGAGGCACCCTAATTGGAGACGAGATTGAAAATTATTTCTCCTGTGTAGGTTCATCTTCATCTTGTTGATCGACACCTGAAAATAAAAACAAAAAATTAAAACTGTATATGTATATAATCTGCATGGGGGAAAAAAATAGCTTTAAGCTGGGTCTTTCGTTAACTTCTAAACCCGTAAACTGTCATAAAATGGCAAAAATATAATAAACGAAAACAGAAACCTAAAAATTAGAAATGGACGGATTTGAAACTGCAATTTTCAATAACAGTAATCGTTTTCGTAGATAGTCGAAATATTTTAAAAATACGGAACAGTGCATTAGCTGTGCTACAGCAATTAATAATACGTATTTTATTACTTCACCTGCAAGAACTTGCCGCTTTAACTGAGCATCAATCACTAAAATACAAAAAAAAAGAGATAAACAAATAATTTAGAAAATTTGAAATGTGAATGAGAAGCCATCTTTTTTTGTTTTGATAAAGTGCCAACATAACTGCAGGGAATTTAGTTTTGCCAACCTAAAAAGTAGATTGTCTGAAAATCCACAAGAGAGCGTCACTGTTTTGTAGTTCCAAGTAATTACACTACATAACAACACCGCTGGTGTCTTTCTATTTTCTGATTTTTTTTTTAAATTTTAAAGCGCTTTTTGAATAAATGTTTGTGGAGTTTTAAAATTAATTTCGTTTTAGATTCGGGAGGATTTGTTCTTAAATGACGGATCTGGAGGTCTGTTATCAAACAAGGCTAAAATCATGTCTATAATTCCCACGAAAAATGAATCTAAAATGAACTTTTAAATTTTGTCTGAGTTTCGCTCGTAATCTTATCGCATGATTCAAGGGCTAAACACATAAAAATTTATAAATGCATTTTGGACGCATTTTTCCGTGGGGATTTTGGAGTCATTCGATAGAGGACGTCAAGATCTACCTTTTGAAATTAAATGCCCTCATATTATATTAAAAAAAAAAAAGTTTCTACTGATTTATTTTTTTTAAAGCTTGACTGATCCATTTTCACAAAGAGTAAGTTAAAACTTGATAAAAAGTAAAAAGCACATTAATTTGGAGGTTAACACACCTCTCGATTTTTAGCTGTGTATTTTTAAAGTTTCACGCATTTTTGAATTTTTAAGATTGTAGCAGTTCCTCTAATCACAAATCCTCAATAGGAATTTAAAAAAATCTTAGCATCATATAAATATGCATATAATAAATAGCCATTCAAATAAACTCGACAAGAAAAATAATTCATTATTCGCTAACTATATTCCTTAAGAAATTTTTCATGAAAACTTCTAAAAGTCTGTATCATTTCCATGAGCAACTCTGTTTTAGGTAAAATCGTCGTTCTAAAATGATAAGTCCCAGGAACTTGTCCAAACCCGGAACCCGGTATAATACAAACTCCCGTATTTTCCAACAACTGAAAAGCGTAAAACGTATCCGGGGGTAAATTAGCATTCTTCGCAGCTTTAATCGCTTTTTCCGGTATTTCAATCCTCGGAAACGCATACATCGCACCTTGAACCTCATTACACGAAAATCCTTTCATACTATTAAACCCTTCTTCAATAATCTTCGCACGTTTCTTAAGCTCACCCAAAACGGCGGTTTTTTCTTTAATAAATAAATCATAGCTAGGATCCCCTTTCTCGGGATGTTTAACCACACAATCCAAAAGAGCTTGGCCAACAGCAGAAGGGCACAACATGGACGACACGCATTTTAGAAGCATTAACCTAACCTCTTCGTCCATGTTAACTAATTCGGTGTAGGCTCCTCTTATCCCGCATTCGCCCATATATCCTTTTGAGCATGAGAAAAAGCAAGCCATTTCGATTCCGTCGTACGGTGGCCCCATTTCTAGCATTGTTTTCCTAAAAGAATGAAATTGGCTTTTTTCCGCGTAAACGTTGTACATGTAAACTTCATCCGCGAATATGTATAATTTTTCTTCGTACGCGAATTTTATTATTTCGACGATATTTTCTCGTGTCAATACCTGACCAGTCGGATTTCCGGGATTAATAACAACTATTGCCCTTGGATTCGATGACTTTCTCCCTTCTTCTAGCGCTCTTCTAACTTCCTGCATGTTCAAAGCCCAATTTTTGCTTTCATCTAAATAATATCCAATCAAATGCATTCCTAACTCAGCTAACGACGCTGAATATAAAGGATATTGAGGTATAGGGACTAAAACTCCGGGTATTTTCCCGTTAATATTCTCATTCAACAACCTTAGAATATTTTTAATACCAACGGAAGCTCCATTTGATAACATTATGTTTTTCACTTCCGGTTTAACTCCATCTCGTTTTTCGATAAATTCAGCAGCGTGTTGCCTAATCATTTCGACGCCGAATGATTCTGTATACGACCCGACGCTCCCGCCCCTAAACGACGCTAATAATTCCTCAGCTCTGTGAGTCACATCCGATGGGAAATCGTTTTTTGATAAAAGTTCTGGGTAACAAACCAAAGCAAGCACCTCACGAAAAAAAGTAATAGGTTTTTGTCCCATAGCTTGAGCATCTCCTACATTTGCCTTTAATGTCTGCTTGAAAGGTTTCGGCTTACCAGCCGCTAATTCTTTATCAATTTCATTAGCTCGAAGTAAAAGTGGACCACGAACAGCGTATTCCATTTTTTTAATCCTGCTATTAATGTTACTTAACTCCAAAATCCTATGAATTTTTTTGTCTGTGTACCCTCTTACTAATAATTTAAACTGACGGTTCCCCCCGTAATTAACTCGTCTAAATAACGAACACATAATTAAAACTAATTTAATCAACAAAAAATATAAATAAATAACAATAACAACGAAAAAAAGTGAATAAAAAAGTAAATAATAAAAAAAGGTAAACAAAAAAGATGGCGTTGTCTGCTGCCACGACTTTTCCGGGAATTTGAATTCGCATTCCCACCACCTTGTTGGATTGTTGTCAAGGCAACGCCGACAAATTTTTCACGTCTGTTTTTATAACCTCAAATCATTTTTTATTTTAAATATTTTAGTTTTTGTTATTATATAAAAGGATGGATCGATATGATGGGGCTTGCGAAAAATTAAACGAAATGGAAATTAAAAAACAAGACGTGGATTTTGATGAGTTCGATGAGTTCATGAAAAAAGTGGAGGAGGTTAATAAAATGGTTCATGCGTTAACTTCGGGGGATAAACAACAAATTGAAGAGGCGACTAAAACAGCGGATAAGTGGATCGAAAAAGAATCGAGAAAAAAATCGAAGAGGTGGTGGAATTTTTTATATATTTTTATTTTTTTGATATTTTTCGGTTTATTGTTTATTAGACCTTGATTTGTGATGAAATCCTTTTTTTATGTTTATTTATTAGGGTGTCCCTTGTTTTGCAGATTTTAATGCTCTACATTTTTTGAAATAGGCCAACTAGAGTTTAAAGTTTTGAGCTTTTTGAAGGCCACTCATGTTTTAATGCACTTAAAACGACGTGGTACTTACATTTAACGTTTTATCCTTCCTGAGAGTCTGGCAATTCTTGTAAGGCAAAGTCCTGGACCAAATCTGCAAACAAGCCGAATTGAATCCTTCTTTAGTCATGTTTTTCATTTAAAAACCGATCTGCAGTTACAATTAGACTAAATGATGCTAAGCTACGTCCACGTGCAATATGTTTTTATTTTTTTAATATTCGGCCAATAAGTCCGTCGGTTTCTAAATGTACAATTTTAGTTTTGAAGAGAATTTGAATATTTAGGGAGAGAAGAGAAATCATCGGACAAAATTAGAATGTAATTTTAAGGTTTTTGATTTAAAAAAACAAAATCATTTTAATATAAAATATACAGATATAATTTTTTTTGCGTTCGATTTCCATTGGAAACCCATGAGGTGTATTCGGCCCACTTTAAGATGTAAATAGGGCTCAGGATTTATCCTGAGAGCTGTAATGGTCTTAGCTAAGCTTGAGCTGAGTCTATCAAAGTTAAAGATCACTCAATATCAAACCTTTGTCAAGCTCACCAAAAACTTGAGCTTAACTAGTGAAAACCACTTGTGAACGTTTTAAATAAAACCTGAGTGAATGATTTTTACTATTGCAGCTTTACCAAAGAAATGAAAGAAGAAATAATAAACTTCTCAGGAAACCAAAACAATACACAAATAGACAAAACAGTAATCAATAAAAAAGCATTTACAAATTCCGAACCCAAAAAAGACGAAACTCTTGGAAATTTAACAAGCCAAACAATGTCTCAAGAAGCATTTATGAAATCCATAGAGGAAGATGCTAAAAAAAGAAGCGAAGATCGAAAAAGGCGAATTATAGAAAGCGACGATTTAAAATTAAAAGCGAATGCAGCTTTTAGGGATCAGGATTACGAAAAAGCTCTAGATTTGTATAACAAGGTAAAAAAAAAAACTTATCACATTCTTTGTAAAGTAATTCTAAATTCCTGACTTTGTTTTTTCGTTTTCCAAAAAAAGGCGATCGACGTGAGAAAGGATAGTTGTGTTCTGTACTTAAACCGAGCTTTAACTCTATTAAACTTAGGATTGTACAGCAGAGCAATAACAGACTGCGATTGGGCGTTAAAGCTAAATGAAAAAAGTTTGAAAGCGAGATTGTATAAAGGGAAAGCGTATTTTGAAATGAGCGAAGAGGAGAAATGTAAGGAATGGATGGATGAAACTAAGGAAATGTATCCGGATAAGTTAGAGATCATAAAAGGTAAAAATTGGTCTAAAGATTTTTGATTTTAGAATATTAATATAAGGATTTAATTTGTTTATTTTTAGATTATGAAAAGTCTTGGGGTGATGAAAACGATGCTTAAAAAATTAGCGGAAAATATATTTAGCTTTATGTAGCAATTATTTTTAGTTTTTAAGTGTAGGTTAATTAAAAAATAAACGGTTGATCAAAAATTGAAGTTGTATATGGAAAATCCTGAAAACTAAAATTTCCTTCTTCTTCTGCTGCGTTTTTCTGTTTGCTTAACCTAACCTAACCTAACCTAACCTCTCCTAATCTTTTCTATCCTTACCTCAGGTCTTTGGCCAGTCTCTTTAACTAAATTTTCTGCGCTCTCCTTGCCGAAAGTGCCGGTTGCCATTGTGTTATTCTAGCCGTCTAACAATCCTGGCCCTACCTGGCACATGGCTGACCCGTTACTTACCCATCGATTCTTTCCTTCCTACTTTACTGTAGCCATTTTGTTTTATTGCCACGTTAATGGTTTCAGCTTTAACGGCAACAAAGTCTGCCTCGATGATATAAATACCTTATCCTCTTTTCTTTTTTAAACTTTTTGGTATTGGAGGAGTAAAATAAACTAACAGTTGCGGTTTTGCCGACGTTTTATCGATTTATCGACGTTTCGTTATTTATCATATATTATCCTTTTTTATCACTTCTTTACCTTCCACCTTTGTCATCCCCTTTCCCTCTTCTATTCCCCCATTGCATTTTCATGTAGTTAACAGCCACTAAAACATTCAAGCCAAAAACTTTATTCCTCAATCTTTTGAATAAATCATACTCAATAATCAGCACCCTCAGCACTTCAAAAAAGAACACTTTCCCTCGGGAAAATTTTCACCTAATACACCAAACCATCAACGGATGCCGCCACCGATGGTCAAATCACGAACTTTAAGGAAAATGGAGTGCAAGAAATGATTGCCTAGATGTCAGGGGGAGGCGCCCGCAGCACATTTTCCGTAGGAGAATATCCAGCGAAAGTTTAGTATGATTCAAAAATTGAGGGGGTGTTGAAGAATGCTTCAGGGATGATAGAAACAACGGTTAAATCATCAATGCCCCACAACAGGGGACCTTGAATTTCTGGGCAATTGCAATTTCACGTCCGATTTCCAACACTTCACCCCGAGCCCGTACAACTCTCAAATCGTGGCTTATCGGTGCCATTTTTCAAATTTTCATGAAAAATCATTAATTATCTACAATTTAGCCCAAATCAACAAAGATTTATTAATGTTCTTATTGATAAATAATCATAATTTTTAGGGGAGTCAAAAAAAATTAATTTTTACAGCTAAAATTATTTTTCTAACGAAAATTTAAGTCTCTAATTAATAAATGAAATTTCTAAGTTCGAAAAAAAGGAGTAGGAGTGTAAGTAGGTCTTGAGCCCGATATTCAACCCTTATTTTCATCCGATTTCCATGGCGAATCATGCGCTTTGATGGCAGGGCGTCTTGTCTCTGACTTTCCTCCCTCTTACAATTTATACACCGAAGGACCGCAGGCCTGTCGGGCCCAAAAATAGGTCGCGATTCGGGTAAAAAATTCGACATAAATTTTACGTGTTTTTTTGTTAGTAAAATGTCTTATTTAAGAGGGATACCACAAAAAAATCGTTCACTAAAAGGTACATCAACTATTTAAGTTGTTAATTGTGATTTTCCTGCCGCGGAAACCCGAGAAAATTCCGTACGAAAATTTCGATATAAATAAAGTATATACACAGAGATAGGACCCGCCCGTTTTTTCCTCCTTTTTTTTCTCTCATTCTCTTTTTCTTTTCCCCGTTTATTAAAATTTTTAAAAAATTTTTTATTTTTCGTTTTGTTAATCGAGCGGTTGCGGTAAATTTGAAATCGAGATTAAACGTTTCAGATCGCGTAAAATGTGCTGTGCTTTTTTTTTTTTTTTTTAAATGGAGGGAACACCCCAGTTTAAGGGACGCAATGGAATAATCCAGATTATGTTGAAGATTTTCTAGTTTCATCCAAAATCGATTTTTCGTAACAGCTTTCGGGTTAAAAATTATATTTTATAAGGATTCGATTTATGCGATTTGAATTCCTTTGGGGGTTGACGAATACTAGGGGATGTTATGGATCGAAGTGAATCCTCGACACCTTCGGGATCTCATTTTCACACTCGAAATAAAAGGGGTAAACAAATGGAGAATCGATGTTTTTTTTTCTTTCAATTTCTGTTTATTTAAATTATTTCAGCAAAAACTTTTTCTAAAATATTTTCATCAGCTTCAAGCTGACGCAACAAAATTTTTTTTGCGAAAAATTTGGCGCAGTCCAATAAAATTTTTCGCAATACCATAATTCGCTAATTTTCACTACTAAATTAATTTTCTTAGCCCAAAATCATCAACTCCCCCCCTCCCCCCCACCTTCTAAAAAACCGCTCAATTTCAATTTCATGTTAATTTGAAATAATTTTTGGTAAATTAACATCGTGGTTCAAATTCGCGATTTCTCCCTTTCCGCGAATCGCCGCGCAAAAAAAATAATTTTTTCGCGATCTTTGCTCAAGCGCCCTTAATCACCCCGTTTTGGGGGCACATCGCCCATGACCTACTTTCCCCTTCGATACCATTTCCCTTTTTTTTTTTCTATATTAAACCCAAATTTTTATTTCGTTGCAGGTATCGTGATGTCACATCGCTGAGGCCAAAATGAACGCGTCGCGACGCGCAAGGAACGAAACGCTTGGAATGGACGTGACATTCGACCTCGCGTCATAGTGTTTCGACCGGAATATAATGATTTGTCGAGTGCGGGTTTAGTGAACCAAATCAGAATGGATACGTGTGTTATAAAGTGGTTATGAGTAGAGGAGCGGATTAAAGGATATGCACTACAGAACGAGGACGTAAAGTATTTCGTGGGGTCGCCCACGGCCAGCGTCATGACGTAATGGCAAGGGAGGTGAGTAATAAATCCGTTGCGGTAATTAATTATGCCAAATTTAAATTGCTCAAACAAAAAAAGAGAGTAAGTGCTGCTGAATTAGTAGAATCTGGTCACACTATGAAATGTTAGCGAAGAAAAACTGAATAGCAATTTCGTTTAACTTCTCATGTTGAATCACTTGTGGGATGTCATTAATATATATTAGGTCATAACGAAGGTTTTAGCACTGTGGTACCATCTCATCAATTTTATATTCATGCACCTTTTCCCTTATTATGCGATGAAGTTACTCTACTGGAACGTGATTTTTATTTAAAATATTTTAAAAGGTTTTGTCAGCAAAATTGACCTTGATTACTTATTTGAGTATTTGGATTTTATTCAACATTCGAAACATTTTTCTTGCTTCTACTGATTTACTGAACTCTCAATTCGCTAAAATCCATTTTCCATTGATCTGCTCCTACACTCATGCCATCTAGTTAAACATTTTTCAGTTTTGAACCTAATTAGGACTAGGTCAAAGAATGGTACTTTTATGGCACGATAAGTTTCAAAGGCGTTTCAGAAAAAATTCAAAGTGTCAAGGGGTTTGAAAGGCATTGCAATTTGCAAGAACTTCTCTAGACATTGTTTGATGTATATCTTCACTTCAGCGTACATCACTTTTGTTAGAGCGTCCACCACTTTTGTTAGAGCTTCCACTCATTTTGCTTGAGCGTCCATCACTTTTGCTTGATCGTCCATCACTTTTGTTTGAGCGTCCACCACTTTTGTTTGAGCGTCCACCACTTTTGTTTGAATGTCCATCACTTTTGTTTGAGAGTCCATCACTTTTGCTTGAGCGTCCACCACTTTTGTTTGAGCGTCCACCACTTTCGTTAGAGCGTCCACTCATTTTGCTTGAGCGTTCACCACTTTTGTTAGAGCTTCCACTCATTTTGCTTGAGCGTCCACCACTTTTGTTTGAGCGTCCATCATTTTTGTTTGAATGTCCATCATTTTTGTTTGAGCGTCCATCACTTTTGCTTGAGCGTCCACCACTTTCGTTAGAGCGTCCACTCATTTTGCTTGAGCGTTCACCACTTTTGTTAGAGCTTCCACTCATTTTGCTTGAGCGTCCACCACTTTTGTTTGAGCGTCCACCACTTTTGTTTGAATGTCCATCATTTTTGTTTGAGCGTCCATCACTTTTGCTTGAGCGTCCATCACTTTTGCTTGAGCGTCCACCACTTTTGTTTGAGAGTCCGCCACTTTTGCTTGAGCGTCCACCGTCTTTGTGTAGCGTTTACTATCTTTACTTTAGAGTCCATCATCATTATTTTAACGTCCTCCATCTCCACTTGAGCTTCCACCAAGCCACAATTTTTGTTATCTTCGCTTTAGCATTCACAAAAATTGTTTTACTTACGCGAATTTCCGCGTTTTCATTTCGGCGAAATCAGGAAGGTTATGACATTACTTATGACATTACTTTCTTAACTTGTAAGCAATGTACCATAACCATTAAAATGCCAAAAGGTGAGCTCCGTTGAGTATTCACATGTATACAAGACATGTAAATTAATAGGTGACAGTAAAAAAAATCCTAGCTACTAATCGAACCTCGAATCCCTTCGGAGTCAGATAGTTTGCCACTGCTCCAAGGACCCATCTTAAAACTATGAGAATCAAACGTTAATTAATTCAATAATGTATCAAACGTAAGAATATTTACAAGAGCTAAGTGCTTGTGTGCTGGCTAATACTCATGAGCCGACCCAATACCAAAAAGACTTGTTCTTTGATTTCAATAAACCAACTCTTGTAAATGATTAAAATAGCAAATGGAAAAGGAAGTACGAAAGGTTACGTCCGCAGGGAAAGGAAATAAAATATTATACCATTAAAACTAAGAAAAGAATAAGAAATTCAAAGAAATCCAAAGATTTTTAAAATAATTTTTTTATAAAAAAACTAAGAAATCAGGAAGTTATGGGGACAATTTTTTTCCCAGGTGAAAAAATTTCTGGAAAATATCAAAAACATTTTTAAAAACGGAATCTTACCATCCCACGTTATGTGAAATATGGAAAATACAAGCAGTCAAAGGTGAACTTCCATAAGAGTATGAAATTAACTAACAGTCAATATTTCAAAGTGCGCGAATATTTTTAGTGACAAAGAATTGTTCATGTTTATTCAATAGGGTTTCTCTTAGGCATTGTCAGCAGTTTAAATAAAGAAGCAGGGAGCTTTTTAATGAACCAACAATATTAGCCGAATTAAATGATTTAAAATTCTGCAATATCTTCAAATTTCAATGGGATAACCACTCAAAAAATTATGTATCTTCGTCAGAAGAGATGTGGTTGCACCTTTGGAAGTCCCCACTGGACTAAAAGCTACGATTTTGATTGAACAACTCTAATTAATTATTAATCTAATCGAACTACTCGTTTATCACTAGTCAAAAGGAACGTAAATATTTATCAAAACGTTCTAATGCGATCCCAAGACAAAATCTATCGACAAATCCTTTCCACTAAGGTTTCATGCCTATTTTATTTAATCTATGGGGATTCTTTATATTTAAGGACTAGATTTAATTAGTTTCAGTTTATGACCTACTCTTTAATATTCTAAATTTGTTTTTTTTTTTTTTTTTTTTAAATATATTTAATGACTATCGGTTTACACCTTTTGCCAACTTACAACGTAACACTATTTAACCTATCAAATTTTAATAGAATGTTGTTTTAAAAATTTTAACACAGAATAAATAATATTCTAAATTAGAACGGGGAACATTCACGGAATTACAGGAACTGATTATTTAACTCGTGTAATTAGTGAACTTGAATCAAAACTCAAGCTGAAAGAAAGTGAAATTGAACAGTCCCTTCAGCTTGAAGAAGAAAACTACAAACTTAAAATAAAGCTTCTCGCCTCTGTAAAAGATCTTCTTAGTACTGGAAAAAAAGTTTTGGGACTGATAGATTCAAATTTAGAAATATAATTTAATTAATTTTAAAAATCAGATAGCTGAGTTATCTCAAATTAATCACGATCAATCTACTATGATTAATAAACATTCTTCAATCAACAGTTTACAAAGTCTCAAATTTTCAACTTTCTAGTATACTAACGTCAAAAAATCATGAGATCAATGAACTTAGCAAACGAAATTTTGAAAAAGTAAGAGCGTCTAATTTGGAAGAAGACATTTTCCTTGTATTAAACAATCAACAAATTTCTGATTCAATTTTAAATGTAAGTTAAAGCAGCCAGACGCCTGTAGGCCAAGTTTTTTAAAAAAGTAAAAAATAAAAATGATTTAATTAAATCGGAAAAGTGAAATAGTTAATGAATGACTAATAATTCCGAATTCCCCCTCCCCCTAAATTTAATGTCAATAAATCATCTGTTGATAAAAAAACGGCAGTAAATTTTTTTTCGCTACAAGAAACATAAACCCTTTACTTAAAAAATTAAATTACAATGATTCTGAATGGTTTTTACAGCTTTTAATTAACTGATTCATTCTCAATACTTATCGAAATTGGGAAATCTGACGTTATGTAAATCAATAAAACAAATAAAAAATAACGATATTTATTTTGCTTTACCCAAATGTGCGTACACCGGCAAATACATCATGATATGAGACTTTGCAATTAAAGGAGCACCCACTCTTTAATTTCAATAATTGAAATCATATTTAAGATTAATAGCAAATACAAGCAATCAAATGGAAAATAATCGAATATGTTATCTCTAGGGAAAGGAAACGGTATTTTACCAAATTTAAAACGCATATTGTAAAAAGATCCTGAATGGAAGATCGAAGCTCGGATATAAATTGAGAACCACAGAAGCGAAGATCTCAGTCTCTCATTAGCTCATTCTAGTAACCAACCGCGACCAGAGCAGAAGAAGGAAACTCAAATAAGTGAATTAAAGATTATAAAGTGAATAAAGTGATTATAAGTAGTGAAAAGCCGAATGCTCAACCAAATTAATTAAATAAAAAGGAAGTTCAAACGTTAAAAAGTAGTCTCGTTACAGGGGGGGTTCTCAGTTTTTTCTGTCTGTCCGGGCACCGCCCCCCCACGAGACGGAGTCCTCCGTAAACAATATTATCGGTTATATACTTATATATAACCACTATTGTTTTTTTTAACGAATCGCTTCTAAAAGAATTAAAAAACGAAAAAGTACTAGATTGCAAATATAAATATGGGAGATCGGAATAATAAAGGACCTTTAGTAGGAAAAAATGAATTATATAATAAAACATTTGTAAAATTATTGGAAAGAGGAGCTGTGAGTGATGGTGAAACTGAGGATTTAGAGTGGATCCAAACACTTAAAAAGAGTGATAAAAATGACAGATGCATTGAAAATAGAGAAGAAAGAATCTATATGGAAGACGACTCAAAGCGGAAGGTTATTTCCTGTCCACCCACCATTATGCAAAAATGACACTGAAACAATTATCTGAACGAATTTCTATAGATGCTCACAAATAAAACCAAGATTGTAAATATTTTTAGTTAGCGAAGCAAGCCAGAGTCTTTTCAAGAATGAGAGCCAGAGTTTTTAGTAAAACAATAAAATCCAGACTTGATATCTGCTTCAATTAAATTCAGCACTCTTATTTACTAAGCTTTTTCTAATTTAAAACAAAAAAGAAAGACTTGGCAAAGCTATTAAAATTTCCAAAGGATGAAATTAGATTTTTTTTTACTAACACACACATTATTTTTTCTTATTTTAGGAGGCGCGCGGCAAGAGACCCTTCAAGATATGGGACAGCTGGAGAAACGTACGAAAAGGGCTAGTTGTAAGCAGTTTCGAAGAACTTCTAATACGAGGTAAATTATCACTTTTTTAGAAAAGCTTCTTCGAAGTAAGCCGTAACATTAGCATTGGCAATACCTTCAAATTCGAGATTGATCAATACCTTTTGTTTATTTGGTTAAATATTTCGGCGCCATTTTTTATCTGGCCAAAAATTTGTAAGAAATCCCGATGCTATTTTGCCATTACGAATAATCCGGCATTCTGTCAAAGTTCATGACCCCCACCCCTTATAGCTGAAGTTAAATTATAAAGTTGAACAAAGCGCACGATGAAGATAAAAAGGCTAAATTGGCATCACTGGATTGCTACTAGAAACTAGGGGAATAGCAGTCCTGTAAGGACCACTCACTTTTTCGCTTGAAATCAGAAAATGGACCGAAAATTTAAAATTCCCGACTATTAATTAGTCGAAATCGAATTCCATATCAGCGATATCCGTAAAACTTCCAGATTTTTGGTTTTTCCGGATTTTTCGGAAAGGAAGAATTTTCACGAAAAATTGTCAAAGGGGCCGTCCGAATATTATCTAACGCCAAAATAGGCCACTTCTTGACCCCCCTCCCCCCCTTCTTATGGACTGTCACAATGGCCACACCGTATTCTTTGGACCCCCCCCCCCCTGCGAGCGTTACGTAATATTTGGACGGCCCCAAACGGAAAAGTTGTTCCTAATAGGGTCAGGTATCTTCACGCTAAAAATAAGAAAAATCGTAGGAGCCGTTTACGAGAAAATCTTTAAAAACTCATTATTTGGCCTTTTTGGCCGTGCCAAAGCCGTACACTTGGCAGGATGGCCTTTAAATCAGGAAATGGACCGACAATTTCAAAACCTAGACCATTTTTTAGTCGAAATCGAGTCCCATGTCGGTAAAACTTAAAAATTTTCGGTTTTTGTAAAATTTCCAGGGAGGGCGATTTTTCACGAAAAAATACCAAAGGGAAAAGTTGTTTCTAATAGGGTCAGGTATCTCAACACAAAAAAATGAAAAATATCGTTTGAGCCGTTTTCGAGAAATTCCCCAAAACTCTAAATTTAGCCTTATTTGTCCTTGCCAAAGCCGTAAATTAGGCCGGATGGTCTTGATTACGATATCACAGTTTACCCCCTTCCTGAGGAAGGCGGTTGCTAATTTTCGTTGCGCTGGCTCGTTCTATTTCGAGAACACAGGCGAAAAAACGCCATTTCACGGCAAAATACGCAGTTTGGCGAAACATTTTCGAGGCGACCGCAATACTTTCTCACTAGAGAGCTCGAAAGCAAAAAACTAATATGTTTTTCTTAATCTTCAAGGTCGAGAAAAACTCTCGGTACCTGCCAGTGAGCCAGTAAGACTGGTATTGGACGCTGACGGCACACAAGTCGAAGACGGAGAGTATTTCCGAACTCTTCCAAACAATACAGTTCTACTTCTGCTCCGGCAAGGAGAGAGGTGGCATCCTCAAGGGGTTGATGTCATTCGAGCAGGTAAGATCCCTTTTTATTTCTTTCTTAGGCGATCCCCTAAATGTGAGTTGCATTGTAATGGAAATTAAAATAAGAAAAGACCAACAATAGCACCTCACAACGACCCAAACCTTAGTTGGCCCCCCGAGGGTGGTAGATGAAAGAACACCGAACCCATCAAAAAAAAAAACATAAAAAAACCTTGTTTTAGCAATCTCTGCGATACCGAAGATAGTTTGCGAGACAATCCACGCGCTGGAGCTACACGATGAAACGCCATCGTGGAAAATCATGGACAACAAGGGAAGGGTCACGGTCGTGCTTCATTGGGACCACCCCCGGGGAGCAGCTCAATCCCAGGCGCCAAAGGCTTCGCCATCAAAGAAACAGCCTTCTTTGGTCATAGAGACCAGCGTGGATAAACCAGGGACTATAATTACAGCCGGCGGGAAGAAAGAAACTCTCATCAACGATGTATACACACCACCGAGATATTCGACAAGTCCTCAGATAACGGTCATTAACCACGATGAAATGCACAAAAGTACCAGTTCCTACCATCCGCCACACCGGCTGCAGAAGCAGGGTTCTTCCTTCGACAGCACCATCCACATCCACACTCCGGAATGTGCCAATCACGCTCACCATCCGGCGGCGAGATCGGGGAGTCCCGGGCTCGATGCCATCGACTGCGATTTCCATTGTTGCGCACTTCACGAAGAGGGCCGGAAGATCGCTGTTCGGAAATCGGTTGCTACGAGTCCGATACAGGATTCGCAGCCGCAAACCTCTCCGCAGCCTTCATCGTTATCGGAAGGACGAAGAACCGGTTTACCAAAGCAACATGTCCGTTTTTTAGATATTGAAGGTGGAGCCATGATGAGGGCACCTCAGCAGACTGAACACGACTCATCCGAAAGTGAAAACGAAAATACTGTTATAGAAGAAGAACAAATTACTTCTGAAAAATTTTTATTGTTGATTGATCAATTGAGTGTTGAACAGAAAAAACACTTAACTATAAAAGATATCGGTGTTATTTTAGAAAGATTATCTTCGAAAATCGTTGACGTCGAACGATTAGATCGGGAGTCCGAAAGTGAAGATTGTTATAATTGGACGATTAAAGCAACGATTAGGGGGGACGTCTTGAGGGAGTTAGGTGTCATTTATAATGGGAATTATTATGCAATTAGTGAACATCCGGGTTATAGAGAAGAATCCGAGGAAAATCATGAAGAAGGGGAAGAAGAAGAGGAAGAAGATCGACTTTAACAGGAAGAAGACAAACTAGGTGCTAAGATTATTTCTTTAAATAGTTTGGAGAAGTTTGTTGGTGTAAGTTTCTAGTAGAAGAAGTAAAAAAAAAACAAAAAAAAAACGATATAGTAATGTGAGTAGAATGTTATCATGAGGAGATGGATCGACCACTTTTCAAACTTTTAGACATTGACAATCGAGTATTTATTTTCATTTTGAATTGGATTTTTTCGGACGTTACTATTTTATATATGGGTAAGAATGAAAAGGATTAGTGGGGATAATATTTTCATATGTTAGGAATGAATTTAAAAAAAAAAAAATCAATAGGTTGCGGTAGATGGATGGAAGAAAATGAGAGTAGAAGTAGAAATGTTAAGATTTTCGGTGCTGAGGTAAGGTTAAGATTATTTTCATAAATTGAGCTTCTAAAAATTGAGGATTCGTTAAACACTGCCAGTTTCAATTTTTTGAAACGAGTTATGACAATAGGGATTAATTTCGTGCACGGCACTGTAAATTTTAAAATGAAGAACTCGCAAGATATTTTAGAAAAGAAGCTCGAAATCAAATAGGTGCACATGGCTCTATTTGAACACTGAGCCTCATTATTTAGAGGAAATTTTATCCAATTATAGCTCCTGCATTATAAGTATTTTACGGGTTTTGCCCATTTCTGCATTATAGCACCATTGTTATACTTTTGCAGTGTGCGTCGAGGGCCATTTTAACAAAAATGCGTACCCAGGCTAAAAAATTTGCCCTTGCCTGATTTAGGGACACAAACCCCCAAAATAAAAACGTTTTTTTTTTTAAAACAATTTTTCAATCTATTTTTTCGCTATGAACTAATTAAGTTCTGTTGCGTCTAGAAGATAATTCTGGTTTGACTTTCGTTGTCTAAATGCTCCAAATTCTGACGATCTTTCAGTTATCTATTCCAGAGGGTTATGCTTTCCAGCGTCGCTGGTTGCTCCAGATTCAGATCCCCAAAATGCCTTTTTTTCGCCTTGCCACGTGGCCACCCTTCAGTCCCAAAAGTGAGTTCCAGGTCTCTTTTCATAAGATTCCTCTGACACCCTCTTTGTATGACTAAGATGCTGCATGCAAAGATATGTTGATGTGAGCAGCCGTCTCCCAATCTTTAAGGCTCCAACATTTTGCGCGCATCACGCTTTCACTAGTATAGAAAATCAGCAATCACTTCAAACATAATCCAAGCGTCATCGTCCAAGATTTCTCTGTCAAGATGTACAGTAGCGGGGCTGGGGCAGAAGTTAAACCTCTGTAGCTCATATCACTGTCAAAGTGCGAGCATTACCTTCTTTCTTTTTACATCCTCTTCCGCTCACGCCTTGTTACTTTTCTGGTGTTGTGAAACAGACGAGTTGATGTCGCATCCCAGCATGCTTTATGAACCAAGATGGAAGCATAAGTTAACAACAGGCGCACAACTAAAAAGTCAATTTTTTTAAAAACTTGAAATAATTTTAAACAAACGATAAGGAATACAATGATAAAAATTCATGGCATATTAATTCAAACTTACGATGCACTTATTCTTAGTTTATGTGGCACAAGCTCTTCTTATGCTTTGCAAACTACCCACAATGCAATGCAATATTTCCACCGGGCTAATTGTCTATTCCTTTTTCAATAAATTCACATTTGGTAATGCCGAACCACTCAAAACCTGCTATTCCCTTTTTTCGTGTGAGATTTCCTCTTTAAAACATTCTTCTCTGCAATTATTCTTTTGTAAACTATCAACAGCAACTTTGCACTTGCTGATGCTGAATATCTGGCCCTTAGTATACGTAAAAGCCTTTGTTAAATTTTCCACATGTGTTGTTCTTGTCCCCTTTGTTCCTTATAATTTGCATCACTCGATCTATCAAGACTACTCTTTTGCCTTTCTTCTTTTTCTTTCAACATGCAGTACTCTGATGCGTGATTAATGTAACAATAATAGTTTATTTTAGCAAGAATTTTACTCATCGACTACATTATTTAATGATAATTCTTTTAAGAAAGAAACATAAGGAGGATTCTAGCAACAATTTTAAATTGCTAATAACTGCAACACCGGCCTAGTTTTATTTTTTCCCCCTCGGACAACGCCCATAAAACCTAAGCACCAAAATCTTTGCAATTCTAAATCGCAAGAACTAATATAATGTCTGAAAAATCTTCAATTATTAATTTCTTTAATTGTTATCTTAAGCCTTAATCGGACGAAAAACTTTTCCCCAATATCTCAATTTATTGGAAAAGAAGTTTTAACCTTCGAGCAAAAGGCTTTAAAAAATGTTTTACTTTAATATTTGATGTTATTTAATTTCTCAAGCAACGTATGTCAAAAGTTTCGTGAATATATGTTCATTCCCTCTTCCACTATTTTAAGTTCCAAATAAATTGTAAAAAAAAAAAAATGTTTAAAAAAATTAATTTATTTGTTTATCGATCAGCTGGACTGATTCGATATTTATATTATGTGATATTTCAGTATATAAAATATTAAAAGATGAGAAAAGTGGCCGAATCAATTTCAATCAAGCGGTCTATTAACAAGGATTTGAAAAAAAAAAAATATTAAATCGAAATATTTTTCGCCAAATCCCTTTTTTAACTTGAGTTTTCACATCGAGAAATAAATGGCTTTGAACGCGGGATGTTTTAAAATTAAAAAGTTCCAAAGGCATCGACCAAGTATTTTAATTTTTTTATTAAAAAAATAATAATTTTGAGTCTTTCGTTCCTCGGTAGGGAAACCGTATTGAACAGCTTTATAATATAAGATATGTATATTATTATTTTCTCGGTGCCTATTTTAAAAATATAAGGGAAAGAAATATTTTAAACAGGAAAAGCGCTTGGCAACGCCTATACTGCCATGTTCACCAACGAACGCCAAGCTCTTTTAAAAGAAAAGTTCCCTGAGTCATAATTTTTAAAGCCATTTTTTGAATGCAATAAGATCTTCTTATGATAACACTTATTTAAAAAAAAAATTTTAAAAAAAAATCTAGAACATGTCAAATTAGAAAATATTATTTCCAAAAATGTTTAAAAATTGAAAAAAATTATAAAAAAAAAGGATTAGACAATTATAAAAAAAAAAAGATTCGTTTGTAATTGGTAAAAAAAAAATGAAGTTGTTTGCTAAAAAGCACCGAAAATTTCTTGTCGAAAGAAAATATATTTAAAAAAATAAATATATTAGTTCAAAAAAACATTTGTTGTTGCATTTTGTTGTATGTTTAATGTAAAATAAAAAAAAGTAAATAAATAAATAATTAAATATCTGCGCATATCGGTTACGCAGATGATGATGAAAAAAAAAAAAAATGGACCCTTGACCGACGGGATAAATTTAGCTTTAATTAGTTACAAAAAACAAAAACAAAAAAAATTAATCGATAATCACTATTTCAAAACAAATGAAATATTTAACTTAAAAAAATAATATAATTTTTCTTTCTTAAGTAAAAAAAAAGATAGTGAAAGTTATTATTAAAAAAAATGACAAGAAAAGAAGTGTATGCGTGTTTGTATGAGTGATAAAATGATTTTTATTTATTAAAAGAAAATTGAAATAATAAATATAATTATAAAAACAACAATAAAAATGTTTCTTCCATTATGGGTGACAAGAAAGAAAATTGAAATGATTTTAAAAAATGATTTTCGGTTAAGAATTACCCACGAAAATGAGTTAAATATTTTCCTGTTTTTTAGACAATCATAGATTTTTCTTTTAAAAATGTTAAGGTTAGTAGAAATATTTTCTTTTAGGTTTTGGAGATGTGTTAAGATGGCGTTTTTTGCTCTTGAAATAATTTGGAATTTAGTTTACAAGGGGAGGCGCCATCGTGTGGCGAAAGTTTAGTGATTATGTAAGTTTTTGTAAAAAGAAATTTATTGCTACTAAATTGATTAACATTTTCGCCTCATTTTTATTTTTTAAAAGATATAGCTTTGAAATTTAATGATTATTGGAATAAGAAATTTGTGATACTGGGATTTTTCTCTTGGGATTTTGGGTGGTAATCTAATCTAATAAAATAAGGTAAAAAGCCATTTTAAACATTTGCACAGCACTATCTTGTAGTCAACTAGTTTGGACTAATTATTTAGTCCTGAAAGTGAAAGTTGAAAGGTTCTAACTCCATATGCTAGAAAATTTAAGAAAATCCTAGTAAATTCAATATAATAAGTAATCTTCAAACTTTCTTAAAGCTTCTAGCAGACGAAGTTTAGAATCTTAAGCTGTCACATCCAGACTGATAATGATAAATATTTTACTTACATATTTTCATCCTTCATGTGATTGAAAATTTGCTTCAACAACTCGTCATAATCTGAAAAGAATGAAAAGAAATCATTATTCCAATAATCACATTATATCTCGTTAAAAGAAATTCTTTTGTTAAAAATTAAAATCTCCAATATCTCCATTTCTTCCCCCTTTAGCCAAAAGCAATATCGTACCAAACATTGCTAACAATCATAATTCTTAACCAAATCATTCAATAAAATTAAGTAATGAATTTCCAAATATTGCACACGTGGAAATTTTATTACTTATTTTGTCAAGTTGCTGAAAAGATTTTAATAAAAATTAATAATAATAAAAATTACAAGTAAAAGAGATTGTAGTGTGTCGAAAAAAATAACTATTTTAAGGTGCTTAGTTTGCAAAATGAATTTTAATGAAAAAAAAAATACTCTTAAAACAATTGATTGTAAATTTTATTGAAATCGGGAGATGTTGTGTAAACGCCTCTTAATTTAATTTATTAATTCAAGTTTTAATCTTGTATATTTTTCTTTACCAACAAGAGGCTTTATAATTTTCTTTTAAATCGCTTTTCAATCCAAACTAATTTTTTTAAAAAAGAAATTATTTTAAATGTTAAACTGCCATTGTGATAGTAAAAAAAAAAATAAATAAAACGTACAAACGCAGCTTGACCTAAAGGATACGATAACGATGAATTGTTATATTATATAATATAGTATATTATTATTTTTTATGTGAAGATCTCGTTCGACGATTTATTCATAAAAATTTGTTTCTTTATTTTGAGTTTTCGAACTGAATGAAACGAATTAATATTAATTATTTTCACTTTCAATTAAAAAGCAATTCGCTTAATTCATTTCGAAAACTTAAGATATAAAAATATAATTTTATGGATATGTATATTATTGTTTGGACCCTTTATCGGCGTGTGCGAATTGCGCCTCGCAATCTATTTCGTAGAAAAAATACTTTACTCTTTTAAAATGTTTCAGTGGAAATCGATGCCTGAATATGTAAAAAAATCTTACACTGCACGAAATTCGTTGCGGGGAGCAATCCGCATATGCCCTTAATTTATTTTAATTTTCTTTTTTTTGTAAGCTCAATCAAAAAAAAAATATCCTGGCTATGTGAATATCTAAAATTAACAATCAAATAAGAACGTAATAATATAGGTAATAAATTGTATCTGCCAAAAATTCTCCTGATAAAAATATCTTCCAATTCGTTTTCATGAACGTTGCCTAAAAAAATTTAATCCTGAAATAAACAAAAAAAATTATTTCACGGGTTTAAAAGCAATAACGCTCCGTTAATTTTTTAAAACCAAAAACAAGGCAGCGTTTAAGGAAACGGAGTAAAAAAAATTAAGCGGCCAAATGCTTTTTTAAAAAAAACGTTTTCTTCCTTAATTTTTTTGCCAAATTTTATCTAAGTTATATACTTCTTGTTGTTACTTTTTAATGTTTTTAATTTTACAAAAATAAAATCTTCTCCTGTTTCGTTAATTTTAATCGGTGCCAAATATTTAAAGTGCCAAAACGGATTCGTGCCAAAATAAAAAAGCTCAAGCTGGAGTGAAATTTTTATTTAGAGCAGGCAAGATAACGAAACTCGAAAAGATTAATAAATATTGCTTTATTCGTTAAAAGAAAGAATATTTTTTAAAAGAATGACGGAATAAAGCACCCAGTATTAAAAAGAGATCAATAAATAAAATTTTTTTTATTTAGATCTTTTTTTTTTTTAAATTAAAAGAAAATTGTTTTTGTTACTAAATAATTTAAATAATTTAATGTGAGTGGGGAGAACTATCGCACAACTCAAACTGTAGAAATATTGGTGTGAAAGTGAGGGATGATATTAATTTGGTCAAAAGATAAATTAAATTTAAAAATAAAAATTAAAAAAAAAAAAATCCAGTTTAAAGGTCATAATTTATTTTGAGTGTTGAAATGAATGAATGAATGATATAAATTCCATTCCGTTTTCAAATTACAAAAAGAAAAAAAATAATTTCAAAAAAAAAATCAAAATAAAAAACTTAAAAAAAGAAAAAAATTACAAAAAAAAATACAAGAATTTTTAAATGTAAAGAAAAGAGTATAAATAGATTGACGTTTTTTTTATTTTTTAACGTAAGGTCAAAATAAAATAAAAATTCTTCTTTACGCTGTAATTAAAGAAAAAAAAAGTAAACAATCTCTAATGCTCTGTCTCCACTAGAGGATTAACCTTCGAATCAGAAGTTCTATGGTTGTTTTCAGTCTATAGCGTTGCTTCTCAAAATATTTTTTGTGTTTCTAAATGTACGTTGATTGAAAAAATGAAAAACATTAGTGGTAGAAAAGTTAATCCACAAGGAAAATTAACCCAAGTCATGGATTAACCCTTTAGTGTAGACAGAGCATCCTAATTATTAATTATTTTTTTAAAAATCCAAACTATAAACAATAAGTGCAGAGATTTTCAAGCCCAATTTCATTTACATTAAACTTACGTTAAAATTTAAAAAAATTTTTTTAAAAAAAACAAAAGCTTGGGAATTTTTTTTTTATTTATAAAAAATATACTAAAAAAAATTCTTTCTCTCGATTTAATTTCAAACGTGGGAAATGAAAAAAATTCCCCCTTTTTTGAAAAAAAAAAAAAAAATAAGTAAATAGGAATTTGTTTTTAATAGGGCAACACGATTTTAAGAAAAATTAGATGAATTTAATGTACAAAACCATATACTGCATAAAAAAAACGATTAACGAAATCAGTTGGAGTTTTGTATTTTATTTTTGATTGAATATTGACACCATTAATAATTTTTTTTAAAAAAATAATATAGTAAAAAATCTTTTTCAACGGCCGCCCCCGTTTTTTATATTTTTTTCTTTCTATCGGCGAGGAAAATTAAATTTATTAATGGTGTAAACTTATAAAAAATTAATTTTTACCTATAAAATTGATCAGAAATATTTTGATTGAAAAATAATCGAAATATTTCTGATTGATTTATTATTTTTCTTTTAAATTGTAATTTTGCACTGGTTGTGAAAAAAAATGGGTTTTATTTAAAAACCGTAAAAAAATGAGAAAAAGGAAAACTAAGTAATAAATTAAAAAAAAAAAAGGTATATTTACAGTTATTACACGTTTTTAAAACTATTTAAAAAAATAGAAAATGTATAGAATATATTTAAGAAAAGTACGAATGAAAAAAAAATCATAGCAGTCAAAAAACTGACAAAAAAACATCCCCCCTCCCGAAAAGGAAGAAAAAAATATATTTAAAAGAAAATAATAACGGTTGTTTTTAGTACCAATAAAATTTAAAACAAAACATTGTTCTAAAGACAGTTTGATTAAAAAAAGATAGCATTTTAAAAAATGTCAGAAAGCTAATCATCACTGCCATCTTGTATTCGAGTGTTCAATCTAATAACTAACGTAAAATGGGGAAAATAATTGCGACGTCTTGTCTGTTATCTGCCTTAAAATCAAAGCGAACTGGAGAAAAATTATACATACACTTCAGCTTTGGTAATTTTTTAAAGCGCAAAATAATTTTTATTAAAAAAGAATTATTTTGTATTTAAATACTAGCTAATAAATATTCATGGGCATGATTAAGACGTTGTAATTATATTTGAGATTAAGTTTTGAAATTATTGAGAAAAAAAGTCATAGCCGAATCTCTGGCTTGGTGTTAAAAAAATTCTAACATATCCCGATATAAAAGGCGTTTGATTTTAAAGCTTGATCTCGATTATTAAAAAAAAAAATATTTTTCATTAAATAAAAATTTAAAAAAAAAATACAAAGATGTGAAAAGTTTAATGATGAGATTATATATTTCATGACGGCGGTTCTAATCGTGAGCACAATGATTTAAAAAAAATTTGTGATGCTCAAAAAAAAAAAAAAAAATAATAAAATAAAGATTCAATCAGTCCATTTTTTCATAGTCATTTTGAATTCTTTTAATCTCGAGTCTGCGACGTTACATAGAAATAAAAAATCTTCAATCGCTATTTTCTTTCATTTCTCGGAATTGTTTTTATGTTTAAAATAAAATAAAAAATTTAAAAAAAATAAAAAAAATAAAAAAAAATTTGAAAAAAACTGAATAAAGTCATAATGTAAATTGTTTTAAAAAAAATAAATAAAATAAAAATAGAAAAAATTATAAATTAAAAATTTTCAAAAATTTATTAATTTTTTAATTCATTTTAGAATTTATAAAATCATCCAAGCTGGGTTTTGTTTTCAAGGGTATATGTAACGTCTTAAAACTCTTCAAATCATTTATATTCCTAAAGGATCCTAATTCCGATAATTATTCCAAGCTTTTAAACGGTTTATCTTTAAGGAAGCTTAAAATTAAAAGCATCTTCACATCCGCGAATCCCCGAAAACATTCCCCTTAATTTTTATTTACAATTTTATTTTTTTATTTTTTATCGATCGATTTTTTAGGGCTTATAAAAAAAGAGAGAGAGAGGAAAAGGGAGAAAACATATAAGATAAAACGATCGAGTTTTGGAAAAGCCAAGCCAGGGATGGGGTGTAAGAGTCTGGTCGGGACTACGGGATGTAGGTCATATGACGCGGCAAACGTTTAGACAGAGAGGGGTGTTCTTTCTATATTCACAATGTTTTCATTCCCCGAGCAATCGAAAATCTTAAAACCGTACGTTAAAAAACAAGATGTAAGCTTTTGAAAGCTTCTAAATCGTCATCCGATCCTTAATATCTCATCAAAGGTTTTTTTCCCTCGTCCTCCCCTCATCCGCCCCAGTTTTTCTTCTTTTTTTTTTCTTTTTCTTGATCCGGTATTAGAAAATGTTAACTGGGATTGGTCATATGATACCCTTTTTCGTTGTCTGATGTGCGTAATCAGGGCCGGAATAAGAAGTACACAATCTGAGTTATGGTGCTACGGTTTCGTACCTGATTCGTAATCATGAACTGAGCAGATTCACATAATTGCTATTTACTAAGCAGATACTGATAAATATTGTAAAAATAACATTTTGTAATGAGATTTAGAAAAAAACTATAAATTATTAACAGTGACTTGTCAGCAAAGTAAATTAATTTGTAATGCAAGTAAAATCTCTACGCAGAAATGTTAAAAACCTACTAAGCCACGAATAATGCTCATAAATACAAAAGAGTTCACTCTTTAAAAATTTTCCACTCATATTTGTGAACCTCTGCTAAATATCATTTTAAAATAATCTAAGATACCATTGAAAGCACAAAATTTTCACAAGATCACTGTCCGCTTAAGAATACCAGCTATGTATAACATTCAAATTGATTAATTCTACCTAGAAATTCTGATTGATAAATTAAAATGTATCGTCCTCCTTTATGAGCTTGATTATATCAGCAAAGTCTTGCATTTTAAATTTTACAGCTTCCACTTGAGGCACCTACAACAAAAGGCTTTATCTTGATGCAATAGATAATTCGTTAGACTATTTCCACAACTTCTTAAATAATTCTAGAAATGCAGACTTTAATTTTTGCTTGCAACTTAAAAATACCATTACACTTTACTGTACTTACAGATTCAATAACGCATGCCTTAAATGAAAACTCCTATCTGCATTGAAAATAAATCTGCTATACTAGGAAGAAGCATTCTGTGAGATGACTGGACTGTCTTTATAAGAATGCCAGTTTCATTTGATTCACCAAAAAAATTTTTTAAAATAGCCAGTAGGAGAAATAAAAATGCTGCTTGTGGAGGCTGTGCAAAAAATTAACTATCCCTTAGATGTACTTCTCTGTGAACTATTTGTTGAATGTCACTCATCGAAGTTTTAGTCCTCTGATTCATTTTGCTTGAAAATGAAGTTAAATATTGTCAGAAGGTTCATCCCCATTGCTTCTAGAAACAAACATCATATTTATAAAATATCTCGATTTAGGCTTTTGCCAACCGATTAGATTTCGCTTTATTTGAATTAATTAACTAACCTTTTCATGACCAATTTTCGTTATTATTACCTGAATAACAATACACGATGCAACAGCTAACTTCACTTGCAAAAAAAGCATTCAATAACCTTGATTCTGCCTCTGTTGTATCACAAAACCACACGTTCAAATATTTTCAATTCTATCACCGTCTAAAAACCGTTTTCCGACATTAAATTCGATCTAAATGAATCATTGTATTTCAGTTTAAAAAAAAAAGTCGCCATCTTGCCCACCTTGCCTGTAAAATAAACGATTTAATCCCATCGATTTATCGATCATATCTATACTAACCTTGTAAACAATTCCTCCACAAGCTTTTGAATATTTGTATGACACTCTTAATAATGAAAAAAAAAGATTAATCGTCGATTAATAACATTATCACGGACTGTAAAAATTATAAAAAAAAAAAACAAATTCACTCACTTTGCGTTGCCAACTTAAGAACTAAAAACTCACTAACCATATTGGCAATTTAAAAACCGCAAATACAACTTTTTTTCTTCTGCTTTGTTGTTATTTTTACTTTTTATATTTTTACTTTGGATTTAGATTAAATTTTAAAAGGAGGATAGGAAACATTTGATATAAAAGCAGAATTGAAGCAGAGATCAATCTGATTCCAAATGCAAACGGAAAAGATTTAGAGTTTTGAAACAAACATGGCCGCCATTTTTTTATTCATTCATTCGATTTTTTTTCTCGTCGTAAATGTTTTAATTTTACCAACAGCAAAACTAAAATGTTTACGAAAAATTTAGTATTGTAAACATTCTATTATTAGATGTTACCCATACTTTGAACTTTAAAAGGAAATACAAAACGCCCAATCAAAACCAACATGGCCCCCGCCACTTCCACCTTTTGAATCTTCCTTCCCAACAATTTCTATTAAATAATTAATTCGTTTAAGTGACTTAACCCTAGTTTAAAGTTCATACGATGGACCATTCAATCTGTTATTTATCAAACATGCCCCCTCCCTAACCTTTACCCTACAAATAAAAACAGTATTTTCCCGCTTTTGTCTTTTTCATTTCCTTTCTGACTTTCATCCGCTCTTCAAACAAAAAAAAAAAAAATGTCACATCAATTAAATTTCAGCCGTTCGGGGGGAGAGGGAGGTTCTGCAGAGAAAAAAAATATACCGAATGCTCATATAATCATCCAAACTCCTACGCGATATAAGGCTTGAAACCGGGTAAAAGAACTTTCCTTTCAGAATCCAACAACGATGATTACACTAAAGGGGGTACTAGGGCATAGCGTAGGAAGTTGCGTAGGCTTCACGTGCGGTCAATCGAGGGTTTACGACAACACGATGCGAGTGTCTTTATCCTCTTTTGATCTTTCATTTCGATCGCGATTTCCAAATGCATTCCTTGAGTTTTTGTGCATTGGCCCAAAAAATCTCTAAAAGTGGACTTATGTTTCCCGAAGGGCGTAGCTCGAGGAGAGATTTGGAAATCATTGCAAAATCCAGCGTCTTCGAGTCTGTTAATTTAATTTTTCGGTTACGATAGGGAAGAATATAAATAAACGAATAAAAGGCAGGAATGAAAGGGAAATAAAGCGCGTGTTCCAAACGTTGTGAGAACAGATAAGTTTTCATATCGACCGAGTCGATAGATAGTGACGCATTTTCATAATATTCACCCTGGCATAAGCTCAACATTAAAAAAATTAAATATTTCAACCTGATTGCAATCTACTATATCGGCCATGTAGTGTGACCGCTTCAATGTACTGTAAAAAATGAACATCTCCGAAGATTATTTTATGTGAAAAAGTCATCAAGGCAACTTTGACAGTGGAACATGCTAAAAGATGCAAAACAGCACCTGCCATAACCGCAGAGCTATATTGACCACTTACCAAAGTACAGACCGATTCCTCTTACCCCATGAAAAAATTTTTCACCCTTCAAAATAACGTTTAGTCTTTCCTGTATAATGTAACTTCAGAATCTAAACATAATTCGTTGGGCGTTTTTTTTAAAAATTAATTTTTTCAGTGTAAATACTCTCAGAAAATGTTGATCGTTTTGAAAAAAGTCAAGCGCTCGTTCAGCATCTTCAAGAAATATGATTTTGATGAAGGAGTTAAAAAAGAAGAGTCGTTATTAGGGTCGAGAGGGGAGGGGGATGTAAGTGATAAGGAATCGTTTCGCGGAATTAAGAAAATGGAGATGAAGGTATCACTGTGACCTACAAATCTTTCCACCCCGCCCAAAAACTAACCTATTTCTCGGAAAAGAGACAGAAAAGAGTGGGCGTTGAAATGGCAAGGGTGTCGCTTTGAAATATATGACATCGTTTTCGCGTTTATCATCGAATACCGCGATTCAAAAAACCCCCCTATCTTTTTTTTTTGGTTGGGAAATAGGCGGAAGCACTTAAATGATTCCATTGTCCAAGCAAAAACCATTATTTAATTTATACCAGCAATTATGCATGTTTGCCTTCTTTTTTTTTTTTAAACACATCAATAGCCCGTGAATAACGTTTCTTCGAAAAACTTGGGACCTTAGCGAGAATAAGAAAAAGATTATTAACAGGTTTCGTGAAATTTACTTTTGCTTCCCGACACTTATTTGGAGGTTTAGCGAGATACAGAATGGTTGATAAAAAACTTTTTTATGATTATGAAATAGCTCCTAGAGTACAAGCGTGGTAACTACAAAAAAAATTCCTCAGTTAATTTTAGAACGTCCATTCCCCGGGAATTTTCTGAAACCTCAGCCAGCGATAACATTTAACCGGGAAAAAATTTATATTTACCTTCCTTGAATACGTAGGCAGTAACTGATTCTGGCATTAACCTTTACAGAATCTCACATCAAAATTCTAAGAATTCCTTGATACAGTTCCTAAAATTTGTCAATTACTCCTGAATTTTATTTCAATCGAAAAAAAATTCTTCTTCGAATTTGTAAATGAATTCTTCTGAATTTTTATTGCCAAGATATTTCTCGTTAAAGAATTCAGAAATAAAAATTAAAAGGTCAAACTGACAAATTGTTATCAAATCATTGCCCTCCCCTTCCCTGGCTTCTTAGTAACAGTCTTCCTCGTCGAGCCTTTTTAAAAGGGGGTTTCAAAACAAAACAGCTCAAATTTTTTTTGAATATACTTAAACAGTACTTCAGTGATTTGCCTTCTGAAATTCACTAGCAATAACTGAATAATTGCTTTTAGGAAAACTGTAAAAAATGTATTCCCAAAAAAAGCATATACGAACATTCCAAAAAATTCAATTATGAGTTTCAGAAAAAAAATATTACGCATTAACCCTTTTTAAGACACTTTCAAGCCTATTTATTTTAGAGAGTATATACCTGTAAAAAAATTGAAGAAAAATCCTAATGTGGTCACCTAAGCATATTTCAGTAGCACAACGAATCTTTTATGTAAATTGAGTGCCTCATTTGCTGACGATCTAGACCAGTTACTAACAATAAAAAGATTTTTAAATTCAAACTTGCATGTCTACTGACTTTGCCACTAACAGGAATGCAAAGACTCTTAGCATTCATACCTTAAAGTAATGATACTTCAAATAAAGAGACTTAACTAATTTGATATGAAAACAAAATACAGCATTAAGGCAGAAAAACAAACCCTTCAAATTTGTGAGTAAGTTGATACTCAAGGAAGTTCTGCGACTTTGCTCTAAGAAAAAAAAAAGTTGGCTAATTGGTACTTCTTGATAAAGCATTAATACATCATGTGCTAAGGATAATCATATGAGTAATTAAAAACAGAATTTGAGGTAATAGCCCATAACTATTTTAAATATTTGTGCAAGATTCTCTTTAACACTTAACATTAACAAATCAGGTAACAGTAACACCCACAAAAATCTGTACAATTTGAACTGTGCAATTTCTATACAAACACGATGTACTGGTCGACTTCGAAACTCACCCTTTTTTTCCAACTAATTACAGCAGAACTAGAGTTTAACTTCTTTAAAACGAGTCAAATTAATCTAAATTTACACTATTCACTACAATAACACCGATGAAACCAGGAAAAACTATATAATGCAACACAAACTTTGCGTGGATATGAAATCCGAACTCCGTTTGAAACGTAAACAAATATGGCGAATTTAATCTCGTTTTTAGGGATTTTTCTGATGCCAACCTAATTTTTTTAAGGATTTTTGCCAACTTAAAAATTGAGATTATTCAAATCATGAAATTAAACTTTTTTTTTGAAATCATTTGGTTAACTCTTTTATCGTTGATACCAATTTGCTTATTCAATTCTTGGAATGAGGAGTATCAGAAAAAATTCACCCTACGACCTTTTCAACATGTTTTCCTTTTAATATTAAAGCAAGCGGTTATATTAAAGCAATTTTTTAGCAGTACAATAAATTTCAATTGTATTGTTTTAGCCCTAAAGATATGATTTAATATTAAAAGGGCAATATGTTAGAAAGGTCACAAGGTGAATTTTTTTTTTAATGGTTGAAGTTCCTATATTTAAAGGAAATCAAATGTTTAAGATACGAAGAGGCCAATAACTACCGGTAAGTTCATCTATTAGACTTCATCATATTGAAACTGATTTTAAAAGAGCACTTGCTTAAATTTTTTTTAAATGCTAATTAGAATTTTTAATTCAAGTCATTCCAATAATTCCATGCAAATACACTAAATTAAATTTTTTTTTCTTTCACTCTTAACATTTTTATAATGAATTAGTCAAAAAAAATTAAAACAAAAAAAATATTTAATGTATTAGAAAAACATAAATTTTTCTTAGTTATTAAATTTTATTTGATTTCACATTTTCAACCATGTGACACAAATAAAATCATATGAGCATGGTTTGACAATTTTCACTGTATTTATTATTCCCCCAAGCATTTTATACTTTTTTAACAATTTGCACAACATCCTCATCATTAAGAATATGATCTTTTCCTACTTTTTGAGGTTGATGTTTCACAGATGAACCCCAAACTAACGCATATTTAAATTCTTTAGCAATGCTCCTATGCAATTTATTACAAAAATCTTCAATTGATTTTTTATCGCTATGAAGTACAACAGGCGCGTTATAATCAGGTAATTGTCCTTTAGGTTTAGTATAAATCCTTATTAATTTTAAATATTCCCACATTTTTTCAAGCAAATCATCGAAATTCCATTTATGATGAGCTGATATTGGCACTGTATGAGGGATCTTGTATATGATATCTAATTCTTCAATGCTGATCTGGTCGATCTTGTTCAAAACGTAAATGCACGGGACGTATATTCTGTTTCCTTCGATGACATCGATTAAATCATCGCTCGTAGCGTCGTATCTGTATAAAAAAAAAATTTAATTAATAAATTTCTTAAATATTAAAGTTACAATTTAATTTTCCTACCTAAGTGTTATATCAGCATTATGTATCCTGTATTCTGATAAAATAGTTTTCACCGTGTCCAAATCTAATTCTGATTGAGGGATCATGCATTGTAGATTTATTCCTCCTTTGTCTTTCCTACGATAGATGATGTTTGGTGGTTCTTTGTTGAGCCGAAGACCAAAGCCTTCCAATTCATGTTCGATTAATTTCTTGTGCTGAAGTGGCTTCAGAACGTCTAGTACAATGAAGATTAAACTGCATGTTCTTGCTACTGCTATGACTTGTCTACCACGACCTTTTCCATCTTTAGCTCCCTCAATAATACCTAAGGTAGTGAAGATTAATTAATAACAGGTAAGTGCTGTAATGAAACTATCTTAGTAAGTCTGATTGAAACATGACATTTACAGGCAAAGTGTTAAATGAAACACAATTTGAACATTAGGAATTTTAGAATACAAATTCAACATTGAAAAAAATGAATCAGTCAAGCAATAGTGCTCTGGTTAATGAGCCTGCTTCTTTTGACTGTAGCATCCTTAAACGCTTTAGATGGCGGAGACCGTAAGCAATGGACAATTCTTTGGTTGATGGAAATGAATGCAACTTCAAGACTTGCAGAGAGACTATTCAGTTTCTTAAGTAGATTTATAAATGCCCCTCATGGCAACTTCTACGACTTACAGTAGGTCGATAACTGACTTTGAGCGATAAATAAGAGAGCAAAAAAATGGGGGGGAAAAAGAGAAAATATGTCATTTACTTACGTTAAAAAGGTACAAGTTTGATAAAATACGAAAATGAAATAAATAAAAATTCGGAACAAAACAAAATGAAAGCCATTTTAAGGGATTTTTTGATTGCCAACTTGATTGAAATTTTTTAGGGATTTTATTTCTGCCTACTTAAAAAAATGAAAATAGGTTATTTTCTTTTTTCGAAACGAGAACTCGACATTGAGAGTTTAAATTGGCTCTTTCAGAACCATTTTTGGTTAAAATGAACATGATTAAAACCAAAACTCACGAATTTTTGTTCCCTATCAAAAATAAGTGACGTCATGGTTTCATTGGTTTGCTCTGCCATTATAAGAATTGGTTTTACAAATTTGTTGAATTTTAATATTCACAACCGTAATTTTTTTTTTAATGGCGGAACAATTAAATCAAGCATCTTGTCAAGGTTAGGTTAGGGGTTTAAAGCTTTGAAACAAATTTTTCTGCTTGGAAGCGTTTAAAGCTTGGAAAATTAGTTTCTGTCGCAACTACTTATTTGTCGTCGGTAATTTGCAGTTTAACTTCAACGAACTCGTCATAGGCTAAGATTAGGTTAAATTTAGGCGTGACCCTTAAATTGCGAACATGAAAAGGAAACAAGAATTAGGGGTTTATTTCTTCCTGATAGCTTTTGCAGTTAAAATCCTCATTTCCCCTACATATATAAATAATCGGTTTCGTGAATGAAGCCCATTTTCAAAACACTTGACAGCTGATGAAAATTTGTTTTCTCTCTTATCAAAAAAAAGTTACCATTCAATTTCTCCCCTTTCCTCCTCTGCCGAAATAAAATATATTGAAAAAACCAAAAAAATCTTATCAAAACTGAAGGATGAAAGGTTAAAGCAAGCCCTGCAAATTTGAAAATCCATCCAATATTAACGAAAAGGCACGCGATCTAACTCTAAACTCTCTAATAAATAACATTTTTATATCCATTTTTTTCTTGAAAACTCAATTTGGTTTTTCGATTTTTGAACAAAAAAATTGTTATTTTCTATTCTCAAACTCTCGTGACTTCCTTAATGCATCATTTTCAAGGGATATAATAATTTGTAATATGGAGAAAAAAGCGAAAAGGTTATTTTAGCATGATACTTTAACATGTCAACATCATTTGTTATTTTATTACCTGGCAAATCTAAAAGTTGTATTTTAGCTCCTTTGTATTTTATACAACCAGGGACAGTTGTAAGGGTTGTGAATTCGTAAGCTGCCACTTCCGAGTAAACTCCAGCTAAATTGCTCAGCAACGTAGATTTTCCAACGGATGGGAATCCAACAAAACCGATTCGGGCGTCTCCAGTTTTGGCAACATCGAATCCTTCTCCAGTTCCACCGCCGCCTCCTTTCGGTGTGATGAGCTCTCTTCTTAATTTGGCTAATCTAGCTTTCAACAAACCCAAATGTCCAGCAGTGGCTTTGTTTTTTTGCGTTCGGGCCATTTCGGCCTCGATCGCTGCAATTTTATCCAAAATCGTACTCATTTTTTCTAAGGCAAATCTGTGAAGAGAAAATAAAGAGATTTTAAAAAAGGTTTTTCATGACGTCTTTTAAGGGCTGAGATGCGCAGTGACGTCACGGATCAAGGATTCTCCAATTCGGTGTTAAGTACTAAAAGCGATCGTTTAAAAACCATGACAGATGCCAATCTAACGGGAAAAGCGTCCTTGAACGTTTACCATGCAAAATAAATTTTAAATATAGGTGATCCATGTCACACAGATCTCCAAGTCATATCGATTAATCTTTTACACATTTTTTTTGAATATTTTTCTCTGTTGAAATTTAAGTCAATAAATCGAAAGACTGGACTTAATTGGGATTTTTTACAATAAAAAAAAAATTGGGATTGACTTAAAAAAGTAGAAATGATGACGCCATTTTTGTCGTACGGAAGAATTATTTTCCGAAATTTCGTGGCATATTTTCTTATTTCCGTTTCCAATTCCCACGTCCGGTTTAGAAAATACTTCGACCTATTTCCATCGTTGACATGTATGATATTATTTTGTGATAGGAAATTAAAAGGGGTTTGGTTTTGGCATAAAACAGCTGGCCATATTGACAAATTTAATTTTTTTGAGATTTTGGAGCTAAAGATACCCATCTGGAAATTTTTCGGGAATTCGACAGGGATATTAATTTTCTTCTTCAAAAGTTAAACTTTGCCCATGCATTGTCATCAGGCGATTTTACAAGGCAAATATTGAAAAAGTTCGAGTTTGGCAGGACCATGGGCTAAAGTTGATCTCTGCCCAAAAAAGGCTTTAACTTTTCAAATGGAAAATTTTTTGCTAATTTTAATTTGGCTCGCTTTCATAATTTTGAGACAAAAATTTTTTCAAAAAACAAATTTGTTCAGAATTTTTCTAATCATCCAAACCTTTTCAGATTTTTTTGATCGAACAGTTTTTTTCAGAATTTTTTCTGGTAAAACAAATCTGGATCCCAAATTTTTTTTGTCGAACAAATTTATTAAGAATTTTTCCTTGACGAACAAATCTGTTTAGAATTTTTTCTTGGCAAGCAAATTCTTCTGAGCGACCAAAATTTTTTATAACTTTTATCCCTGATTGTTTTGGATGGTTTTTTCATGTCGAACAGAAACTTGAAACGAAACCTTGCAGGCAGGAACCATAAACTAAAAATTCTAAAACCAGATGGCTCTTCTCGAATCTCCTATCAGAGAGAGTAACGTTCTCTCAAACGAATTTTATTCAGAATCCAGTCAAATAATAGCTGACCTCTACCGCAAGGGCGACATTTAAAACCCTCCAAAATCATCACGCTCTTTACACGAAACAATAAAAACCATCAAGCGACATTTCTGCCAAAAAAATCCAATTTTAATATTTTTCCCTAACCTAACGTGCCATAAGTCAACGGTAAAACTTAATAACGAACACGAATATATGCAGAAAGGTCGCCCAAATCTTGTCATTTGAATATGACACGCACACAAGAATTAGTAGGCACCTAGTCAAAATATTCAATACAGAATGCCCCCCCAAACAAAAAATATGGCGAGCTGTCTAAAAACATTCAAACTATTAAAAAAATCCCTTTTTTAAAAAATACAGATGACATTTTATTTATGATATTTAAACATTGATTAGCACATAATTTTATTATTTATATTGCAACATCAAATAATTGCTTTTTTAAATGGGTGAACGAATTCACTTTCTAAAATTTAGATCTACCAATAAATTTTTAAAATTTAAATTAGCATTTAAAATTATTCCTAATTTTTATTTAACAGGATTTTGCCCACATGGCAAAAAAAATTTTTTTTTGTAATTTTTTTTACCATGTGGAAAAATCCAATTTTTTTTTAAAAAAAACGTCCAAATTGCAATATTATAATGCACCGAGTGTAGCTACACTTATTAAGAATCAAAAAATCTAAAATCAAATAAAAATGCCTTTTTTAAAAATATCACAAGATCGAAAAATTTTTTTTCACTCCCAAAATTTTTTTCCTGTCCCAATTTTCGTGCCCCTAACATTCATATCGTGTTACTATACTGATTTTTTAGTGATCCTATAAATAAGCAAAAATTATCCCCGGTATTTTTCGTCCCTTCATTTTTTTTTATTTAACAACTTGAAACCTCACAAACTCATCCTTCTTAAAATCGTACGACGAAATAGGTTCACAGTTGCAATCGGCCATAAGTTCTTCCAAATCATTTTTAAATTTTTCCAAATCCTCCTTTCTAAAATTAAGAGAGTATTTCGGGGTATCAATAATAACTTTACTTTTCGGTTTAAACATTTTCAGCATATCCTTCGTAAAATGCTTGAACACCATCTGTTGAGGCATGTATAATAAATCGAAAAAATTTTCAAAATGAGGTTTCAAAGGGTAATCTTTCAATGCAGTCGTTGGAATGAATATAACTTCGCATTGATCAATCGTTAATGATGTATACGTATCGTTCGAATCTCTCATCCTCGCAGAAGTAGAACAGAGATTACGTGCTGATTCCTGCCTGCTAATTTTTAATTTATTCGATGTGTCTTCGGTTACTACAACAGGAGCACTCGCTTCTTCCTCAAGAACCACCGGCACGAACGGATTTCGATTTTGTATTTCATGAAAAATTCTCATCACATTTCTCTCTGTTATATCCGTTGAAGTTTTTTTATTGTAGCCATTTACTTTTTTCAACATCTCCTCATCTTCGCAATCGAAACCGAACGCAACGTACGGGCCGGTAACAATATCCCCCATATAACCAAACGTCGACATTTTCGTACCTTGCGAACAAATCCCAGATAGTATGCTTCGATTTGGTATGCTTGGATCTGTATCTTCGTAATAAAATGACATTCCCCTCTCTCTGAATTTTTTGTATTCGTATGCACTTAATACATCTGCTCCGTAAGGTCTGTAACGCATATGATAATCCCAATCAAACACTCCAACTCTCAAATCATATCTTTGTCCTAATGCTTTTCTGATCCTTTGATCCCATGCATTTAAAATATCAAACGTGTTGTCCTCTGATCCCCAATATTTAAAAATTGTCTCCAATTGGTCTCTTTCCTTATATTTTAAACTATCAAGTGATACTGATGGAAGAATTGTTGCTGCATAATTAAAATTAGTGATCATATGCATTAATCGTGATGATACTTTTTTTAAATAATTATTAGTTGCAGGCCGTACCAAAGAATTTCCATACAATTCCATAAACGTTCGAGTTTTCTCAGCTAATCCAATATTTTCAGATGGCTCCAATGCAAGTGTTGTAAACATTAATTCTCTCGCCACATTTTCAAGTAACGGCTCACAAATATACATCTTCACAGTGACATCTCCATGATGACGATATTTCTGTGCTAATGTTTTTAATACATGTCGATTATCATACTGACCAACTAACAACATATTATAAGTGACTTTATCTCCTGATTCAGAAGCTTCCCCTGCATCTGGTTCATCTCCGCTTTCTGGAGTTTCAGTAACTTCCGCTTCATCTGCACTTTCAGCTTCCTTATTCCCTTCCTCGGATGTTCTTGGTTTTTGTGGTCCATACTCATCCAATAAATCCAAAGCTGGTGAAAAACCCCACCACATTTTTATTTTTTAAAATGAAATTCATAAAACACTACTTCAACCGACACTACTTGATACTTATTGATAAAATGGTAGTAGGGTCGTTATGGCAACGACCTAGATCATAAATACTTGCCTTTAAATGCACGAAGAAAATAAACATAATTCACAAATACAAGTTTAAACAAAACGTTAAATTAAAAAATCCGTATGATAATTGTTTACCATGCCCGGCTTTGGTTAATTCATATCATGGTGGCCGATAATGAGAGGTTATTATTGGTCTCATTAACTAATTAACGAATAAATTGACTTACCTCGTGAATAAATAACCGTAAGTATTATCTCTTAATAAATATAGTTTTAAAATACGATGATAAATATCATGAAAATAACGTCATTTTAAAGAAAAAAGCGAAGAAATTCGATGAAAAAAAACATCAGTGTACAATATGTTAACGTGGAATTAAAATTTTTGCCGTGGAGTTAGATTGTTGTCGTTTTCACGACAATGACGTCATCACCTCCATTTTTGCAACCGAAAATTATAATTTTTTATTTTGGAGAAGCAAATGATGAAATTAAAAATAAATTTATTGATGGAATGCTGCAAGGATTTTGACTTTGAAACAATTATTAATAACGGTCAATCAGAATTATATTGCAACAAATTGTACAAATAAATAACTTGAAAAACGAGACGAAATTAAATATGAAACTGCTGATCAACTCAAAAAAGCGTTAAAGGCAGTAGAAAAATCGACTAGTTTTAAATAGTTATTTCAGAGAAAGGCTTGTAAAATAAAGTTTTTAATCCTTATCATTTCCTCTTTCAAAAAACACAAAACTAAAATAATCAGCAGGGAATTTTTTTTATGTAAACTTCACTATAAGAAAATTAATATTTTTGTTTGATTAGTAGATTAATCATCTACAAATTCGGATTTTAAAGAAAAATGAGTACTGATAAACAATATAAAATAAATACTACGCTTTGACTAAAGCCTTTTAAAGCTATCACACAAACTTGATTCATAGATGTTCAATCACATTCAATAAAAGACAAGATTTATGTGAATCTTAATTGAAATTACGATAATGGAATATTTAACTGATATGAAAAAAAAATTTACCAGATTATTGATTCTAAAAAAAGGGGAAAAGGTTTCGTTCGGATTTTCCAGACCCGAGTATTTATTGGCAGGCGAAAAATTAAATATAAATGGATGATTAGCAAATGTGGAAAACATAAATAAGAACTCTGGTAATAAATTAATAGTAAATAAATAAAAAATAAATATTATTCCTGTCTTCGATTGATGTGGATTCTGTTGATCTTTAAAACTGATTTTTAGGTACTAGTTTTTTTCTACTTGACTTAAATTTTCGCCAACCTGAAAACAAATAAAATAAAAGTTACGGGAAATACGCAGGGAGAAAATTGGTTAAATGATTATCTTACTTTTAGTTTGTTGGTTACTTTTTCAAAAACACGTCTTCAAATCCGTCTAGCTCGCGCAAAACGTACGTAGCTTTATTTCGTAAAACCTTTGCCTTACTTCCAGCTTCTTCTAATTCTTTTAATTCTTTATCTAATTCTTTTATTTTGGTATTCATTGAATCGGTTGATTCATCTACTAAATGGCAGAGACGAGCAAATGTGGATGATAGTTCCCTTTAAAAAAAAAGTCGAATTATTGATTGTTTTATGATTTTTCGACAACTCATCGCAGGCCAATCTCGTGGTCTAAGTCCCACGTTAAATAATTTACATCCCCTCAAGGTAAAGGAATTTTGATATTTTATTTGATACCGATGGTCCGGGCATCATTCGAATTTCTTATTAATGGTAAAATATGGAAATACGGAAAAAGATTTTCAATGGAAAATAGGTTAATTGAATCGATAAAATTACGGAGGATTGTGGTCCAGTCGTGAGCGGGTGGAAATAAGGATTTTGGTCTTTTGATCAATGAAATTAGTGCTCAAGGGCTAAAAATATGCTAATTATAGTTATTTTATGCAATCTTAAGAAGAAAATAATTTGAGTGTATAAATTTCCAAAGGCACTGTTGATAAATTTAAAGTATTGACCGCAAATCTGATGGTTATTTTGAATTATCAAGAAAGGTGAAGGTAGATAAGATGCTCGGTTTAATGAGTTTAGGTCAGGTTACTCAGTGGCGTTAGTAGGATTTCCAATTTCTGAGATAAAAAAGTTGCAGTAATTTTTTGGGCATAAAAAGAACTTTTGACACGTTCTAGAGCTAAAAAAATCTCTCAAAACTAAAAATTTCACTGAGGAGTGACAAGTTTTCTGGGTAGTTAAAAATTTCCAAAAAAAAAATTGCGGAACTTACTGTTGAACTTGATGGCTGCAATTAGCAGAAGTCAAATCAACAATCAATCTTAATTTTTTAGTTGCGTGGTTAACGTATTGTTTTTTGAAAGTTCTTTCCTTCGCTTTATTTGTCCACGTTAATCTCTCGTATAAATATATACAACCGTAAATGGCTCCAGTGACTAGGATAATCCTCCACCCTACTGTCTTCATCATCTATAAAATAGAAATTTTAATTATAATCACAATTTAATTTGTGGCCAGGGCTGGATTTTAATTCGGCACCAAGTTTGGCTGAAAATTTTTTTTAAAAAAATTTACTACTTACAAAACCTGCGACTAATAAGCCGCCCATCGTTCCCTGTGAGCCTATAGACGCTAACGCCACCCTTGAAATGATTGACCAATCATCGCTTCGTTGAACAGGCGTCATTGCTCCTGGTTGTACAACATCCAACGATGTGTCTGGTGTAGGCATTAAAGATGGTATCTGCAAATAAAATAAATAAATCAATAAAAAAATTTTTTGAGACGAGGAAAATTTTTGAAACGTACATGTATGCTAGAATAACATGCATAATCAGCGAATTCACGTTCGAATTTACCAGGATAATTTTCGTTTATTAAACTGGGACTTTTCTACCAAAAGAAAAGAAAAATTTAAAATGAAATAAAAGTAATTTTTTTTGCTAATATTTCTGAAGAAATTACCCTATTAGAATAATTGCTAAGAGCGACTCTGTGCCCAGCGCGTCCCGTAAATCTACTAATCAAAGAAGTGATGCCCCAAGAAAATCTAAATTCCAAATCTTCTTGAAAATCAGCGCATAAATTATCGCAGTTCAAGCGGTATAATATCTCAAATGGTTCTCGTCTTGGTAATACAGTTATTGATAATTGTTTTTTGTCCTCGGGTAGTAAAGCAGCCATTCGATCTAAAAAATAAATTTTTTTTCAATTAAATATGCGATGCCTAGGCAGAAATTTGCGGCCCAAGCTTGAAAAAATTTAACTAAGCTTGTTTTTGAGCCAGGAAATAAAATTCCATGCTAGGCCCAAGTCTGGCTGAGCTGAAGGATCTCCCTATAATGTGTCCACTACTCACCTGTCATTTCTCTTTGACTATTTTCAATATTCATTGCTAAAGCCGTTGATAATCTAGCACGTAGATTACTTCCCAGCCCATTTTCAACGTGCGAATGAAGTTCCTTTTTATAAACATTTAATACAAGCTGTTCGGGATGAAAAGGTAAATTAAATTCATCGACTAAAACTGATAATCGACGGATTTCTTCGCTAAGGGCTTTTGAAACTCTTTGTTCCACATCTTCGACCATGTGATGAATTTTTTCTTTCATTTCTTGCGTCAGTAGTAGGAGCTGCTGTTCGGTGAAATTTAATTTATCGTGAACTTCCTTCTTAGCAGATGCCTTTTCGGATTTGAGCTTCAATGCGGTTTCGTACATTCCGTCCATAACATTTCTTATCTCGCTGAAATAAATTTTTTATTAAAAATTGCCTGAAAACAGTTATTTTTTAAATTTTAAAACTTACGAGGAGATTAATTTTCCACGTAAGAAATGTTGCTCGAATTTAGTTTTAATTGCTGACTTTGAAATACATTCTTCGAATTTTTTCTCGAAGTCTTGAAATTCAAAATATCGATTTGGAAATCCTTCGGCCAAAGCTCCAGCTAAAAAAATAATTTTCAAAGTTAATTTTGTTTTTAAAAAGTAATTTTTTTTTAAATAAATTATTCTTACTATGAGCTAATTGTCCTTTCTGTTCGCATATACGCGCTTGAAGTGTTTCTTTAGCCGAGATGAAAAATATTCTCTCTTCAGCTTCGTTTTGGCTGCAAACTTTCAATTCTTTGACTAAAAATTCGATGGCTCGTTCTAAATGTTGAGAACGTACCTAAAACGAGAAAAAAATTTTAAATAATAATCTACTTATAAAAATAACTAACATTAACGTGCTAAAAAAATTTTTTGAAGTGCGCCAAGAACAAAATTGGTTTGCTAAATTTTTTAAATAAAAAAAGCTATAAGTGCTGCTAATGTAATTTGATTTGCGTTAACAAATTAACATACCTTATCCTGCTCAGTGTGGAGCTTTAGAAAAACGAAAAGGTTGTTTTACTTACAAATTTTTAAAAATTTAATTTCAGCTAAAATATTTTTAATTTATAGGGCGAAGCTCATGTCTCACTCATTAAAAATTAATCCTGGCTCCAGTTTAAACCTAGCTAGGGCTCTCACAACTAGACTGATTATAGTTCTACAAATTCACATTTCTAAACTAGCAAGCAATTTTAATTAATATTCAAATCAACAAACGATAAACTTCGCCCTGCTCCTAAAACTAAATTTATAAATTAAAATCTAATGTTTTTAAACTTACACCATCCAGGAACTCTGGTTCGGAGGCTGAAGCATCCCATCGATTATGCAGGATAAATATATTCGGTTTTGAAATCCTTGTCGATACTTTGTGGAAAAAATTTTTCTCCTAAAAACACAAATTTTATTATTCTCTAATGTTTTTCCTAAATATTTAAAATTTTATTGAAATACTTACTGTGACCATTAAAGTACTTTCAGCATTAGCTACCAAAACAAAAACATCAGCGTCTAAACAATGCTTATCAATCCATTCATCAAGATTCGGGGAAACATCAATTCCAGGTGAATCAACAAAAACAACATCATCTCTAAGAAGCAAACATTTGTCTTTTGGCCAAAAAATTCTAACAAGCTGACTTTCGACTAGTTTTTCTTTGCATAATGCATGTCCAAGTTGAGACACAGACTGTAAATAATTTGAATTTGTAATCTCCGTAAATTTAAAAAAAAAAGAAAATATTTTCTAACCTTAACATTTTGTCTTTCATTAGATCCTTCACATAATAGAAAACTTTCACCATTTTCAGACCCTTCAACTTGAAGGAAGCAATTTGTAGTATGACCAATACCACTTGGGAGTATTTTATCCCTTAACATAGCATTGATAACTGATGATTTCCCATTACTTGTTCGCCCAAAGAAAGCGACTTTCATGTGATCCCTTCTGAGTACATCTCGAATAGCTTTTACTTTTTCAATATAACCTCTTATCAACTCGATATCCTTCTCAGATGCAATATTCTGCTCTTTCTTGAGCTCTGAAAAGATAAAATTTTTAATTAATAAAAATTAATACTTTTATTTTGATTGACAAATTTACCTTCCATATACTGCACTGCATCCTTGACATAATCTTCAACCTCTTTAAATATATCATTTATTTTCCTTTTAGCTTTAACAAATTCCTGAAGAGGAGATTTTGAAACTCTTGAATCCCCATTGGGGACGAGGGCTCTATCCCTGGTAGTAGGTCCCTCGTCAGGCATCATAGATATTGATCTATTGATATAAGCTGCCATTCAGTTTAATAACAGCACGCTGACTCTTTTTAAATAATGATGAATAAATAAAAAAAATTGGTGAAGGTGAAGGATTTCTAGCAATGGAAGATGTTTACATTAAATGAAAACATAACTTAACAACTGAAAAGAAAAAAAAGCAAAACAAAAATTAAGCGAAATAACTAAAAAATTAAAAGGTAGAATGAGTGATTTTAGAGTATTTAATAACCTCGTATATACTGACAGGTGTAAATAAATAAATAAAACTGCAGCCAAGAAAAAGAAAAAAAATTATGTCGTGATAATGAAAAATTTAAAAATAACTTTCCATATGCAGCTCAATTTTTCTCATGATTTATCGAAGTAAAAATTAAGAATTTCAATGTCTGGGATATGATCATTTACAAAAATATCAACATTCACACTTGATTACATCATATTCTTATTGATTCACAAGGTTCATCCAGTGCAAACGAATCGTGCGGTCACATGCTGGAATGATCAAATAAAAAAATAAAAAAAAAATAATCCGAGTCAGTAATATTAAATATGAAGGCAGCTTTCAATGCAATATGACTATCTATTTCGCTTTATCAAATGATTAATGATTTTTCTTTATAAAATATCGACCTGCTCATTTCGTCCCATTTCAAAACGGCATAATAATTGTTATGTTAGTAATCTGAAAGAGATGATAAGGGGACTTCATTAAAAGCTCAAGGTTATTCGCATGATTAATTGATTAGATTTGTGAGCAATTAAGAGAATGAGCCTAATGTGTGAAAATATGATGTAAAATACAAACCCTTAGATGTTCTTATAGTAAAAAATAAAATTTATTTTCGGATTTCGTCTTCCACCATTTTCAACAGAAAAAATGAACTGTCGCCATTTTTTTTTCTGGTGACACGTCAATTAACGGACGTGAAATGGCGGATTTTAATGGTTATTTGAAATTTTCATCTTAGCTTGACTTTCTACTTCAAAATGACTACTGTGTCATCCCATTAGATTACATTAAAAGAAGTAAACATGTCTTTGTCAAGAATAAAATAGAATAATGTGGAATTTTAGGATTACCTAAGCTTGTTGAAAAATGACAGTATCAATGATTGAATATTACAGTTTTAACATTTAAAAAGTTAAATATATTCGCAAAATAAATTTATATATTCAAAAATAATTATTTATGAAGAAAATGTCGCTTCAGTCTTCTACGGCCAAACGATATTCGCAAATACCGGAGTAAAATAACCCATTAGTACACTGGACAGAAGATTTACGGAATGGTTATCTAACAGTCGATGGCCACTAATGTGAACAACCTCTTCTCCTGGATGCTCAACAATGTAGCCAGTCATTTTATCAACCCCTAATTGAATAAATCAAAAGAAATATTCATTTTTAATTAAATTTTAACAAAAAATTTGAAAGTAATTTATCAAACCTGAAAATTGCACAGTTGCCCCGAGAATAGAATCAACAAGACTTCCAACAAATCCAGCTGCACCACCAACTAAAATAAGAGGCCACTGTGGTGGGCTTAGTGCTAATAATTTTCCATCAATACAATATAAAACAGTGAGATAATGTGCAAGTCCTATGGCTAATCCGCCTAATAAACTGAATACTAAACCGCCTGAAAAAACGTAAAGTTGCCATTAATTTTAGAGAGCTGGTGAGCAATTAAATGAATGTTAAATGATTATTACCAATTGAAACACCACCATTAGTTCCTTTTGGCACTTTCCTAAATGTTGTGATCAAAAATGGATCTCCTCCTAACACTGTTCCTAATTCTGAAGCCCATGTATCTCCATTACAGCAAGCAAATGCACCTGTTATTATATTTCAAATAATAAAAAGCATTTTCAAAAAAACATTCCAACTAATATTACCTAAAACACCAACAGAGAGCCAAGATGCCCTATAATGACTAGTGAAATTTATTGCTAATTCCCCACAACCATAGTCGAGTATATACATTAGGGCAAGAATTGTAGCCATTCCCCCATTACATATCACTTGAATCCAATTTCTTTGACCACCTAAAATAAATCAGCAATTAAATACCAAAAAATGAAAAAATTTCAACATTTCTGCCTTACCCTCTTTGAACTCCTCCTCAATTTTTTTTTTCTTATCACTTCGAAATTTTGTAGCTTTTGAACTTGACACAAAAAACATCATTAGACATGCCAAGAAACAATAACTACTAAGCGTCAATACAAATCCAACCACTAATCCTGAAACAGCCCCACTTTTACTAATGCTTTTTTTCCGGAACCCTAATCCAGCAATAATCAAAGGAACTATAACAGAAGCAAGCCACCGTGTTGGTGGTATTTCTTCTACTTCATCCCCTTTCCTGTATCTTAAATTTAACAAAACAATATTTCCAAACCATAACAAGAGTGTTATGGGAATAACAAGTGACACCAATAACACTGGAACTAAATACGACCATTTAGAAGATTCTGTTTTGTGCTTTGATTTTTCTGTTTTCACTGCCATTTTTTTCTATGAGAATGAGTTAACCTAAAAGTAATAAGAACAGGATGTATTACAAAGGGCATGATTTGTCTGATCACAGTCTGTCATTCATGAAATAAACAAATAGATAATACAAATTCAAGGTACGCCCTCAATATTTTAAATGAAATATTTCTCGCAATATAAAAATAATACTTACAGCATTAGGTTTGTGTAAAGCTTTGGATAATCATCAAGTAGCTGCTCTGATGAGAATATAAATAAATAAATGAACATAAAAATGATTAAAAAATAATAAAAATTTCCTAAACAACCAAGTTCATGACCGGTCGATGTAGATGGCCAACATACTGTAAACACGCTTAGTCGACTTGTTGCCTTCGCGGCTTTTCATTTTGAAATGAAAAGATTTACCTATGTTATTTTCATAATCAGTTTCGTAGTAGGCTTTAGCTCTTTTGTAAAGTAAAATTTCAGTAATTTATTCATTTAAATCGAAGGAATGCTTGAAGAATGAAATTTTAAAAACTCAAGCGAATGCCTGCAAAAGTACAACGGTTTGAACCCCATTTTGTAAGGTCTTTGATTAAGTATTTCTTAAATAAAAAAGGATGCAAAACGAACACCATCTTGGAAAATATCAAAAAACCACAATAATTATTAAGAATACTTTAATTATTTTTTTTTAACAATTTTTTTATAATTTTCTTTACAAAATTTACATAAAAAATGTACAACATAGAATTACAATTTTTAAAAAATGAGTTACTTGTAATAAATTAAATCATGAGTAGGAAATGAATATTCATTATTTCAAATAACTCATTAGCCAGTTTTTTAATTAATAATACTATATGGCGAAAATTCGATTACCTCGTTCCTAGCTGTATGTAAAAAAATGATAGCCTAGCAGAACGATTTTACCAAAATTTTTTAATTTCAACTGCTGATTTTTAACACGGGATATAAAATTCACATATCCATCAACGGTTCCATGGCAGCCAAAATTATCGTTCTCAAGCCCGTGTGTCAAAATAATAAAATAATTTAGTCATATCATTTGCTGTCTAATGCCACTTAATTAATGATCGGGGGGGTTTTATTATGCGAAAAAATAATAATAATTACGTCTTAATTATGTGACAATTATATCACATTTTGAAAGAAGTCGGAAGGATGAAAAAAACAATGGCATCATTTTATTACTTTCCCTTTAAAATTTTAAGTCAGCTAAACGAGTGAACAAATTAATTTAATAAACGTATCCGCCACTGGCATCTGTTTTCTGTGGGATGGTATCGGGAACTCGGGAAGGAGCTCCGTAGCTACTGCTAGGCGCTGGGGCATTGTAAGAAGAGGAAGGTGCGGAATAACTAGAGGAAGGAGCTCCGTAAGACTGACTAGGTCTTGGAGCGGGTTGAGATGGAGCGCCGTAGCTTTGGCTGGGAGCTGAAAAGCTCTGGCTTGGAGCACCGTATGATTGGCTAGGTCTTGAAGGTTGAGATGGAGCACCGTATGACGAGCTTGGTGCGGATGGTGCGCCATAACTCTGGCTTGGTTGAGATGGTGCGCCATAGCTCTGGCTTGGTTGTGATGGAGCGCCGTAGCTCTGGCTTGGTCTAGGTGCTGGAGCTGATGGGGCTCCGTATGATTGGCTAGGTCTTGAAGCTGGAGCGCCGTAGCTTTGGCTTGGTGCGGAAGGTGCGCCATAGCTTTGGCTTGGTCTGGAAGGAGCTCCGTAAGATTGGCTTGGTCTAGGTGCAGGTGCAGGAGGTTGTGGTGCGCCGTATGACTGGCTTGGTGCGTTGAAAGACTGACGTGGGGCAGATGGAGCTCCGTAGGATTGGCTCGGTCGGGAAGGAGCTGGGGCACCGTAGGATTGGCTTGGTCTTTGAGCGGAAGGAGCGCCATAGCTTTGGCTAGGTTGAGGAGCTCCATAGGATTGGCTTGGTCTTGGTGCAGGAGCAGAAGGAGCACCATAGCTTTGGCTAGGAGCTGAAAAACCACCTTGACTGGGTGCACCGTAAGATTGACTGGGTCTTGGAGCTGGGGCTTGAGGCCCGAAACTTTGGCTTGGAGCACCGTATGATTGGCTTGGTCTAGAAGGAGCACCGTAACTTTGGCTTGGTCTTGGAGCAGGAGCAGATGGAGCACCGTAGCTCTGGCTAGGAGCTGAAAAACCACCCTGGCTGGGTGCACCGTAAGATTGACTTGGAGCTGGAGCCGGAGGTCCGAAATTCTGGCTTGGAGCACCGTATGATTGGCTTGGTCGTGGAGCTGGAGCAGTCGGAGCACCGTACGATTGGCTGGGTCTTGAAGGAGCACCGTAGGACTGGCTTGGTCTTGGTGGAGCTGGAGCTGAAGGAGCGCCATAACTTTGGCTAGGAGCTGAAAAACTTCCTTGACTGGGTGCACCGTAAGATTGACTTGGTCTTTGTTGTGAAGGAGCGCCGTAAGATTGACTTGGTCTTTGTTGTGAAGGAGCTCCATAAGACTGGCTTGGAGGAGCTGGAGCTGATGGAGCACCGTAACTTTGGCTGGGGCGAGATGGAGCACCATACGATTGGGATGGCCTTGGAGCTGGAGCAGATGGAGCTGAAAACCCATTAGAAGGAGCGCCATAAGATTGACTTGGTCTTTGTGCAGGTCCAGAAGGAGCGCCGTATGATTGACTCGGTCTTGGAGCTGGGGCAGTTGGAGCTCCGTAACTTTGAGATGGAGCGGAGTAAGACTGAGCAGGTCTGCTACCAGATGGTGCTCCGTAGCTTTGACTTGGTGGTGATGGTGGTTGTGGGGCTCCATAACTCTGACTTGGTGCGCTAAAAGAAGTGGTGGACAATTGGGGAGTACCGTAAGACGTAGAAGGGATCGATGGCACGGATGGGGCTCCGTATAAACCAGATGGAGCTTGTGGTTGAGGAGCTGAGTAACCGCCGGAACCGGAGCCTTGAGACGGAGCACCGTAACTTTGAGATGGGGCACCAGAAGAATAACCACCACCGAATGAACCAGAGTCCCCAGCTATGCTGTTGCTTTGATATCCTCCACCTGATGATCCCCCAGAGGAGTATCCTCCTGATGATCCTCCAGAGGAGTATCCGCCTGATGATCCCCCAGAGGAGTATCCGCCAGATGATCCACCAGAAGAATATCCGCCAGATGACCCACCAGACGATCCGCCGGAGGAGTATCCACCTGATCCACCGGAAGAATAACCCCCAGATGAACCGCCTGCATCATACTGATCAGCACCAGAGGACGCATATCCTCCTCCTTGCGAATCGATATCATTTGTTTCAGGGAACGATGGGGAAGGATTATCTCTCCCATAACCGCCAGTTACTAAAAGAAAAATATAAACATATCTATCAATAGGAAGTCTTTATAACACATAAAAACGGAAGTCAAAACGCACAAATGGCAATGATTCAAGCAATAAATCTGCGTTTCCAAAATTAAGAACATATTAAACCAACGAAAATAATGGCTATGGGAGATTACATAACCACGCACAATGCATTTGGGCTTGATACGACTTTCTCTGCAAAGTAACAAGGTTAATTCTACATATCATTCTCATTTTTGACTCATCATTTTAAATGTAACTCATTGATTCAACCTTTTGTTATTTTCAAATAGCTGATGACTGTCAATCGTCAAATTAATGGGCGATAAATCGTAAACACTTTCTCTAAAAAAAATTTACGTGCGACTATGATTCCTTACGGCGCAGTTTGATCTTTCGATTTACAATTTTCCCAATTTAACTTAACCTACTGTGGTCCAATTCTCTAAACTCAAAATCGGAGCCCTGTTGTGGCGATTTTATACTCTTCCTGGGACTTCTCTGTGGCCAAGTGCCAAATCCTCAACCTCACAGGGCTACAGCTATGGAGGTCAATTAATATTTTTAGGTATCCTCATGCTGTAACCGACATTACTTACTTGTCTATTTCAGAAAATAAACAAATAAATAATGCATGTAACATAGATGCCTGAACATAGCAATTAAAATGTAAAGATATGTAAATGAATGACAATCTATCGCAATAATTTTTAATTTTTAGCATGAGAGATATAAAAAAAATTGCACGTATAAATAGGAAATCCCGAGCGCATCAAATTTATAATAACGGAAAAAGAAAAACACGATTACATGAGTGTGCCTGACAGGTCAACGGTTTAGTTTTTTTTTTTTTTTTCTTCATTTCGTGATTAAAATTGGCGACAAAGCCGATCCATGACTTGACGTAATGCGTTTTCGATGCTTTGTGTAATTATACATTCATGTTATTTCTTTATTTTCTTCGATTTATAATATGACAAATACCTTATGTGATCGACTTATCGACTTTCTACTTGCCAAGATATTTGGGAGTGCGGAAATTTTTTTAAAAGAAATTGATTTAGGGATTCTGTGGAAATGTGTGCGGGCTAAGCTGGCAGGTAATCTGCGAGATAGTTTTGGGAGGAAAATGTGAAGCATAAGAGACTCTTCTTCTGAGGTCTCACTGGTGAATAATTTGCCAGCGTCATCTGACGTCGAGTCTACTATGGCTGAACATCCGGCATTGATAGATGGCAGCAGATATCGGACCAACATCAACCTTCTTGGCACGCAGGCGCCATCAAACTAGGGGCTCTAGAGCTGCAGTAGTTGAAGTTCTGTAGCTGCACGATGGAGCAGAGCACGCTTCGTCAGTCTGCTTGACACAGTGACAGTGGTGATGAAGGTTGTGGGGCTCTAGAGCTCTTAAGACTTGGTCTTCGTGCAGGTCCAGAAGGAGAGTCGTATAACTCAGTCTTCGAGCTAGAGCTCCATAACTCTGCAAAGGAGCGGAGTAAAATTGAGCAGGTCTTCCAGTAGCTGAGCTGGTGTTCGTGATGATAGTGGTGGTGGAGCACCATAACTCTGACTTAGTATGCTTAATAAGCGCGGGGTACCGTAAGAAGTAGATAGGACCTCTGCCACGGATGTGACTCCGGAGGTGGTTGGAGTAACCAGTAGAAGTGGAGAGAACCGTAACTCTTAGATGGGGCACCAAAGAAAATAACTACAATTGTACAAAGTATGTCCCGTTTGCTTAAAATATCACACAAATTATTCGGATTAATTCTTTATATTTACTTTCGACATCTTTCCCTAATCAATCAACACAAACACACAATCGATGACTTTGTGTCTCTTTTGCTTTTCTTCTGAAACTCCCGAACAAATCACCAGAATCTTCAGCTGTGCTGTTGTTAAAGTCCTGATGATCGTTCAGAGGAATAATGGAGAAGCATCTCCGGCCAGCAGAAGAATCTTCCTACCAAATTCCTATTTCAAAAGAATCTATCCGGAAAAATGGATAAATCTCTTCATTTGCGTGAGAACCGTTAGATCGAATCAAAAACCCACACGGATCAATCATTTAGATAAACTTCAAAGAAAAAGGAATAATAAAAACATTAAAGGTTAATGATCGAAAACTGTAAGAACCTTGAACGCTCGCACGGAGTCGTGTTTTTATCCCGAAAAAGAAAAGATTGATAATGCGCAGGCGTACATCACGCGTTTATGCGCATTGCACATTTTGGATTACTCCGTCTAGACATGGAGTCCTTTTTCCGAATAAGATGTCAAGGTCGCGATAGCCATCCCAAAACGATTCTTTTGTAATAATTTCGGCACAATATGCACACGCATCCTAATTAGTCATTCACCTAATCACTCACATAATCGAACTTATTCGAAAAATTAATGATCCATGAACGAGTTGAATTTTTCTTTTAAAAAAATGATGAATGGATTTTGATAGGTCGTTTTAATTAAACACGATTCATTTATTGTCAAGGTTTGATTGTTAGAAGGAAAGGGGCAGTAGCTCCCCGTGGGAACTCATAAAAATTAATCGCCCCTTAAGGTGTTAAAAATTATGTAAGAATATAATTTTTTGGAGATGCGTGTGAACTTAACTATGATATAAAGGAAATAGCCTCATTTTTTTCTGAATATTGGATTTCAGGCTTGATGCAAATTAGTGAAAAAATTTGTTCTCCTAGTTAAAACTAAGTGCGTTAATGTTAGGCAAGTCTTTTGTTGTACGTTTAATTCATACTACGAAATTGCGCAAAAAAAAAAAAACCGGTCTTAGGATGATGCTACTGTTTGCAATCTGATTCAATGCCGTTTTATTCAAATGATTAGCAGTCTTAATTCACTCAATGATTGTGTTGCATCTTTTCCCCAGACATCCGATGTTCCGAAACAATGTAGTCTGTGTTATTGTGAGAATTGAGCAATTGTGAATTGTTTTTAAAATGTGCCAGAAAATAAATTCATCTTTAAAGGATTCAATGAAAGTAAATAGTTTCAGGGCCAAAGACCATTTTAGGAAAAAGGATTAAGTTTAATCATAGGTTTAGTCAATTTTATTGTGGCAGATCTGCTGAATCTTAAAGTCCATAGCGAGAGTATTTTTAATCTTCAATTTTTCATCTTAATATGTCAGAGTAGCGGGTGGTATGTTGTCCTGAAGAGAATGGTGGATGTATGATGGCAGACCACGAATGTTTGTTGTCATAGTAAATTTAGCCTGCAGGTCATGTGCAGCTGCCTCCAAAGTAGAAAGAAGAATTTCTGAGGAGTTTTAGTGTTAGTGGTGAAAGACATCTTGGTTGAAAAATCTTTTTAAATTTATATTTAAACTCCGTGGTATAACCATTTACATGAAGTAGTTACATTCCATGTAAATAGTTGTACATCGGAGGTGTAAGTAATTAGTAAACTTTAGAACAAACGTTGATATAAAGAAAAAAAAAATTTAGGAAAATGTGGGGCCTCTGAACTGCCTGTTAATTTGTTGGCAGGTGCCAATTCTCCACCAGCGAGTATACGGTCCTATCAACCAGAAATTCCCTTAATTCCCTCCCAAAGCTTCCCCTCTTTTCCTTCAAGCAATTAGGGAGCCTGTTGAATAGTGAGGCACCCGCATACATTACATCTTGTTCTGCCTTTTTCAGTCGTAGTTTCGGCAAACGGAAGTCATCAGCGTTTCTCGTGCTATATGCTGATGCCTCTCCAACAGATCCCTTCCCTCTTATTTAAAATGAACCCGACAGTGTCCATGATGTAACAGGCGTACACTGTGGCTCCCAATGATTGCCAACCCGTCCCATTCTTCTTTCCTGGCTAGGCATCGCACCGCTTCCTTTTGAATCCCTAGTACTTTCCCCATGTTACTGATTTTGTTCCCCCCCCCCCCCCCCCCCAGACACTGATTCCATACCTCAAGATTGACTCGAATAGAACGAAATATGCAGATTGCAATGCATTTTCGCCAAAGATCTTAATAGGGCGACCACCGATCTTAGACGACCGCACAAATTATCTACGTGTCTGCTCCAGTTCAGCGCTTCATCTATGTTAACCCCCAGAAAAGCTGTATCTGCAACCCTCTGTATATCCCTTCCCCCCATTTCAAGCACTTCTCCATCTACCCCGTTCATATTAATATGCTTTCTACTTCCCGCAGCATCCTGATTTGTCAAAAACTAATACGTGGAATAGTCCTATAACTTGAACGATTGCTTTGCCTTTTAAATAGTGATCTTCAGGTTTAATCACATTCTCACATAATTATCCACGATAGATAAGAAGAATTCAAGGAACTGGGTTAATTTCCGCGACGTGTTCTACTTTCCTCCTGCTGGCTTCCTTGAATGCAAGTTGACACGATGACATTTCAGCCCTCAAAGCTCATGCACCTCTTGTCCTCGTGCCATTCTCCACTCATTATGCATGTGCACGGTGGCTTACTGCCCCTATGATCTGCACTCCTTTCCAACAGCTACCTTGCGCAAAGTAATTAATTTTCCATATTCCAACCTTTTCTTTTTAATTCATTCATCATGTCCTCATAATTAGTTCATTTCCTTAAAGCTAAATACGCGCCCTTTCCACATCACGATAAGATATTATTATCATCAACAATAAATCGCAATCTTATTACACCCGAACTCGCGGAAAAGAAACACCAAAAAAATATATATATAAAATTTCGTAATATTTCAAATCAAACGTTCCAAATACCTGACACGTTATTATCGTGAGTGTCAATTGACCTTATACTGCCCAAATTTATAGGTATATAAGATAAACATGCACGATCTCACGTTTTTTTTTTTGCGCCGCGCTTCCATTTAAATCGAAAACCGAAGCGTTTACACGAGAACTCCCTCGAGGAGACGTTAAGTGACCGTTAAAATTTCCATGAAATTTCTCATCAATATTTCGAAAATCCTCCCGAAAAAAATTTCTTTGTTAATTTATATCATAACGGGTGAACATTACGCAGAGATGATAAAGATTAACAAATCATACTAGACGAAAAGAAACGACCTTGGGTAATAATCTGGTCATTATGCTAAGATGAGCATATACTGGTTAGGAATGGTGGGTCAAGATGTCCGTTGTTTATTTATTACCTCCCACAGCTCCCGCGGTTATTTTTTTTAACACTTCTTATTTTTAGACACCGTCCATATAAATGTTAATAAGTGCATAATTTATCGAGTAATATTTGTGTTGGCCACCCTCGGTTTTAAAATTTGCCTCTAACATCATGTTTCACATCAAATCTTGCCATGTTCATAAAAATGTTTATCAATGTCATCGTTGGTTATTGTATAATAATTTTTTTAATTTGGTTGTTAACGAAAAAATAATATTGTTGGATGTCATTCACGTGTGATTCATTATTTTGGCTGAGTATCGAAAATTTTTAGGCGGTGGTTTTTTTTTTTGTCTTTTGCCCTCTGAGAAGGGATGGGAAATATGGTTGCGTTGATGTAAATAAGGGGAAAAGTCGGTAGGTGTTGCTTGGAGTGTTGGTAACGGGTCTGGTGGTTCGATTGAATCGTTGTGAATGATTAACAAGGATCACGGAGAAATTATAATGATGTAATAAAGTCGCATGGTCGATCACGATTATTGAGAATGACGATTTTTTTTTTTGTTTTTTTTCCTTCGACTTGGTACGTAGCTTACAGCATTGAAATTTGAATTGTCTTTGGAGTAAAAAAATTTGTAATGAACGTAAGTGGTTTTAGGTCTTAAGAAGAGCAAGATCTAATCAGCGACTGCTTTTCCAGCAGAATTCCGTGTCAGCGAACACAGATTAAGAATCCTCTTATCCAGTGGCACATTTTTTGACGTTAACACTTTATCCCCTTTTTACCCCTAATTGATTACGCTTGTTGTGGGATTGCTCCCAAGTGAATTTTCTAAGAGGCCTATGCAAAAGAAAAGTGAAATCAGTCTAAAGGAAAAAATCTAACCGATCGTATGAATGTCACCTACATCTCTTATTCTTTCCCCCTCTCCCCCTGTAACATTTCAAGGACTTACCCGTTTCAAAACATCAGTTTAAAATCGAAACTTAAGAGAGTAGAATGTAGAGCTAAACCCCTACTTCGGGTTGTTTGTTGTGATGCACGAAGCAGACGACAAAAGTGCACACCCTCCTTTCTTAGCTTATGGAAGCTCCGGAAAAACCCGAACACCCGAAGTGATATGCACTCTCTATAGATTCTATTTTCTGAATCAAAACAAAATAAATAAACGACCGCCATCGTACTGAGAAGAACTAGCTGCCAACTTAAGAACGCATCAAGAACCTTAGTGCCACGCTCGGTGCTACCCGGTGCTACCATGAACTTGTAACTCGCTGGACCGAAATAATTTTGTGCTATCTGCGAGTTTAGGTTTACACATGTTGTCCATAAGCTAAACATAGTGAATCCATGTAAATTTGAACTCGCAGATAGCACAAAATTATTTCGGACCAGCGAACTGTAGGTGGAGCATTATCCACTTTGGATTGAAGCAATCGGATTTCCGGCTATCTTCGACAATTTTCGTAGACCTGCGTGCATGTTTCTCCTATATTTAACTTTCCGAGGTCAGCCATCTTGTGTGTGCACTTTCAAATTTTCGGAACATCGTGCCCAGTGTTTGAAGTTAATGCTCCATCTATAGTTACTTAATCTGAGAAGAGCAAGTATATGAAAGAAATAAACACCGGAACAAAAGATTTAAAGAAGAGCAACGAAAAAAAGAAGAACAGTAAAGTGTTATGAGATGTTGTGTCAAGGGAACCGTTTCCCCTAAACCTGCTAGAGGAGCACCGAGCCGTTAGGGCAACCTCGGAGACGTTACCTGAGCACGGTGGAAGCTCAAGGTTAGATAAAGAATATTACGGTCTGACTAAATGCACTTCATATTTAATTGATATGCTTAAGAATAGATATTACGAGATATAGACTTACCGTCTATTAGGCGACGCTCAAAGATGGCTTTGATGCTATTACACTAGATGTTGACACTTCGATAACTTTAACTATTCTGCCTGATTAATCAGCCGCATTTAGGCCACCTCGATTTAGGCACTTAGCACTGTCCTCATTTAAAGACCGCATATTTACATATTTCTATTGTTGATTCATACGATCCTTAAAGTAGGGCTGATCGAAGTTAACTCAGTCTAAGCTCAGAAATCAACAAGAGAAGAAAAAAAAGAAAAGTAGAAGTGAATAGAAGTATAGTGAAAAACTTAATACTCTTTTCTTTTTTTTCCCCCCCCCCCCTTAAACACAAGCAGAGCTGGGGTAAGAAGCCCGACACGGAAGCAACTTAATACTCACTAGTTAAATAAAGAATAATTGTTCAATTCATGTAAAAGCCTCATCTCGTTACTTTTCCCTCCCTCCCTGAAATTTTTCTGGGACCACCGACCCTCTCACCAGTAACAACCATCCACCCGCCTAACGATCGCTCTTCTTTATCCCTAACACTCCTTACTCCAAGCACCCAACCCAAAAAATTTCTATCCAAAATTACATGATCTGGCCACACTCTAAGTTTCCGGGCTGAGGGAGGCGTAAGATTCTCACACGAAGCATTAAACACATACTACGTGACAGAATTAAAAAGTAAAAAGCATCAATTAATACCTGATTAAATCCTACGATTAATCAAAGCGATTTATTATAATACAATAGATAACAGAATAATTAGACGGTGCGTCAGCAACTCGGATACTCTTTTTTTTAGAGATTCTTTTTTTTTTGGTTGTTCATTAAAACCAGCTCGGGGATATGTAATTACGTAAGAATCTATATAAACAATTGTTTAAAAACGTTTTCTTTTCTTTTTCCCTAAACGGTTAAGTTACATTGTATAAATTTCATCTACACGTAACCATGTGTATGTAAGTAATTATACTTTTTTCTTTCGAGGAAAATTTATTGATTGTTAACAAGCCCGATTACGCAAAAAATCATTAGTCTTTAAATCATAAATATAAAAGAACGATTAATAAATGAGAGGTTAGGTGAAATTCGATGATAGGTAGTATTTTTACATGTTAAATTTGTCAGTGTGAATAACGCTTCTTAAAAATTTTTTTTATGATGAATGGGTTTTCCGTGTAAGGAGAGACTATATGATTAGAAAAGTGGAGGATTTCCACCGGAAATTGATTGTTTTTGAATTCTTTTGCTTTTTGAAGTAAGGTCCTTCCCCATTTAACTAATTGAGAGTTTTATAGGACTTAAATTGAGGTCCGATTGCTGTTTAGTCAACAGCGCGCCAAGCGGCCCAATCCGATCAGAGGAGTCGATTTACATTCTTTCACAAGTTATCTTCCCATTCGAGCCGCTTGAATGGGAAGATAACTTGTCTTGACTTTCATTATCAAAGACAAAGAAACAAATACTCACTGCCCTAAACAGAGAAGAGCCATCTTCTATCTTCTTCCGCTTTTGCAGCTCAATATTTCTTACCCATTGCATTAAAAACGTATTTCCCTTGGGATTCATATGCTACACAATCTTCGAATCTTCTTCTTAGAGTGCCCTTCCAGCAACTGGAAACGGCGACTATCAAGGCTAAAGAGCTTATTCCCATTCAACCAATCTGACCGAAAAAACGTTTTTTAGACGTCGAAATGACGTCTCCTAAACGTCGCAGACGTCATTTCGACGTCTAAAAGACGTTTTTTGGTCAGATTGGTTACTTGGGTTGCGCCGTGAAAGAGACCCTAGCAGAATCGACTATCTTGGTCTTGCACAGCAAACCCTCGGACATGATGGCTAAACTAGGGAGATTATTACGGTGGTTTTCCAACACCTTTTGCATCGCAGCACAGGAGCCCAACTGTCAGTTCTAGAATCTGTCTCCTGCTTTCTGGACTTAAGTTTAGTCAACTTTTACCGTCTTCAGCCTTAAGCCAGTACTGGTATGATTGATAACCCTGACCAGATTGCTACCTTCCTGGTCAGAAGGAATCCGGAGCTCATCAAGGGCAGGTGCGCCAAACCTGAAGCAGGACTATCGATGTTCCCACCGACTAATCTTATTATTCCAGTGACCCAAAAATTCAGTAATTTGGCTCTTGATTTTTCTAAGCTATGTCGAGCTGCGGTCTTGCTTGAGGTCTTTACTTTCCAGGACCTCATCGGTAGCGCACGAGGTACCTGCCCCGCCTACCGGAGTCTGAGACTGAAAGATTTCATCATTCCAGTAATCAACGATTGGCCATTAAGCCGTTAAACTAAATCTTCTTAGATCCTGTTAAGATTAAGAATTCGAAGTGAGACCAAGATCTTATTCTCGAAAGTCAACAGCCTCCTTTGAGCATACATCACCTATATTCGGATACTAGTGCGGCACTTAAACCGGCATAACATCTTTCACCTTCTTAGCCACATAACCAGACTTTACATATTTACATTACCTCCGCAATGTAAATCTACTCAAGCAAATAAACGTAACGCTAACCTTGAACACATACACTTTCCCGCTAAAACTTTTTGCAGCAATAAGTAAATAATTAAAATAACGAAACCGAAATCGAATCCTCTACCAGAAGCTGAACCCTTAACCCTCAGTAACAATTTTATTTAACTGCCCTCTGTGTCCTAATTTACCAAACCAATTTTCGTCTTAATGTGCTAAAACCAAGTCACGCTTACAACCTTTGACTATGTAATTCTCGAATCATTTACTCGGACTACTCTTGTAAAAGTAAAAAAAAAAAATTGATACCGAACCGTCAATTGGATGAAGAGATATTTTCCTCCGAGTACCAAAAAAGTAGATGTTATATAAATCGCAAAAGAAGAGAGCACGTAACGGCATCTACAAACATATCTGAAGATACACAATGAACATAGTGCTAAAGGTATTAACTTGCCATGTCATTGTTTGTAGTGCAGCCTGTTAATTATTCACCTAATCACGCTTCTTACTGAAAACGTCTTCTGCTTATGTAACTGGTTTAAGATAGAGCAGTAATTTAGGAATGAAGCGGGATAAGAATTCGATTTGTAGTTCCTCCGCAAGTGAGATTAGCAGGTGATAGGAAGTCATCAGACGTGCTGCAACTGCAAGGGGTCGGCCATGGGAAGCCAGGACCATAATAGGAGATGGTCTTCCAAACTCCCTACGGGAATTGGCGACCATCATGGTTAGAGAGCTTATTGCGGCGTGCAAGAGACCCTGGCCGAATCGACCGTCTTGAGTCTTGCACAGCAAACCCTAGGCCATGATGGCTATACTAGGGAGGTTAATGCGGTGGCTTTCCAACACCTTCCGCATCGCAGCACAGGAGCTATACCGTCAGTCCTCAGCCTCCTGCTTTCAGAACTTAAGCCTAGCGAACTTTTACTTCGGTTCCACCTCAGCTCTGCCTTAAGCCACGAATATACCTTGGAAAGTGACCTCCTTGAAGCGTTCTTCACAAACCCCATCGATTTCTTCAGGGAATAAGATGAAACGACCCCCAGTTCCTCGCCTATTGCCAGCACCGAAAAGACTGGACCAAATAAAACAAGCAATTTCTTATTTTGCACCCGAGTCAGGGGCGTCGTTTCAGCTCCAGCTTAAGGGGGGGTCAAAACTAAAAATTCTTGGGGGGGACAAGAAAAAATTTTTTGAGGAGAGCTAAAAACGGAAGAAACGGAACGTTTCTGACGTTCCGGGAACGTGTGTCCTATATGGGGATCTCAGAATCTTGGGGGGGGGGGGGCAACTGCCCCTGCCAGCGCCCCCCCCCCCCCCAAACGACGCCCCTGACCCGAGTACGTAACTCGCAAAATGCTGTAAATATTATTTTGCCGTTGCAAAAAAATAAGGCCAGGGTGGAGCGACCTGCCAAAAAGAATAACGACTCTCCTCTTCTGTCACCTGATTCGCTGCACGTATTCTTAAAGTTCATCGGTTGATTTCCTAGTACGAAAATTGAAATCTAATCTTTTACAGGAAAAACTACAACTTTAAGAAAACTGCCCCATGGCATTTATTATCAATCCCAGACTAGAAAAAAATAGTTATTTAAAACGTCTGTTTTTCAAACGCATCCAATTCTATACATTTTGCGTACAAGTTAGTCATTATAGTTACTGCATAACAGGTCAAATAGATAAGTCGAAAACATGTTAAAAGAAAATTGTTGCGTACGAATAAATTTTTATTCTACGACGTCGTCCTCAAAAACGCCATAAATCTTTCTTTTTTTTTTTTCGTGCGAAATTAAAAAAAGATCATTGCATAACAAGAAATTAAGGGGTTAAAATGTCATAATCGAGGTGTCTCATATAATAATCTGCCAGTGGAGTGGTTTCGATTTCAATACACGTTATCCACACTGACAGTTAACCTACGTGATGCTCAATATTAAAAAGCGATACCTTTTTATTATTTTGTTGTTGTTATACGTAACGCACGCTTTCATCTTTCACGGACTTCCCGCCTTAAGGTTAATTTGATAAATTAAATTAAATATTGTGCGCGAGTGTTTATAGTCTTCTGAATGTAAATTTTTGCAAAGTGACTTGACATTAAAAGTCAAATCGATTGTTCTCAGCGTGATATGCGGTCGTGTGTTATGTCAAATACCTCCGTGTGAATTTCTCTCTCTCTGAAAGCTATTTCCGCTTTGTGAAGTCTGTCGGCAGCTGGGAATTTCTTAACCGCGGATTAGGGATGGTAATGTCGATTCGCGATGGTTGAAGCTTCTTTACTTGAGAGTAAAAGACAAAGGTGTTGTAGCTAATTGAAATGCAAGAGCGGGATGTTTGTGCAGACAAACACCTAAAATTTGATTTTAGTGCCGGGCATAGTCAAAATAACCAAAATGCTGATTACATGGCAGCAAATCCCAAAACCTTGGAGGAAATGATGAGATGTTACTCCGCATTTTTTGGACAGTTACAGAGTTGCCGAATTACCTAAGCAAAAAAATGAAGGTTCCTACAAAAGCTTCAATAATTAGGCTGTGTGCTGCATAAAGAGAACCAGGGGCTAGGAGTGACCGAGGCCGCTTTCCTCGCACCCTGGAAGAACTGAACATGATTCCTGGGATGCGGGATCCGGTCCTGGCTTCCTATTCACCAGGTGGCTCTACGTGCCGCCCTGGAGTAACTGCATCACGTTCTGCAGGCTAAACCTGGTGGGATCGAGATCACCCCCTTTCGAGACCAAGAATGTTTCAATCTGCCCGATCAAATATAGCGTGTTCTACTTTTATGAATCTGCTTTCTGCATCGACACGCTTCTGCTGAATTTTCAGAGTTCCTCTTCTGCTTCTGCTACATGCGGGTTTATCTGTCGACATTATGCACCCGGGCACTAGTCCTTCTGGCTTGCCAATTTAATGGGCTGGTTCTTCGGAAGAAAGGCGTTGCTTTTACTTTCTATCCCATTGTTGAAAACCGCCTCACTATGGCCTCTGCCATTTATCTTCCTGGTATGGTAAACTCGGCTGGTTGCTTCTTCGGGAGGAAGATGTGCCTCACCTTCCTCCATCTTCTCTCCACAATTCTCCTCTCACCGGCATTCATGGCTCACACAGAACGGGTATTAGCTGCTCTGGAGCGCCAGGATGAAGCCCAGAGACCTTTCCAATGGCTCCACCATCTGCGGACGAGGCCCATAGTTTTCCTTCGTCCTACGGGCAGTTTGGTAGCCACTTTTTTTGCCCCCAAACATAGTATTAGTGAGAGACCCTATGTTCTGGCACGACTGCCTGCTTTGTATTCGTAATCGGATGGATGAACAGGGATGGCGGTGGGTTTTCTTCCCATTCGGGGGAATCAGTGCATAATGAGAAATACTGCCTCTTGTACCTGGTTACGGAAGAAAGGATCAAGGGGCGCTGCAGATCAAAAAAGAAACCTCAGGGTTAAAGAATTTAAGAGACTAGTTTGGCTCTGATTTTATGTCTCTGTTCCGAGCAGTTGCTTCCAAAATGCAAACACTGTTGGAACGGTACGATCATAAAACCTATAATTAGCTTATGCCAAAAATTATTCTTCGCTACATCCACTGAACAAGATCAAATCTTTTATCTTGAGCTCGCTGCACCCATCGAAATCCCATTACTTGCTTGAAATCATCTTGCTATCACTTCCATCTTGCTGCTGGTGATGTCCGTCATTTCAGATTTTCTCTAGCAACATGGTCTGCCCATTACCATTCACTGACTGATCTTCCCCAAACTAACTATTCATGCAAAAAACTAATACATCTTCATTTTCCGATTTCTAATCATTCAACAAGTTAGCTAACATGTCAACGTTCATAAAATATCTGCTCGAAATACTATTTCCATTTTCCTCCTCTCAAGCATTGCATTTCCCAATACTGAGAAGTAGAAGGCCATCACACAATTGCTGCACACTAAATCTCTTTAGTGCATCAAAAAATCATTGTACAATGGCTAATGGCACATTGTTCTATCTTACCATGTAACTTTAGTTACATTACACGATTGCTAATTTTATGCGTTTGACTTCCATAAAAAAATTCCCAGCGTTAAAAAAAATTTAAAAATACTTACAAGGAGCTTCCCTCTTGGTAACGGACTGACTAGCTGAAGTAACTGCGGAAATCGCAAGACAAATCTAAAACAACAAGAAAAACAATTAGGCCAATATCGAGTAATCTTTTTCAAATCCGATATGGGCGTGTTTTAAAATGTCCAAACAAAAATCAAACATGTGGCATACACCAACACTATAAGAATACCCAATTTTCTTTTCCTCACCCGGGGTGAGAGCCCCGAATGATGCAACAATCGAACTTAATCAAACCTACTATTACTATCTAGATCATACCAATTAAAATTTGCATAACCATTCGCGAATTTAATGATGATATCTTTTGATGATACGGTTGGTAATCCTCACCGAACACAATACCGCCATTCATGATAAAAATTCCGATAAAAGAAATTAAGAGCCTACGAGAGATTTTATTTTTATATCCACATAAACTGACCTATGCTCAGAGCGGTAACTGACCGTGACATTCGTAATTACCCACTGACCATGTCACATTAAGGAGATCATTTACGTAACAATAGAGAAGAAGTGCATCCTATGCCATTTATGACACAACTAGGTAGTGATTTGTGGTATTTTTTAATGTCGCTTAATAGGGCTCGGAGTGATATGCGATAAAATTTGTAAGTGGAGACATGGGTGCGGTATGGGGATTTAAATGCAGGCGAGAGAAAGGGGCGAAAGTTTGAGCAGACCTAAAAAACGAGACAAAGATCCTAGAAAGCCTTAGAGATAGAAGGGTGTCGGTCATGATCATACCAGTCAATAACCTCAGCCCTTAACCCTTTGCCAACGCTACGGTCTTCAGCCAGTGGCATGAGTTCTGGAGGGGTCTTACTTTGGGGCCCTAATAGGCCTAATAAGGCCCTAGTTAAAGGATTCGACTGAATTTTTTAACCGCCTTTTTCATCACAAAGCGAGTTATGGATCTTCTATTGTAACTTCGAAACCCTTTATTGTTGTCAATGAATTGAATTTTGAATAAGCAGGTATATTTGGAAGGGTCTTTTCAAAGAGATAGTCCGTCCGTAAGTAAGCATAGGAATTTTTCCTGTCCAGAATTTTATTGCCGGACTCTGAGCTTTATACAACTTGTCATTTGAGTTCACTTTGGCACTTTCGTAGACAGTTTTAATAATTTAATTGCAACATAATGTTAATTATATGGGATGTATAAAATTTTATACACGCCGTCAGCAAAGGGTTAAATTTTAAAAAAATTTTCTTGTTGAGCCAGAGTTGCAATTTTTCAACCTTAACTTGTTTTTCTATTTTTTTGTTAAATCTTGGCGTCATGTTTCATTAATTCATTGAATTTTTAATTTTCAGTAACCAACTTTAATTTTTAATCTAATACATGGATTTCAGACATTCTTTTATTTCTCTACTTTTATTTTTCTTTTTTACTTCAAGTCACAAAATGTACAGAACAGGGGTCAAAAAATTTTTGAAGCAGAACGTGAGTAATAAGTTTAAAATGTGCAAGCCTTAGATGGTTTTGTATTTCGACCCAAAATGGAGAAGAAATGATCTAGTAGATTGAATGCCAATGTTTGGCCACAGAAAACCCCACAAGGCCCTGAGTTGAGTGACAAAACATTTCCTGCTTTTGTAAAAAATGTATTGTCTTTGTTTTGCTCGGAGGGTGAAAAAGTTCATCAGGAATTCGACCGTCCCTCCAAGAAAAGTCTACTAGGATTGGCAAATGCGAGTAAAATTTTCACCCGTTAGTATAAGAAATTAGAAAATTAGTTACGGATGAGTGAGCAGGGATCGAGTTCGATGAGCAGCTTTTATTACAGACAGAAAAAGAAATTAAACTTTGCTTACATCCAAGCCCTAATCGTGAATTTTTTCCGAAGAAAAAACGATTACGTAACACCAAAAATGACAGCAAATAACAGTACAAATGACATTCACGGCATTCCGCCTTTTTTAAAATGGGACGGATGACTAATAAAAAAAAAGCGAAGATTCTTTCTCTCATAAATATCTTCATTTCACATGAAATGATATAAGACTTATTTATTCACAGAGTGAATTAGCAAAAATTCCTATCTCGAATCCTTTAGTAAAAGAGCCATATACACTTCCTTTACTTCCTTGCTTTATAGAACACGACGACTGACTTATAATATATATTATTTTGCATAATAAAATGCAAAAAATCATTGTGATGTTACTAATAAATGGGAATACCGCGCGCAAAGAACAATTAGATAACAATGTATCATCTCCTTTCATGCGTTGTAATTTAAATCAAAAATGCATTTTTCCAAACACGATGCATAAGCCAAAAAAATCGGGAAAATAAAACAATAAATAATAAAAAATTAAACAGGGAAGTGCTTTTGGTTCGTTAACGAACACTCTTGATTAGAGTTTTAAATTAAAAGAAATTTACGACCCGTGGCAAACCTTGTTTTCTTTAAGAAGATTAAAAAATATTCAGGTAGCAACATCAGTAATTAAAAAATTAAATAATAAATGATTGATCAGGTCGTGAAGTTTTGCTGGGTCATTGGGTCTCGCAATTTTTAATTAAGGAAAAGATTTTTTTATTTTTATCTAAGATTTTCATGATATTTATGATTTATTGCCTTAAATCATCAGTTTTGGCATGTTAACAGAATCTTGGAAATTCTGTGAGAATGTTAATTGAATTGATTATTACGGAACTTAGTGCCAAGACTTGTCAACGTGAAGTATTACTGATTACCATAACGGTAGTTCGTGTAACAAGCTTTTAACGAGTAAAAACGCAGTATTGTTTTATGCGGGTTTTTAGTGCGACCCGACATGAACGACCAGCGACCCCAAACGACCCGAGTAGGACAGTGATTACTACTGATGTAACCCCTTGACCATAAGAAATGATCTGGTTGTTGCAAGAGTCGATGGTTTGACATCGAAAAAATAACTTTGAGAGAAGAAAAGACATTGAGGAACGGTCACGATTAAATTCACAGAATGTGAACACAAGTGAGCAATTCTGGTACTAGAACGAAGCTTACTTAATGCAGCCTGGATGATCACCAGCACACTGAACTTGTTTCAACTTGCTCAGTGTAAGACAATCAACTCGATCGAGTAGAAGCGTCTGCTGTAGCTCATCCGAATGATCAGACTGATTAGTATGCGATATCTATTTACGGTTTGATTTATAGATGTGGTAAGTCAGCACGTCATAAAAATATAAAAGAATACAACCAGAATTAGTAATAAGGATTTCCTACTGCATTAGAAATAAAAGGAATACATTACGAGCCTAATGCAGTTGTTCTAATTTTATGAATAAAATCAATCTATATTTGTGCAGCGAGGAACTGATTAGTAAGCAACTACAATGTTGCGTGACGATTGCGTAAGACTTGCTGCGGAACATTAATCGTAAGACCTCTGACCCATGAAAATATAATGCAATGAGCATGAGCAAAAGCTGAAGTTATGTTAACAGAGGTAGGCTCAAACTCGAATAAAGTGAAGACATAGACTTGTGCGAAGGGTGAAGAAGTTATGTGAGTGGTGCTATATCTGGGGTCGGTGTCTGACCAACACTGACAAATGTCCCAAGGGAAAGTGAGCATGTGATATACGGAGAGGTGCCGCTCTTAATTTAGTTTTTCTCACAAAAGGCAATTGAACAACTGCTTCACTGACCTACTGATTTCCTATTCCTAGCTGCAATTCTTATCCTAAACAGCTGTTAGATTTAACCCCAAATAACATACTATTGTGTAGGAAATTATTCAAGCAGAGTTATTCAAACCTATTACGGAATATCCGATGTATACAGATTCATCTACTCAATCAACATGTACTCTTAATTAAAAAACAATACATCAGGATTCTGCACAGTCATGTATACTGGCTACTCTTCCATAACATTCATTCTTCTATTCGGCTTGTAAGAAAGATGGGGCACAACATAAAATCATTCGAAAGCTTTATTAGCTGGATTTTTAAAGGACTCCAATAAGTCTGCTGGCTTAACTACACAAGTTGCTCCAGCTTTCTGGTTCAGCCAATGTTGCAAGAAACTTTCTTAAAGAAAGACGTGGGCTCCTCTATGGGTTCTCCTACTTTCCAGCCAAAACAAAAGTCCGGCTTTATTGCTCTTTACAATTTCATGTAACTTAACCATGTCTTCTCATGTCCCTCTCCCACGTTTGGCACAACTTCTCACTTCAAATTACCCTAATCCCGAATTATCACACCAATTCGCACCTTTCAATTCCCACGTGGGCCACAAACCAACAAAACTAACCGGAAACTCCATTATTCATCAAAACAAAAAAAGAAAAACAAAAAACAAAAACACAAGTTCAAAGTTGAACCCTCATTATGTTGATCTAAAACCGACACACAAAAATATTTGATATTTTCATACAACCCATTTAAATAAAGGAAAGTTTTTGTATTTATAAATATAAAATATAAAAGGCTTTCGGAAGTCAGTATAACACGATGATGTAAGAAAAACGCACAATGATACCAATCGTGATACGATGAGAATTTGAACAATGAAAGAAAATGAAACACTTGTTTTAACGGAATCAAGTGTTTACTTCAATTTCATCGCGGTCGAGATTTTTTTTTTTCAAAAAAGAAAAACAATATTCAGACCTGAATTTTTTTTTTTTTATGGGGGCGAGAATTTCCTCAACAATCAGCTTCCTTGAAAAATGTTTTCCCAAAAAACTTTTCGTTATGTAATTTTTTTAGAAAAATGGCCACAAGACTAAATTTACATAAGTAAACGAAAATTTATTAAATGTAAATTAGAATTTAATGAAGAGTGTAATGATTGACTCCGGTCAGAAAAGTAAACACCGGCTAAGTTACATAGTGTTTAAAATTATTATAAAAGACAAACAAATTTAAAATAAAACTGCCTGAATAATCCTTTTTAATAAAACCCGGTTTATATCCTGTAGGGAATTATTACACTTACCAAAAATAACTTCATTTTTAATAAAAAATAATAATCTCTTAAAAAAAAAAAATATATTGGCACTAAACACAACAACAACAGAAAATATAATATTAACTCCGAAGACTAAAAAAACGGTAACTTATAGTAAAAAAATTTTTAATATCACATTAATCAGACAGGTAACCACATAATTAAAAGAATGATGCGAAGAAGCGTAAGTTAAATAAAGAAATAACTCAGGAGGTCCCATTTAAATATCTTATATAGAGATGGATGGTTTCAACAGTCCAAGATGATCAAGTGGGAGCATGTGGAGTACTCCTACCAATGCGAGACAACAATACCTATTTGCAAATTGCTAATTGTATTCTACCGTAGAGCGGGGTCTATGGTTTGTGAGTACAAAATGACGGTCGATTATTTTGTATCTTTTGGTTGATTCAGCTTTTGGCTTTTAGTAAACATTTTTTTTTGGTCTTGTTCTAAATGCATCATCCGGTTTTTGGTGCGATAATACGGTTCCTTGAACAGACATGGTTCTGGTCCTTTAAGATTAGTAATCGATAGTGCTGTGCATTGAGTTTTTCTTCAAGTTCTAGTTAAGTCCTTTTTTTGTTAAATGAGGGTAGGGGACCCATGATGCCCGCTTGACATTGCGACCATCTTGTGGTCTATTAAGCCACGGCCTTTCTGTTTAAAGCATTTTAAGTCGAACTCCAGGACTTTCGTAGTGGCTGAAGCCCTAATCACCTGAGGTGTCTTCCCAAAGGATTCTAAGCCGGCATGAGGAGGCAGCTTCGCAGAAACAGAGGATATGCTCTGCCGTCTCCCTAGCTCTTGTACACAGTCTTCATGTCTCTAGTTCAAGTCCTATTTCTTCTCTTTATTTTTTATACTGATTTTGGTTCTGATACCAGTTTTCATTTTGGTTCTAACCCTAATGCAGTTTAGTTCTACTTTCGGTCCTGCTCTTAGTTAAGTTGCTGTTAAAGTTTCTGTTCGGATTTCAGTTCTGGTTTTTCTTTCGGCTTCGTCCCTCCGGGCCTGGTGATTTTAGTTTTGGTTGCGATTTTGGATTTCGTTTTGGTTCTACCAGCTCTAGTCCCAGTTTTACTTTCCGGTTTAGGATTCAAGATCCAGTTTTCACCAAAATTTAAATTTAAGTTTGGGTTTGGCTCTATCTTCCAGCTCTGTCTTCCTTCTGGCTTCCATTTTCTATTTCAAACTTTTGCGAAACAGGAAAAAGTAGAAACTGCGACATTAATTTCAGTTACTGCCAGAGAACTCATTGCCTTGCGGGTATAGGAAAGGTCTTCTTCAAAAACCATGAGCCTACCACACAGAAAATTAGTTCTTTAGTTGCGGTACGCCGTACAGGCTAATAGCTCTTCCGCCGGAAACCTTTTTCTGCTGAAGTAGCCAATAAAGTCGGCGATAACAGTTCAGGCCCGGTAGAACCAACGAAGTAAAAATGTTTTAATGGTTCATTTCTTTACTTCTGCAATTCTTGAATTTCAGTTCCGGTTCTGCTCCGATGCAAATATTACAATTTTTTTATTTCTATTATAAAATATTAAAACTATCTTAACCTATTTTGGTTTCATACGAAAATCTAGTTTTTAAAACGACTTTTGATTCCCAGCTTGACTCACAAGGCTTTATAGAGCTTGAAGCTCTATCGCCGCATCGCAGATTCCCTTCCAGACGGCTCTATCCTAGCAGGTGGCCAGCCAATCGGGGACTTCTAACCGACCCGCATCCTTCAATACGTTCAACGAAGCGGCGGTTTACCCTGAGGTATTAAACTTGTAGAACGTCCACCAAGGACCTCCCTTATCATCCAGGACGCGTTACATGTCCCGCCCACAGAAGCCAACGTGCCTTGATCATACTTGTGATCAGCAGCTGTCCCGTGAGCCTTCGGATTCCTTCATTCGGGCACATCCCTGAAAACCCGGTCACCGGATCCCAGTTTGGCCCCAACTCCTGATTTCCCAAAAATTGCCATTACCACCACCCAAAAATTACTCATCATCCACAAAAGAAACAAAACGCTAATCCTAATAATTTTTTCTTTAAAAAGTCTTCACGACTAAACTCGCCTCGTTTAACGGTATTTTAACTAGTGGGAGGTGTGAGATGCTTTCCAGTATTGAGACCTGTGATCCGTGAACATCTTGTCGCAAACAATGACTATCAATACACATTTACACATGTCGTAAGTACCCGAGGACATCTTCCTCACGACCTGCCGACTCCGAAACGTCTCTATCGGGACGGATTGCTTAATTCCGATTGAGACGCGTTCGGTAATGATTTGTCATTATAAAAAATTCTGCATTGCACTTTTATAATAAGGAGGAAAAAAAAATTGCACGGTTACAGTGTCTTTAGTGTCATCCTGATCCGCCTATTCTCGGATGATTTTTCTTGGTAACGATGTTGAAAGAAGAAAACATTTACTTAAATATTATGATTTAAGTATTAATGATCGTCAATTAAAAAATTAATAAACGAGTCGTATGTATTTCCGGAAATAACATCGTTAATGGATCTTTGAAAACAATTTATAGATATTGTGCGTGAGATTTAAGAAATGGTTCTTCGTAGGTGCGAGCGATTTGAAGTTTATGGGATTAATTATGTGGATATAGAAGAAAGTCAAAGTAACAGGAAGAAGTCGCATTGAAGCTTTCTTTAATGTCAGGGTGGTCGCTGGATCTTTCGGGGGATAAACTTGTTCTTACAGGTTCTAGGTCAAGTGGCTAATTCTCTGAGATTTATGGCTGATTGCCAATAACAAGTTACCTTTCGTTATTTTTGAAGAATTCGCTAGCCTGCAGGGCAGCATCTTTATTTCAGTGGGTAAAAGGGAGGTCGCTTTTTAGCTCGCAGTTAGGACAAGCCAGCGGGGCAGAAGGGCAGTAGTTCAGGCCGTAGAAAAAGGACAAAACATCTTGGCTGTAAGCCATGAGGAAGACATTGGTATAGAATAGCAACAGAATAGTCTATTCGTCTAATGAAAGAAAACTTCTCGCTTCGCCATAATCACTCCAGTCTCTCCGCTGTTGTATACACACACATGGCTCTGCAAACGCTGCACCAAGCGGCTCTACCCTGGCAGGTGGCCCACCAGTCAGGTTTCCCCAGGCGTCCCACACCCATCAACACATTATCCTCTTCGGAGAACCGTGGTCTTTGAAGAGGTCTAGGGCTAGTTGACGCCAATCAGAGGACCTGCCAAATCCTCCGTGTCAGGGACGCTCGCCCGCCAAAGTTTACAAGCCTTGATTTCGGTAGTAATCAACGATGCTCAGTGAGCCTTCGGATCTCCTCATCAACCGCCCCATCAACGGATCCTTCTTCGGCCTTATTTTCGGAGATTTACAGCCGCTTCTGTGCACGGATGATCAAATTCAACATCCGCTGATAGATAGTCCGGAATCAGCGGTTCTATAACGATCCACTTCTTGCACACCAATCAACATCCTGATATCGACATTCTGCAAGCTGCCGAACATGCATTCTCGTTGTGCGCACCAGTTGTTTTCGTTCGGATATTCTTTCTGTAGTGAAAGGAACAGTTGTCCAGACAAAGGTCTTCTACTGAATTCGTAACCATGATAAACATAGCTCTTGTGCCCTTTACCTCCATAAGGCAGCAGCAGTGGTGAGGTAGAAGAGACTTAACACTTTTAAGGTTTACTTTCATCTAACTCCGGATTCGGCCCGAGTCAGGTATAATGCTTACTCAGCGACCGGCGCATGCGCGGATGCTCGATTGCGATGCGCTCTCGGATTTATGGATGCATCTCAAAAGAGCGTCATAAATCCTGGTATAGGATAGAGAGATCTTCTGTTTGATGGGATGAAGATGATGTATTGAATGGTAATGTTGCCTGAAAAGCTGAATTTGATATTGTGCTGTTGCCATTGCGCGAATGCAGCCTAATGGCTGCATCCGCGATGCGCTCTCGGATTTATGGATGCATCTCAAAAGAGATGCATTCATAAATCCTGGTTTTGCTGGGTAATCATTTCGGGGCCGAATCGGCGATTTTTAGGAGGCCACTCACATACCAGCAGTAGTTCAATTTTGTAGCTCGAAGACTTGTAAAAATTTAAAATTTTTCAACAGCACAATATCAAATTCAGCTCTTCAGGCAAAATTACCATTCAATACATCATCTCCATCCCATCAAACAGAAGATCTCTCTATCCGATTCCCATCGTAAAAACAATCTCATATTTCTTGTATTTATTGCTCTCGAAACAAAAGAAACCATTTTATTACTAATCTGCAATCCCGAATTCCAAAGTTATGTAGCAGAAAAATAAGGTAGCGGAAGTACTCTGCGGTTTTTTTTTTATTTCCAAAATAAGACCCACATTCATCCATCTTTTCTCAAGTACCATTTTAACAATCTCAATAGGTAGTAAAACAATATTAAACTTACATAACAAAGCGTATAAAATATCGCTCCCTTACAGAGCGAATCCTTTGCAGCAAAAGAATAAAAGGAGAACTCTCATCAAAATAGAGACGCCATCAAACAGACACCATGCCAGACTTTAATTACCGGTATTTTCTAATAGCGAACGTTACGATTAATCATCGCCTATATTATTATGTTATAATTAACACTATGATAATTATTATTAAAACCGACTAATCACGGTCATTTCACTGCAAATGTTTATTCAAGGCAGATGCATCTCACGGCATTGCAATTTTATATACGCAAGGTTAGGAATTCCGAAAAAAAAAAAAACACATAAACCTGATTTCATAAAATCAGGCCAAAAAGTACAGTCACCCGTTTTTTTTTTTACGCTCTTATCACGCTTTGCACGATTTACATGTTTTATATTCGTCCTTATTGAAAACATTATAAAATGACGGCATCGCAGGGAATTCTATTTTCCATTTTTACTCCCGATTCCTGATCGCGATGACCTTTATACTTTTTCTTATAATCATAATATTATATATTAAAATCTTTTCTTATACCTCATTAAAAAGGGTTAGAGAAGATGACAGTGTGACTGTGATTAGCATCTGATGAGATAACAGGATGTTTTGGCCAAGGTGAAATTCGGATACACTTTAACTTTGTCATAAGCCGTGAAAAATCGAAAATGTATAAAAATGAGTCATTTTTTTTTAGAGCGCATGCTGGCCCAGGTCCATTTGGCCATGATTCTCTAAATTATAAATGCAATTTGCGAACGTTATTTATTTCTAATTTCTGGAATATGTTATTTTAATACGTGTTTTGTAAATTTAATTGTCCAATGACATAACTGGTTTGCAAGTCGGTGTCTTCGTCTATAACATCGCCGCGCGGCCCTGATCCGTCACAGTCATAACTGCAATGTTTAATACTGTTTACTTTTACTTGAAATCTAATTAGTTGATTTTGATACAAAGTGTGAAGAATATTCGCGCCGGGACGAGGTCGTTTTTTAAGTGGCTGCAAGTCATCTGGTATATCGTGTATCCCTTTAAAAATGTTTGTTTCCCACCTACGATGTGTCTGCAATATGTGCAAAAGACAAATAAAACTCCCTATTGTTTTTAATTGTATTTAATTAAATAATGAATTAATTTATTAAGACTTTTAACGAAAAATGTGCGAATATAGGCAGGTAGTATTTCATGCTTGCAGAGTGTAACTTTTTCCGATGGCGTTGCGATAGATTTATCACTACAGCGGCGGTGCTTGCTTGGAATATGCAAATGGAGGAATCAGCATCGTGGATCTTAGTTTTATCCTGATCAGGATTGATTTTTCTCTCTAGCACTAAACTGGCCAAAGGGCAAATGGCTTTATGAGCATCTCCCTTTATTCTTAAACTTCTGTTTTCTTGTGGAACTGAAGCCTAAGCGGTCGGTTCTCCTTCTGTTCAGCCCTTCATCCCTTAACCTTCCCTTTCATAATTAAGATGTAGCTCCACTAAAATTTTAAAATTCCTCCAATCAATTCGACTCTCCTTCCCGTCTCCTCAATTCGACCAGCGATTAAATAATCTTTCAAAACCATATAAAAATCAATCGATATCCGAGATCAAGACCTTGTCCGATAACCCTTTAAAATAATGAAATCATCCAGGATGCTCAGGATTTATATTATCCTCTCATTTAAATACATATACCCGACCTAAAATTATTCATAATGACGAACTAAATGTTTAAACGGATCTCCAAGGCTTGCGCTGCCCCAAAACGAATCAATTTTCCAAGTAAATTGAAAAATCTAAATGAAAAAAAATAAGGTACTCGATTTAATCCCGTCTTAAGGACGTCGAGATTGCTTAATTTATGATTCTTCAAGGTAACTGGTATTTAATTGATTATTACTTATCGTTTAATTATCGATATGATCCTTTTAGCTAAGAGGGTTGGATTTTTTATACTCTTAAAAAATATAATTCGATCTTGCTACTATTTCGACATGTACGTGTTGTTAGTCCGTAGCACCACAGTTCAGTAGAAGAGCTGAAGATGTTTGTCTTTTGACGAAAAATAATTCGGCGTTGGTTACTAAAACTGTTTAGAAGCCCTAGAGCCTTACCTAACATTTAGTAATGACAACAAAGCTCTAGTCTTTAGAGAGTTACCGCAAGGCAGTGGATCGTCATTTCACAGCCTTTTTTTTCGGATTCAGTTGTGGCTATGACTTTCCTCAGCCTCGACCATTTAGATACTCCTCTTTACCTCCTTTTCCTTATATGGTCACACTGTTGAATTCCCCGGACAGCTGAGGTTGTATCGGGTGGTCCGAATCCAGTGTTTGGCATTGCCATGGCTACCCATAAGATAAACATTGCATGTCTACACCATAAAAATAAGAACATTTCTGATTAGATTCTTCCGCAGCATTAGGAATGGACTTCCCAGTCTCGATCCGCTGAGTTTTGAGTTTCTTACTATAACTCACCTCGAAGAATATCCTTCTTTTTCTTCAGTCTGTACTCATTTACTCCTCGCTATATACCTCTTTTAAATCTTTTCATGTAGTACGGTTCTCCCTCTCCGGAACCAACCCCTTCCTGCAGTTTGAATGATATCTTCCAGCCACCGTTTTTTAAGGTCTTCCCCTACTTCTACATGTTACCTCCATTGGGTTAATGCCCACCGCTCACGGTCCTGCCTGGCCACATGTCCTACCCACTGCCACTTCAGCTTTGCAACACGGTTTACTACGTCCATCACCCGCGTCTGCCAGCGGATCATTTCGTTTCTGATCCGATCTCGCATGCCCAAAATGGACCTCTCTATCGCTAGCTGCGCCTCGCGAAGTTGATTGGCAGTTCTGATAGTTGGAGTCATCGTCTCTGGGCCATAGGTTAGAACTGTGAAGATTTCCTCTTCCGATTCGGAGGGATCGAAGAACCTTGGGGACTGTTTAATTTTGCAAGGAGAATTTCACCTACTGACCTTGACACTTCCAGGAAAAAACACCACCTTATGGTCCAGCGACAGCACCAAGGGGGGGGCCAGGTGGGACCTGAAAAAAATTTGGCCCCACCTTTTTGGGAAGAACAGTAATATTGCAGTAATGTAACACCGTTAGACTTTGGCCCGGCATGAAAATTTATGGCCCACCCTTGGCCCCATCCAGAATTATTTTCAAGAGTGTCACTGTTATGGTCTTGCGCCTTAAATCTTGGGGACCAAAAGAAACTCCACAAGCACAACTCAATCCTCAAAATATTTTCTCCTTCTACTGTTCAACTAGATTGTTAGAATCAAGAGCGGCCACTGCCATGGCCTCTTTGGATCTGTACACTAAGGCGCCTAATAGGAAAAAGGGCACTTCGATGAGTTGTCTGCTACATAGTATACACCATTAGGAAAGTAATATGGCGGCTACTAGAGCCTCCTTCAATGCGATCAAAGCTTCCTTTTAATAGGAATCTGGCAACGCTGGTTTGTTTCACGTTAAGCTTATGGGATTTTTACATCGGGACGGTAAAGATGGCGTCCTAGGCTCATCTACCAATCAGAAGTTACCCCGCAGGTCGCTCTCCTCTCAGTATATAGAACTCTAATTCGTACTCGAGCTTAGGCGACAGTCTGTACGGTCTCTCTCATAAGTTAAAAACTCGGAGACAGAACTCAAAAAAATTCAGACCATTTTAAGACAGAATTGTGACCACATTAGGACTGCTTTTTTTAACCTTTCTGAGACGGTGGGCAGTACGTATTGCCCGAAACTTTTGTGCACCTGGGACGGAGGGCAATACGTATTGCCCAAATGAAGAACAACATCAAAGTTCTACAAAAAATTTTTAAACTATCTTGGCCCGTTTTTCAGGTCAAAAGCTTAAGAAAAATGACGAAAAAAAATCCCGTCTGGTGGGAAAATTTTTGGCGAGTTTATTCCGTTTCCTAAAGGTTAATTAGAGCATACGCACCTTAATAAGGATAAAAGAAAAAACTCCAGCGAATCCAGGAAAGCGCTTTTTGACCAATTCCTATATTCTCCTTCCACAGCAATCCACAGGAGCAATCCATCTCTATCCTCGTATTAATTGGCAGCCGTATCCTAAAACGAAAAAAAAACCTACAAATATTGGCACAGGAACTGAATGATAAATGTATGACATTTAATTAGCTCTTTAAAAAATCTTAGAAAGAAAAGCGTTAAAAATCTTGAATCATAAAAGCTGTGCCGTCATATTTTTTAAGGAACCTACAAAACAATACCAGAAAATAACAAATTACGGTTCGTTTATAATCTGCACGATCATTCTCCAGACTGAATGAATGAAATAAATTATATAATTAAAAAGTATATGACCTTACCACCTTCGATTTAGTTTAGGCTTCTGCCGTTCATGTCGCAACGTAAAGGGGATAATTACTGAACTTAACTTTCCATCATCATTTTCAATCGGTATGCGCATTTTTATGACGACGGAATGTGACGCAACTTGAAAATATTCAAAATAAAAAAAACAATCGGGGCGATAAAAAAGTCCTCCTGGAAAATGATTGAGAGATTTTTTTGTGATTGAACCTTTGATCGCTTTTTTTTTTGCATAACGTATGATTGACATAACCAATAATAAGCAATAAGTGAATATAATCGGCGTCAGTATGGGAATGAAAGTAAACTTTTAAATATATAATCGGGTAGATATCTTAAAAAGATATCATCTTCAAATTGTGACCTTAGTTGGAGAGAGACAATACTCATTTTGAAAATGGTTATGGCGGGTCTGTTCCGCTACTTATTCATCCGCTACAATAGACATTAAAAAAAAAAATGATTATAAAAGCCGAGTAAAATTGAAGAATAAAATTTGATTTGATCAAAGGATTTTTTTTTTTTATATTTCTTTGCCACCTACGCCATTTTTATTTTTTAACATTGATCAAATTAATTGAAATTTCTGTGTTGATAAAAAAAAAGAAAACAGTTTTGTTAAAGGTTAAGGCTGTTATACATAATGTGCAGTATGTAGGATAAGGATATGTTTAGACCATTCTTAATGAATGATTCAGTTGGAGTTTAAATGATCTAAGGTTGCTAAAAATAAGCAGGTTATCATCGAGTTGATGATGAGAGATCTTCGGCATATGAATAAGCAGTTTTGATGTTGCTGGGCTAGCAAAGAAAAAAGCTTTGCAAATTGGAAATGACATTATTTGAGGGGGCTCTAGTCCCCTGAAATTTCAAATTTGCATAAGCTAAGTATGCTCAGTCCACCTCTGGTGCCCTAAGAAAAATCTAAAATGACGATACTGCCTACAGTATTTTCCAGTCAGAGCTCCCTGACTCAAGTAGCAACTTGCAGTACTCAAACTTCAGAGGTATCAGAATTGAGCTAGCAGTATCCGATTTTACCCGACTGTAAATCAAAGATCGAGCATTTGCTGAAGCGATTCCCTAGCAATGCAGATTGATTTTTCGTTCTTTTGTAGCTCGACAAAACAAAGCAAAAGTCAAAGTACGAGCACACACCGCTGCAGCATAACAAAGACTTTACACTTGATCTTTGCGGTTGGACCCAGACATCACTTATCTATTACTTCGAGTGACAGGTTTCAACTTGCGGTTTTCCCAAATTCCTTTTGAAAATCAGGAAAACCGATTTGCGATCTCTTCATCTCACCTTGTTCACGATTAACATTGACTTTGTCGGAAGAATTTCAACAGATGTGCTTAATTCTAATCGACCTTATTTGGCTCATCAACCAAATAACCCAAACTTACGATTCACGCTATCTCCATAAAACAAAAGCAAAGTAACAATACTCTGTTCATTTTTTACTATTAATAGCGAACACCAATAATTAAACAATGGTTATAATTTCCTATTTATTTTCTACGGTAATAAAAATAAAAACCGCATAATATATGCAGCATATCAACAGTGGTCATTTCATCTTATGTAACATCATCTTCTTTCTAATAAGGATTTTTTCTCAATCAAAGTCGTATTAAAATAATTTTTTTGCACGATCATTTCCACAACAAAAATATCAATTGTTCGGCACCAAAAAGGATGACCCTTTGATTCCTTACGAGGTCTCACTCGGACCACAACTGATACTTGAATAGCCAAAATGTAAGTCAAGGTTTATCTAACATGTCGGAAGTTTAGGTGCCATCATCCCGAACCTTGCGAACAATATTTTATGCTTTATTTATTTTATCTATTTTGAGTGCCCATGATTTATTAAGAGAAGATTTTTATGACTGCAAAGGTCAATGTCTACGTGTGAAAAAAATGAGTTAAAAAAATTTGATAAAAACCTTTTTCAGAAATTTCTTTGATAGGGTTAAACATCCTATCTTGTCTTCTATACGGGGTAAACAGTCATAAATGTGGGAAATTCGGTTAAAAGCGGCAAACGACCCTAAGTGCGGCAAACAAGCATAAGTGCGGCAAACGATCCTAATCGCGGCAAACAAGCATAAGTGCAGCAAACGATCCTAACCGCTGCAAACAATCATAAATGTGAGAAATTTGCTTAAAAGCGGCAAACGATCCTAAACGCGGCAAACGATCATAAGCGCGGCAAACTATCCTAAAAACTGCAAATGTTGATTTGATTGTTGTCAATAAATTAAACTAAGACCTGACTGAGCCACTAAAAGCCGACGCCAAGCTCTCTGCAACCATTAGTGACCCTAGCTCGCAAAATTTTAAAATATCTAGCACAAAACAAAGAAGCAACATCCGATATTTCGCCACTCGGATCATAAATCCCTGCTTATCTTTTTTATCTAACTAATGAAACATTGAGATACAGATCCGATATTGTTAAAAAACAATTAATGATCGATTATATTTTAACCGTCTAAAATCAGCTGTAATAATAGGGTTAAGGACCTATCAATTCACAAGTACTTGTCTCACGTCATCCTAATGGCTTTTGAAGGCTGCCAAACATAAAAATTCACCGCATTAAATACTTGAAACACTATATTAAAAAAAATAAAACTAGTTGCAGATTGATGGTCATATTAAACCCATCAATTAATTATTGTCAAAAAAAAAATTATTTCTAAACAAACGGCCCCTGACTGAATAGACCCGTCTCTGCATAATCTCTCTAAGTTCAGGTTCAAACGATTTTTAAGAAAAAAAATTAAATAATCATAGTTATACCTTTAGGTTCGTATGTCTTCTCCCTATAAACGGTAAGTCATGGACTTGTCCCACTCGCAGGCAATTATTAATCTTCTTCGGATAATTATTAACCGAGTTTTTCATATGTTATATAACCCTCGGATCGTTTACGTTTATTTTTTTGACGATTTGGCAAGAACTGGTCAGCATAGCGAATAAGTTCTCTATTCGTGATTCGTAGGCAAAACTCAACACCTTCACTTCAAAATGTCGAATTACAGGACAGGACCTAAAAAAATCACGATTTTTAATAATAATGTGTCGGGTAAAGGATTGAATTAAGAAATTTTATAATTTTCGGTAATTTGATTTTGGGTTGGGCTACGAAGTTACGATTAACGTTTTGTAAATATAAGAAAAAATTTATTCTATTTATTTTTTTTTACATAATCGATTGTTTATTTGGTACAGGGGCCTAATTTTGTCGTAATAAAGAACCTCGCTAAAAATGAGGCTTCATAAATGATTGGCTTGGGCCTATAATGGCTCTTAAGCACTTGGATTAGGCTTAAAATGGCTCTAATGATCTTAGCTTGAGTTTTTCATATAGCTTCACTCAAAACCTTTAATGGCTTAATTGAGGGCCTCTAATGACTGCTACTTGGTCTTTTATAACTAATCAAACTTAGCACGGACCTCTTATCGCTCTCACGGTCTCACAAAGCTCAACCCTGTTTGACATTTACAGTGCGCCACTGAGAAAAATTCCACGAACAATTCATCTCGAGCATTATCTTTAAAAAACTGAACCACTTACATCTTCATATGAATGTAAAATTATTCAAATCAAGACGAGAGTTACATACCGTGGGTTTATTGCCCAATTTTCAAGTCTAGGACTTTCATCCTTTGACTCTTAACAAAGTCTCGACTACAAAGAAAGAAAACATTAAACCGCATCCTTGGACTTTTCTACAAAGAAAACAAAATCAACTATTTTCCCAACTCTCTTTCAATAAAGAAAGGGGGATCCTCTTAGGTTACCTGCCTAAAGCGACAATAAAATAATCAAAAGGTCCTCAACCCTCCCAAGCACCTATTTAACCTATTATAAATGCCATCTATTATAATTACGAGAAAAGTGATCTTCACCTAACACTAATTATTTCAACCGAGAGATAATTAAAGAAGACATCATATCACTCAAGGAGTTAAATTGATCGAATATCCATTTTTTTTTTTTGCCCCGCACCTTTGTTTATATGCGATTACAGGGCACAGGAAATGCAATATAAACAATTTTTAGTATGTAAATGAACTTACACAATGTGTGAAATATTGACTTATTTAACTTGCCTAGAAGCTGTGTGCCATGCATTTTTCACCTTCTTTGATGTATTCCCCTTTTCAGTCTCCCGATGCTCAACTTTAAAAAAGGAAAAGATCATAAAAAAAAGATCTGAGTCATGCGTTAAGAAACAATCATTTGCATATCGTGAGAAAGATAATAATGGAATAAAAAAAAACGTAATGTGCAGTAGTTCGGTCCAGCAAGGTCGAATTATCTCAGACCCCGCGCGGATGATGAAGAGTGTTTGTTAGCTTTTTTTAAATTCTCCGAGGGCGATCTTTTAATTCTTATATAAAAAAGCACTGATAATAATACCGAACCGACCTTAGTGACACAGTTTCGTCTACATAAAAATTTTTTTAAATTGTACTTTCTCAATACATGCTAATGCTCTTATTGAGATGCATAGTAAAAGCCTTCGAATTGAATATCTTGAAAAATGGGAATCTAATCGTTTTCACAGTAGCTTATGAGTTCACGTCCTTTAAAGAGATTGATAACTTTTATAACTATTTAATCGTACTGTAATTGAATATTTAGCTATGGAGCATTGCAATTGAACAAGAAATATTTAGGGATTTTTTTCGTGTTAACTTTATAAGGACCTCTCATGGTTCCTTGTGTAAGGTTAAACTTAATTTTTAATTAGCACCAAATTATTGTTTTAAAATATTCTCTGTTTGGCATGAAGCTCTTCTTTCACTCTTGAAAACTACAAGTTACACACATGATCTTATCCAAGGCCTTTAAAAAGCGCATATAAATGCAGCAGGAAAATTACTGATTTGATACTGAAGCTCGAAGACTAATCCTAAAAACAATTGAGTCCTGATGTTTTTATACCTATTCATGACTATCACAGCATCAAACTTTGAAGCAATGAAGATACGATGAAGTTTCAGATTTATCCACATATACTGCTACTTGATATTTCCTAAGATCACAAAAAACATTTAGTAACTGTCCATTCCCTCATGGTTGTAATAAAAACAAAGCTGGCAGCGGCTATTGATACTTATCGCAATTATTTTTTGACCTGTCGCTTCGACTCGCCCCATATGCAAATGAAAAATTTCTTCACTATTATTCAATTTGTGCTAAAATAAAACAAAAAAAGGAAAAATCACTCTAATCTTACCTGGAGAAATGCAGCAGCTCAACTTAAATTACAAGCCCGCGTCCAACTGGATTTTCGATTTCAATCACATTTTTTTCCTCAAAATGGCTGCCAAGGGCTGCTTTTGGTTTTTCTATCCCGTTTTCAAACCCACTATATGTTCTCGCCCTAGGCTAGTATCCGCACACGGATTACTTTCCTCACAATCACGAATATTATTTGAAACGAATACTGAACATTTAATATTGTTACAAACTCAAACACAACACGATAATAAATAAATAGTTCATAAACGAAAAATACATCCTCAAAAAAATTCAGTTTTCCACTTCGTCACTCCGTTGTCAGTGCAGTCGCAGTGTTGCCAACAACTTTTTGATCCTTTCGTTAAATATTCAAATTTTCACTATTTCCAAAGCAGATGCTTTGTTATTTATATTCGATATTTCTTATGATTTATTTTTATATTATTGATCTGTCAAAATAATTAATATCGAATAAATAAGGTTTAAACTACACAGCATTGTTTTTGTTTACTCACCCGGTTTTAGAGGTGCCAACATTCCCGCTCAAAATTTCCTTGATTTGATTTAAAATCAAAATGGCCGCTGTGATAGAAGGTTTGTTTACACAGTAGAGTTGATATTGCCTTTCATTGATTGCCTAAATCGTAATTTTTCGTAATTGTATTCACTGAAAGAATTAATTATTATAATTTACATAGAATACATCATTTAAAGCACCTTAAGGAGCATATTTTCATGAGCTTGCCGAAGAATACAAACGAAAGCAGACTACAGTGGTCTATCCACAAATTTTTTATTTGAAAGGTAAACTTAATACACGCAACCAAGCTACAGGCATCAATTAATTGTAATCTTCTAAGTAAACCATGACAGCCTCAAAGACATTTAATCAGTGTCCAGCTTTGTCTATCATTGTCATCCCCAAAAGAATCCGTCATCATTTCTTGTTGACTAGCATATTTTTAGGTTTTTCTCTCTAAATCAGGACCTTAAACATTTTATTATTTTTTCATCGATGAAACAACAGGCTACTTCCCAACTGCTTAACATACCGAAACCTTATAATAAAATTAATTCATGTTATTTTGCAATCAGGACCAAAACAAAGATTCATCCGTTTGAATATCTCCCAAAAAATAAACAAAAACAGGCCTACGCTTATCAAGTCAGTTCATCACCTTCTTTAACTCGGACAATAAAATAACCCAATAAAAAAAAATTGCACTAGGAACAATATATAAAATCCATTTCTGCTTCAGTAATTGATAACGCAAATATCGGAAATAAATACCGTGCACATGTTGGAATGAATCGTTCGATTTTCTCTTAATTATTATGGAAAACGTGATATCCAGATATGGAATGAAAAAAATGATATAACATTTTAAAAAAACTGCCATTTATCGATGGAAAAAAGACAGCCGAATTTTTTATTATTATCATCGATAAATGCGTGATTTCACAGGACCTTAACGAGGACCTAAGTCCTAAGGTGATGACATTACATACAATTCAAATACTTGTTTCATTATTCCGAGTTCTTTGCCGCCATTAAAGTTTTCAAAAAAACAAAACAGTTTAGCCATGGCTGTGTGTGTGTATTGTATTTTCCTTGTTTTTATTTCAGATGTGAATTTTAAGTCTAGCCAGTTTAATTTATATCCATGTGAATTGTGTTAAATTGTGGGAAAATCAATACATAATGGGATCGATTTGGAGATACCGTTTAAAATGCGTAAGTGACTTTTATTTGGGTGAAAAATAAACAAATCCAGAAAAAAGCAAACAAATGCTTTAATTTACATAGGAAGAAATGTGAACAGTCTTTGTTGTACAATCATACAAGAATTTAATGTACGAATACAAATATACGGGGTGATGTTATTTCTTAAAATATTTTACAATTTCCCTATAATCATATTTATCTTATAATATTTTTATTTTAATAACATCACCTCGTAAAAAAAAATCCAAATGTTTAATTACCCTTTGGGGATCATCAATCATTTGGTCACAATTTTAAAAATTTTTTTTAGTGCCGATATAATTCTTACTTTTAATAATACATCAACACTAAAAACGCTATATAATATTAACATTAAACGTTTTTATAATTAAAATTCGCAATCATTTTTAAATTACAATTAAAATTGCGAATTTAAATCTTTTTTGTTCTCACATAACGGATTAATACATATCCAAGTTTAATGTTTAATTATTATTTTGTTTTTTATTTCAATTAATTTTTTAACTATTGTTCACACCTTAAGCACGGTTTTTTTGTTGTACAGGATGATCATAAAATTTTTTGGAAGGACTTTTATTTAAATTTTGATAATTGTTTATTATGCCTAAAATATTTACAAATCCCCAGTTAATCCCTTTGAAATATTTAAATAAAAGTTCTTCGATTTTTTTTAACATCCTGAATTCGAAATTTAAAAAAAAAATGTTCTAAATCTTAACTAAATAATAAATTACGAACAAAAGAACGAGAGGACATTGCTGACCAGCAGAATGTCATCCCGTTCTGAAATCGAAACTACAAAAAAGAAGGGGAAGCGGAAAATAAAATTAAAAAATTTTTTAAATAAAAAAAAATTACGTAAAATAATTAATTAATTACTGAGCTTGATAATTATTTTCATTCGGTTAGTTTATCGAATGGTAGAAATCGATGAAATTGGTATGAAAAAGAAAAATTTTGTTAAAAAGACGGAGAGAATGTGAACCAACGGCGCTAGTGTCGAATGAGAGCGATTTTAACCGCTAGGAGCGCTGATAGTCGTTCTAGTTTTCATTATGGCCACCGGAGCAATCGATTACTTTTTCACGCCGCCACAAATTTCTTATTTCTTCAGAAAAGAAGAATTCCGTTAGATGTTTAAAACTCACTTAAAATTTTTTCATTCTCATACTCATAATTCACCATTTTCTCCGTTTCCTGTTAAACGACCTTAAGAAAAATCGTCATTCTTAAAAATAAATCAGCCCAATTTATGAAACAAAAAAATAATATTCATTCATCGTGACTTCGTTATGACTCCTAATTTCCGTACCTTAAAAAAAAAAAAAAAGAAAAAACTAAGTGGCTTAAATGACAACTTTAAAACCGCCTACAATATCCCGAAAAGTGAATCTAACAAAAGACATCGTTATTAATGATATTATTAATATTAAAATACGAGTTTTCGTAATGATTTACGATCCAAAACTGTCTTTATTCAGGTTATGCCACTCAAACCTCTCTCTCCAAAAGGGAATCGCGCATTTCGTCATTTTTTTTTGAAAAAAAAGACTTCGCGGCCCTTTTGCAAGCAAATTAGGAATCGCTTTTGTTTATTTTTACTTATTCATCGAATAGAATAATAAATAAAAAGTCTTCTTAAGGGCTTTGAATGTTTGTTTATTGCCAGATAAAATAATATGAGTTTTTTTTTTTAGCAAATTAAAGAAGAATCACAGCGTTTTGATTTTTAATTTTCTCATCTAGCAATTTTACCTTGGGCGAATGATTTTTTTTTTTTACTTGACCTAATTCAATTTCTGAAATTGCACCAATCATTCAGCAGCTAAATGCACATGAACGTAAAATTCTGAAATCGCCTAATTGTACATAAATAGTAAACATAGGTACGGTTGAATGTGCGGCAATAAAAAAAAAAATAAAGGGAAACCTACATTATGTGCAATATCGGGCCCACGATTTGACTTACGCAGTAGTAAAAAAAAAAAAGAAGAAAATTAGTGGCTACACCTTAAAAAGTCATATACATAAACTACGACACGTTATGAAATTAAATCGGATGACTTTTCTCTATTATTTTTATTTATTCTTATACTGCTTAGGCAATTTTTTTTATTTTTTCGATATAAAGAAAATGGTACATTTATTGAAAGAATGAGAGTTGGGGAATTATCGATTGACGTTTTTTATGGTTTTTGGAATTTCTTTTCTTTGAATAAGTGTTTGCTTAAATTGATATGCTTGTTCTTTTTAAAATCGTTATGAAATTTTTAGTAGTTTGTTAAATTTTCTTAATTCGCAATTGAATATTGATTTACAAGGGAGGTTAATTCCTTTGTTCGACTCGCCAACATCACCGTAAGCTAAATTGAACGCACGTGGCGCCATCTTTACTGTCAAAGAAGTAACTTTTCGCAGTAAATCAAGAATTTTTTTCAGCCAAAACATTTTCTACACTGACTCACGTTCACTGCCTCCTTAATCATGAAAAGGATTTAGGTGGCAGCGGTCAGTATCAGGGAATGAATGGCTGGGACATGTAGGAAGCCTCGATTAGTTAATAGGTATCAATGGCTTTTAGTAGAAAGTGTGAAAAAAGGTTTAAATGGTAAAAGGTTAAAGGTACAAACTGTGAACTCAGTTAAAATTTCGAGAAACAAACTTTTCTGGATGGAACAATCAAAATCTACGACCAAAACTGCGTAGTAATCGAAACCGAATTCGTGATTTTCGGTGAATGTCAAAGTTTGGAATGTGAGGTAGGGCAAATTGCTCTAAATCAAAAAACTGACCAAAAATTTGAAATTTCCGACCCTTATTTAGTCGAAATCGAGTACCATGTCGGCATAGTTCATAATTCCCAATTTTTTTTGCTGATAACATTTTCCATAAAAATTCTAAAAAGAACCTGCATATCAATTCCAATTAAATCAAATTTTAGATTTAATCTAAAAAACATTTTTAATCAGAGAAAATTTTTACCACCCAACCCTGTATTTAAATTAAACATTTTCCGCTAAGCGTCATTATTTTCCAATATTAAAACAAAAAAATTAATTTTATCTATTTAGGAGGACACAAATTGAGCTGAATGAAAGTAGCAGGTTGATTAGGTGCAGTCGAAGCAATAACAGGCAAACCCCCTTGAAACAATCTCAACGGGACCCCATTCCCAGTAATCGAATTAACAGGAATAACCCCAGTAGGTATCGTAGGTACAGACGCAGCCCCCGTTCTTTGTATCGGAACCGGATTACTAATCAACAAACCTGATATAATATCCGAAGCGTTCGACGTCGTATTCTGCACCGGCGCTATAATATTCGCGTTCTTCCTCTTCCTCTTGATCGACGTTCCTTTCGCAATCGGACTCGGCACGTTCTTCTTAACCAACTGCACCTGTTTGTTCTGATTAGGCTTCTTTCCATACTTCGAAACAGCGAAACTATTCTTTGAATTGTTACCCACGTTCGTATTTTGAGCGTTATTCCCGGTGTATATATCATTGAAAGATCTTATCGGCGTGTTCGATCCTGGATTGCTCGAGGACGTCCATACGGATTGTAAATGCTTCCTTAACGTGTCTAATTTCTTACAAGTCGACATTAATCCCCCGATTAAACGACAACCGAAGGTATTTGTAGCTAACGGTTTCGGATGACTCGAATGCCAGTGAATATCATCAAGGATGATGTGAGGTGGAGGCGACGGGGATTTCTGAGGTAGTTGTTCAAAATTCCACTTAACAAGAGGTTCTGGTTTCGGGGCTACGGATATAACAGGCAACTGCTCATTTTCCTCGACCTCTTTTAACGTCTTCAACGTTTCGTCAATTAAAGCTTCTAAATGTGAAGGTAAAACGAATTGATTTTGATTATCTTCTTCTTCTATTATTTCCTCTTCTTTTATTTTCAGTCTTTTACTAGGAGGTTCCTCTGTTTTAATACTAACTTGGTCTGATGACTGCGTCCAATTTTTTTCTATTTGAGTATCTTGTACTGGTTTATCTTCCATTTTAGGCCGTACAATTGTTTTATCTTCATCATTTTGAGTCTTTAGGATTCGTGTTAACATGTCGTATGGCATTGATCTATTAGGAACGGCTCTTTTTAAAGCGACTTGATGCACCTTACATAATATACTCCTAACGCAAGGTTTTCCATTATCGTTAATAACCCCGCAGTGCTTATCAGGATCGTAGATTTTATCAATTTTCCGGTCTATTTTCTTTTTATCTCTTTTAGATTTCTTTGGTAAGTCTTTATCATCTTTATCGTCAATTTCCCCGACTTGAATGGGGCTTAAAGCTACGACCGGTTGTAAATCAGGCACGAATTTACTACAACTCACACCATTCTTAGTCGGTTTTGGCTTTTCCACTTTTGGCGTTGTTACCATCGGCTCTAACTGCGGCGGCGTCGGTCTTTCCTCCGGTTTTAATTTCTTTTTATCTAACTTCTTCACATCCTCCAATTTTTTACTCTTATCCATTTTATCTAATTTCGGCGGTGGGAATTTCTTCAATTTTAATTTATCGCTTGACTTATCGTATTTATCCGTAGTTTCCCCGTGTCGCTTTTCGCAGTGATCTCTCAACGCGTGCGGCATTAGTATCATCCCGCATGTCGAACAAACCACAGTATAAAAAACGTCCGTCTCTGGACAGTGCCCGAACAGTGGCATATCCTTCTGCCTCAACCTCTTAACATCCTGCAGCGTCCTCAGCACATTCTCGTCCGTTTTATATTGTCTCTGATGACTTCCACCCCCGTCGAATGGTTTGTTATCATCCCCCGATCGGCCTTCTATTAAATCTAATAATTTTTGCCAGTCTTGACCGATTAAATCGGTTGCGGATTCGTTTTCTTGTTTGTAGGAATCCATTTGAGCCGTCATTTTTTTTTTTTTTTGCTGTAACAAAAAATAAGAAAATTGTTAAAAATTTCGACATGTGATTTCTTCACGAGACAAAAGAATGTGAGGATTGTTAAAGAATGATAGATCACGGTTTTTTTTTTTAAAATATGTAAAAAATCATGAAATCGGGGTATAATTTGCTGAAGACGTTGACACTTTTTCATTCGTGATGATATAATACCTATCGATAATTACTTTTGGTTTACGACTTTTCGGTCCCTAGCCGATAGGTGTTGTCTTTATACATTCGGTTATTGTTTGCTTTTCTGTGTTTACTAGTGAAAGTGTGCCAGTAAGTCGAGGTAGTCGGGAAAACTTATAAGTTTATTAATTTTATTATTATGGACATTAGGGTTGTAGTAGAAGTTAATGAATTTTGCCCAAAGAAGTCTGAGGTCGATGAAAGATTTAGCCATAAACAATAATGTTTGTAAATCTTAGTCCTGCCCGAGCTTCTGTGCACCAAAAAAAAATTGCCCGAACTTCATGTTGAGACCCTCAAAGCCTCAAAAAATCGCTTAGTCAAATATTCTTTGCACAATTTCATTTCAGCCCTTTATGCACTAATCTCCCATTCATAATTTGCGACATTATTAGTTCCTACAAGCTACAACAGACCACAAGCTGATTTAATGGCTACTTCATAACATAATTTACAAAATTTATTCCATGTTTTTCGTATTTTAATGTCCCATCAAATATTCGAATCAACAAAAAAGTTACCGCGGCCTAAAAAAAATCTCTCCAAGATTTCAAACTCAAAAACAACACCATCGATTTCTCATAAAAAGAAAAAAATAATCGTGAAATGTTAATATTTCTCACAAGGGAATCATTTCCTTTCTTTTCCCGCTTTCCACGAAAGGAAAGAACTTTGCTCGCAGAGCCCAGATATTTTTAGCTTTTCCCTGGAAATTTTATTAGTTAAGAAATAAATCAAAAAAAAACAAGAAACCCTACGAATGATTTTTAACATGGTTTGTCGAACAAGCAATTAAAATAATTTTGGTAGGCCTGACACTGCATGTGTTTTAAAAACTACAAGCATTATTATGTCATTTATTAAAAATCATGCTAAGTAGGCAAGGAGCAAATATTAAATTCCAAAGTGGACTAAGTAAATATTTTATACCCATCTTGATATTTAAATTAGAGGATACTTTCAATTTGAAGGTTGTTTTTCTGTTTTCACATCTCATTTGAACAATACAAGCCTAATTTAAAAAATTTTTCGTGCCTAGGAAATCGGACGAGAAGGGCTGAATCGAAAAGCTGCACCAGCCACTCAAAAGAAGCTCCTGCAACTGGACAACTATAGCTAAATTTCCCCTGCAGCACCTGACGCCCCTAACCAAGAAGAAAAACATTGCAGAATTCTACGAGCAGGGCCATGGAGGAGTTGCAGCAGCCACCTCTATGTGCACGAGACGAAAGGATCCCAAAAAAGATTTTTTGCTACGATTGCCTAAACTCTCCCCTCGCCTCCTAAAGCAAAAACATATTGCAAGCGGCAAACTCATTTCCCCACAGGGTGAGTAATTCACTTACAATAACCATTTGGCATAAACATTCCGAAAGCCTCCAGCCAGTTAATAAAAATTCAAAGTGCAATATTTCTTTGTTCTTTTAATCATCATCAATCCGAATTAACGCAATCTTAATAATGCCATCAATCTTTTAAAAAATAAATTTATTCGTGAAAGGAAATTTAAAATCTATATAATTTTAACTTTTTTTTTTATTATTACTATAACTCGCAGGTTTGGTAATTATTAGCGGGGGTATTAACGCAGCGACAATGCAGAATAATACCTCATCAAAAAAAAAGTAAAATAAAAAAATTAAAATTGTAATTACACAAGAAAATGAGTGGTGCGACCTTACAAGTCGTCCAGTTCACTCACTCTCCATCTGACGATGTCACGGTCGATCTCATCTTCGATCACACGATACATCAAGATGGGGACCAGGCTCAAACAAGGTTACAATAAGCGAACCAATTATGCAAGGATGAGTTTAAAAACGTCAAATGGGATAATATATAATGCCGAATGTTTTGGTTCGTTGAAGCATCGCATAGAAGGTTAGATTGGTAGAGGATTTCGCTTGAAAATCGAGATGAGTTTCATGGTTTCCAGTAGCCACCACGAATCCAAGCGACGACGGTTCCCTTCTAGTGCGCAATACTAAAACAATCTCCGTTGCTTATTTTCTTAGAACTTAATTATGTTTTCGCCCATGTGATTCCGCATCTTTGCCGCAACTATCCGCACTAGATTTTAATCCTACATTGGTGCTTCCAGTGGTGGCTACTACTTGTTGCCTATCTTACTAAGTTTCATCCCCCCTGTCCCATTCCACAGGACCCAATACATTTTTCCACTTGTACTCTTTCCCAATCTCCCTTGCAGACACAGGTAGTGCGTTGTTAAGAGATTTGATGGGTAAAGAGTAACCATCTGAATACAAATTGCGTTCTTTATTTTCTCAGTCTGTCTTCTTGTTACGTCCTTAACTTACTTCTTTCTTCCCTTTTCTCCTTTTATTTCCTCTCTCTTTTTTTCCCCTTCGCACCCTACTTTATTTTTAGTTTTTTATTGCTTCTCTATTCATATTATCATCTTCCTTTTCTCTTTCTGTATATTATCATCTTTCTACCTTGTCTTCTCTCACCTCTGCTCCTACCTTTATTTACATTTCTCGTTCCTTTTGTAAATCCTCCTCCTCCATTCCTCGTTCCTTGTCTTCTTTCCCTTCTCTTCCCTCTCTCTGCTGTATATTCCTTTTTTACTCATTTATCTCATTTTGTCATTTCATTATTCTTGTTTCGTTTGCTATATCTTTCTTTCTTCCTCTTTCGCCATTTCGTCTTGAAACACTTTTGTTTTTTTTTCCTTCCTTCCTTCTAGCTCATTTTACCTTTTTCCTCCCCTTTCTTCTTGTCAACTTTCGCTTCCTTTCCTCTTCTGTTTTTTTTCTTTCACCCTTCTCTTTCCCCTCTTTTCTCTTCTTTTTACTCTCTCCTCTCGTATATCTTTCCTCTACCTCGTCTTGTTGTTTCTCTTTTTCTTAACTTGTCATTTGTTCTTTGTACCCTTGTTTTGTTTTTTCCTTTCTTCTCTCTTCTCGTCTCGTCTCATTGCTTGTCTTCTTTCCTTTTTCCGGGTTACCCCTTTGTTTCATTCTCTCCTCTTACTCTCTTCTTTCCCTCTTCTTTTTCTCTCCTTTGTTTCTTCAATTTCTACCTTCTCTGCCTTTTCTTCCTTCTCTTTTTCCGCTTCCTTCTCTTCTCTCTCTGCCTTCTCTTCCCTCTCTTCCTTCTCTTCTCTCTCTGCCTTCTCTTCTGTCTCTGCCTTCTCTTCCTTCTCTTCTCTCTCTGCCTTCTCTTCCCTCTCTGCCTTCTCTTCTCTCTCTGCCTTCTCTTCTCTCTCTGCCTGCTCTTCCCTCTCTGCCTTCTCTTCCCTCTCTGCCTTCTCTTATCTCTCTGCCTTCTCTTCCTTCTCTTTATTCCCTCCTTCTCTACCTTCTCTCCCTTTATTACTTTCTTCTCTCAAATAATCATTCCCTTTCATTTTTTTTTTCGTCTCGGTTCCTTTTGTTTTCTCCCGTCTTTTCATTTCTAGTATTGTTTGCCATTTTAAGTTATAGGTCTTTTCCATGAAACCCAATCCTCGGCCCCATCCACCAGCTTCCTTTTCAGGTTTACTTGCTTATTCAATTCACGTCCTTCCCCCCCTCCGGTAGCCACCAATTCAGTTTTTCTTCACAGTTCAGCGCTCTTAATCCTAGCTAGTCAACATTGCCACTTTAACTCTTCAGAACTGAAATGACCGGAGCTGCAGAGCTTTAAAACGTGGGGTACTTCTCAACAATCTAGCTCCCAAATCTTAGTCTATCCCAACCCAAACCACATTAAATAACTTCAAATTAAATCATCATAAGCCCTACAAGCCTCAATTTAAACAATAACCCACCTTTAAAAATTACGCAATTTAACTCATCCACACTACTGACCATCATTTATTATAATGATAAAAAGGTCTATTCTATTATGTTCCTTAAAAGAAAAAAGAACTAGAAAAAAAAAATAAGACCAGTCCGAAAATTACGATAACAAGCTAATGTTGTCGATATGGAGTTCATCAACGTATGACTTGCATGTAGCTCGTATATATAAAATAGTTTCATAACGATCGTGATGATACCAGATCGATTGTGTCGTAACCGTAATCTTTCTCTTGTTTTACACCGTAAAAAATATTAATTCGAAACTGATCCGGGAGATTAGAAAAAGACATGATCGGGGAGGGATTTAAAAAAAAAAAAAAACGAGATTACCGAATATTTTACGGTAGGTAAACATTTCCACACCGTGAAAATAACCCAGCTGCAAGACTCCATCTATTTTTCCCCTGTTGCTTTAACGAGGGGAAACATAAAGTTGGCATTACTGATTAAATACATACGAATTACCATGGTAACATCATTCAGAAAACAAAAGTTATTTCTGATTTCCTTTTTCCTTGAGTGGAAACATTTACACAGTTAAATTTATTATGGAGTGAATGTGTGAAGTATGGTTCCATAAGATCAGACTGTTCAGCATGTCTGAACAAGGACCATCTGCCTAAATATTCGTAAGTGTTTGGGTAATACTTTATTGGCTTTTAAAAAAATGCGGCAGTAACATTTTTTGAACATTGGCTATAGAATTTGCTGAACACTGGCTAGAATTTGCTGAACACTGGCTAGAATTTTCTGAACATAGCAAGTTCAATTCTACCTTTAATATTTGACCTTTGGATATCTGATATAAATTTCTTGAAGCGTGTCTAACTGGTTTGAGTGTTTGATTGATTGATTCACTGATTGATTGACTGACAGGACGCGTGTTTGACCTCACATAATGAAAAAGTGAGCCGCTTTCGTTTTTTTTAACTTAAAAAAATTTTAATCACACGTTATCAGTGATATCTAGACTTGCACCCACAAGTAGCTTCAATTTTTTTTTTCTCTCTTCTTTACAGATAAACCGGTATATTTCCGTAACTTGATGACCTCATAATGATCGATTGGATATGTTCAATTCTCCCATTTTCACATACGACCTTCATCAAAAAATCCTACCGGGTCTTGTCACCCTCGGTAAATATTCATCGGACGAAACTCCGAGTCTAACTGCGGTTACCACGTCCAACAAAATCATCATTCAGGATTTAACCGCGTTCGAAAATCGAACGGATTCGACGGGGAACGTGCGTTCGTTTAACATCACTCAGCCGATTACCTCTGTTGTCGCTGCTAGATTTACCGGGGATGAAGCTGATGTGCTCTTGATTTGTACGAAGAGTAATATTTTGGTTTATAAAGTCGAGGAGAATCAGGACGTGTTCACGAAGAATGTTACGGATGGAGGGAATGTTGTGATTTATGGAGTGATTAGCGATCGTGAACTTATTTTGGTCGGAGGGAATTGTTCGGTTCAAGGATTTGATAAGACCGGAGAGGATCCTTTTTGGACGGTTACGGGGGATAATGTAAGATCGTTGACGTTGTTGGATGTTAATAACGATGGGAAGAATGAATTGGTTGTGGGATCTGATGATTATGATATTAGGATTTTTAAAGATGATGATTTGATACATGAAATTACGGAGACTCAAATTGTCACACATCTCTATGCTTTAGGTTTGTAGTTATTATAAGTGATATCGCGACCTCAGTATTATAAGGTTCCATCTCCACTAAGCAGGTTGATTCCGACTTGCCGTAAACTAAACATATGGACTTGGTGTTAACCTTATACTATTGAGGTTGCGATATCTCAAGAAAGGATAGTCTTCCCTTTCTTGTTTCAACCTATATCCGTCCACTCTTGAACAAAGCTATTCCTATCAGCAGATGACAGAACTTTTGTGGGCCTTTTTTGGAAGGGAAACTAAATATTTGTGCGTTGTCACACATGATTTTTCAAATTTTTCCTTCAATTTTTAAAATGGCGACCTGTCATGGCGTTCAAAATCGGTCGACCAATCCGATTCTCAGTAGCCATTTGCCAGTCTCTTTCTATATAGGCTCTCTACTCTAAGCCGCCGCATTTCTTTTGTGGCCTACCGACGCTCCTTCGCGACGCTCGAAATCCTCATCTTACTATCTTTGTAAAGATGAAGTAGGCAGCATAATAAGGCCCTTCTTTGATGAGTCATCTGTTCACACACGGGGGTGCCATGCTCTCAAAGTGGACGTCGCGACGTCTACTTTGAGAGCATGGCGACGCGTCGCCACATTGTCGCATAAGCTTTCCTTTAAACTACCATGGCTAGGAAGCCTAACTAGGAGTGAACACTTCGACGAGCCGTGTGTTACACACTGGATCGCCATTAGTAATTTTGAAAGCTGCCATGCTTTCGAACTGAGGAACCGTCATGATCTCGAAATGAGAGCCGCCAACTAATACTTAGCAATTGAAGTGGCAATTCCCATTTCGAAATCATGGAGGACCCATAGTTTCGGAATGTCGCCAGTTGTTGGTTTTAGCAATGAATAAATAATAATCCCCTTTTTCATGATTTTAACGTATTTTCATTCTTTCATCGAAGTCCATCACAAACAACATAAAAACAAAGCAGAACACACTTTTTTCCTTCATTTGTCATTCGAACATCCTCTCCCTCCCCCTAATTGACTTCACACCTTAATGGCAGCTTCCAGAATTCCAAATGGCGACCCTGTATCTAGCAGACAACTCATCGGAGTGTTCACTCCCTATTAGACTCTCTAATCATGACGACCCCCCAGTTCGAGATTTCTTCTTCTTTTTCTTCTGTCATTCTATATCCTTCCGCTCCTGAACGAAGGTCTCTCTCAACCTTTGCCACACTTCCATGTCTTGGGCTCTTCTTTATGTCATCATACCACCTCTTTTGTGTCATACCGACGCTTCTTTTTGACGCTCGAGGTCTCCATATTACCATCCCTGCTGTCCATTTATCGGGATCCTCCCTGACAACATGACCTTCCTAATGCCACTCGCAAGGCTTTTTGCAACATCATCGACTCTAGTCCACATACTTATTTCCTCATTCCAAAAGCGGTCCCGTAGGCTAAATACCAAACATCGTACTTTCAATACCTCTTCCAGTAATAACGAGCTGCTCAGCATGTTTTACTGTGTTCGAGATGTAGCGAACTCCAACTCGAGAACGTGACATCCCAGTGTGTAGCAGACAACTCCTCAAAGTGTCCCCTCCTTATTATACTCCCTAGGATAGACATTATAAATCCTAATAATTTGAACTGTAGCGTCGTCTTATTCGTATCGACCATTAACCTCCCATCAACCTCAATTCAATACCTTAAAAAAAAAAACTTACGCCAATTTCAACATTTCGAGATTCCACACCTAATCAAGCTCAATTACATACTCAATTTCTCATATTTCACGCAGGTAATGGATTATTCGCTTACACTCTTGCAAATGGAACAGTCGGAGTTTACGAGAAATTAAATCGATTATGGAGGGTGAAATCAAAAAATCGCGCAACCTACCTCTTCAGCTACGATATCAACGGAGACGGAGTGATAGAGCTAATAACAGGATGGCAAGGCGGAAAAGTCGACGGAAGAAACGTTAAAACCGGCGAAGTAATATTCAAAGATAATTTCAATCAAACCATAGCTGGAATTTGCGAGGGAGACACGAGAAGCATCGGGAAAAATGATCTGATTGTTGTATCCATTACCGGAGAGATAAGGGGATATAACCCAGTAGCCCCGAGAGCTATGAAAACGAAGACGAATGAGCTGTCATACGAACAAGAAACTATCCGGGAGCTTTTTGCGAGGAAACACGCTCTCATGCTCGAGCTAAAAAACTACGAGTGTAATAATAAGATGATAGGGGGAGATGTGGATGAAAATCAAGTTGGAGCCATTCCAGCTAAGACTAGATTGCAGACTGCGATTGGAGTTAGTTTAGGTAAGATTAGGAAATCCAGTAGCTTTATATTAAAAATTTTTTTATCTTTTTATTAAACGATATCGATAAAGCAGTTTGCTGTAGGTGAAATATAATAATTTATAACTCATGACAGAGATTATATTGATGCAGTTACATGACTCTTATGAAATCGTAAATCAAAGAAAGATTTATGTCTATTCATCAGGCCAATTAGCGATATGTTAACTTCTTTTGTCTGGGTAAAAAGGGCGATTCTTCTTTTTTTATTTAAAAGATCAGTTTGTGGTTCTTTTTTTGGTTGATTTGTGTAATGATGACATTTTTATTTTTGGTTATGAATGGGCACTTGAATTAAATTGTAGTTGTAGTAATCGATTGGTGGATAGAAGGAATTAATGAGAGCTCAATTGGGGTTTAAGTGATGACGAAAAATATTTATAAAGAAGGTTAATAATGTAATTGATCGGAAAATAGAAAGAGTTTACAACAGTAGGCTCTTTAATAAATAATAAAAATCATCGATTGTTAGGTTAGGTCAGTAGTGTAAAGTATTTCATGCTTTTTATAAGCTAAATTAACTCCCATTGATATATTTTTTCTCCTTTTTTGGGTACTGTGCTCATTTTACTGGGGCAATGGGTAAATTATAGTGATAATATGCCTCTATACTCAGCAGGAGTCGGCATTATCTGAATGTATTCGATTTGTTAACCCCATGGCGGCAGCAGCGGTATATCTTTGTTATTTCGCGATTAGTGGTGCCGAGTTAAAAGTAGCAGAGTGCATTGGAATAGAACCTTGTAGCAAGAGCGATATATTTATGCTAGCGAGCGCCGTTCCGCGTACAGATAGAGGCTTTGCCCTGCATCTCGATATTGAGATTGGTTTAAAATGGATTCTATTATTATTTTCATCAGACCTTGCTGATGTAAGGTGTTCTGGATTCAATTAGTCAGCCAAAAGTAGTCTGCCAGGGCCATGGTAGTATACAAATAGCATGATCCAATAAGAGTTTTTAACGTTTTTCTTTTGTTGCATTTCCAATTTTCGAACACATCTAAATGGTCACCCTTTATTCTCTCACGCTCGAAGCGGTAGAAGTCGGAACTAAATTCCCAGCTTTAATAAGAGATCGTCATTTCGTAGTAAAATCAACCTGAGTTCTTCTGACTTCTTCTAACTTCTGACTTCTTTCTCCTTTCTCCTCCTTTATGTGTATTTCCCTTTTCTCTTTATTTCCTCTTTCTCTCTCTTTCCTCTCTTCTTCTTTTTCTTATTTTTTTCCTTCCTTCCTAATTGCTTCCTTCCATTTCCTCTCACTTACTTTCTTATTTCTCTTCTTGTCTTCTTCCTTTTTCAAAGCCAATAGAAATACACAGTTCATGGTCACACTTAAATTTTCGCCACTTTTAAAATGATGACAAATATAGATAGAGAGAAAAATCTCGTGCAACTGCCTCCAGTTTGCATATCTATCATCATGTTCGTGGTCTAATCTGATTAGATATCAAATATGCCCACGTGACCTCAGTCTGACTGCAATCTGCAGCTACTAGTTGAAATGGGCATCCTCCGCAAACTCATACTTTTAACTGATTTCGCCTTCTATTGTCTTCAGTAGAATAATGGAAAGTAGGGCTGTTCGAGACCAGTACTTATTGATACGGGACTATGGGTTTAGACTATGGGGAAAGTTATACTTCTTCTTAGGGTCACCGGTGAGGCATGTTTTGTCTTGCTCAAGGAATGGCGTCCTTGCCCTGTGGTGAGCTCCCTTCTCAGGGTTATGAGTTAGTGGAGGGCAGCAGCTTCGCTAATACTGACCTAGGGCTGAAGATGGTAGTAATCGGCAAGGCCTAGGCTCAGATACCGGGAGGCAGAGTTAGATCAATGGTATGGCTCCCGTACTGCGATGTGGAAGATTATGGAAAGTTACCACATTATTTGCATTTAAAGAAGATACTTCTTCTGCCTCCAACATACTTGGCTTCCCGCTTGGTCATAGCCAATGTTCTCCATTTGGGCTCCTAATCTTAAACTCAAAACAATTGCTCTCTTTAATAACTCTAGCTTACCCCAATTTAATTCTTCAAATTTTTCAGGTACAACCAGCCAAATGCCGCACGTCGAAATCGGCCTCACAACCAACAACGACACAATAATCCGGGCCGTAATCGTCTTCGCGGAAGGAATATTCAAAGGAGAAACCCACGTCAAACATCCTAAAATCTACGACGTGGATACAAAGCTCAGCATATCCCTCTACCCACCCCGCGACGTCCCAATCGACATTCACATAAAAGCCTTAATCGGATATCCTGAAAGTAAGCAATTCCACGTGTTCGAGCTAACTCGTCAACTCCCGAGATTCTCAATGTACACGATCGTCGAAAATCCTCCAACAAAAACCAGCTCGAACGTTGTTTTCTTCGTGAACGAAAGAATCCAACGAATCATTTTATGGATCAACCGAAATTTCCTGCTCACGGAAAGCTTAGACATGAATTTAATCGGGGATTTAAAATTATACATGATCTCTTTAAGGGATGGGAAAGAATTAGCCATTTACATGGACGCTTCGGGGAAGGTAACGATCCAAACGGATAACATCACCTTAGCCGGTGATTTAATACAATCAATGGCGACTTACTTAAACCTTGAAAGTCTTAAATCAACGGCTGAGTTCCCATTGGAAGAACAAAAATGTATCGAATTATTGGAAAGGCTGCAGGAGTTAGAAGCGGTTAAACGTAAGCTTAACATTGATTTAGGAGATAAATCGAGTTTAATAAGGAATTTAATAATTCGAAGTGAAGACGCTCGTTTGCTTAACGATTTAATATTAATGAAAAGATTTTATAACGAACTGGATGAAATAAACAATGATTTAAGGAACGGGTACGAAATTCGCGTGACGAATTATAACGATATTGTTAACTCTGTTAAGGAATTAAATGGAATTATTCAAAAGGCTTCGAGGCTTCGCTTTGGTAAACATAAAACGGATCCTATTTCGTTGGCTAGGAATGCTATATCAACGAATAATCCGCATTCTTTAATTAAAGCAATTAGAACGGGAGAAGCGTAAGCTAAGAAAAAAGAAGGAATATATTGGAATTTTTTTAAAAAGAAAGGAAATTGGCTAGGTTTTTATAACCTTTGATATTGTAATCTCCAACTATAACCATTCCGCAATCCTAATTGGTTTTTAAAAAGGTTGGGGGAATTAGAGGGGATTTTGGGATTTTTCCAGTGCAGAGATATACTATGGGTCTTCGAAGGGAAATATAAAAACTTTTTAGGAATTTTTTAATGCAGAATTTTTTTTGGCCACAGCTGATTTTGTAATTGTTTAGTTAGTCAGAAAAAATTTTTAAGAATTGGAAGAATCCTCCTTAAAACCTTTTAAAAATTTTTTGAGGAAAATTTTTCTTTTCAAACAAATTTTTCTAGAACATTTTTACACCAAATATTTTTCTTAAAATTTTTCCAAAACCAAATTTTGTTAACAGACGATTTTAATAACTTTTTCTTGGAACTATTTTTTTCCTTGAACAGATTTTTTTAAATTTTTTTTGTCAAACCAATTCAACCAAAATTTTTTCTTTTCAAACTAATTTTAGATTTTTTTCTGTTTGGACTAATTCTAGAATTTTTTCTTGTCAAGCAAGTTCCAAAATTTTCTCTTGTTGAACAAATTGCACCAGAATTTCTTCTTTTCAAACTGATTTCAGATTTTTCTCTTGTTGAACTGAGTCCAGAACTTTTCTCTTTGCACAAATTTCAGAATTTCTCTTTATTTTATTTCTTCACTGGGTGGTTTTGGAGCAAGGAGCTTTAGGTCTAGCCACCTCACCTGAGATGAATTATAACTCCCCTACACTCAGCCTAAGTCTCTATATTTAAGTTCACTGCCTGCAAATTACTAATCGATTTTCCATTTGCTGTTCTTCTTACTAATCAAAAATTTCCACTATATCATTTTTTATTTTCATTTATTTCCATTCATTTCATTCCCACCTAAGCTTTTCCTCTTGATTCCTACCCTGCCATTTCCCACATAAAACTCAAGAGGCAAATCCGATTTATTTATAAACATTTTCCAATAATTCTACATTTAAGCCTTTTCCCACAGTTCTTTTCAATCAATTTTTCATATATGAATGAAAAACACATCTTTAAAAAAAATTACAACATAAAATCTTTTACCTCTTCACCATTAACAGGACATGTAATTTGAAAACATCTTACATCGAATTGCCTAACAATCATTTATATTCATACGGTTAAGTCCTAATGGTTTATTGTTTAGTTACTGTGTGTGTGAGAACATTTAAACTTAAAAAGAAGTTTTAGCTAACTATTTTTTTTTTTCGATTTGATAATGAGGATCCATTGTGAGAATGACCTGCGCACGGATTGTTCGAAGCCAAATTGCATTTGTATATAATACACTAAAAAACAATCACATGATTGGTTTGCAATTTCCAAACCAATTGATAAGGCTCCAGGGGAATTTTTTTCAAATCGTTCGTTATATAAAAGATCTTAACATATCAATTAAAAGTGGGAGGAATTCTTCGGGAAATATTTTTTGAAATTAAATTAGCCTCAAGGAGAAAAAGAAGTCAAGAACGAAAACAAATCGCGGGACCAATCACAAGGAAAAAAATATTTTAAATATCAGGGACATTTATAACGCTCGTTTATGAGTGGGGTAGACAATAGAAATTGACAAGAGATGGTCACTTGGATATGTGACCCCGATGTGCGAGCAAACCGCAAAATTACACTTGTGAATTTAGTATAGCTAATTTTTTTTCAACTTCCATATTCAGTTGGCATTATGCAAGGCGACTAATGAGTTTAAGTTGTAAAAAATGTTAAAGGATGATAAAGACGCAGCCTTAAAAGGAAATTTTTGACATTGAAAAAATTTCTTGGAATTTACAGAAAAAATTAAAAACGTTTCAAAAAAAAAAAATATTATTTAGCTCAAGTTTCTTCACCTTTTTAGAGTAATTGCATAAAGGTAATTACTCTATGGGCCATTACCGGTAATGACTTCTTAAAATTTTGGGAGATTGCGTTAAGTAGTTTTGTGAGGGAAGTTTTAAGTTGACTTGACCTCACATGAATAAAATAATAATAAATCGATAATGAGTTTATTGTAGGGGTTATGGTGATAATTGCTGGCCAAAGGTTTTTGAGAGCAAGATCCATTATTGATTTCAGCCTTACTAGAAATAATTTGGCAAATGGCAATGAATGATGTTTATTACATCAACAACTCTCGCATTAGTTTAATTAAAAAATTTGACTGGGCACTTAGCACAAAAGCAACATTTTTGATACCTTCATCATTTTTTCCCCCTTTAACAACTAAATTTAACACTTACAGGAATCGTAAATTTAGCAGGTGTAGCACCAAAGTAAATTCCAATCTAATTCCAGTTGCACAGGCAATTCCATTTTCCGAATGTAAATCATCATACTGAAATTAAAACAAATAAACAAATATTATTCTTCATTACCCATTTAAAAATCAGGTTAAAACATTGTGATTGAATTAGGACCTCTTTATTGATTAATCGTTACAATGTAACTTGCTAAAATCACACATCAACCTACTTTTTCCTTTTTCCAGAACCTCCTTACTTTCCTTTTTTTACATTAACAATTCAAAAACACAAAAAACAAATGATAATCAACCCTACAGTACACTAGTTTTGTAAATATTAGCACTTCCTGCTGATTTTTTTATTTCTTAAAAAATTTCTTATTATTAACCCGATTGCTTGTTTTAATTAGCTACAACTAGAAGACTAGAACATTATACTTCCACCAGGGTTTGCTTTTCCATTTCCAAATCGTCAAAAAAAACATTTTATCGTTCGGATAAAAAACCCCCTTCATGGGAAGATTCCATTTTCAATCATTCATTTTCAAATGTTTAAAAAACCACTAAAAATTTCACGAATCATTGAATCGTACCTTTAAGATTCTTCTCGGATCTTCGTTCCTTCTGAAAAATCAACCGGTCATCCATCGTTTAGGTCAATGTCAACACACGGTACTCTTTAAAGATACAGTAGATAACAAAATCTGGGACACCGCAAAAGCAATATAGAAAAAAAAGTAACCGAAAAAGGCGATACACTTAAATGGTACTTTAAAGAGCCATTTAGAGATAATGTAATTATAATAAATACTTTCTTTTCATTCAAATTAAAAGCCCAGCGATCGAATTTTGTTATTTAAATAATTGGTAAAAAAATGTTGACACTAACAACAGCTGTGACGGATGCCATTTTATTATTTTTTTTAAATCGCGTTCGAAAAATCGCTAATTCTTGAACGTGCATTGAACTCGAACACATGAAATTCGTTTTGTTGCCTAATTTTTTCCCCGTGAATAAACATGGCCGCATGCGAAGAAATAATCAGATCCGAATTTCCACAAATAGACGATGATTTGTATCAATATGTTGAAGGTATGATCGTGTAATTGTTTAATTTTAAGGTTCCCAGGGCAGTTATATATTTTTTAAAGCGATTCATTTTGAAAATTAAAAGATATAGGAACGCGAGCGTACCTGATTTGACAAGTCACCGAAAACTAGGTAGTTCTTAATATTTGGGTTTTTGTGATGTGGAAGATTTTTCTCAGAAAAACAAATCGGTCAACATTAAAAAATAAAGTCGGTACTAAATAAATTTTCTTCATTACGCTTAAATGTGTTTTTTGTTTATCAGGTATTTTGAGAAATGGAGCTGATGATTTTGAAGATGGGGATGAAATTTATGAGGCCATCGGTGAAGTACTGCAAGAAATATCACAGGATAAAACTGAAAATGACGTGAAGGATATATGTGAAAGATTATTAGGTATTTTAAAACCAGGGAAATTAGGTTTACCAAATGGGAATGCTCCACACAAAGTACTTGGAGCTCCAGTTCATCTTGGATCAATGGCTGCGAATTTAGAAAATAATGTAGAAGAAATGAAAAGTATTTGGGTTGTCACCAGAGATGATACCTTGGTAAGTTTTTTAAATGATTAAAAATATTTCAACTCAGAAGATTTTATTTTCTATTAATTATTTCAGAAAGTAGACCCCAAAAAATTAGAGAAAGCTGAAGCGAAATTACAACAAAAACAAGAAAAAAGAAGAGCAGACAATGTGACAAGAGCGCCAGCACCTATTAAGCTAGACACTGCCACTGCATCTCAAGTTACCAGTAAGAAAGAATCTAGAATGGAGGCTAAAGGAACTAACAGAATGCAAGATATAAGGATAGAAAATTTTGATGTAGCTTTTGGTGATAAGTGAGTCAGTGAAATTTGATTTGAAGATGACAGCGACTTAATAAAAAATTATGCATTTTTTTTTTAGGATTTTGCTGCAAGGAGCGGATTTAATATTAGCGTTTGGGCGGCGATACGGTTTAGTCGGTAGAAATGGATTGGGTAAAACAACACTACTAAGAATGATATCAAGTAAACAATTAGCTATTCCTTCTCATATATCAGTGCTGCATGTCGAACAGGAAGTAGTTGGGGATGACACTCCAGCTATTGAAAGTGTTTTAGAATCAGATACGGTTAGGTTAGAACTTATGAGGGAAGAGAAGAAATTAACTGCAACTTTAAATTCAGGGTAAGTTAAAAAATTGATCATTTTTGAAAATTTTTTGCTAATTTGTTTTAATATTTCTAAGGTCAAGTGATCCTGAAGTAAGCAACAGGTTAAGTGAAATATACGCTCAGCTACAGCATATTGAAGCTGATAAGGCTCCTGCTAGGGCTTCCATAATTTTAAATGGATTAGGATTCTCACCAGAAATGCAGAATAGGCCTACTAAAGAGTTTTCAGGTGGCTGGAGAATGAGGCTAGCTCTTGCAAGGGCTTTGTTTTCTAAGTAAGTAAAAAAATTTTAAACCAGGTTAGGTTAGGCGAAATAATTTTTTGACTGTTTAATCATTTTAGGCCGGATCTACTACTCCTCGATGAACCTACCAACATGTTAGACATTAAAGCTATTATTTGGTTAGAAAACTATTTGCAAAACTGGCCGACGACGTTGTTAGTCGTATCGCATGACCGAAATTTCTTGGAAACCGTGCCTACTGATATTCTCCACCTTCATTCGCAAAGGATTGAATCTTACAGAGGAAATTACGAAACGTTCGAAAAAACCAAAAGTGATAAGCTAAAGAATCAACAAAGGGAGTACGAAGCGCAACAACAGCACCGAGCACACGTTCAAGAATTTATCGACAGGTTCCGTTATAACGCCAACAGAGCATCATCGGTTCAGAGCAAGATCAAAATGTTAGAGAAATTACCGGAGCTAAAACCAGTTGAAAAAGAAACGGAAGTTGTTTTAAGGTTCCCAGACGCGGATGCGTTATCCCCACCAATTTTACAACTAAATGAAGTGTCCTTTCACTACACGCCAGATCATAATATATTTTGTAATGTTAATTTAAGTGCCACTTTAGAATCTAGGATATGTATTGTTGGGGATAACGGTGCCGGTAAAACTACTCTTTTAAAAATCATAATGGGAATGTTAACTCCAACTAAAGGAATAAGGCACGTGCACAGGAATTTAAAATTTGGTTATTTTAGTCAGCATCATGTTGATCAATTGGATATGAATGTTAATTGCGTGGAATTGCTACAAAGTACTTTTCCTGGGAGGAGAAGTGAAGAATACAGGCGACAATTAGGAAGTTTTGGGATTTCAGGAGATTTAGCACTTCAGTTAGTTGCTAGTTTGTCGGGAGGTCAGAAGAGCCGAGTTGCTTTTGCAAGGATGTGTATGGGGAACCCTAATTTTTTAGTTCTCGACGAACCGACTAATCATCTTGATATTGAAAGTATTGAAGCTTTGGGGAAAGCTATACAGAAATACACGGTTGGTGTTTAAATTTTTGTGGAATAGTTATAAATAAAAAGAGGGGAATTAATTGTGGTTTATGTTACAGGGAGGAGTTATTCTTGTTTCTCATGACGAACGACTTATACGTATGGTTTGTAAGGAGCTTTGGGTTTGTCAAAATGAAAACGTTAAATCAATTGAAGGAGGATTTGATGAATACAGAAAAATAGTTGAAAAAGAAATTGAAGCTTTAAATAAATAAATAATAATCAAATTTATTTTTATTATATTCAAAATTAAATGTGATTTTTCTTTTTAATATGAACACAAAAATTATTTCTGGAGCTCCGAGGTAAAGGGAGACTAGTATCTTTTGTTTACATAAGGTAAACACCGAAACAAAAGCAAACTAGTCTCCCTTTACCTCGGAGCTCCAGATTTGTACCTTTCCTAATTTACCAGCTAATTATTTAGCAAAAAGCCATAAACAATGCCACTGGATTTGATTGCTATTTAGTAAACAAATATTTAATTTAACAAGGTTGAAAGAACAATCATTTACAAGTGACTGCTCTCTGTTTATTAACCCTAAACACTTATTATCACACGAAATCCTAATGATCATCCACATAAGGTTAAATAAGACTCAACACACAAGCTCGACCACTATAGAAAAAAATCTACTATTTTTTCGAATTTCCATCAAATTATCGCTGTTATAATTCATAAAAAATAAGCAATTTTTTCACCTTTCATTGCGCTTTTCAATTGTTTTTTTTCCTTTCAAATATGGCGGCTAAATTATTGCCAACATAAAAGACAAAATCCCCTAGTTGGCAATATCGCGTCATAAAAACAATTCAAGAAGGCAGTGAGCGTCTTCGAGATTGTGATTTTATTACTTATTTCATTCAAAGATTTTAATTGCCAATAATGATTATTATAACGTGAAGACTCTAACGAGTAGCACGATGTTAAAAAGTGTTACCTTAATTTTTCTCTTTGTAGTTGCATTTGACACAACGTCAGCAAGACAAAGAAGGTAATTAACTATATTTTTAAATTAATAAACCGTATGTTTTCATAGTGCGGAAGTGTTGACATTTGCCATGATTTTTTTTAAACAAAAAAATCATTTTCAGTACAGATGAAATTCGGGATTACTTTTGAATTACTATGAAACCATCTCATTTTTTTAATTTTGAAAAAATAACGAAAGAACGATCGGAATTAAATTAAAAATCAGAAAATTCTTCCTGTTATTTTCAAGGATACCTGATAACAAGATTTTCATAGCAAGGATTTTATTTTTATTTTTCAGAACTAGTGGAGATGGGCCTGAAACATGGACAGGAAGGTGGTTTCCTGAAAGACCAGTTACCCAGCCAAGTCCTAAAGCTCATATGAGGGAAGGAGAGGCTGTAATGGGGGAAGAAGATCCAAATTGTGATGATGCAAAACAAAATTTAACTGTAGATTGGAACAATTCATTTTTGGATTATACTTGTATGAATCCAAGAAACCGAATCGTACCAAATAGAGAAGTTGTTCCTGTTATCGAATATGAAAGTATACCTGCGGGTTATGAGGTAAATGAATGAGGCATGAAAAGGTCATTGATAAAGTTTGATTAAAATTTTATTAAGCTATAAAATTTGCTTTTCAGGCACCTCATTTCTGCATGAATGAAACTTTAATATATGAAAGTCCAATACCAACTTTGTAAGTGTTTACTTTTTCGCTAACGTTTTTAAAAATGATTGGTGATTAATTTATTTTTTTATGTTATAGTGGTCCGCATAGACCATTATGGCCCAGATGGGGATTGTATAAATTTTTACCAAAGCAAAGATGGCTTCATAGTTTAGAGGTAATATTTCTTTATCAATAATATGTTTAAATGATGAAAGTGCTTTAACAATCAAGTACAAATCTTAAAGGGAGAGAAGAATAATTATTTATTATAATTTTCAGCATGGTGGAGTTGCTGCTTTATACCATCCTTGTGCAGATATAGTAGGAATCTCTGAGTTTAAGAAACTAGTCAAAAATTGTCTTAGGAAACATGTAATCTCTCCCATGAAAGATATCAGCTTTGATAGGGTAAGAACTTCACAATAACTAATTTAAACTAAAATCCTATTCCTTATTTTAATTTTTGATTTTTCAGCCGTTTGTTCTTGTTGCATGGGGAGTTCGGCTTAGAATGGCAGCTGTTAATCCTACAGTCATGTATGATTTCATCAGAAATCATGGTGTAAAGGGGCCTGAAATGATACCGGATGATGGGCAATATTCTGTTCTTCTTGAAGAACCTGCTGCAATTGTCTCTGATATTACAGATAGCAAACTTTGTCCAAATCCTCCGGCACAGGTTATTTAAATCTCTCAGTTCCTATAACAAGATGTGCTTATCTCTGTGAATGCATTTATATACAGTGTTTTGTTTTCTCTATATTTTTGCTAAAGATCTTATTGATTAAGATACATATCTTCTGACTGAATTATTGCTAAGCAAGTTGAGATGGTTATTATATTGATGTTTTTCAATATTTTCGTTAAAACTGTCACATTTCTTTTCCTTTAAGTAGAATTTTTCCTGTACATTGGATTATGGATTAAGGTTATTGGGTTCTTGTACAAGGGGTTACATTCCTGAAAAGAAAAAAATTTGTAATTAATGTCTTTGCACAAAACAATTATAAAAGATTGAAAAACTGATTGGGAAAGTCTTGCATCACTTATTTAGCAGAGCGATAGCTTGTAAGCACTTACACACAAATTAAAAAAGAAACTTAAGATAACCAGGAAATTGCATTTGATAAATCAGAAAGGCCAGATACAAAGATTATGTTTATGATAACAAAACATGATAAGGCTTACTAATTGCAATTAAAGATTTGTTACCTCAATCCAAACGGTGTGGCCTAATTGGTTTTGAAACTTTGTAAATTCATGTTCTCTTCTCGATCTTGCACAATGCTTCCAAAGGTATATGATTATAATACTTGTGCAAGAGCCGCATATGAAAAACAGCAATCCTACAAATATTTACATAAAAAATTTTCATTAACCCTTAACACATTCTGTTTATACAATTGGAAGGAAATAATCAAAAGTTTTCTGCAAATATAATTAGTAAAAAATATATTACGTACCTTCTAGGAAGGATAAGGCCATCCCAGGACATTTAGAATTTGTAAACATGACTTAACTTGTCAAAAAAAAACCACTCATAAAAAAATTATCCGCTCCCGTAAATTACGGCGGGAAAAACGTCCAACGACAGCGAAAATACAATAAAGATAACGATGACCGATCGGTGATGATCTTCGCAGAGGACATCGGCGCGGAAATTATTTGATTTTCCACTTGATATAGCGTACTAATATTTTTTTTTTGTGAAACAGTGATAAGAGTATGGGTAGAATAGCCTTTTATTCGCGGGGGTTGATGAAAAATACTGATGGCGTCTATTCCCAAAGACGGGTTATTTCTGTCGGCATTATTTTGAGAAAATGTTAAGCATTTGATGCAAAATGTTATCTTTTTTAAAAAAATGCTTAAATACCTGCTTAAATGATGAAAATGACGGAAGAATGATCCCGAGAAATGAAGAAAAGGTTAAACTGACCACTGTAAACAACACCACTACCGCTTTTTCAGGATTTTTATCGTGTTGATTCCTGAACGCGTTCTGGAAGCCATTAACGGACATTTTGAGGGAAAAAAAGGATTGAATCGGAAATTACGAAAAACTAGGACTCCATTTTCTGTTAACAGACAGTTTGTTTGAGGTTAAAAAATAAACAAAATCAAAAATAACTAATAAAATTAAATTATATTTAACACTTTAGACACACGTTAGGAAAAAAATGAATTATTATTAAATAAAATACAATTGGCTAGTTTCGATTATTTTTTAAAAATTCATAAAAATCATTACGATCTACAATCTACATTATAAAATTGGTAAAAGACAGATTTCTATACAAAAGTCAGCTCTCTTAACTTAAAAAAGACTGAAAAGTTAGTCCTAGCTGCTTAATTCATATTTTGGTTATTTACATTTTCTTCTCATCTTTTTTTAAATTAAATAAACGATTTAAAAACTATAACAACATGAAAAATTATTATACTCGCAACGGAAATTTTTTTTTAAGGCAGTGCTTTACGAACTTAATATTTATTGACTGTATATAAAAAATATTTTTTCTGCCTTCGAGGTAGGGTATTTAAGGCATTTTTTAATTTTTTTTGAAAAGTTTCATAAAAGCAAATAAATTGGACCGAGATTGCTTCGTTTTGACTAAGTAAAAAATTTTTTAAGGCGACTTTTACCTGCAGTAACTACTTGATTAGGCACATTTATTAAAATCCTTTACCAAAATGATTTGAAATTTCCGACTAATTTGGAAAAGGATTTAAAAATCGTTTTTAAACAAAAAAAAAATAAAAGCGATTTAAATAGAAGCGATAACTTCAAATTTTTATGCAAGGTAATTAAATTTTACCTTTGAAAAATAAAAATTGGCTAAAATTCTTGGCTCGAAATTTTAAAAATCTATGGTTAATACCATTAATATAATTTTGCCCTACTAAAATCTATAAATGAAATTATTTTCATTACATTAAAAAGTACTTTTATTTGAATTCGTATCAAGCGCTGCATCAATTTTTTTTAATTAAAACATTTTTCGTTAATAATTCCTATGCGCGTCATCTTAATTGAACTCAAACAAAAGAATACTATGGCTATTTTTTTCTAGTCTTTTCGTTAAGCATTAAAAAGAAATGCCTAAGGCATTAAATTTCAAAAGTTTTATAAATATTTTTGAAAATTTAATAAAAACCTCATTTTGATCGTTTTTGTGCGGATTTGAGTACTTTAAAATACATCGTTAATAAGTTAGTAATTAAGAATTACTTTTACAATCGATACCCGCCAATTTATTCCTCCCGATTTTTTTAAAGCTATGAAACAACAAATTTCCCCTAGGCACGAGCTAAAAAAATTCAAAAAGGATTTATAAGCAAAGCTGCCGTGAGATTTCATTAAAATTTCTTTTAGGTACTACGCTATCTACTAAAAAAAAGGAGTTTTTTTAATAAATTAAAATTTTTGTGACGAATTAAAAAAATGAAAATTCTTTTACAGATCTAATAAATAATTTATAAAAATTTTTTTAGCTCAATGCCTCATAATAAATTAGCTCCAATTTTTTAGGAGATTCGTTTTGGATTAAAATGAGGCTAACGATTCGATTAAGATTCATTTTCCCCATTTCGAAACAATTTTTTTTAAAAAACAGCAAAGGATTCACGTGTGAATGCTTTGCCATCACAACACTAGAATACAAATATTTGTACATTTACAACAACCGACTAATACTCGATGAATAGTAGTCTTCAAATTACTTTCCTCCATAAGTCGGATTTTTAAATGTGGACGTGGCTTGTTTGTAGATTGGATTTTCACCCTAAAATAAAAAAAAATAGTTAGTTTTATTCTCGTCGAGAATTTTTAAAAAAAGAAGGAAAATACATACTGTATCCCATTTAGCCATCATCCTTTCTTTTTCAAATTTAGCGAATTCTCTTCTGTCATGTAATGTTGTCAATACTTTCCATAATAAAAGTAAAGCAAGACCGATAAGTACGATGGCTCCGATAACACCCAAAACAATACCTAAAATATATACTTCAGGAGGGCATTCTTTCTCTTTTTGCGCTCGGACGTAAACTTTGCCCTGTTCGTCGTAAGCGTACACGTATGCAAACCTGCAGTCTTCATCGTCGTAATAAGCGCATAAATTCTCATCATTTTCTTCGTTGGCTGAAATTAAATAAAAAATTAGATTTTTTTCATTTTTTTCTTCTCTAAATTTAAAATTATTTTTTACCTTCGATAACGTCAGCGGTCGTGTATTGAAACGTGCAGTTCTGAGCACATTCTTCTTCACTCAAAGGACCTGATTTATATACTAAGCATTGAACACAATCTTTAAATTCCTGACATCTACCAGGACATGTCTGAAAGAAAAATAAAAAGTTAGAATTGACAGCAGGTTCTATAAAAAATATTTTTTAAAAAAAAATTTACTTACTGGGCAATTTTGACAATATCTTCCAGAATATCTTCCCTCCTCTTCTTCTTTACATTTACAAACACCGCATTCGCATTCACCTTTCCCAGAACAAACCTCTCCCCCTTCTATTTTTTAAAAAAAAATAACCAAATTAATATTTCATTTTTTTTTCAATTTTTACATCAATTCAAAAAACTTTTTACCAGGCGGTATGCAAGTAGCGTTGGAAGCCTTGCAATCACAAGCATCGCCCGTCCAACCTGCGTTGCACTGACATTTCCCGCAGACACAAGTTCCATGATCAGGACCGGAGCATAAAATTCCGTTATTACGATCGCATGAAAAATTATCGCATTCGCAAAACTGTCCAGAAATTGTCTGCAAAAACAATAAAAGATTTTTTAAATAAAGATTCGACTCGTTTAAAATTAAAAAATTATTTCTTACCTCAGATGGATCCACTCTAGTCTCACATTCACAAACCCCACAAACGCAGCTCCCTCTACCAGAGCAATCAATAAACGTGAAATTATCAGGCCTACAACCAGCATGAAGGTCCTTATCGCCGTGAGTATTTTCAGAATCGCATTCACAATTTCTGCCAAAATGAGATGAATCGCACTCGCAAATACCGCATTGATACGTGCCAAATCCTGAACATTTTGGTGACCTTTCCTCGTAGCCCTAAAATAAAAAATAAAATTAATATCAAAAAAATTCAAAAAAATTTATTTAAATTTTTAAACTTACGGGATTGCCAGGATTCTCACAAGGGCAATCACATTGCATTTCCAAATCGACAACCAAATATTCTTGAATACCAACGGGATATATCCTAAATGACTGTTTCCATTCTCTCTTGTCAGCTGGGCAGGCGGCTACTTCAATTTCCGCAGAGAAGTTAACAACTGTGCCAACCTAAAAATAAAATAAAAATTTAAATTTGTAAAAAATCCGTTTTTCTTATTAAAAACCTACCGCAACAACGGATAGGAATATATGACAATTGATTGCCGTGGAGTTGTTCATTGTCACCAACAATGGATAAAACTGAACAAATCATTATTATTGTCAGATGCGAGAAAAAACAATTAGCAAGTCGAAAATTCACATTTTGCATGGTTTTTCTTTGTGATTTAGGTCGAGATGGACTTGACTTTATTTAAATTATTCTATTACATCATGGGAGTTCTAATTAACTTAAGAAGAATTGCAGTCAATTCATCTGGGTGGGCAAATAAAATGAGTAAGAGGTGATTTTTTGTTTTACGAATATCTAATAAAAACTGATCCCGGCAATTTTATTTCATGTAATTATACTTCGTTTTAATCCAAACATATGTTTGACGATTAAAGATAGCCTAATTTTATTCAAAATATTCGTTTCTACTCATTTTCAAACCCCAAAATGTTCGGTAATATAAAAATGAAAAAGATAGCGTCCCTAGCGCGTTCAGAAATCAACAAATAGAAAAATTTCAAAATGGCGGATGAACCCGTGAGACAATTGTTTACATTAGGCTATACGAATAAATTATGATGACCTTTAACCATCAGTTTTTAGGTTAAATATTGAATGATCATACCGATTGGGCCTATGATGGCATTTTAAAGAGTTGAGGTTATGTTACCGTTATAAAAAAAGCATACGAAAAGTTTAAAAGCGGAGCAGTTTGAAGCAAGCCTCAACTATTTTGATTCAAACAAAAAGCAAAATTTGATTTTGGCTTCCACTTCTCCCATAAAAATCTTGTTCAGGAATCCCCTTTGCCCATTCGTATAAACAAATGAACATACACTATCATCCAAAATTTATTTACCCATTCTTAGCGTACTGAATTCACATTAAACATTGAATCCAGTCAGCTTAATAAAATGGGGTAGACTTAAACATTAACATTCACTTAGCTACATTAAATTAAAATTAAAAATGTTTCTTACCTTTAATCCATCGCATTTATTAGTCTGCTTCGGTGGCCCTCCTCCTAAACAGCTTGAATAATATGTAACCTTTACAGCACTTGACGCAGTGTCTTTCATTTCAACGGAAGACGAAATTTTCTAAAAAGAAAAAGAATACTTTGTCATTAAAAATAATAAATAAATAAAAAATTTCTAATACGTCGATAAAGTGTAATTTATTATCAATGTAACATTCAATATAACTACTTTTAATATTCTCGTACTTACATCATATTGCTCTTTAACTAAATCAACGACGTTTGAAGAATCCTCACTTAAAGTTCCAGAAGAAGCCCCTTCAATATTCAGCCCTAATTGTTCATAAACTCCGAATTGTTCAGCAGTGACAGCAAAAATAACATTAATAGAATTTTGCTTAACTTTGAGATTGACTTGGGATATCGAGGGATAATCTTGTTGAGTGGAATGAGTGTACATTCCCCTTGAATCCAAATGACATTCGCCATCGTTAGGTTTGACGATACCACCGAGCTGAAAATCACAACATACAAAACATAGTTACGACATCTATATCTCGACTTACGTCGTACTCGTCCCTGACAAGTTCAACGATGTTCGATGAATCTTCTTGTAACAATCCACAAGATGAGGAACCTATCGTCTCGCCTAAAATTTTGTAATTTTGGTATTGTTCAGCAGTAACAGCGAATATCGTGTAAATAGAATGCTCTTTCGCTATCATGCTATATTGAGAAACGGACGGATAATCCTGGATTGTTGAATAAGCATATGTTCCGTTTGGATTTAAATGACATTTCCCGTCGTTTGGTCTAACGATTCCACCTAGCTAAATACTATGTCAATAAAAGAACAAATTAGAAGGCTTGTAATTGTTTTAAATTTACCTTTCCATCGCCAGCGTAATGAAAACCGGCGTCTGTTGAAAAAACGAGAAGCTTTCGGGCTTTTTCTCTCCAGCCAATTTCTCTTTTGCAGACGATAGCTTGCATGATGGCATCGAAACCTCCTTCAGGAGCGTCGAGGTTACCAGAAACAGCGGCTTCGCTTACTTGCCCCTAAAAATTATAAAATAAAGGTCAACTCTACTTATAGTACAAAGATTTTAATTTATTGATTAACCCTTTCTCTACTTTGGGAAAAAATTGGGAAGATAACATTTCAAATGATTCATGGATTCACTCTTTCGCCGAAGAAAATAAAAATTTACCTGTCCCCGATGTTAGAAGTTGCGGTTTTTAGATGATAAAAGATGAATTTGTCATAATTTCAAATGATAAGTTGAGGTTATGTTTGGGTATGTCAAGAGTTAAAGGTTGTTCGGTTTTTTAAAGAGTTCGAGGTTATGTTTAAGTTTGCCACACAAGAAATAAGATTATCTTTGAGTTTGGTAAAAGGACAGGATAGGTATTCAACTGTGTTCTCGGTCTAACGATTAAGATTTCATCATTTTTATTTACATAACCTCACCTGGTTGGGTCATCATTACTCCACGAGGGAAAACCTAGTTTAACCAAAACATTTCATTCTTTTCGTCGGCAGAGAAAGGATTAAAAATAAAAACTCACTAATCAAGAATTCTTTACTTACAAATATTCATTCGAAACACAAACACCAAATAAAAGCCATGCACAGAAATCCAAGCCAAACATAAATCATGCAATCAAATGATAGAAAACCACGATTGGCAAAATTAAGATTGTTATTTAAAAATAACCAATTCGAAGTCCTAAATCCTTTTAAATCTTCAAATTAAACTCAAAACTCGAAATCAAGGTCAAATCACAAATTTTTTGTTCACCCTCAAACAAAAAAATTATTCGTTTGTTAATGGAGCGCATCAGTTAAGCCTTTTTTGTGGGGGATCTTTTTTTTATTAACTTACGGCGAATTGATACGTGTCCCGACTCAAAGACATGACATTGTGATATCCGTAAGGAGCTGCACATCCGCTACACGGTTCCACCAAACTAATAGCGAGACAATTACAGTAAAATTAATTCTTTTTCTTAAAAAGGAATTTTTTTATGTTTAAATACCGCGGTTCGTGGATTTTCTTGTTCTAAAATTTAGCCAAAACGATAGAAAATAATCATGCAAAAACAATTTTCTGAAATAGTAAATAATATAAGAAGAAATCTGAAAAAAAAAAATAACCAAGGGCGATAATATAAAAAAATTAATTTGAAACAAATATCATTCCCATTCCTTATAAACAAGTGCTTTACATATCCAGTAGACATACTTTAAAAGATTGATTCGAATATAATAAAGATGCAAAAATTTTCATTATATTTGAATCAGAAGACGACATGTAATAGCCTGAACAATGCAACTTTAACCATTTTCCCCCAAAACATTCCAGACTAGCTTGCTAACAAAAATGCCTGTTACTCTACTCTCACTTGCTTAAATTCAACTAAACAGGCATAATTGTTAACAAGCACCCCAAAATCTATAACGATAACAATACTCCAAGCCCATACACTTTTTCCATTTAAAAAAAAAGCCCGTTGATCCCTTGAAGGAAAGACCATAAAGAAGATCTAAACATAAAAATAAAAATGCAACAAGCAACATTCATCCGCAACTAAACCTTTCTAGAAAAGAAATAAGAAATAAATAATAAAAGAGTGCGGTGTCGTTTGAAGATTTTTTTGACCGTGATCAAACTTACAGAGAACGCAGATGTATCTACGTTGAGTGGCATATGATTTTTGAAACCATACGGAGCTTCACATCCTTCACAAGGCTCAGCTAACCTATTATGATAATCATTATTAGGGAAATTCAAATTCTAACCGGTCAAAAACTTTAAACAAACCTTAACTAAAGAGAGCACACGTTTTTAACTTGGAATTTTCTAAGCCTATAAATTAATGACTTACTTTTTAGGAACAGTGCTAACGTAAGGCATGACAACCTTATCCACAAAACTACCAAAACCAAGACGGAAGTTTGATGTAATGTTCTGCATAGTTTCAGCAAGTCTATTGCCCAATAATGATAATTTGTCTTTATCGTCTTCCATAGATTTGGAAAGGTCCATGAGGTAATATAAATCAACTGGGTAGTCTTCTGCTTGTGCATATCTAAAATCCATCCTGTAGACTTCATCTAACAAGGATAATACGAAAAATTAAAAATCAATGCTTTTGAAAAAAAGAGTCATAACCTCATGGCAATTGTCAAAGACTATTAAAGAATAATTAAGTTTCTCGAGTCTTGATTCCTGAACACATGTCTAACAAAACTGATATTTAAAGTCAAACACCACTTAAACCCAATCTTCAATGTCAAGGTTATACAGAGTACAAAAATTTTCAGCTCATGTCAAATTTTGGTAGTAAAATCTAAAATTTTAAATTAAAACACCACACTAATAGCAATATTGGGCCTTTACATAACCTCAAAGTAATAAATACTAATATTCGGCTAAAGTTGAGGTTAAGTAGTTATCAAATATATTGAAGTTCAATTAACGTTTGTCACATCAAATAAAATAGCAAAAACTGATTGTAGTTCTAACTTCATGATTGAAATCTTGTCCAGGAATCCCCTTTGTCCACTCGTCCAAACAAATGAACATACACAATCATCCTGAATTAATTTACCCATTCTTAGCGTACTGAATTTGCATTGAAAATCAAATCCAGTCAGCTTAATAAAATGGGGTTAAGCATAAACGACTAAATATAAAATCATTACTTACTTATCCTTAATTTAAGGGAAACATGTTGAGGTGAGATCTGAACAGCTTCATGATAAGAGGACGATGAACTAGATGATTCGCCTTCGTAAAGAGAAGATTCATATGAGCTATCAAAACGTGACGCTTTCTTAAGCTGCCTCGCTTCCAGAAGCGAAAACACATTATCAGGATTAACGACGTAAGCTTCATCGCATTGAAGATTAATATTATTATTTACATTTGGTTGGAAGCATCGTTTCGTATCGCCAAAATCCTGCCAAAAAAAAAAAAAAAGAAATCCAATTTTTGTTCAAGTTCTAGAAATTTATTTTTATTTTAACTTACCGGCTGTGAACACCAGGCACACGTAGGAGTTTGTATACATTCGTGGCACGTTTGCTTTGACACACAAGGGTTCTGACTAGTTAATTTTTCAGCTATTTGACAACTAACTGCTGATATTAATGTTACAACAGCTAGGGAAATGGATAAATCTAAACGGATCCGTGGCGGCCTCATTTTGCCGCCTTACCTTGCCAACCTGAAAAAAAATAATAAAAAGTTTGAAGAGTTCGGGAAAAAATATTGAATACATGCAGAATGATAACCTTATCCCTCAACATTTAACTGAGGTTGAACTTTAAAAATGTCAAATTCTAATAATCTTTTGTTATAATTTTAAAAACCGTATTCCAGTTTTACCTTTTATAATTCTAATGGTTTTACCGCAGAATATTAATAAAAATCTTGGGGGAATTATATTCATATTTCAGCTTAAGGTTTGAATCGAGTTGTAAGGAATTTTAAAATTTTTCGGCCGAGGATAAATTTAGAAAATTGAATTCGAAAATTTGCCACCCAGAAAAAAAACATTTCTGGGAAGAAAATATTTGAAACTGATTATTTGAGTGCGATTTAATTCTCAGCGCACTCACGGCAAACCTGAAGTGGCCATATTGACCCTCAGCGCACCAGCGGCAAACCTAACAGCCCTATTTTCACTCTCAGCGCACTCACGGCAAATCTGAGGGCGCCATTATGACCCTCAGCGCATCAGCGGCAAACCTAATAGCGCTATATTAGTTCTCAGCGCACCGGCGGCCATGTTTTTAAAAAATAATTCGGTCAACAAAATAATGTGGTTTATTATTCTCATCATGGAAAAAATGTCACTTTACCTCAAAGGAAAAAAATCAAAACCGGAAGATTCCAAAAAAAAAAAAAAAACGAAAACAAATGGGGAGAAAAATAGGATATAAACCCAGCGAGGGCGAGTCCTTTTGACCGACAACGGTAATTAAAATATTAGGGTGTGTCAGCCTATACATCAAGGGGGTTTAAAGTTCGAAACGTATGGATCTAACAGAGGGCAAGTCCATGTCATTTTCTAAATATAGTCACTATTTTTAATGGATGCCTTCACTTACTTTGACGTAGATTATTATTTTAACAAAAAAAAAGCGCTTGATGAATTAAATAAAAATCGTGACTCACGGGATTAAAAAAAAAATAACGCAGACTGGACTGGATTATTTTTAAACTTTTCAAAACCGAATCTCCCTTCAATATATTTACGCTAAAAAAAATCGGGAAGAATGGGAAATGTTTAAACAACGCTGACTTCATCTTTATATCCTCCTCGCGGAAGTCACAATTCAAGGAAATTAGGTCAGGCGAATATTTCAAACGGGAATCCAATCATTCGATTTTTTTTCAGCCGTAAAAAAATTGCATTCAAGAGATGAATTATTCTTATTAAATGAATCCATATATGGAAGGTGAAGTAACCGCTAGCCGCTATAAACTACCTACGATAATTTACGTGACGTAATTGAAACCGCAAGTGGGCAGTTTTAGAATTAAACACAAAAAAAGTTTTAAAACAATCAAAATTTGATTTTTTGAAGAAAAAAAAAATGACGTCACGTGTAATATAAAACCCTCCTGGCGTAATCCTATTCTGGTGAGATAAATCAGTGCCATTTTTTTGAAGTACACACTCCTCTTTTTACACGTCTAATTGGCTTCAATCCAAATTTACCTAATTCCCGTAGGAAAAAAAAAATTATAACGAGCGGGATAATATTAGAAAACGATAATAGTAATAATAATCCACGTTTTGAAAAATTTTTTGCCTTAAACGAAAATCCGGTTATCTTTAACATTGGGTAAATTTAAGAGATAAATACAAGGCGTGTGTAAACAAGTAAACAAGCCGAGTTAGTAGAGGAGACCCGAAGGAACGTAATGCAAGGTGGGGACCTTATATGTGTGGGAGTGACAAAAAACTGTTTTCTATTTAAACACATATGATGTAGTTTTCTTCAATACACAAATGTTTATTCATTTGAATATCAGAATAATTTTTTTTTTAATGACTCAAATCAATGTGTCATTTTTTCTCTAAGGAATTTTCAAGAAGTGTTTTAGCACCCACTTTTTTTTTCTTAACTAAGTTAATCAACTCCTTGTTTGACTTGTTTACCCACACGATTCAATAAATTCTTAATCTCATTCATTCGTTTGTTATCAACCACTAAATTTGTATAAGAACTGCTTGTGACAGGGTTTATCCAGACCCTGTGTCATTTCCTTTGAATGTCAAAGTCAAGAAGAATTAAGCGAGGTTGCTATAATGACCCAGGACAGCATGCTCTATCTCTCTTTAATTGAAATCAATGAATCTGTTGACCTAGTTTTCAGAAAGCTCATCGAATCTACTGATATCATTCACCTTACGCACTGCTGAAACAGCACATGCTGATCAAGCAGTGTATAATTCCAACGTAACTTCTCACAAGCTCTTATTTTAAAAGCGACAACATAAAATAATAACATGTGTGTATTCTTACACAAGATCATCTTTCTTAATGCACCAGTTGAGGTTAAATATAAATGCAGGGAAAAAAAATTCACATAACATGGAACAAAAGATTCATCACTGATCGGAACTTCATTTCACGGTGAAAGAACCCGAATCAAATTACAAGATTAAAAATGCTGATGGGATGAATGACATCTTATACATAATTCGCAAAATTAAAATAAACAAGACGGCCATGTTCTCGGCTTTTAAATCATTTCAATTGACGGTTTTCGAAGTATATGAATCAACAAGAGTACCGCCCTCGACCACACTTTTCTTTTACGTAAAATTTCTATTGAACTCGATTAATTTGACGTTTAAAAATGAATCCCTTACCTGGACTATGATGAAATAATCCGTCATAAAACCTTCATCTGGCACTTAATTCCAATTTACAAAATAAAGACGAAAAAACCAAAAAAAAAAGACACAAACCAATACACTACCTTACTAGGCAAACAACACGAATAGTCCACCGCCTTCTGCAAATGGCTGACTATGCAGTGTTGCCAACATCCCAAACCGGAAATTACTAAAATTAATGATTTAGGTTGGTATTATTCTGAATTTTAAAAAAAGCGTCCTGGATTTTTCACAATGAGAAAAAATCGTTTTTGGCTGGAATTGTTCTAAAAAATAAGATTATGCGGACTTGTAAAAAAATGAGAGGAACATTAATCAAGGGACATTGAACAACATCGCTAACAATTGAGTTCGATCGTCTGTTTTCAGCTTAATTTATGATTAAAACAGTAAAAAAAAATCAAAACATTTCGCCAAAGCCAAAGTTGGTTTTTAAATAAAAAAAAGCAACAAATAAGACAAGCTTACCAATTAATTTCTTTTGTAATCCAAAGTGGCGGATGCTTCCCCTCCAATAGGGGTCTAATTTTAAGAATTCAAGACGCCAAATCGATATAAAACTTTTCCTTTGGAAATATCGACGCCTCTGCAATAAAGTTAATCAAGGAATCATTATCATTAATTAAAAAAACAAATAACAAATTACTTAAAGCATGATTTACTTATAATGTTACATTATTCAGTAAAATCAATTTCATTTGGATTCTCAAAATAATTTAAATTTTATTTTATTTATTCATTATTATACTTATGTGCAAAAAAATTTTCACTAAATCATAAAAAATATTTGCCCGTCGCAGGACAAATAACCTATTAAGTGCAAAATAAATTTTTTTTATTGTATAATAAAATGCAATACAGTATTTACATTACAAATTTAACATATGCAATTAAAAAATTAGGGGAAAAAAATAAATATTGTAAAGGAAACATGATTCGCTGCTTTATTCAAATGAAAATTAACACGTGGCTTTTAAATCCTGTTGGAAAAATCAAAAATCAAAATTATTTTGGCGTTTATTTCACATTTTTCTAACCCTGCCTTAAAAAAATTATTGCCTACAATAAGGCACCTTTGAAAAAAATTATTTTCAAACTGCGAAAAAATTTAAACCGTGTGAATTTTTTTTCAATAAAGCAAGAAATCATCAGCATTTTTTTTTATAAATTTTCTCCAAATGATATGATAAGTAGCAAAGAGGGTTTGATAATTGCCCAAAAGGGGAAAGCTTTCTTTTCTAAAGGATCCCGTAAAATAAAACCGTGATTGTAAAAATATTAAAAAAAAATGATTGTATTAAAAAATAAAATTTGCTTTTTTTTAAAAACTCCTTTGGTTAAAGTTCAGATTCATTCATTTACGTATTTGATCAAGAAAAAAATAATTGAGCTTGATTTTTTCGAAAATTTAATTTCTTTAACCAAAGTTAACAATATAATTTTGGAAAATTAGGTAGACAGTTCAACGAGGTGGAATTAATATGCGCAGCAATTTTGGCTTTCGTTTAGCTTATTTACGAAGAAGCGAATTTTATAAATCTACTGCAAATAACATTTAACAAATAGTTAATTAAATAACTATTATGTGTTGTGTCCAAAAAAATTTTAAATTTGCTTTTTCAAAATTAGCAGAGCATTTAATTTCTAGTTCTGAGACAAAAAGCATTTGCCGTCAGTGGCGTGGTTTCTATCAGAGGAACGAAAAATAACGAACAGTCTAGAAAATCAACGAAGACTATTGAACAATAACGGAAAGCCTAAATGAAAACCGAAAAGTGACGAAGATTTCTGAACAGAAACGAAGAACTAAAAAATCATCTTGAACACAAACGAAAATTCCCGAAAAGCTAATGTCGCCACTGCCAACTAAACACTACCCTATTGAAAATACCGTACTGTATTTTTAGCAACAATTATTTCCAATTGTTTTCAATTTTCAGACAAAAAGCAAATTTACTTTTTTCGAACACTGAAATTTTTTTTAATATTCCCCAAGTTGAAAACAGTCATTCCTTCAATTCCCCTTCCCTTAAAATCCGTCTCATTATAACTAATAAATAAAAAATGTATCACGTATAAAGGAAAATTAACATTAGGGATCAAAAACGCGCTAAATTTACAAGTTTATAAAGAAGCAGTTAAATTTTACGATACTGGGGAAACTTAGTTAATATCAAGTTTTAACGACTACTTCCACAATCCCTTTTTAGTTGCCGTTATTATAATTTAAAAACATAACATCTGCATCAAAAAAAAATTTTACTTGCAAAGAAAAGAAAAAATTACTGCTTTTTAAGCGAAATTCAAGCACAAACACATTTTTTTATTTAAATTTTTTTTTAATTAGGATATTAACCACGTTTAATAAGCTATCGTACACAACATATACCTTTTATTATTTTTAACTATACACACACTATTGAATAGTTAAAAAAATTGATAAAAAAATACTGCTTCTTTATAAACCCGATAATCGATTTTCTTTTTTATTTTTGTCGATTTCCGGTTCCGATATTTCAGCTAACTTAAAAAAATAAACGAGTACGTGTTAAATGCAGCATATTTTATGTTTAAACAGAATTTTGAAATAGGACAAGATCAATATTAAATGAAAGTGAAAAAAAAATTTTCAAGCGGAAATTTCTTTAAGAACTCGGCATAAATCTGAGTTGAAATTCCGAATTTTTATTTTTTTTCATCTTTTTAAAATATTGATCTCTGCCTAAAGCTCAGGAAAACTTTTTAATCGGATTCCTGGATTAATATATTGATTCTTCTGCTGATTAATCATTCTGAGCAATATTTCTTGGTGTTATCTTAAAAAACTTAAAAACAAAAAAAATTTTAAATAAAAATCTCTACGCATAAATATTCATTAGCATCTTAATAACAAACTGGCCAGTAATTGCACGTCACAGATTGGCACATGATATTTAAAAGCACCGATTAATAAAATAAATATTAAAGATTTTTAAATATTTAAAAAAAGCAGAAGAATCTTTTTAAAATGGAAACGAAGCTTATGTAAAATGCTGCAATTTTTTTCTTAGCCTAAAAAATTAAAAAAGTACTCGTTTTAAAAAAATAAGCCGCAACTATAACCCCCCTATCAGACCCCAATACCCAGCTACGAAATTCGATGCCATTCATTATTATTCATCAAAGCTTTGAATGAATAAAACAAAAGCTTTTTTTTCTTTTTAAAAAAATCACAATTTAACGAAGAATAAATTAAAGAATTCAACTTTCGATGACTTTACGGTTTCGTGTATCTTCGTCTGAAATAATTCTAGCGAGCGGTTGTTGACCGGGTCGGATAGCCGGACTCATATGGCTCGGATGATGTTGGCCTGCTCGAATTGGTTTAGCTACGAAAATAAAAGAGTAAAACTTAAGTTTTGAGTTTCTAAATTTGGCAAAAAAATCTTTTTGCGAATTTTACCTATCTGAGCGCTAGGACCCCTTCTAGCTAGATTCTTTTGCCTAACAGCTTCTTTAATTCTATCTACTTCGTATTGATATCTCTTCCGATCACGCATTGCACCTTCCTTGGCCTCCTTCAAAGCAGTTTCTAAAGCCTGAAAAATAAGAGAAAAAATTAATTAGTAAATTAGAACTAATTTTTTAAAAAAAATTTTTAAAAGCTTACCTTCACTCGTTCCATTGTAGCCCTCAATCTCTTCTCCAATTTCGGAAGTTCACACCTCAAATCAGCGTTATCACGTACCAATTGCTTGTGAACTTTAGTAAGCTGATCCAAGTTGTTTTCTAAGAAACTAATTTTTTGTTTCTGAGCCAAAGAGCCTCCATCATCTTCGTTATCCTCGGCATTAACAGACTAAAAAAAATTTTAAATAAATTTTTGAATTACAAAAAAAAATTGTCAGATTGACGCTCAAGCTAAAATCTTCCAAAAAATGGACGCTGAAGTCAAGAATTACAGAAAAATTGACGCCTTATAACTTTCGTAACAATTATTTTTAGTGTCATGATAAGTCTGTTACCTTTTTAATTCGGGCCTGAAGATCTTGCACGAATAATTTTCTTAAATTATGCAAAGTCTGAAGTTCTTTAGCTACAGTATCCTCCAACCCTTTAAGATCCTTTCGAGCTTGTTCTCTTCTTTCATTCGTTAATCTGCAAGAAATTTAAAATAATTACTTCCATCCACTTAAAAATTTTCACCTCAAAAAAATTTACATACATTAATTCTTGTAATTTCTGGCTCTTATCTTGTTCCTCCTGTTTCAATTTCTCATAATCTTGTTGCAACTGCTGATGAGCTAAAGTATACTTCTGATTCTGATCTTTAACTTCATTAATCATCGCTTGTTTTTCTGCGATTTCATCCCTTAGCGTGCCAACCTGCTTCTGGTGTGCATCTCTCAACTGATCCATTTGAACTTCTAACGCTTCCCTCATTTTCGTTGCTTCCGCTCTTTCCTCCGCTTTCTCTTTCGAACTCATAGTATGAACTTGTTCAGCTGCTTTCATTTTGGCGCATTCTTCTCTTAAAGCATCAACCTCTTCCTCCAAAGTACGCTTTTTATTCTCAGCTTCTCTCATCGATTCCTGTAGAGATTTCATTCGTGCTTCGTGTTGTGAGATCAACAATCTACATTCAGCTAAATCTTTTTCAAATTCCGAAACTTTCTTATTGGAATCGATTTGGGATGCTTCTAAGCCTTGGCATCGCTGTACTAAATTTTTAACCTCACTCTTCATTTTGGAAATGTAAAGTCTTGCAACGGTGAATTCTTCTTCGATCTTACCAACGGCGTCTGGACTTAGTTTCATGTCACCATCTCCACCTAAAATCAATTTTAAGCAATTAAAAAGAATTCTTCCTTGTGGCATTTTAACGGGATTTGGTGCAACGGTCGTAAAAATCTAAAAATGAGGTGAAACAATTCCAAATTTTGCTGAGAAGCAATAGACGGGCTGGTTTTCGGCAAAATTCGTTTTAATTTATTAACAATAAAAAAAAACGGAACTATTTTTGTCACACGACGGCATTTTTTTAACCTTTTTGGGTCCAAAATAATTTTCTTACCAATAGCTACACCTATTTCTCCTAAATCTTTCAAAAGATTAGTTAACATTTCAGTAATTCTACGCCTCTGATGAGTCCACATGTCTTTAAGTTGTTGGAGTTCTGAGGATGTATTATTGAGTAATGTCTGCAAAAAAAATATTTTAAATTAAATAATTTTCGGCCTTTAAGTAAAAAAAATTACTTCCTTCATCTTCATACCTGCTTCTGCATTAACTCTTCATTCAACGACTCATACTCCTTATTCTTAGTTTCTACTTCCTGCGATTTCTGATCATAATTAACCGCTAATTCTTCAAGAGCTTGCAAAACTTCTTTAACTTCCTCTTTAGCTGATTCATTTTCCTGTTGGATTCGGTTCATTTCTTGTTGCAACAATTCATAATCCCTCCTAGTAGATGCAATCAACTAAAAGCACACAAAAAAACCATTTAATTTTCATTAAACAAAAAAATTTTAATTATAACTAATTAATCTCACCTCTTCTTGTTCCAACATCTGCTCCTTCAATTTTTCTACATATTGTGAAGTCTGATTAATTTCCTCGTCCTTTTCATCAAGCTGTTGATATAATCTTTCTCTTTCCTCCTCCAATTTCTGCCTTTCCTCGTTTGAAAGTGACCCAATCATTAAACCACTAGGAGTAGCAGGCATGGGTCCCAAAACAATATCAGCTAAAATTTATAATTTTTAATGTAATAAATTTGAAAATTAGAAAAATTATAATTAAGGATTTTTTTTTTACCTTTTTTGATTTCTACTGATTGGACAGGAGTAACAGCATCAAATGCATCTTGCAAATTAACTTGTTCTTCTGGTTTGACGCTTTCTCCAGATCTCCACCTGGATAATTCTGATTCCAATTTTTCGCATTTCGCTCTCCATCTTGTAGCTTTTTCCTTTTCCTTCTCGTATCGTCTTTTCCATTCTTCCGCTGTAAGTTCTTCGTTGACGGTAACTACGTTCTTGATCGTCTTTGCACTAACGAATGGAAAACATATAAATTATTAAAAATTATTAAAAAGATCTAAGTTTTAAAAATCTTTTCTCATAATAAAATTTTCAACTTTTGGCAATTTTTAAAATCTTGCAAAAATCATTGAATCTTCTGCAAAATCAAATCTCTCGATGCTACGGTTTAATAAAAAAAACTATAAAACGTATGATTCATCTTGGTGATAATTTTACTGCCAATTTTATTTAACCTATGGTCTTTCACTTAAAGTCTATTTCGAATCTTTCATCACAAGAATTTTTTTCCCAATAAAACTCTGATTTTTTATCTTGATTTATTTACACAACTTATTTCAAACATTTCCTTTTTCCAAAAAACCCTTTGCCCCCAGAATATTAAATTCTAGCTACGGGAATGAGCAGCTTTCAAAGAAACTCATCATTTATATTTAAACAGACGCCGACGCCGTGCATATTAAATTACTCACCGTTTCCCGAATTCCAAAGTAGATTTGGTTTCAGCTTCATTAAAACTAGCCGGAGAACAGCATATAATAATCGTAGTCCTAGCATTCCCACCGAGGGACTCTTGTAAAATTCTAGTAAGTTTCGAGTCTCTGTACGGAATGTGAGTTTTATTCCCATCAGCCAAAGCTGATATTACATTTCCTAGGGCCGATAAGGATTTGTTGATGTTTTTAGCTTCGTCGAGGACAGCGCCTTCAGCTCCTGTTTTGCTCACCTTGAAACAAATTTTTAAAAATCTTCAACATACTTTCAGACCGAGGGGGAAGTAAATAAAACGTGAAAACCTCTTCCATCAAAACCTTTTAAAAGAAAACAAGATAAGACAGAAAGGTGGAAAAACTAAAAAAGAAGAGTAAATGGGAAGTTTGGGAGGGAAAGTAAATGAAAGATTCAACTCGACGTAGACGAATGAAGCAAAGCAAATGAAGAGTTGCAATAGGATATGCGAAGCACATACCTTTTCGCTACCAGCTAAATCAACTAGATACAGCTTGCCAGATAACTTTTTCTCATTCTCCAAATTCTCTTGTTTGACATTTATGAGGAAAACGCTGTGAGATCTGGAACTGTGCTCGTTCATATCTGTAATTAAAAAAGAAAAATTTATGAATATGATATCCTTTTTTTCGAAAAAAAGGGAGAAAAGACGGAGCTCCGTCAATATGGCACGTGAGTTGAAAACAAGGAGATCGATACATATCCCGTCTGGAGCCGCGATCATTCTTAATGTCGTTCCGTTTGTCCTACTTTACAGAATACTCAAACCCCGACGTCTGACCCTTAATTTTTTTTTCGCCTGAACATCCTGTATAAATATCGATTGCAGTTTACGTAACAAGAATGACTTCCCAATCAGCAAAACAAGCAGACCGTGAATTTCAAAAAAAAAAAATCACATTCTCGTTAAAACCATTTTGATGGAGTGCAGTCAGGTACCGTTTAAAAATAACGAGCTGGGATTTTTTTTAAAAAAAAGCTTTCGAGATGGGTTTAATTAAAAATCGTAATTAAAGGAAAATAAACTTTTAAAACCGTGACCAGACCTAAGGAAAATATTTTAAGGGGATACTTCGACCGCGACTGGAACGTTTTTAAAAACCCTTTAAGAGATACGGTTGATAATTAATGTGCGGTTTGGTCCGCGCTTTTCAATTATGATCGAATTTCCATTTCCTCGATCATTTTCTCATTTTAATGAGGTCAAATTTCAAACTGAATAAATCGTCAGATCCTTCCATCAATTTATTATTTTAAAGTTAAAGATCATTCAGCGGCAGATTTTTGTGAGTAGTATGATTGATTGTTTTCTGTTATTAAATAAGGTTAGAAAACGAGTATAAGACGTTAGAACTTACATTAAAAGGATAAAAATTGATTTTTCATGCATTTTATGGAAGATCCTATTAATTAAAAGCGACAATGAGTGTAAAAGATAAAATAATCTCGTATGTACGCAACCGACGCCATTATCACTTTTATAAACAAACCATAGAGTACACAAAATGGCAGCATCGTGGCAGCAGTATCGCCGAAGCCAACTTTAATGGATGTCTACTGTTTGACGGCCATTTTGAATGCTTCTGAATTAAATCCAGATTTCAATTTTAGAACACATTTTAAAATACACAGAATTTTATTTCGCCTTTAACAAAGAAAATAATCATTCAATAGCGCTGCTATCGCGTTGAAGAAGAAATCAAAGCTTACGGCTTGAAAAATATCGGGACATTCACGATTGTCAAGAACAATCATTTTTTATTATAAATCGAAATTCAAATCCTTATTTTTATTTCGTGATTTCATCTCTCGATTTTAAAACTTACAAAAATAAAAATCGACTCCCTATCGTTTTCAATTTAAGAGCTTCGGCATCGCATCAATAATAATGACAATCTCAAATTCGATACGATTAGCTAAATTACTCGAAAAATCTCACTTTATTGAAATTGATTTCTCGCCTCTAAAGAAAATCACGATTACTTCATCCAGGAAACATCTCCAACATTTTCTTTCCTCATTCAAGAAAATTCTCTAACGGCTTTTTTTTTTATTTTTATTATAAAAGGAATTGATTTCCAGTCAACCACAGATAAAATCCCTTCAGTTGAGCCAATCAACAGACTGGAAAATGATTTCTTACTTTTTAGAGGAGCTTTCTTATTTCAAGACACATTTCGGAAATACTGAATAGAGTTTCGAACGACGGGATATCTGATCATGAGGAAGAACTAGGGCAAATAAATAACCCCCTTCTTGTACGGTTTCGTCTTGTATACAATTTCTACGCCCGATAATCCCATGAAAGTAATTAAAAAAATTTATCACGAGGGTGAAACTCGTTAAAATTTTAAGAACATTTGCTTATCCAACCATAATTATCTCTGATGAATTGCTGCCTACAAAGGTTATGAAACAAAGGGGATTCTAGGTATAAATTCAACGGAGATGAAAATCAGACAGGAGGAACACTGAAAATGAATTCTTTGAAATTAAGATGACAGGTGAAAGTGAAACGAAAGCTTTGTGATATTTATTTAGCCAGAGTATACTTTTTGTTGTGTTGTTTTAAGGGAGATGTGGATGTTATTATTCCGTCCGTTTTTTCCCAAGCGTAAAAGGGGAAAAATTTTTATTTTTTCATTCGTTGCGAAATGTTCTAAAAATCGTAATTTTTAACAAAAAAAGTACGATCTTAAAACACAGAGAGATTAATGCGTTAACATCTGCTGCTCAAAACCTTTTTGTCTTGCAGACTTAAAAAACGCAAAAAAACACGTTTTCATTTTTTTTGGAATTTATTCCGGAGGAAAACGTTCCAGTGACATTTTTCAAAAAGGAAGAGTCCTCTTCTGAATACCATATGGGGATTGATAAATTGTATTCAATTTCAAGGCTGCAAAAAACGTTTCATTCGAGAATCAAGCTCGAAAGATTCTTGACTTTTACAATTAAAAAAATTCATAGCTTTTCAATCAAAAAAAACTTTCTGAATAAAATATCGAATCTCAACAGGATTCGAATTGCCGATTAATAAGAAAATCTCTTCGAAATTACTTTTATTCCCAGTTGAATAAATTTTCAAGAGGAAAAAATTCGAAGAAAAGGAAGTGGAAATTAAGCTATTAAAAAGCATTTCTTTAATATTAAAAAAAAAAAACAATTTTGCTGGATATTCTCAGGGACAATTAGAAATAAAAGGTTTTATTTTCGTTTCGAAAGAAGCGTTACTGTTTTGTATCACCCCCTGGGAAAAATGCATGGTAAATAAATGTCAGCTACAAATCTGAATTAAACTTAGGTAAATAGCTTATTTACTTTTAATGTAATAATTTAAACTTCCGTGTAAATTAAATTTGTAGGGAGCTTTAATTAAATTTTTGATATTAATGAGCAATAGCGTTTAGCACACAAATATAATGGTAATATTTAAGGTAATTTCGAATTAAAAGGATCATTCATCACGGTTGAGATCCGCCATGTTGGACTACGTCACAAACTATTTCCGTTTTATTGCCACGACGATTTCTTTCCGCCACGATCTCATTCGTAATTAAAAGATTATCTAATTTTTCATTTTGGTTATCGATTAATTTTCTGGGTTTTATTTCAGTATTTTTTAAGAATAAATGAAATGGTTTTTGATTTGAAACCTAAGGAATGATTAATTACGTCACAGGACTTTTTCCTATCAAACACTAGGAATGAAACTGAGATTGAGGTTATGTTTACTGAACTAAAAAAAGTGATGCGAAAATGTTAATTAAATTCAATCAAAACCATATAAATGTGAAGTGTTCAGCAAGAAATACTCTATTTTATAAGAGTAGTGTTGTATAGCTTGGCAAAAGTTAACCTTAAACTTTTTATCGAATGAAGAACTAAAAGTTTATCATAATGAGTTTTCAAGAAGGATGAGAGATTCCTTGGGCTATAGAATAAACTCTTGATGAAAGTTGTAAAAGAAAATGCTTGCAGGCACTGAATCGTGTAGGGTATAAAATTTAAATATAATGCAAATCAACTTCCGATAATGGACAAAATTATTGTAAGCATTACAAAATTGCATGAGACATGAAATCTCAGATATGCAGATTGCAATTGAAGAAATAATGCTTTTTTGCAATAATTTTAGTTAAAATCTAACAAGCTAATCCTGCTTTAATAAAAAATTACAAACTTGTACATGACCAAAATCGGAACCAGGTGTTTTTATTGCATTTAAATGGGATTATTTTTTTTCTGCTTCTACAACAAATTAGCAAGATCAAAGGCTAATTAGTTCTTTAAGCTTAGTGGACAAAAAATCTCCCTCAGCACTTTTTTTTCTAAATGTTCAGTTTCCAGTTAAAATTATTATTCATATCAAAGAATGGATTTCAAAAAGCCATTAAGCTCGTTAAATTTTCCTAATGCAAATCTAAATCTGGCTTTTCCAGACATCATTCCTAATTTTGAATGCATAAATTATTCACACATGATCTTTGAATTATGGCATTTGCCATGCAGTAATGCTTTCGAAAAATTGTTTAAAATCTTAAAAAATTCCAATTACATATGATATTTGTTTAAAAATGTTAATTAGTTTTTCTGAATTATTTCAAATTGATGCTCATCTGAGAGCATCTTCCCAATCCTAAAATAAACGTCACGAGAATTCCTAGAAAATTCGATAATCCCTGTATTAAAAATTGATGAGGATATTGAATTTTACTCCCCAACCAAAATCAATATATCAAAATCTTTGCACGGTAGCAGCAACAGTTCAAAACCACAACCGCTACCATTATTTCGTTATTTATTACAAAAAATTGTGCAATTTTCTCAAAATTTCGTTGGAATAAATCCAAACAGTAAATAAAAACTAATAATAGGAAAAAAGAGAGCCTCCCTCTTGAAGTTTAGCATGGGATTTCCTAATAAGGAAATAACCAGAGATAGTCACGGAACTTTTTTTCTTTTTTTTTTGAGTTCAAAGCACTTTCTCGTTCTTTTTTAGCTAACTCTCCAGGGGGTTTATTTTTCGAAAAAAAAACTCCTAGGTTTTTCCCTCCCATTATTTTCTGCGCCGGTAGTCTTAAGATAAATTTAAGACAAACATCAAACGCGACGTTGGCTTTATATAGAATGACTTTTTAATAACATTTTTTCCCAAAAAATGATTTTACTTACTGGTAACGGCGACATGTCGATTCGCCTTTCCTTCTTCGATGACCTCAAAAACTTCTTCGGGGCTTGATACGAATCTTTCTGTCGCACCCTTGACGAAAGGAACTCTGTTTTTGTCTTCGTGAACGCTTAAATTCACTTTGGATACTGTAACAGAAGAAAATATAAATTATAAGAAAAGTATATAAGAAGAAATAAAGGGATTTAACTTCCTATTGAACAAAAAAAAAAAAAGGTAATAAAAATAAAAAGTAAAAAACCGGAAATTTGCTGTGTTTTAAAAACTCCCGAAGGTATAGTGACCCAGGAAAAATTTAGACATAAATAAAAGTGGATACGTTAGAAGGAGGAGCGGATGTGAAGTCGATAAATAAAAATATCAAGGTTGGGGAGAGGGTGGAAAAAATCGCTAACTAAAGGATAAGGGCATAAAGACTTTTATAAACTTTAAGTAGAAAGCTATTTTTAAAAATACGGGAATTATAGGAAGAAAAAATAAATAAAGGGAATAACACAGGAATTTATAAAAAATAGCATAGCAGAAGGGATTCTAATGACACGTCGAAACAAGATGGCGCATGTTTTTTGTTGTTTATTTATGGGATATTGAAAAATTGGGCAGAAGGTCTTCAAAAGAAATTCAAAAGGTTTTTGTTCGACTTATTAATATTTATATCAGCCAGTTTTGGAGCTCAGTGGATTACGTGCCTCGATTTGTGGCCTTCGACTCACACTCAGGTCACTCACGTCGCCTAAATAATGATTTAAGTGGTATATAAAGAAGGGCCGAAGCTAAAGCCCTTAGCACTTGTATTGTCAATCAAGGGACCATCGGCCCTTCTTTCTCTTCGAAGTGCCAACTCTTTCAGCTGTTTACATCAGGTTACGTTTGCCCCCCTCCAGCTCCCCCACCCTCAACAACAAAAATCCTACAAAAAAGTAAAAAATCTGCATCATAAAATCACTCACGAAACTTCCCTTCCCATCTCCCAAAATTTTTAAAAAATGAAAAGTGACGGATCACCGGGAAAAAATATAATTTGAATAATTAAAAAAGAAATGTTTTTCCATCAATGCCCATTAACGGCTTGTTTCGTCGAGAGATGTTTTCAAGATGAAGGTAAAAGCATTCGCTTGTTTTCGTTAGGATTTTCTCGTTTTTCGCTTGACAGGTTAACTATAGTGAAGATCCTCAGAGGACGAATTAGCAAGATGGATCGGAATAATGGATAATGTTTCGAGTGTTCATTTACTGCGAAAAAAATGGAAAAATAAAAACCGCAGAAAAAAAAAACTCATGACCCAATTTCATTACGAAAATTAATCTTTTCTCAAATTTAATTTCCCACAGTTAAAATTTCTCCGGGAAAGATAGGAATTTCCATTTGCGAATTTTTTATTTTAAAATCCTCCATAAATGTCCAAGATTGAGATTATATTTTAAGCGAGGTTTGAGACTAATGGGTTCAACGTTGCGTATTATGTGTTTTAAATTTATTTTTTCATGCGTGAATCCGTCATATAAAAGTGCAAGGTTCCTTTTTCATTCTTTGCATGAGATTTATGCATTAATTAAAAATAAAAAGTGAAAAAGTTAGAGAAGAGAAGAGAAGAAAATATGGAGAAAAAAAGGTTTTTCGCACTTTTTTTTTTAAAAAAAAAGGGGGGGGGGACTTCGATTTTTATTTTTTGCTACATTTCGTCATAAGAGTGGTTTTTGACATAATTGAATTAGGAAACCTTTTTCGTCCTTTTTCCTACACAAGCTTTCGAAACCTCAAAAGATGTAATTATGTTTTAGTAGTTTTGTAGTTAACAACTTTTTCCACAATAAAGGACACATTAGAAGATTGTCTCATTTTTCATTTTTGAAAATGTTTCAGGGGGAGATCATTCAGCCAATAAGAGCTGCAGTTTAATGAGTTTCTAAAAAAAGAAGAATGCAGTCTGATTCTCAAGAATATTCTGCGCCAGTATGAGGAAGAAATAAGCACCAAATCCTTGCAACCTTGCACTTTTAGAGGATGCTGCAAAGAATAGAACCAGCCGGAAGACTCTTCTGATTCAACAAAAACTATCGTCATTAAAAGGACGCAGTATGTACAGGTGCGTTTAATAAAGGCCTAACCATCATGATTGCCCAAAACTCGGAAATGATGAAATTAATCAAAAATCCGAGATGAAATCGTTTTTGGTTTAGCCAAAGTTTGTCATTTATTTATGACTTCAATCTTGATCTTTTCCTTCGATCCTAAACAATTTTTCATTCATTTGTTAACTTTAGCTAAACCCGTCAAAAAATTCCTCTACGTTTTCACAAACTTTCCCACAGTTATTTACCCGAATTCTTAAAATGCCACATTTAGTCCATTTCTCCCGTCCTCATTTCACTTAGATAACCCGACACGCTACATAAACTTAAATTAAACAAAACTCTGTTTTTTTTTTTGTTTTTTTCAATTTAAAAGTATCTTCTGATTTTTCCAAGAAATTTCGGAACTGCAAGTCATTATTTTTAAAATCCCAACGTTTCATTTTGTTTTTACACCTACTTTCGGACTGGATTGGCTGTCTAAAAATAAGTTTTTTTTGCAGTTCATAACTATATAAATTCCTTGAAAATATTTGTTTCCGACTAGTTATTCAAAAAATTAATTACGGGTATTATTAAAAAATTCATCAAAACTTCAGATCCAAACGTTCGTCATTTAGCACTTTCCCCAGACTTGGACCACGTGATCTAAGGTGGTTTCTAAACTAGCTGTGGTCTTATAATTATTTTGCTTCCTTACGGCCCTTTGCGCCAGGCTTGCCTGTGGTTTTTAACTAGTCTAAGTGGTTTCGCTCGTCTCCTCTATTTAACTTATTCACCAGCTTCTCGCCAGTGAGCAGTTCGTGAACAAGCTAAACTTTGGAGTCAAAAGCTCCATGAAATACTGCATTTATAGTCCTTCATTGACTCGGCCTTTTCGATCTGGTCTCTGGCAACTCAGCCTGCTTCAATCTAACCTCTGGTCATTCAACCTGGCTCCCCTGCTCTCTATGCAACCCGACTGACTTTACTACATCTCTGGTAAGTCAAGCTGGCTTTCCTCTGATTTCTGGCTAGCCCAGCTAATTCCCTTCTGTTCTTCGGCAGGCTAAAATTGCTTTTTCTGGATTCTGGCTAGCCCTGTTGGCCTTTCGAGGATCCTCTAAAACCTTAAAATCAATTATCATTTCGAATTAAATGTGTATAACACAGATGGCATCGATCAAAAATAAAATACAGCCGGCAAAAATTCAAGCTGTTACATAAAATCGCTGGATCTCAAAGTGTGAGTCAGGCTCATTTATCCACTAAGCCACAAACCTGGCTTCTGTTGATAAAAACTAATCATTACTAATTTAAATTTTTCTCTTTCTATACTCACCGTCTAGCAAATCCCTAATTTTATCCATATAAATTTCAAAATACGAGATCTTTATATGGAACTCCAAATTTTCTTCCATCGCATAAATATGATTAAATATATCATTTACTATCCTAGGTATAATCCCTTGTTTAGTTACATCACCCAGCACACCCTCCATGGTGTGCGTTTTACCACTGGACGTTTGCCCATAGGCAAATATCGTTCCATTGTACCCTGCTAGGACATCAGTAACTATTGATTTGGCTGCATCGCTGTATACTTTATCTTGAGTCGCGTTCGGTTTGAAAACTTTATCAAAGAGATAAACTTTCCCCTGCAACAAAGAAAAAAAACAGGATCAAACATTTGCAACTTGTCCCCAACGGGCTAAAAAGCGACAAGTAAGAATTGACAAAACTCTTTAATGCCCTCTGGTTTTCGATTTAAGAGAGAAAAAAAAAAAGAAACCAAATTAAGCTTTTCCATTTGAAAAGCGAGAACTCTACTTTTTTTTTTAAAAAAAAACAGTAATCTCCTCTCTTAGGATTTATTTAATGGACTGTAGCTGAGGCATTTTTCTTTCCTGTATGTCGACGACTTACTCATTCGTGCTAAGATTTACACTTTTCGACACCGAATCGAAGTTAATGGGTTTATAAAGTAAATTTTTATGGCTTTCGGGGAAATTCGCACCTTTTAATTATAAGGTCGATTCAATTTTTTTTTAGAAATAAAAGGGATTTTATATTGGAAAAAGTTTTTTAAGTACGCAAAGCACGCGAATCAGTGCTCTGTAACTGTCTCCCTAAAACAAAGATTGCTATCGGGATTTTAAAATGTCATGTTTTTAAAGCGAGTTCCTGCATAGTGCGAACACAAATTTTTCAAACGAAAATAAATCAAAGCGTTTTCGAATCTATTCAAAAAAGTAAATTGAGATTCGCTGGCGCTATACAAAAATATGCGATTGTTATTTCAAGCATTACAATACAAGCTAGATGGGTTCCAGATTTCAAGTTTGAAGGTAATAAATGAAACAAAAGAGGAATAATAACTAGAGCTAGGGCTGCTAACTCACGATAAAAATGTATTAAGAGTTTTTCCTGTAATTTATAACGCTCATATGTGGCACAGATAAATTTTTCGGTACAAGCAACTTTTGACGAAGGGCGCTAATTGACGCTGCAGAACAGATAAAATAAATTAAAAAAATTCTAGTAATAGACCCTTGTGGTATTTGAGCCCTGCTGCAGAGACTAGAATACAAAAAACATTTTTTGGTGGCAGCGGCCCCATTAATTTTTTTTAAAATTTCACTCCTCAAATGAATTATTAAATTTTCCTATTCCCAATTTAATTCAAAATCTCTACTTTCACCTTGTTTAAAGCAATAAAAAAGGATTTATTTTTATTTTGTCGCGACTTTGTCAAGATAAATCCCTTTTCCTTCTAATTTATTTCCCTCATTTATTCAGCTTTAACACAAGATCAGATTTTCAACATCATTTAAAGAAACCTGACTCCAAAATTTAAATTACATTCCAAAACACAAATAAATTAATTTGCTCGAATCCCCAATGGAACACTGATAAGAAAACTTATACTTTAATACACATTACAATCCTACCTCCTCTTCCTCCCCCGAAATAATGCGCTACTCCCCTCCTTTCCCAACTATATTCAAATTTCAAACTCAGAGAAAATGGCATCCAATTAATAATTGAACAACTACAGGGACGTTGGTGAATTTTAATGATAAATAATTAATGCTTTTATTGACGCACGCAAATTATTCGAGAAAGCTTATAATCAATTTCCAGTTAAAGTATTAAGTTTCTCCAATTTCCGGTTTTGCGCTTTTATCAGCTCATCTCCAATTCCAAGAAAAATTTCGTGGGAAAAAATTAGTCATGCACAAAAGGAAAAGAGACGCGAGAGAAACGCGACAATTTTTTTATTATTATATCTTCTCGTTTCGAATTTCACGTTGAAAATTGCAACCCTAGAAAATGAAGTTTTCTTCCGGAGAACTCAATTTCGCTGTTTCATAATCAAATAGGGCATACACCGAGTTTCTTTCTTTTTTTTTTTAAATTAGCATCAGATAACAAGAAAATCGAAAAATTATGAGAAATGCAAATTTTTTCCTTTTTTTTTTTTTTGATATTTTTCCCCAATAAGAACAATCTGCTGAATTTAAAAATTTTTAGAATAAAACCGTGACCTAAAAAAAATAAGATCAGTCCCTCAGGCGAATTCCGTCTCGTAAGGAAAAAAATCGTATTTTCCGCTATAAAGCTTGCCATTTTCAAGAAGACAAAGTGTCTTATCAAGAAGCTGGAAAAATCGCCTCGAGGAATAAAATTCCTGCTTTGAGTAAACTTTACAAAAAAGGATTCCCTTCAAAAATTTAATTATGCAGTTTTTGCTTGCATTCCCCCCAAAAAAAGAAGGGAACATCTGATCTGAATAATGATTTTCCAACACCAATAATTTACGTATAAATTTAAAAAACGAAAACGGCAGCACGATTTTTCTTTTTTCTTCGAAATAAATTTTAAAACTTATTCTCATTCTCTTTCTCTCTTGCAAAACTTGCAAATTTTGACACGTTTTCATTCTGCATTATTCAACAACAAAAATTTATAAATTTACCTCCATGACACAAAATTTTTTTATTATTAAAAATCCTGGGCCTAGCTCAACAAAATAAATCTTGAGAATTTGCACCCTTTATCAAACTCGAAACCCTCTCAGCAAACCAAGAAAACCTTATCAAAAGGGAAAATAAATCTTAAAATATACAACGTCATTATAACTATTCCATTATATTCCTACTTGAAAATTCATAGCATGGATATCTTATAGAAACTTCATTCCCATCCTTTGAAAACCAAACTCGTACAACTCCCAAGTTTAATGCCATGAACTTCTAACAAAACGAATCACCAAAAAAAAAAACTGATCATTAGGCCCAAGGTGATTTATCGTTTAAATGGTCTAATATTTCAAAATGCAGGAAATTAACTAGGCGTGGATTGGAACCTGATAAAAGTGGGATGCCTGTGGAGATAAATATTTTCGCAACACGCGAAAATCTAAAAAAGGGAAAAAGCAAAAAACGACAAAAGGACGAGATTAAATAAGTTTTTGTGTATTTGTACTACAAACGTCTAACACATAATTACTTTTTCCTCTCGAAAAGCCCTTGCTAAGTTTGTGCAGAAAAAAAGTAATTTTAGAAAGTTTAACACTTTTAACATGCGATTTTAAATAACTTGTTATGGTTTTTGATTAATGACGTTAAGTTAAGTGAGAATAAAATAAATTCCTAAGCTCTTATAGTGTTTTTAAGGAACACACTTATTATGCAAGGATATAAGATGTAAAGATGAAGCTCATAAGTTACCCTTGCTTTGCATGAATAACAATAACGCAGGAGACTTTTGACGTTTTTTTATGCCCTGTCACCAAAAAGGAAATTCCATTTTCTCGTTCAAGTATAAAAATGTCAACGAGTCATTCAGCAGTGACACTATGAAGAATATTATTGTTCCTCAAAAAAAAAAAAAGGAACGGGAACCATCAAAAAATGATTATGGCTTCACTTTAGAAAATTCACAGAATGCGAGGAGTAAATCAGAAAAAAAGACATACCATGTGTGTAATTCCCATTCTTTGATTGAAAATTCACCATTCTCACATTTTCTTAAAGCCATTTCAATAATTATAAGCCACAAATTATAGCTGCTTTTCAGCTTTGTTAATTAAAAATGCCGTTCCGTTGCCAACTAACATAATTTCAGGGATTTTTATGGTCAACCTTAAGTGACGTCACAATTCATCATGGCGGCCGCAAAAAAATTGCATATGTTCAATTGCTACTAAAATTTGGAAAATTTAAGGAATATTTCAATGAAATTATGGAAGATGAGAACGTATATGTGCTAAAATAACGCATTCTTAAAATTATGTCTCATTTTTTTTACTTCATGACTGAAATGATAACGATGGCGAAAGCTTGAACCGGCAAATTATTTTTTCGTTAAGGGTATGCAGTACGGTCGGACCAACTCCACCGAGCGTTTTCAATAGGACATAAGTGGTTTTGTTAAAGACCCAAACCTGAATTATAAGTTGACCCACCCTTATACCTTTACACCCTTTGGTGTGAAACCAATTTTTATTGAACAAATGCAATGCTACCTTAGGTTGGCTATTTTAACAAAATTTTGAATTTTCCATAAGAACGGATAACATCTCAAGAGGTTTTTATTTTAAGTTGCGAAACCAGAAGAATTGACACTTTCATTGTTCAGTTAAAGAGCAGGTGGTCTGGCGAATTTTAGCAACAAGACCAAAGTACAAGTAAATCTTATTTTTATTTTCAGATTTTATCCTTTATTTTTCTGAATTTTAGGATTCTTTAGCAATCTGAAGGTACCAGGTTCGAATCTACATTATGGCACAATACCGTTTAGTTTTTTTTTTTTAGTTTTTTTATTTATTTGTCCCATAGAGCGTCTACCTTATTACTATTTTTATTTACTTATCAAGTTTAAGACTTTTTTTTCGAGATATTTTAATTTTAATCCAGATAAATCGACTTCTTTTTCCTTTAGTTTGAGAATTTTTACTTTTCGTTTTTTCTTAGAGAAAGGTGAGGCCTCTCACCTGACTTCATTATTTTTAACTTGAAGGTTTTAAAACCTTTTTTGCAGCAGAATTTCTTAGGCATAAAGACCGTTTACCTCAATTACCGCAGGAGGCAATATACTGTATTGTGGATACACTCCACGAAAAAGCAAACCTCTCGCAAAAAATAGTTTGCCTCCGGCCTTGCACTTTGCTTAAGTGCTCCGACTCAACAGCGTATAACTTGCGCTTACGAACCTGAAATAGAACCTTGCAAGCTACAGTAAAGAGCTTTTTTTTCGCTTTCGTAAACCTTCTGCGCTACTGCCTCAATTCGCAAGTGTTTTGAAATAAAATTTAAACCTTCAAGAGCGTGAATTTCTTTGCAGCTGGAAATAAGAACTTGTACAAGTTTTGTCTAAAAAGTCTATTGCTTAAAAAATCATTTTTTCCCCGGATGGTTTAGGTCATTTAATTTAAAAAAAAATTAATGCATCGCAGATTATCTATAATCTACAACTTATTTATAATTAAGAATTAGCTTTAGAATAGGAGAATCTTGGAATTTTTTATATCGTTTTTCTCAGAATTAATGGAAGAATCTAGTTTTTTAAAAATTAAATAGCCAAACCTAAAAACAAAAAAAAAAATAGATTCTTATTCGATTAAAAACTTATAAAAATATTGAATGTATTGTTAAAATGAAGTCATAAACTCATCTATTGTGACGGACCCTAGTAATGTTTGGATCAATTGTATGAATTACCAACAAAACCTTTTTTGAGTGCAGAATTTAATTTATGACTACCAAAAAACTAATTTTTTTTAAGAAGAATCCTTCTCGTGGGTTATCTTTATGCCACTTGAAGGAATATAACAGTGAATTCCTTTTTCAAGAATTTAAAAATTTTAAAATTCGCAAATATATCCTTATTGCATTTATCAGCCTAAAACGAAAAGCTTCAATAGCTTCCAGCTTTATCATTTCTCAGCAATCTGGTTGGTATTTTAAGATTCTGCACGATCCAACGAACAATGATATGTTAAAAAATCTGCAAAATTGTTAATATTCTGCGAGAAAACTGAAGTTGAAAAAAGGAGTAAAAAACCATTTTTTTCCGTTTTTATTTTCGTCGACTTTTTTGGGGCTCCTGATAAAAAAATGGCACAAGTCGTAACATAGATTGATAGAAGAGGAGTTAACGAATAAATCGGTCCATATTTTGTCGTTCTAAGTTAATATCGAACGAAACTATTGAAGAAAACTCTCTTATGAAAAATTAACATTGGACACGACCGCACTGCATACCCTTAAAATTGAAGAAAAACATACGGGAGAGTATACTGCCGAGGGATTTATTTAGGCAAACAGAAGAGAGAAAGCTAACAAAACACCTAGTTTCTTTGATAACAATGTCCAATCCCCGATTTTTTTATCTGCTGAATGCTTTCTTGCTGGGTTTCCTCGAAAGTAAAATGGAAAAGATAAAATGTATGTATTATGGTAGCTTGCCCTAGTAATCATTTTGTATGAATGTGCAAAAATTTAAGACAATTGAATTTATGCAAAACATTTCCTATTTGAATATAAAAGCAGTGTCATGCGGTTTTTGGGAAAACACCCACACAAAGAACAAGATTAAGAGAAGAACATGATGTTCGTCTAACTCCTTTGGGCCATCTTCTGTTGCAGTAAATAACTTTTCTAGTAGATTTCTCAAGCAAAGGAAATTTAAAAACAAAACTGAGTGAGTAATACTACTGCAAGCACAGGATCAGAGATCAATAACAAAGTGTTTTTTCGAATTTTGATTTTCAAAAAAAAAAAAAGAAAACAACTGAATTTCAAAATTATTTTTCCTTTACAAAAAAATTTGAAATGGAGTAAGGTGAATAAACAAGTTCTAAAATGGTTGACAAAAGATTGACAAAAATTTTATCGACAAACTCAACAGGTTTAATTTTTTGCACAAAAATTTTTATGTAGTTTAATGATCACCAGCAAAAAACATGTACCCACACTTTTAAAGTTTTTGGCTCTAACAAGCTCTTGTCCTTATAGCAAATTTGGGCATTCAAAACTTTTTGGCCAATCCGACAATAAGTAAGTCATTTCATAAAATTCATAAAATCTCTTAACACACAAAGAGAGAAATGCAAAAAAAAAAAGTATAGCACTATCATTGCTGAGTTGATGACATAAGAAAAACGTAACAGTTCATTACAGAGAAAAAAATTTTTTTTAAAATCTTCCCAAGCAACTAGAGAAAAGCATCTTATTGTCCCAACAGGGAAAAACTTCTTAATATGTTTGCAAACTTCAGAATTTTTAGCACATGAAGATTAATCTCAACGAAAAACTTTCAGGAGCAAAGTACATAAGAAAAAAAAAGTGTTTCCCTCATAACATTATTTTTACATTTTTTTTTACTTTTATAATTAAAACCGGCAATGTGTTACTGCATTAGTTACTCATACCCCTGGATGACATTATCTTTTCATTAATTTTAAAACTAAGCAAGATACTGGAAAAAAATTATCTGAGCGTGATAAAATATTCTGCCACTTTCCAAGCCACATCACTTCGACATACACCCTCTAATTCATTTAACAGCATGTTATTTAAAAACCTTTATTGAAACTAATAAGGGGCAAAAACATTAATTACAAAAAGCTTGTTGCATGAAATTCTTAGATCACAGCTACAGTCCACACCCAACTCAAATTCTGTCACATTTCCTGACAAGAAATTCCATTCCCCAAACACAAACATCCTACCATTTCATCAAAATCTTCATAAATCCCCTAAATATAAATATGACATAATTTTCAGTAAAATTTTAAACATTTTCCTTCATAAACAAAAGGACCAGATGTTTTTACTAGGACAATAAAACATGACTTAAGACTGTCATGAATCAACAAATTAAAATTAAAATGAATCATTTACTACTCACCCCAATGGAAATGCAGTTTTCATCATTCCCAGCTGGAAATTTAACAATAAATTTCGATCCAGCTTTTTCTTCGGAATCATTTAAAGGCCGAAACCGACAAACGACTTTAATGCTGTCCTCAGCAGCGATTTCTCGCTCTCCACCAATCATAGACTGATTCATGATTACCTTATTAATTAAGGTTAACTTATATAAATCGGAACCTGAAACCGTGCATATAGAATGCTTAAAACGATACCCGAAAAAAAGTATCAATCAATATGATTTTTGACTAATTTACAATAACACGACTGCCATTTTAGATTTTTAATTTTTTTTTATCGATGTTGTCTGTGGTCGGCAAAAGGAATCAAAAACTTAACAATCAAAACCGAAAAACTACACTCAAAACCAATTCATTATAAGTACGGGAATATTTCACGGATTTTTTAATACGTTTATAACGATATTATGTTTATTCATTTAAAAAATTCACGATTATTTTCCTTCGGCAACCACATTATACCGCAAACCCGATCTGACTTCTGGGTAAAATTACGTCATGAAATCACTCTGCGCATGCGCAAGTTCTTGTTACCAATGCGCATGAAAACGGATTTTTTATTGATTCTTATTTTATATGACTTTTTCTCTTATTATAATAAAAATAAAAACAATTTACTTAAAGAGAAAATCCAAATTTAATAAATTATTGCAAATAAATGCCGATGTGCATTTTTTTTTCAAGATGGCAATGCCGGATTTCAAAATGACGCGCCATCTTTTTTTTTTTTTGAAAATGATGAGTAAACGGGGAAATTAAAAATTCTCCTCACACACTATTTCTAAAGCTAGACCTTTCGGAGCCTCTACGTTATTATTAAACGTACTATATGTTCATGTTTTGCAGTCATGCAAGACTTTTTTTAATCGTCCTCCATATATGAGAAATTCGAATCATTGGATTTGTCTAATTTTTCTTACTCCCAATTACAACAAATTCATTTTCAGTCATGATTCGCTTAACAAAAAGTCTCGGTCATGAACATGAAATCTTTTCAAGGTTCGCTGCATTTGTATACTGTATGAGCAAAAATTCCGTTAGAATAAAATATCAATTTTTGTAAAAATTAAATACATTTGTGATTGTTTCCGAACACGTACTTAGCGGGGGTCCCCAACATTCATCACACCCATTAATATAATAATCCGAGAAACTCCAATCAGTATAATCATTTCTCGATTGAGTTCAAATTGTTCGCGGCAATGTAACAGAACAAGGATTTTATACGAGCTGGGCGTATCAAACTACATTATAAAGAGCTGTACTTATATAATTTCATATGAGGCTAATTATATCTTTTCAAATGATCTCTAATTAAAAGATTAAATATAAGAATTCATCACGAGTGCTCGTAAAAATGTGTTTTAAATTAGTTTTCTCTGATTCTATTTTTAGTAAAATCACTTCCTCCTCGTAATGCAATTAATCGATTGTTTTTTAAGGTGTAATGGATCTTCATAAATTGCAGTTATTGTGTGATGCAGACTGGAAACGAGTGAAGCAGGTGTAAATCAGTCAGATGAGGCGAATGATGAAATCCAAGCGAATGCCATTCATACTGTCTTGTAGGTTGATACAGAGTATGGGATAAAGAGGAACGGCCTTCATGGGCTTGATCTCAATTCGAACTAGATCACCTACGTTGTTGAATGGTTTGTATGAACCTTGCCAATTGTTTGGAATTTGCATTCTTTGATGATAACGAATGAATCATCTTCATTTAAAAAATATAATATGAAATTTACAATGATTTGTTGCTTTCTTACAATGATTCTATGGATCCTTTTTTTATTATATTGTGTAATTAAGAGAAAAGTATTAGTTTTATGTTATTATATTGTGAAAAAAGTTTTGAAAAGACTCTTTTTTTTTCATTCTTTGTTTGAATTATTTTTACCGCGAAAATTGGCGGGCTCAGGATAATGCCAACTTAAATCACGTTCACATTATTTCGATCTAAAATTATGAGGAAAAGTTATTGTCATTAAAATATGGATTGGATTGCTTTATTTTTGCTTTTAATTAAGGATGTTATTATTAAATTAATGTAAAATTACCTTTTTTGTTCAAAAACGAGACGAGATAATTTTTTCTAAATTTTCATAAGTTGGCAAAATTGCTTAATGTCAGTTTCATTTCCATAAAAGCCGGGAGAGTGAAACGATTTTTTTTTTTTGCAAAATCTGGTAGTTTATGTGCAATTATTAGTGTGAATCATAAGTGGAGACGTCGGTGAAGTAACATCACTTGTGTTAACTTAGTGTAAGTACTGTTTTTGTCTACATTAAATCAAAAATCCGAGCTAGAAAACCGATGTCACTGGTTATAGGTTATCCCTTTGGCGGTTTTTCTTATCACTAACATTCTGAGGTTATAATATCCATTAATAAAGTTAATTAACCCATATTTATGCGTTATTAGCTTCAGTTTTTCATTAAGTATAGCTGCTAGTGATAACTAACATAGATCTTGCATATTTGTGAACAAACTTTCCAATTACACTTCACGAGTCTTAATAGTGCTCTGTTGAGGGATTTCCTCCAAAATTAAGGCAACACGCTACAAAAACAAAGCCATAGAGGGTTGGGAGAGAAGGATTAAGAAAAAACTAACAACACCATATTATAATTTTTTTTCTTAAGGTATGAAAATTGAAGAAATCACAGTATCGATAGTTAAGAGCCAAAAACCGAGTTCTTGACCCATTAAAAGACTCTAACATTTATTTAACATTTTACACAATAAATCTACTCTAAAATTTTTCATATTATCTACAAATATTATGGAATGAATCTATTTTTGTAAAAAATTTTATACTTGTAACATGTGTTTGAAATATTCTGAATAAGATGAAAGTGTTTCATTTTTTTTCCCTTGTGATATGCTCGAAATGACATTTTATAAACTAGATTGTACATGGAACATCAGAAAATTAGATTTTTTGAAATTTATAGTTACATTATAAATAAGATATTATTTACAGTGTTCAGTGTTTTTGCTGATAAATAATTTTTTTTTTTTAAAGTCAGCACCATAAATTAGTTTGCTTGAAAACATCAAGTATAAAAAATTAGAAGATAACTTCTGACAACTTTTTTTTAGAATTTGCAGGAAAATTAAGCTTTGATGTTACAATAATTGCTTTTTTGGGTTTTATATACAGCTTGGCATTAAAATGAATTAATTCAACTGCCTTGAAAAAGCTCGGTGATGGTAAATATTAAAATTTTGAATGCAGTTGTGTTGAAAATTGAGTGGGCATCTTGAGCTAGCTGCTATCATGGATAGTCATGCTGTTCAATGTTGTGTTCTGCTTCTTCAGTGATTTCAAAGTTGAGATAAGACCACAAATTGCTTTTGAGAGTGTCATGGTGTCAAGTTGACTAGCTGGCCTGCTTGTACATTTAAATCATGACTTCAGAGTTAATTTTTATGCAGCAGAACAATTTAGTCGGCTTTTAGTTTTTTGCCCATAGAAGCCAATCTGTTTATTTAACAATTTTAAATATGAATGACTTTCAAATTTTTGTTCGACAAATAAATTAACATTTTAAAAATTTTTAAATAAGCGACTACATTACAATATTAATGCATTCTTGAATTTTGGTCAAAATGACTTTACTTTCTGAGCTTTTTACCCGTTTTCCCCGACCTTACAATCCATAAATCAAATTTTACATAATTCACCATACAGAGCATTTGCTTGTTGGATTCATTGGGCTCATAGGAGGGCAATTATACGCTTTTGCAAAATCCCACGAATTAGATAAAGGTCCTAAAACTCGTATTGGCCCTGGTGAATGTACAGATGAGCGAATTTTGGTTAGTGCGTCTTCTGGTCTCATCGAACCGCACCAAATCTGCAAAAATTAGAAAATTAATAATTTTATCTCACATTTTCATTTTAAAATTTTTTTTTAACGAACTTACCTGCGCGTAGTTAAGGAAGAATAGTTGATCGTGTGTTAAATCAATGCCTGGGAGTAATGGTTCTTCTCCGTGTTTAGCTACCCATTTTTTATAAGCCTAAAAATATTTTTTCAAGCGTAAAAAAAGTTTTTTAAAGAGAAAATATTATGAACGAGGCATTTACCCTAAAACTTTGTTTCAGTCCTCCATTATCAGCTATATTCTCCCCTTGGGTCATCCTCCCATTTACATGTAGATTAATATCATCTAGTTTATATCTGGAATATTGATCTATAATGCATTGAGTTCTATCCCGAAAAGCCCGAATAGTCGCGTTATTCCACCACTGCATCATATTTCCATCTTTGTCAAATTGTCGTCCTTTATCGTCGAAGCCGTGAGTTATTTCATGGCCAATCACAACTCCGATTCCTCCATAGTTTAACGATTTGGGGAAATGTTGGCTGTAGAAGAGTGGCTGAAGAATCCCAGCTGGGAACACTAGATTTCAAATTAAAAATTAATTTTGGCCAAAGATTTTATGAAAATTTTTAGCTTTTTCTTACCGATATCATTTTTGTTTGGGTTGTAAAATGCATTGACTACTGCTGGCTCTGTTGACCATTTGTCTTTGTTAACGGGTTGGCGAAGTTTTTGTAAATTATGATAAGCGTCGTATCTTAAAACGTTAAGAATGTTGACTAGAAACTGGTCCTCAGTAACGTTTAGCTAAAAAAAATTTTTTTTGGTGAAACTGATTGTTATAGAAGAGTGTGCCTAAGTTGCCAGTCTGAGAAAGTGTGAGATATGGATTAGTACAGGGTTTACTAGCCGGAGAAGTACAAGCTTTAGATATCTAAAAGCCTCTCCAATATGATTCTTTTCCATCCACAACTCACAGCTCTTTTTTCTTAAATGCCTTACATTAATATATTCCTTGCTAAGCTCCTCCGGATTAGTCAAAAGTTCAGGATATCCAATTCTCTCATTCATCGCATCTGCTTTTTCCTTAGCCACAGCTCTTGTTTCATCATCCATCCAAACATTTTCTGCAAGTAGCTCGTTGAATGCTTCTCTAATCGTATGAATCATCTCTAACGCTGTTTCCTATTTCATAAAATATTCAATTTATTGCTCAAATCGCTTCTCAGTTTGTAAGAGTAAAACTGAAGAACTGCGCAAGAGCATAGATTAAATTAGGATCAAACGGGGTAATAACAAATTAAAAGTTTTTTTTGTTTTTTATTGGTATTGATCCTACAATTTCTTTTTTAAATATGCATGCCTTGCTTTCTTGTTTGAATTTTTACCTTGCTGTCATGATTGAAATTGTCTCGAATAAAAAGTGCACCAACAGCCATTCCTAATTTTTTGTTTGTCCATTCTACGCATTGACTCCATCTATGCCTTTCGCTTAATATTCCTAGTAGTATTTTTCTGAATTCTATCCTTTTTTGTTGATACTCGTCTATCATGTGTGGCATTATGTTCATGATTAGTCGCCATAGAACGTAGTTGTGGATGACCCTACAAAATAATTTTAGAAGTTTTAATGGCAAAAAATTTTTAAAAATATTTTTCTAAAAAATTTTGTTTGGAAGAATTTCACAGAAAACTCTTTTCTTTTTCAATAAAACTGTATTTTTTTTCTGAGTTTGGCCTAAATTTTTTTTTATAGAAAAGTTGGTTTCATCAAAAAAAAATGTGGACAAAAATTTGACCCAAAAATTGTAAATGACAAAACTGTTCTAAGAAACTTGTTTGTTCCGATCTTAAAAATGAGCCGCAAAAATTTTTATCAAAATTTAAACTTCAAATATTTCTTCAAGTAAAATGAATTTTTTTCGAACTTCGACTTAAAAAATTTTTACTTGACAAAAATTTAAATTACAATTATTGTTCGAAAAATTCGACTAAATTCGTTTGTCCTAACCGCTTCTTTTTTCAGAGGTTAAGTCTAAGGAAAAATTTTATCTTTAAAATTCGGTTTTATAAACATTTTTTTTTTTAAAATTAAATAAAATGAAATTTTGAAACAGAAATTTGAACAGAGAAATCTTTTTTCACAAAAAATATAATCTTAAAATAGTTACCTCTTCAAATTTGATTGAATAAAGTTTATTCGACAAAACTCAGAGTTCAAAAAATTTTTTCAACCAAAAATCGGCCTCAAAAAATTTAAGCCTACAAAAATTTGGCGGCAATGTTAAACTAAAAAAATTTTTTTTGTAAAAGTTTTGCCACCTGTCGTTTTGCTGCCTGTCTGCCAATGCCATCTTTTCTTAATATTAATCAGACTGATCTTTGCTTGCACAATAATTTACCTTCTGTTAGTTTTGCTTATGATATGTCCCATCTCCGTAAAATAAGGCATAGCATAGCTAACCACCGGTTCATCATCCTCAATCTTCGTATCCAAAAAAGCAGAAAGATATTCTTTCCAATTTAATTCAGGTACTTCTTTCTGTAGCTGAGTAAGCGGAAGTTTCCTATAAATAGCGCTTGTGTCATGTCGATCAGCTTCCGGCAAAGTTGCCTAAAAATTTTATTGTTAAAAAAAATTAATTTTGTAAAAAATTGTTTCTTTTACAGGGGCTGCTTCCTGCTTTTATCATCTAGGTAAGCATTTTAATTTATACAGGCCCCCTGGCCTATTTTTTGAAACCCCCCTAGAAAAATTTTTGGCCCATGTGACTTCATTATCCTCCATGTTTTAAGGGGACATTTCGAGCCCCTCCTGACCTGGCTACGGACCTGAATTAATGATTACTTACATTAGCTAATCGTTTTTCAAACTGAACAACCTCCTCAAGTTCATCCTCAGCCGTCGTTGCGTTAGCACCCAAAAGAACAGCAACTTGAGCCATGTAACGATGATACGCTTTGAGATCTCCCTCACTGCTCGGCTTTAAATAATAATCCCTGCTGGGAAGTGCTAACTGCATTTGATCCAACTGAAAGGAAAAATTATAAATAAAAAATTTTACTTTCGATAAGTTTGGATTTTCCCAGACGAAGAAAGAGGGATAAGATTGCGTTTGAGCTAAAACTTTTCTGATATTTGATACCAAGAAAACTTTGAAGAGCGTATTGAAACAAGATCAAAGCCTTCTAATTTTTTTTTTTGCCGGCAAATTCCTGAAAAAAGGGGAATTTTTATCAGAGAATTATGGTCTTTTATCGTGGGAAATATTTTTGTTTACAAGACGTCGTAAAATATTTAGATAAAGGATTTTTACGGGGCGATAGTTTTTTTTTTTTATGAAAGAATAACGAGGATGTTGAAAAACTTTTTAAAGTTTGCCAAAGTTTTTTGTTTTGCCCTTTTGAAATGATGGCAAATCCTCTTCTTACTTTGTGCGCACCTGCAGGATGTGAACGCTGGAGTTTTTATCATCCGGTCCGACCCATTGTTCCACAAGGACTCCTTCGTTATATTCCCCACGTAATTTCCCGAGTAACGTTTCGATTGAAAATGATGGAGGTGTCCAGTTGGGAGTTGCCACCGGCCAACCTCCTAATCTTTGTAGAACTTCCCGTAGCGGAGCATCCCCTATTTTTCTAATTTGTTCTGTAAATCAATTTTTAAACGTCAATTCTAAAAAAAAAAATTCTAAAAGGAGATTTTTCTCAAAAATTAATCCGACAGATTTCACGTTGAGAACTTTTATAATCACTGACATTTTCTTTTTGTAAGAGACTGATTAGGGATGATACTTACGGACATTCATGCAAGATTTGTAAAATAACTTGGCCTTTTTTGTAGCTGATGAATCCTGTTTATTAAAAGGCTCTTCTAGAACACCTGGAAAAAAAAAAAAGAGAAAATGAAAATTTATTTAACCTGGCCTTCACCTTACCCGGTTTTTTATTTTCTCAAACCCAGAAAAACAGGGATTAAGGATTGGGCTATACGTGGGATAAAAAGTTTTACATGGGATTAAAGATTTAAAATTTTACGTTAACATTAATCCATCTTTTATTAGATTTTAATTGGATAAGATAATTCAGTTTAGAATTTTGTAGGTTTTAAGGAGTATAAAGTTTGAAAAAAAGGTTGTTTGCTCATTTCGTTACTGTCAAAACCCGGAATCACCCACTTTGCACGAAATTTTAACGAGAAAACCGCCATATTGATTTCGCCGTTTGAAATAATAAATTTTTTTGCTCAGATTCGAAATTAGCGACCCCATAAACCGTTCAGCATGAAATAAAACCGATTACTAAAAAATATGCGATATGTATGCAGTCACGTATTACCGGTTGCATAATCTTTAGTTATCACTTTATTTTTTTACCATTTGTAAAGTTTTTATTCTGTATTTGGAGGTTTTGGGGGTTGCTGATTTCGAATTTGAGCGTTAAATTTCAGTACCTCATCAGGTAAAATCAATAAGACGGTTTAATTCTCAAAATTTTACTAGATAAAAATCCAAAAAAAATTATTTTTGTTAAACAGTTCATAAATTATAAGAGATTTCGGGCTTTGACTGTAGCATAATATTTCCCAGTGAAAAGCTTCGGTTGTATAGGCAAGCAGAATTGTAGAAATTTATTGAAATGGAATTGAATGTCTCGATGGCTAGTGCAATAATGCATAAATCTTGAAAACGAAAATGTCGATGCACGACTCTTGAAAATATTGTGGGGAATGCCATTCTTCTAGCCTTCGCTTATTGAAGCGAGAAATCCCAAAGCGATCCTTTTTCCGGCCGATTCTACTGGGACTGAGTGTGAATTTAAAAAAATTGGTGACAGCGGAGGTGTCGTAAAAAATCGAATGAACTGAAACTTAGAGTTTATTTGTTCTTATGTTCTCACTAAGATATTTAGTCTTCATGTCGTCCCAGCTGAAGATATTAGGTCTAGAAATTATTCTAGACCTTTTGTGCCTGCATTTTTTAGTGAAATAATAAAGGAAGGAAAAGCATGGGTCTCTAAATGGATCCTTGAGGAACTCTCATAACATCGTTGACATAAAATCAAGTACGTACCTTTTAAAATAACTTGAAGTTGATCAGCTAATACTTCAAAAGTACTAATACTGCTCTTATCTTCAGGTATCACATGTTTTTTGTTCCACGTCCCGCATGCGAATTGAAAGAAATCAACACACGGATTTGCCGTTAGGTTCATAGCCGCAAGAAGAGAGGCCGCTAAAAAGAAAAAAGAAAAATTATTAGTTCTAAAATTGTTTAGATTTTAGTAGAGGCCACACTCAGGCAGCATGGAAATTGGCAAATTCATCAAGACCTATGTTAGCCAATCAATTCGGTTTTACCAAATATTTATAAAATATTTTGAGATTAAATTTTTTTTGGGAGCCGGTAAATAGCTGAAAGATTTAAAAACAAATACTTGCTATCTTAATTTAAGAAAGAAAATATTTAAAATTTTTTGAAAAAATTTCGAAATAATCGTGCCCAGTTTTATATCAAATTAAATAAATTTTATAAATAAAAACAGAACCAATTTAACTTTTTACAAAAATAGTTACAAGAAAAGATATTTTTAAGCCGAACCCATGGAAGCGAGTTTTTCAATCTAAAAATTAAGCGATGGATTAAATTCGACCGGAAAGCAATTTACAAAAGTAATTACCGTAAAAAAAATATATAAAAAATTAAACAGGTAAGGAAAAATGATTCCTCGCCTCTGTTTACCTTGCGGAATCGGCTTTTATAAATTTTCTATCATCTTTATCCCTCGGTCAATTAAAACTTGAAATTGACTCATTTCGCTAACTCCTTATTATAGGCTACTTTTATCCCCCGAGTACTTTTATATATACGGGAAGCCCAAAGTCAATTAAATTGCAAAAAAATAGAAGAGATGAATAATGACTATTTTGAGATTACCCGTGCTGACCATTTACGAGGAAACATATAAAATTTCGAAAAACAATCTCCTACGAAAGATTAAATTTTCCTTTATGGAAAAGGAAACATCATCATCTCCGTGTTTGTGACAATATCCGCTTACCTGCTGAGAGGTAAATTCATGTGGGTTTTCTTCCTTTTGAAATTTTAAAAATCGGAAACGATTGTGAGGGTGGATTTATTATGGAAAATGTCAAACGAAGACCTTTTTCCTTTTTACTATTCATTTTCAGGCGAAAATCGGAGATGTAAACGGTTTTTACTATAAAGGAAATCAAACAACCGGAAGTATGATTATTTCCCACCATTCCCGAGAAACTGCGAAGGAGTTTATTATACACGTTAATTTACATAGTTGAAAGTTTGTGAAATGAAATTGATAAACCGGGAGTTAAGGTTTTGATTTCATTATCATATAACATTCATTTAGAAATGTAATCCCCCTCCCCCGGAGAACGCTATAAAATACAAATGTACAATCCTTTTTGGTATAATCGAATTTCCAAAGTAATTCATTGTTAAAATTTTAATCGTCGTGTTTTTCCCTTCGTTTGAATTTATTATACGAAAATGGAGTTTTGAAAATTTTAAAAATTTATTTTTTTTAAAAGGGAAAATGCGGTTAGCCACTTATGAAAATGACAGGGATTTAAAGTTGCTGAAAGTTTTTTAAAGGTTTGTAAAAAGCCCGTTGCTGAAATCATCAGGGGATATTATGAAGTCTTTTATTAAGTAAGTAAATTTTTCTTTTTTTTATATTATTTTCAAAGGGATTTTTCGGACTTATACTCTTATGTGTTTATTTGTTACAGGAAAAACTCGATATCAGGAAATTTTAGAATTCCTCAAGTAGCGAGGAGTGGACACTTCGATGAGTCGTCTGCAATAGAGAGTTTGAAAGGAGAGAGTCGCCAACTAAATTGCTGCTTTTCGATTGGCTGTGACTAGAGAGACTAGATGGAAGAGAGGCGACAAATCCGGCCATCTTGTTTCCTCTTCCATAAGATTCAATGGGAAGTCCTTATACATAGGCGAGACTTGGTTCCACTATCTTATACATAGGCGCAACACATTTAACTCTGACAGCCAATAAGCAGGCGTCCTGATCTGTCGCCTCTCTTCCATCTAGTCTCTCTAGCTGTGACCAAACGTTAAGTACCAAGCAGCAGAAGACATTTGATGTCATCACCAATCAACGGAAGTTAGTTAAATCTCGAAACGATGCTCCCAGAGCAGTCCTACTTGAGTTCGCTCATTTTAATTCGAGATTTTTTCGAGCTGCATGCGTTTCGTGGCGCTGCAGTCTTTCAAATTGCTTCTGATTACTCAATTATGGAAACGGACCAATCAGAAACGACTTGAAAGACTGCTGCGCCATCTGCTTCCGAACTAAAATCCGCGTAGTTAAGCAGGACAGCATGTCCCATGTATTAAAGATAGAAGTTTCAAGACCTGTGTAAAAGACCGTGATTAAAAACGATTTTGGTCACAGCCAATTTGATGCCAGGATTTCGATATACAAAGTTGGTTACTCTCTCCTTTAGTCTCTCTTCTGCAACAGGGAGTCTGAAAGAGGGAGTGGACACTCAGTGTTCAAATTCAAAAATTTATGTAACTGGCAGCTACGAATTAGCAAATCCGTGTTCGAGTATTCAGATTTAAAAGGAAAAAATGATGCTTATGCGAAGCATAACCTGTTGAGTATTACACAGATTCAAGGGCTCCGGTTCTTGATATATAGGGAACATCGGAGATTTTTCAGCTGAGGGAGGTCGGCCCTATATGACCTCAACTTCTTGCCTTTGGTAATTTTTTTGGAAATGGTGTGAACATTAAGAAAATAATCTCAGAAAAATCAGAAAATCTCTTTTTATTCAAGAAATTTTTAGCTAGTCTGCTGGTGTGGCCACATTTTCTCCCTTTTCACCTGAACCGAACTTCCACCATATTTTCTTACACTATCCCAACAACTCTTAATGCAATGAAATTTGTCACTGTTCAAAGGAAAGGGTTCCTCCTTATAATTAATTCACCAACATTCTAAAATATTTACAAACTTATGCGCTTGGCGTTTTCTTCTTTACCTTTCCTACCCAATAAATCTATAAAACCCTCCCGCGTTTTAAAATTTCCATCTTTTACACAAAACCCTTTTCTTATAATATACTTCCTTCCTCGAAGAAAAACTACCCCCCGTCATCAAATTAGCGGAAACAGTTATTAATAATTTATGATTTTTTAAAAAAGAATTTTTCATGGTAAAAATTTTCAACTCGAGGAAAATTCCGCTTATTTCACAAAAATTATTACCGGGTTAAATAGAAGATTCATCAAGCTTGAAAATTTATTAGCCGGTCATTCTTTAGCCCTTTTCTAAATACGCTCGTCCCTACATGAATGCGATTATAATCAACCCTTAACGATTAGCTTTTAACACAAACTTTTCAGTCGTTAGGCGCCGAGTTTTCCCTTTTCACAAAAATTCCAGGAAAAAGAATAATAAAGTTCGCGAAAAAATTTTTTTCTTGTCAGACTCGTTACATCCTTAATCCTTCTATTATACTTTTTCTTCGAGATCCTTTTATCTCGTTGTGCTCCCCAAGACGTTTGTGTGAAGTAAAAGAGTCCCCGCGTAAACAATTTCATTATGGGAAAGGAATTCTCGCTAATTTCGTATTTTTAAATCTATTCATCTTGGCACATGTTCCCTTTTTCGAATTTTGTGCCTCTTTGCGGAAAGACCGAATGATCCCGGTATCTTATCTGATGTTTAATTATTTTCGTATCAGATAACAGATTTAATCGCGTTGATGTAGTTGACCCTGCATAACACCCGTCATCCCTCATGTCCGTCCTGTTTATCAATCTGATAACAGGGTGGGTTAAAAAAGGGTTTTTCAATAAGGACCTTTAATCCCAAGTGTAAATTCAATATGCTTTACCGATTAGAATTTTTCCACGAAAACGATTTTCCAAATATGGCCACTAGATGGCAAATTTTCACAAAATCGATCTTAAGCGCGTGGTAGCGGCAAAAGTAAGTAGAAGGCTAAATATAAGGGACAGGAATTTTTCACTCCTGCATAGAGGGAGACAGGGGGCAGGCATCTCCCCCGCCCTCCCTTGTGTAGACGTGTAGACAAGAGACCTACATAGCAATCAGCCATTGCAAATTGAGACATGGGGGCCCTTCTTCTTCTTGCAGTGCCTTCCCGCGACGGGAATTGGCGACCATTATAGTTAGAGAGCTTATTGCGGCGTGCAAGAGACCCTAGCCGAATCGACTGTTAATGTTCCCACCGACTACCCGCCCACATGGGGGCTGTGCCCTTGCAAAAAAATCTAAAATGAAAAGCTCTTTCTTTCCCCCAACGTTTTCTGACGTCTGCCCTGTTACCGAGGAAGTTTTTACTGGTGCGCATGAGGCCTCACTGTACTCGCCTATAAATTATTATTCTCCCAATACGCATTTGCTTCCTTTTCGCATTTAGCCCTCCCCGGGCCTCATACTATTATATTTTGCGAGGGAAAAAAAAAACAATAACAGTCATCTGTCTACATTAATAAAACCGGCTCGACTTCTCTGACATTAGGATAAAGTACCAGTGGAATTCCCTAGGGATTTACCCGCTCCGGGAATCTTATGACCCGCAGGTTTCTTTAACAGCGTGGTCCTAATCGGTGGATTTAGAATTTCTTTTCCTTTAAAAAAAAAAAGTTATTTTTGAAATTCAAACGTTTTTCATTGTTATAATAGGGAAATACTAAATTTTCGTTATTTCGCCGGGTGAGGATGAGTGAAAGGCGACTCCATTATCAAAATCTGCATAATGGAATTTGAGCTAATTAACCTTTTCCAGTTGCGAGCATAATTCCGAAACGAATCGAAATATTAATTTCATTGAAGCTTGTAGCTGGGTTCTAATTTTTTTCAAAAAATTTAAACTGGCCGCAACGAGCTTGGCCTCGTTAAATAAAAATGAAGTCGGCTTTGGGCAGCACAAAAATGTCTTCGGACCTTTAGTTTTGTAAGATGAGTCAGACTCTAAGAAATCAGGTTCGGGGGTTATTGTAGAAATCGAACAGGGTTCATGAACCTCACTTTCCCAAACAGAGCCCTACCAACAAGGGCAACTATTTTTTTTTACTTACCAGTCCTAACGCATTCTTCAGTTAGGCAGACTTTTTTCTCGAGACCTGCAAATAAAAAAAAACCAACCTTTAAGTTTAACATAACTGACAAATTTTTGCCAACTTATTACGGAAGCAATAATTTATATTAAATTATCAAATCGGCATAATTAGGATTAATAAACACCTTGAACCAGTTTTGGATGATTTACTATATGATTCTACTTGTAGGATTTGCATCACATTTCTCTCCGACATTGCCAATCAAACATATAATTCGAAAAAAGAGAAAATAGGACGCGTAAGCTCGTGACGTAGTATATATTTTTGTGTGACATTTTTTATTTTTTTTACAGCTCCCCAAGCCCCTTATAAAAAGAGGTTTTTGACGACTTATCGATTTACTCGTTTATTTTTTTCTGCCTTCCGGAATTTACCCGTTATAAACCAATAAGAAACTTGATGGGTTTTTAGCTTTATGGCCCATTATCATCTCTTGTTCTCGATATTTAAAAGAAATAGGAATTTGGCAAAACTATGGAGTTAATTTTTCGTGCTCTGGCGCCGTCAGGCCTAAAACCAGAGGCGCTGGGTTTTGTTATGAAGTGCGGTGTTGCTACTCGCTGCCGTGACTTTCCCCCCCACGATCTGCCTTATTTTTTTTTTAATCGACTTATTAACTTTTACCCCCCTGCGTAACTTCCCCAGTTCTAAAGCTCATTACACTTTTAATACTTTTTTTAAATTTTATAAATTCTTCCTCTTAAAAACTCACTAAAACAATCTTAATCATCTTTTTGTTTATACATAAAATTTTCGAAACTTTAAACCTTAAAAACCGCATTTCCGGTGTTACACGATAATGTTTCCTAAACTTTCCAAAGAAACTCATTAGACAAAAACCCGGGAAAACCGCAACAGGCCCTTTAAACTAAAAAAGACCTCGTAACCTTGAGAGTAAAATGCCTCTGGCAATTTTTTTTTTAACCTAGTGAAAGTTCACCGAAGGAAACATCTTTACAATTTTCAATATTAAGACGCTTTCCTTTTTTCTAAGTAATAAAGAATTTACGCAAGGGTAAAAACCTATATAATACCACCGAAGGAAAAGGAGCAACAGCGGGAGCAAAAAAAAGCGGATTAGCAAAGAAGAGAAGCAACAAAAAAAAAAGTAGCGTTTTAATTATCCAATCCTTTCCAGGTCAGGAAAGTTGTTTTTGTTTCGAAAAGGCAGGAAAATATCGGTTTATCGGATTAAAGAGAATATATGAAAAAATGCTGACGGGGTTTTTTCCTACCCGTTATCTCGCTGACCGCCGCATGTGCACGTTCCACATGATAAACCCCTCCCGTGAAAATAAAAAGCGATGAGGGAAAAAAGCTATTTTCTAAAAGGTGATTTAACCTGTTGATACCGGAAAAGAAAGAAATCCGATAAATTTTTTTTAAAAAAAAGGCAAAAGAAAATATTGAGAAAGCCTGTTTTTTTTTTTTAATCAGAGGAAAAAGGTTCGTTTTGATTTCCTAATGGTTTTTAATGCTTATTCTTTCGGAAATAAAAATTTTGAGGATTGTTTAAAGAGGGAAAATTAAAAAGGTAGTTTCAGCAGTTAAGAGGATCTTTCTTTTTCTCGAGGGAATATTGTAGCAGACGGGGATATGAAGGATAAGCAGTATTAACCGTTTGAAAATTAACTGGTTTTGTGTAATTTTAGGATGACTCCGGGGAAAAAGAGGTGGAGGCTACGACAGAGAAAAGCAGCCTACTTTGCTGGATGAAAAATTAAACATCGACATGAACATTAGCAGCGCCTACAGCAAGCCATCTTTTTCACAAGTTAAATCACGCAGCATATTTTTAAACTAACGACACCATGCTCTCCACCAGCCCATCCACAAGTCGACGCTAGCGGTCTCAAGTGGCGACACTATTGCTCTCTGTCGACTAATTCGCAAACTAACTTTTAACGCTCTCAAGTGACACATTCATAAACTAATACAACACTAGCGCTTTCTAACTGTGAATTTATAAACTAAAAGAAAGAAATACATTAAATTTTATTTTGCTAAAACCTTAGTTTTTAATTTTATTTTGCCTCTGAGCTTTCTCTCCTGTAATCTTTTTACCCCTCAATCCTTCTAAACCTCAAACCGAAAATCAAAACCCTTACGTCATATATAAAACCATTAAACCTTTTGAACCTTTCACCGATTGTGACATCGCTTAAATTCTTTTTTTTATAAAAAAAATTTATTGATAAGGGTCTGGTGTGTCACTTTCACGTCAGCATTTTTGATATGCACAATAACGCTTTGAACCTTCATTAATTAAAAAGAAAAACACCCTCAAAACTTCTACCGAATTCACAAAATTTCCCACCCCGTAAAATATTTTTCCCAAGAAGCATCATGACCCGTATAATTGATTTATTTTCCATTTTATGTTTTCAGTTACAAAATGGCCTTGACAGCATCTATATTCCCAAATGATATGGTTAAAGGAAGAGGGAGAATTGAAGTTATATTAGGACCTATGTTCTCCGGAAAGACAACGGAACTTATACGCCGTATAACTCGATACCAGTTTGCCAAGATGAAATGTTTAGTATTGAAATATGCGAATGATGTAAGGTATTCAAAAACTGAAGTTGCTACGCATGATTCGAGAACTTTATCGGCTTTATCTTGCGTTACGTTACAAGTAAGTATTGTTTTTTTTTATTTTTAAACTGTAGAGAGACTAGATAGAGAGGGAGGGAGCACTCTTTCATTGCCTTATGGATTAAATAATGTTCTGCCGCCATGTTGCGTGTTTAAAAATCAGTCTGGCTGTGGGCTCCAACACTTAACTTATGGATAATCCCACTGCCTGAACGATAAACCAACCTTCTGCTGCAACCGGAGTGCTCCCTCCCTCTCTATTCCCAAGCAACCAATCCGACCAACGTCGTTTAGATGATTTCAATATTCATATCAATTCGTTTTCGTAGGAAAGAAGGATAGTTGAAAATTTATTATTCTTTTTTCATATTCAAATTGTATAAAATTCAAAAAGAGATAGAAAAATTTGGCAGAGGGCTGCTACTCTTGCTGCATTTTTCCTCAGAGAAAATGCAAATATCATTTAGGAGAAATGTATATCATACACCAGCGAGATTCAAGTTTCTTCCAAAAAACGCAAAAGAGACGTCATGTAGACGTCTTTTGAGGACACAAGACGTCAGAAAGAAGGTCTTTTAGACGTCATTTTGGTCGGATTGGTTGCTTGGGATTAAATTGGTGGCCCTAGAATAGAATTTTATTCTCCATTTTGAAAACAATTTAAGTTTAAGCCAGATACTGCAAAAATTAGCTTTGCTCCGCTGCCACCAAAAAATTTAAAAATGGAGATTAAATCATTCTGGGGCCACAACTTTTCCCTGAAAAAAAAATCACACATTCACATAAAAAAAATTTTAAAGGACTGCAAAAGCAAAGCGCTTGATTACGATGTATTGGGCATCGACGAGGGTCAATTTTTTCCCGACATATTAAATTTCTGCGAGGAATTAGCCAATAAAGGAAAAATCATCGTAGTGGCTGCTTTGGATGGTACATATCAAAGAATCGGATTCGGTGATATTTTAAATTTAGTCCCACTCGCCGAAAGTATTATCAAACTTCATGCTGTTTGCATGAGATGCTGCGGTAACGCTAGTTTTACGAAACGAATCACGGATGAGAAAGCCGTTGAAATAATCGGAGGAGCTGATAAGTATATGTCAGTCTGCCGTGAGTGTTACCATTTACCTGAGCAATCTCGAAAACGAGCTTTAAATGAAAATGGGATTTCTCCTTTGAAGAAATTCAATGAGAAAATAATTTCTCCTAAGAAAGTTAAAAAAGTTGTTGATTTTTGTGATAAAGCGACTTCTCCTTTGAAGGAAATCAATGGGGTAGTGCCTTCTCCTATTAAAGTTTTGAGCCAGAAAGCAGTGGCGTCCCCCTTGAAAAAATTAAACGGGATAGTATCACCCTCTAAGAAAGTTAAAAAAATTCTCGACCTGGATGAAAATTCGATTCCTTCTTTGAATGGAATTAATGGGAAATTGGATTCACCCATGAAAGTTGTAATGGCTCTTACTTTATAATAGAAAAAAAATTTTAAAGATAGGAAATAATTTTAAGCCAAAGAAAAAATTTTAAGATTAGACAAAATTTTAGTTTTTCAAATATGAAATTCCACTTCGCTGAATGTCAATGCTAATAATTGTAATTTGTTCTTATTATTTGACTTTGAATGCTTTGACTAAAGACGAATTTGCATTTACAAAAGGAGGGAATGAAAAATTTCGGTATTTTTCTTTTTTGCTATTATAAAAAAAATGCATTAAAGTTAATGGTATGTTAAGTGCTAAGAAAAAAATCATGATTTTTCTGAAGTGAAGTTCATATTACGAAAATACGTGCTAAAAGTAGAACGAGAGATATTTTTTATTTCGGAAAATTTTTGAATTTTATTTCGTTTATTCATTTTGAAATTGTAAGATTTTTTTAAAGCGTAAGGTTTAGTATTAAAATTATATTTTGATTGACGAGGTATTAAATTAGGTGACAATATACTTAATTTTTAGCATTTAAAGGAAAAGTTTTATGATATTATTGAACTAATTTTGCGGTGTGTACTAACTTTCTCTCTTTTTTGAGATTTCATGAATTTGTTCCGATGAGTCCCGAATTTCGACTGAGGGAAAAATGAGGAATAAGTTGTCACAGGATTAAATCCCATATCAAATTGGTGGAAGGGAGGAGTTGCCCTAAAAAAATTCGAAATCTTCGACCCTTATTTAGTAGAAATTGAGTACCATGTCTGCATTATCCGTAAAAACTAAGTTTTCGGTTTTTTCGGATTAACTCGGAAAATCGAAATTTCCCAAAAAAATCACAGAGGAAAAATTTGTAGAAAAATGCCTTAAGTTTCTGCCTACAAAAAACGAAAAAAATCTGAGGTACCATTTTCCAGGTAATCCTGAAAAAGTAATTTTCTAGCTATTTTTTCAACCCTCAAAGCCGTCTGGGAAAAGACCATCTTTGTCTATTTTCCTAATACATCCAAAAAACGCATTGGCACGCACACATTGAGCGGAAACCCTTTTTTCATTTTCTCAATGTTTCCGGGCAAAATAATCCAAATGTAAAATTTTAATTTTTGACTTTCTCATCTCTATGGCTCGCTCGAAACTGAAAAAAATGGCCCTCAGTCTGGCTCTGCTAAATTTTTTTATCTTTTATTAGAACGATTTATTGTTTTTTTTTTCTATCAAAATTTCGTCAAATTTTCCCCATTCGATCAAAAATTACAAAACTGCCAAAAAAAAAATCATTTTTGAGCAAGGAATCAATCACGGCACTTCTCCCCCTTCCCCCGAAACCTCTCTAATTAACAAAACAAATAATCCAATATTCATCCAGATGAATAATTTAAAATCAATACAAACGAAAAAAAAATAATAAAACGTTTGAGAATAAAATTTTTTGTTCGAGCTCAAATCGAAAGCTGTCGATTCGTTTCTAAAGTATTGAAGACCTAAACAAACCCATTTGTAACTTTCCCCGAAGCGTTTTTGAAAAATAATAGAGAGGGAGAGAGTATTTGATCCCTCATTTCTCATAATATTCAAAATTCTGAGGGAATAAAAATTCCACGTGAAAAGTGTCAAATCAAAAAGGCATTTTTTTGATGGTTAAACGACATCACGAACCATCCATTTGCATATCAGCTTTTGAAAAAATACACGCACTGGATTTTGAATTTTTGATTACCTGGTTTGCGGGACATGTTAAAAATTGGGTAAATTATTTCTGCTTAGATTTTTTTTTTCTGTTCCGGCGAGTGGTAATGTGTACTTTTGAAATAAAAAAAGCATGTGAAGGGCTCATATATATGTTAATTAAGAGGAGGTTTTTATGATTATTTTGTGCAGAAGTTTTGTTCTTATCTAGGGGATTTTAATTGCGTTGAATGTGTTACAATGCCTGATTTCATTTTCATTTTGTTAATTTTTGTGATTAAGCATTGATAAATCTTTCAGTGTTCGTAATTGTTGAAAGAATTAATTTTGTTTGCTGCTTTACCCCTCAAGGCATGAAGAGCTGTTAAACTTTAAGGAGTTAATAATTTGGGGCGTGATGGTTTTTAATCTGCTGCGTTTAAGTCGTAACATGACAATTAGATTTAAAAATGTTCTAATGAACTCCCAACGCCCAGTTGGTGGGAAATTCCGGGCCCAAGGGCTTCGACCGGGAAGATTTTGCGCGAATGACGATTAGGTTTAAAAGCGCATCAATAAGCCCTCCAGCGGCTAGTTGACGGGAAATTCCGGGCTCTTGAGGGCTTCGACCGGGACGATGTTGCGTGAATGAAATCTGGGAAATTCAGACGCTTTAGGGAAAAATAGAAGATTCAAACAGTGGTTTACGAGTACCACTAACTTTCTCGCTCGTCTAAGTATTACATGGTTCCCATCGAGCGTCATCGAATTACGAAATTTGGTATCCGATTGAATTTGATACTGATTTTTCATGTGGAACTCGAAATGCGAAAAATTTATTGGGAGAGGGCGAGACTAATCAGAAGACCAACCAAAAATTTGAAGTCCCCGACCCTTTTATAGTCGAAATCAAACACCATGTCGTTTTTCTGAATTATCTCGGAAAAACGAATTTTCCTGAGAAAATCTCAAAGGAAAAACTTATAGAGCAAGGCTCTAAGTTTTTGCCTTCAAAAACAAAAAAATGCCGTTTTCTTGAAAATTTCCAAAAAGCGATTTTTTCAGGAAGAAGAAAAAATTTGAAAAATCGAAAACGGAGTGAGAGTTCTAAATCAGGAAATAGACCAAAAATTCGAAATTTTCGACCCTTATTTAGTCGGAATCGAGTACCATATCGGCATAGCTTGTGAAAAAAAATGTCGATTTTCCCGAATTTCCCCGGGAAAACCAATTTTGACAAAAAAATCCTAAAGGAAAAAGTTGTTTTAAATATAACAAAGCATCCTTCCACGATAAAAAAAATTGAAATTTCTGAGCCGTTTTTGCAAAAATGAACAAAAACTCATTTTTCGAATTTTGTTTGACTTCAACTGTAAATTCCAAACACAAACGAAATTTTGCTTGTAAATGTTGTAAAACTCTTACACTAACCATTCTAACATCACAACTTTTAAATTTTTCCAAAAAAATCATTGTTCTTGACTTACCTAAACATTCTGGTTTGTTGAAGAAAGCTAGTAGTATGATAGAAAAACATAAAATAAGGATGATTACAGTGCAAGCCAGGTACTTTTCCAACGGAGTTGATCTTCTCCTCAGCCAAGAATGTCTGCTCCTTTTCTTAGAAGGTGAAGACGAAGGCTTTTGTTTAGATATACTAGAATAACGAACTTTTGGTCCTTCCGTAGGTAATGTCCCACCGTTAGTCGGTGCCACAGTCACATTAATTAAAGGATTTTCCCGAATCCTCAAATCTTCTAATTTCAAAAATTCATGATTCGTTAACAATCCTTCTTTTTCAAAATTCTCGGCACTACTTTCTTTCTTATTTTCAAAATCGAAATCGTGATTATCGAACACAACTAGATCCATCCTCGGTAAAAGATCAGTTCGACTATCCGTCATCGATTTAAAATTAAAGTCAGATAAAACCGTTTCGAAATTGTTGGATTTGTAATTTAACTCGCTCCCGCGGTGCTCTGCATGCGGAGACTGATGAAAATCATTTATGCTTTCCAAAAGCGGGGATTGTTTCAAACTCAAATCATTTCGATTGTCTAAAAGAGGCATCTGCTTAAAATTATTAATATCGTTTCGATTTTCTAACAGGGGCGATTGTTTACTTTCGGTTAAATTTTCAAAACTGTTTAATAAAGGCGGGGACGTCCCTCGAAGGAATCCGTTATTCGTGGCTGATGACATTATGTGGAGTTGTTTTTTGTTCATTTGCACATTGTTCGGTGATGGCGTTCGATTATTCAACAAGTCCGTCGTCGTGATTTTCGTAGGCGATGGCATTTTGATCATATCATCTTGTTTAGAACCTCAGCATCTTTCCTCTTGCATTTTATGTTTCAATCGTCATTTTTTTTTTTTTTTTGTTAAAAATTGCTTCTATCACCGGGATTTGAACGATTTATTCATCACAGTCATTATTTGGCTAGAAGAAAAATATCAAGCGATTTATAAAGAGAATTTTATACTGTTTCTTCGACACAGAATAGAAAGAAGATTTACAGTTATTAACTTATTTTTTCGTTTGACCTGAAGAATCGCTACCAGCTGACCAATACGCTTTCAGGCTGAAATCTTATTGGTCATCTGGTGGTAACCCTCGTGGTCAAGTGAAAAACTGTCCAATTAAATCTCCCATCTGAGTTGGCAAAGTTGTTCGGGACAATGTCAAAAAAAAATGGTGGCAGCGGTAGCAGGAACTGGAAAAAAGGACAAGAGTGAAAGATTGAAAAAGGGGAGGGTTGAGGTTATTTTATGGCTAGTTGGATTGCCTTGTTGCCACTTTCTTGTGCGTGTTATTTGCCTGAATCTAGAGCCTTCAGTTTATTAGGCTTTCTTTGTAATAGACGAGGGTTTGCCTTAAATAATAATAAAATGTAAGTGAGTCGACTTAAGAAACGGGTAGTTGATGAAAATCTCCAACCTTTTTATGAAAGCCTTAGTGTAAAAGATCTTTTACAATGATGAGGTTTGCTTTCCTCGGGATTTAATTTCGTAAAGTTTATGATTGTCGTAAAAGAAATGGAATAAAAAGAAAAAATAATATTTAAGTCTGCTGATGATGAGATTGGACAGTGAAAGTTTTCATAAAAAATATTTTGTTTTGGTGTTTTAAGTAGGGTCGAAGAAAAATGGTTTTTGTTTTGGCACGGCAGAAATAGGGTGGTTAAAGATTTGTGGGAATAGAATTTTAGTATTGGGTTTTCAGATAAAAATTCGGCAGTGTTGGCCTCTAGGAGCAATTGAGGAGGTAGCTGCAACAAGGGCAATTGTTCCATAAGCTAAACATAGAAAAATTGCCCTTGTTGCAGCTACCTCCTCAATTCCCAATTCTTCAATTCCTAATTTCAAAAATTTACCTTCCACGTTTAAATCGCCAAAATTTCATTTCCTCTCTCAACAAAAAAAGAATTAAGACAGCAGGAGAAACTACAAAAAAAAAGCATTATATCTTTAATTCTTTTCTTTCACTGCTGGCTCAGGCTTACTGGATAAAATCTACAGTTTTGTTTGTAAACAAAAGGTAAGTTTACTCTTTTCTTAAGGTACTAAAATTTTCCCTTTTCTTTTTTCTCACAAAACTTTTAACTTTTTTTCGTTGTTGGAATTTTCCAGATTTCTTTTTTCCTGCTTGGAAAAATATTTCCTCGATTTCGAACACCGGGCTCAAGATTCTCGAAATTCCAAAGACCTCTACAAACAAGAAGGAAAATCAATGAGGAAGGATCCAGATCCTGAAGCTTATTATAATTCAGGGGATTCCCAATTCCCTCGAGGGTAAGCATTTTTCCTCACCGTTACGGTTTACTTTTCAAAAAAAGAAAAAAAATTTTACCTCATCATATTTTCTTTTCCAATTTTTTTTTTTTTTTTTTTACTCGGGTATATTTCAAATAATATGAAACCCTGAAAAACTTTTCAAGGAAAATGTAATTCAAATCGTAAAACAATCGGGTATCAAAAGTCGCGTTCTTGAATTATAGGTACTTACAACCTATCAAAGGTTGAATTAGGGATAATCCCTACGATCTTTAGCTGACATAGACTACGTCACTGCTATTTATCGAAACTTATTGTTAAGACCACTTGTGATAGCACAACCTTGGCTTTAACATGTCAAGCTTCTTAATCAAGCAAATTTCACGACTTTCAAGATGTAGTTTCCTACTTCTTCCCAATTGCAACAGGGGCGGATTTAGATAAATCCTTTTTTGGCATGCACGTGGGATTAAAAAAGGAATGAGAAGGTAAAATGCTTCCGCACGTTGATGATAAAAGCTATCTAGGGGGAGGATATTTTTTTTTAACAGGAAACTGAAAGGTTTTGCTTTTTCCCTCTTTGATGAGTGAAAATTGAAAATGACGGGGGATTAACGAACTTAATTGGATTTTCTATCTATAAGTATTGAAATGAAGCTTGCTCGATGTCAAAAATTAATACGTTTAGTGTACGAATCATGGTTGATCGAGCAAACTTTTTTAGCTATTAAAAAATTCCAAAAAAAAAAAAAAACCTGATGGAGTTTTGGCTTTAATAAATATGCTGCATTAGCCCGTAGCATATAAATCATCACCATTATTAAATTTCGGCAAAATCACATTCTCCTCGAATATCCCGCCAAATTTTTTTTAACTAACCCTTCCAAAAAATAAAAAATAAAAACCAACGCTTTCGTTTTATTATTTTTTTACAAAAAAATAAAAACCAAAATTTTTTTTAAAAAAAATTTTTTTTAATTAACTGAAACACTAAATAGAATTTAAAAAAATTTTAATACATATTTCAATTAATTTTCGAATCTTATTTTTTTTCAGGTCCGATATGTGCGTTCGTAACCCGGTTAGAAAGCGATTCGAATGTCAACTGACGGTAAGAGAGGCTGGTTCACCCGTACAACTCGACGCAGCCTCCCTTCCCGTCATAGGTATCGGCATAAAACGGAATATATCCCTTGACGAATTTTAACGGTCGAGCCATTCCATTGGAGTTGGATGAATTGGCGGCTCGCTGGAGGTTTTTAGATTTTTTTGAGATTCCGGCCCAATGTAAGGCATGACCTTGAGTAGAAAAATCCCGCAAAATAGAACATTTTTTTGACAGCTTTAATGGAAAAAAGGGTTAGTTGCATTCCTATTGTAATTTTTTTTAAAAAAGTTTTCAATTCTTTTAACCCTTAAAAATAATTTTTTAAATGTAATTTACTGACCCCCTCACATCTATTTGTGCCTCTCCTTAACAAATTTTAAAAAATATATAAAACCTTTTTTTTTTTTTTTTTCATGTGAATCAAACCGAAGCCGAAGTCTGACTAACAAGAACTACTTCAGATTCTTACTTGTTTTAAGTATGTCGAAAATTGGTGGCAGCGGATTTTTCCCGGTGATAGTTCCTGTAAGTGCAGTTATTCGTTTAGCCTCCTGCCCTCCATTTTTCTCTAAAACTGAAGCTAAAGTAATTACTAATAAATTTACAGGTCACGAAGTCTAGCAACACAATTCACATTTGATGGCACACCAATCAGGGACTTGCAGTCGATGAGTATCCCATCAAAACCTTGTGCTTCCAACAATTAGCGGTCTCCTAGGAGATGTAGGACTCGTACATTGTCTATTCAGAATCTGCCTTATTATTTGCGTCGAGGGCGCAAGCGGAACATGCCACGCCCACTGAAATCGGCGTGCCTTGATCGCACTGCTAATCAACAATCGCTGAGTAAGTCTCGAATCTTTTCATCGAAGCACTATCCTTAAAACGTTCAGCAAACTTCGGTCGCAGAATTTTATGCAAAAATTTTTAAAAAAAACTACAACTTTACATGCACTCGGACGGTCAAAGTCCACTTTACAGAGCAAGAAGTAAGTAACCGGTGAACGTAAGAATGCTGAGTAGTTTTTTTTGAGAAAATATAAGTAAGATTATTGACTAAAATCAGAAATCTGATACTGAAGCCAAAAAGATGATTTAAAGCCAAAAAACAAACGCTACTCTAGTCAAAATAATACAGGACCTTTGGCGCTTTTCTTTTGTTCCATTTCAAAGCGTTGAACGTTCCTCATTGGTCACCCATCTTTAGGAAGACTGATAGGGAGTGGACACTGCTGACTTAGATCACGTTCTTGTAAACAGATCTGGCAATTAGGATTTCAAAGATGTCGCTACTCTGTCTGCTTTATTTGCAGATGGCGCTGGGGATCTTTCCTTCTTCAACCAATCAGAATTGACGGAGTTAAATCCTTATTGGCTAAAGAAAAAAAGACTCTCTGCGCTATCTACGATGTTGGAACTAAAAAAGACGACAGAATTTGGACCATGAAACCATAGCAACCAACAAGAGATGCCAGATATGTTTAAGTAGAACCTCTAAGTGTTTACAAATCGGGACCTGGGATTAAAACTTAGAAAAATTGGGGCGCGTATTTCAAGCGTAAAAATAACAATAGGTTGTACCTGAAATGTGCATTGTAAGGGTTACCCCGCTCGTACCTTAATTGTTCAAAGCCTGGGTCTCGTAAAAAAGGAAAGGATTAAGTAAAATTAGAATAGGTAGGTAGGTCATTGACGTTAACACTTAGAGAGGTTCTGCTGTACTCCCTAGACTTTGTATGTGCGCAAGCATTATTTGTATATATTATATGTTAGCGGCGCAATGATTTTCTTGCAAGCTAAAAGTCATTGCAAATGAAATACTGAAAACGTAAACCCAGTTAAAAAATTTTCTTGCCTCAAATGCTATATTTTAAACGCTTGCCCAAAAAAAAATCATACGCTCTTTTAAACAACAATGCTGTAGCGAAATTCCGCCCTTTAAAGAATTTTACTTTTACCCAATTACTGAACAATATTTCATCAAAAACTTTCCTCAATAATCTAAAGATTCTTCTTGCTACCAACTTTTTAACATTCGTTAAACAACTTTTTTGTTTTCTTAAACTTCTATGATTTACAATGCAGTAGCTGCGGTATAGTTCCAGTTTAAGCGTAAATTAATTTTCACCCTTCGTTTATTTCTATACAGCTAAAAACTTTTAAAAGTTTCATAACAAACTTTTATACCTGGTTATAATTAGCACTCTTTAAAAAATTAAGTCAAATAGAATTTCATTAGGCAAAGGCGTTTTGATTTATTCATTTTAATTTAAATTTTTTTTTTCCCTAAGAAAAGCTTAGAGTATGTCCACCTGGAAAAATCGAGAACAAATTTAATCAATCTAAATTAAAATCATCATAGTAATTAAGGTTATGATGAGTTAGTAAAATATTAGTCAAAAGTTAAGGAAGGTGCGATCAATCAGGAGAATGATAGATGGGGTATAAGAAATCTGCCTAGCCTCAGGATTTAAAAGAGATTTAATGCCACAAGGATACAACCAACTTAAAACAATACTTCCTTGTAAAATATAAAGGTGAACCATTCGACAAGAATAAATCAATCAATAGCTTAGACCTAGTGACACATAGGACCTTGTGAACCAAATTAAGGCTAGGCTTAATATAATATATGAATAATGTTAAAATTAAATAATTAGAGGTTTCTTTTCCCGAACAGGGTCAAGTTGCAATTTCGTTTTAAAGACCAAAAAAAATTAAATTGGCTTTGTCCGGAAATCCGGAAGGGATTCCTTTACAGACAAAGATTAAAAGCAAGAAGATCTTCTTTTAGAGGAATTTAAGAGACAATCGAATGATGTAATAAAAAGGAATGATAGACAAACAACGCTTTTAACGGTCTGTAATTGAATGATGTTCGTAATATGGGGGCCGGTCATTTTGCGAAAGACTGATTTAATGGTGTTATAATGACAAGTTAGTTGTTGACGAAAACAGATTAATGATTAAAAGTCTTTTTTAAATTAATCCGGAATCATTGAAATTAAGCTGGAGGATAATGATGGATTATTATGTTTTAAAAGCTTTTGCATTGGGGAAAATCTTAGTGTACCCGCCTATTTTAATCCCGCGCGTGGATCTGATTAACTGAGTCGTTCTACGAGAAAAGAAGATTGATTTTGAAAAGAAATGTTTCTTTGAAATTTTTTACAATTTGAATTACCTTAGGGATGAGTAAATCCCTGAGAGAGTTTGATGCTTCTTAGTGTGAATAAAATTTTAATTTACAGAAACTTTGGGCAGGGTCAGTTTTGACTCTTAGAGTGCTCTCAGAGGGGCAAGATAAAGCCTAGAGAGTTCAGAAGAAAACTGCGCCCCCTGCGGGCAAGGTCCACTGTTTCCTTTGACCTTTGGGCCATTTGGTAATCTCAAATTTGGAAATACCAAACACATGTGTAACTTGGGCGAGACTTGATGCTCTGGCGCAACTGCCTGCTTAATACCCGTATTTACTATTCTGGAAAGAAAGAAGAGGTGGCTAAAGGTACTCCTCCCCTTGCATCCCTTTTTGCTTGAGGAGGCCTAAGTATCTTGTAGCTCATGTTCAAAGTCTTAACCATCTTATATTGAGTGAATTTCTCGTAAGTGAAACCCACCGCCCCAAAGCCACGGCTCCCTGATTTTTCATTTTTCATTCTTCATACCCCCTCAATGCCCAAAAGCTAGTCATGAAATATTCTTATAGGCCTACTCGCTTAAAATCTCTCAAATCACATTTCTACCCAATACAAAAATAGCAAAACCAAGGATCTAGTCAATGACATCAATAATAAAATTTTCCCCTTAATCTAAAATCTCAATCTCATCGTAATCCCCAGATGAAGTGCTGAAAGGCGATATTATTAACTCACGTGGAAAGAAAATTCGTTGCAACCTTTTTTCCCTTTTTAGCCTCCGTCCAGAAATAGAAAACGACTGGGCTTTCAATGTATAAAATGCTTTCAACCGACTTTTTCCATTTTCCTTTGTCTTGGGCTATTTTTTAATCCGCTGCATGGTACTTTCCCCATCGGGCTAATTACATCATGAATAAAAAAAAAAAGGGATAATGAAGAAGATAAAATCTTTCAGATTAGAATTCTGCGATATGTGGCGTCATATACGCGTACATGAAATGACATTGAACTTGGTACTAATTTCAAGGTCACAGGTTAGCGAAGATGAAAGCGCGCGGCGATATACCGGATGGAGTTATTTTGTCACTTATTTTTACCTTTATTTCAATAATAATTTTTAAAGCCTCGAACAAAACCTCATCTTCTCCACTTACACACATTCACCTGAAGTCATTATAATTAATTTAATATAATGACTATACTTAACTCTTAGAATAACGCTATTTGACTGCTAACTAGCACATCCATTTACAACCTTAATTATTTGCAAAACGCTTAAAAAGCAATAAAATTAAGTTCCTTACTTTACTTAATTTAATTTACAGCGCATCTATTCTCTTAATAAAATAAGAAGTTTCCAAATAAGGTACTGGCATTATGTTAAAGAAAAATCATGGTTGCACTTTAGTTTTCCCTATGGGTTTTCCTTAAGCCCGAAAATATTTTTTCCCCAAACTTCCGCGATCATCCCAGATTTTTCCTGCAATTATTTAGGGTGACTGGTTTTGTATTAGAAAAAAATCAAGGATTTTAAATTAGAGACAATCATCGATCTTAGTCAAAAAATTTAAAGGAACATTTTTCCTCGTATGATTTTGATAACTGTGCTCACGCGTCATTGTTGTGACTGAAAGGTATTGCGCAGTAAATTAGATAGAGAAAAAAAGAAGCGTACGAAATGATAGAAATGACAAGCAGACTTATTATAATGGTTAAATGAAGCACAGGTCAAAGCAATAAGTGTTATAATAATGCATGCGTTGATTAGAAGAGGAAAATTTCGTGTAATTGGTACAGCGAATTTTTTTCCGAAATGAAAAACGATCCAGCAAGGATGATTGTCCATTTTAACGCTGGTAAAGAGGCTTGTTAGCTCTTTAGGCATCCCCTTTTATTATTCAGCACTAATTGGTTCGAAAAATCTTCAATTAGAAATGTTATGGAGATTCGAAAACTAAAGCACATTTATTTTTTTGCTGCAGGAAAAATGATGTAAACCATGCAAGTTTGGGGAGCTTAAATGAAGAAAGCATTGAGAAGATAAAGGTTGGGTGGAGAGCACTAGTGAGGAGAATAGACTCCGAGAGCAAAGAGTAGGCAATGTACCACAGGACTTCCACACTTTGGATTTGAAAGAGTTAAAGAGGAATACCAGGAAGGAATCATTTTTGATGAAAGCGATAATAGGGCTTAATACCCTATGTAGCCAGCAGAGAGGAAGAGAGTAAGGAGATGTTTATTAATCCTTAGCACAAAAAATGTATTATATTCATTTTTATTTAAATTAAATAACTTGTTGCAAAACTAATTCATTTGTTCAGTTGTTTTGAAAGCTTTTTGCGTTATAAACTCCATTTAAATTTCCTTGAAAGCACAATCCAATCCTACAAATAATCTCTAAACTTAATTAGAGATCTTTTAATTAGAACATTTAATATGGGCTGATCGTTCAACCACAATTTTTTTGTATTATCTGCTACTTAAATATATCTATGTACAGTTCACTGACCAGGTAAGGCATTCTTTTCTTACTTTTCATTTATTTTTAAAAAAACAATCTTTTTAAGGTAAAAATAAACTTTAAATGATGGGTTCATAACCTATTTTCTTGAGCCGAAAATTCAAAAATCACCTCGATTAAAGCTTATTTTAAGCTCAAAAACTTTTATTGGCTAACCTTTTCTTTTTATTTACCTATTAGAAAAGATTAAACTTTCGACGCTTTTCATCTTATCTCCAAACAAAACCGTCCGCCATATTGAATTTACAACACGCGTCTTAGAAATTCATAAAAAAACGATTTTTTTTTTTTGTAAAACCTCCTTTTTTTCAACAATCTTTGTTCTAATTATTATTGCCCACTCTTGGAGGCAGATAATATTATCAAATAAGTGAATCAACAACACCCTACAAGACAAATCTTACATTAACCAAAAATGGTTTGACAGCGAAGCCGGCATCATTTAAAAAATTGCGATAAAAACGATGTCACAAAGCATTTACCTTATAAAATCTCATTATAAGATGATAAAAAGATAGTGATGCCTTTATTCCACCAGAACATTCTAGAAATCAATTACACATTCCACCGAAAAAAAATCCTTTCACGTTAAACTTTTTTTTAAACACATTGTAACAACGACATCTTTCTGTACCACTCTGTATCACTTTACGCATGCGCAGAGGTGACATTTCGGCCATTACTGTTTGAGTTGAAGCTGAAATTGGTACACAAATAAGTTATTACAAAATTTAGTGATTTTAAGTAATAGTTTTAACTATAATTTCGGATTATCAGTTTCAGTGAAGTGAAAAGTGTTAATAGATATTAATGCCGATGTAAAATGGCTTCGGACGATGATATTGACGATAGTTTTGCCGGTAAGAATTGCACGTTTTTTGTTTAGGGGATTTCGCGTCATTACGTGAAAAAATATTGACACAACAAGAAGGGGGTTTTCATAGGATTCTAAATCATCCTCGGGTTCATCTTATAATATGCTCTTCTCAAGTCGTGTTAATTTAAGTTGTTTTACTTGCATATGAGTAAACAACGTAAATCAACCGGTTCTAATATATTCACAGGTCTCGCGGTTCCACTAAAACAATTTTTTAATTTGTCTGGAAAATTAACTCGAAATATCGGTACGAACCGGGGATGCCAGTGATTTCCATTCAAAATAACAAAGAACAACCTCAGCCCCGTGATATGCTGTTTTTAAAATCAACAATAGAAACATTATTGGACCTGAATTTTCTTTAAAACAAAGGGGCAAAAATAGATAATTTTTCTGCATAAGATTTTGACCCTCTGAACAAAATGGAGGTCGCAAACAAAGAAGTCGAAATTATAATTAAGCATCTCGAAAATTTAAATTTTATATTTTTTAATATATTTTTGATCCGGAGTGAAAAAATAGGGTTTGTTTGGGATTTAACGTGAAAATTTGGCGTTTTTTGATTCCTCCTAACGGTATTTCGGATTTGAACGATCTTGGACCGCTTTATCACCCAATAATTATCTTAGACCATTGTAACATCCTTTTTTATTTATTTGTAGATATGTTATTCCTGATATCACTAAAAAAAATGATTTGTAATGAAGCGAAATCATATTGAAAATTAATTTTTAAATTCATGGGAAAAGGTGTTTTGGATAGGTGTAGGTTGACCCATGACATTTGTGACAAATGCATGCTTCCTCAACAAATGAATGAAGTGATAGATCACCTTTGAAAATTGTGATTTGTATTGTTTAATATTGAAAATATGAAATCCCTGAGAGGTTAGAAATTTATTTTTTGGAAAAAAATTCTTAGTTTATGGATTTGAATTGTCATTTTTCTGTTGTATAGGAGAGGATAATGAAGAAGCAGTAGCTGGCCCATCAAATGCCAATTCGGAATCAGAAGATAATCAAAAAGGTATTGAAGATGATGATTACGAGCCAGAAGATGGTAGACGAAAGAAGAAAGGGAAAAAGCGGCGTGCGCGTTCTGAAGGCAAAAAAGATAAAAAGCGGAAAAAGAAGAAAAAGAATGATAGTGGAGATGTAAGTATTGTGTTTGTTTTGTAGTGAAATTAGGAGAATTTTTAATAACAGTGGTGATGTTTTTTTAGGAATCTGATATAAATTTGGAAGATTCAACAGGAGGGAATGAATCAGATTATGGATCGTCCAGGAAAGCTGGAAGGAAAAGGGGTAGTAAGCACTCGTCTGTTTCAACTCCAACAACTCCTTCAGAGGAAAGCTCAAAAATGCCTAGTGTTGAAGATGTTTGCAATTCATTCGGACTTACAGATGTTCAGATTAAATATACTGAACAAGATTATCAAAATCTTTCATCTTATAAGCTTTTCCAACAACATATTCGACCATTGTTGGCCAAAGATAATCCAAAGGTATGTATCTCGATAATTCAATTTTGAATCTTAAAAATTGGTTCGTCTTTAAAAATTTGGGAATTTGTGGATTGTAAATGAAATCCAGGAGATGTTTTTGTTTTGTTCATGGATTTCGACAATTGCATAAATCTATTTAAATCTTTTTAAGTTGTTACTAAGGTTACTTGTTGCTAATAAAATTTATTTTGTGATTATTTTAGGTTCCTGTTTCAAAATTAATGATGTTGGTAGCTGCTAAATGGCGTGAATTTTCTAGTATGAATCCTCATAGTGAAGAACCAGAAGCAGAAGATGATCTAGAGCCTAACTACATTCCAAAACCCAGTAGATCTCGTTCCTCTGCAGCTAAGGTAAACAATTCGCATTTAATTTTTATTTTTTTATCGAGGAGTGATTGCTAAATTTTTTGTTTTTTGTTACAGAGTGACGCTGTCGAGGAAGACGATGAGGATGAAGAAAAAGGACGAAAGAAACGCGGGCGTAGTAAAAAGGGACAAAAGAAAACTAGTAAAGTTCCTACTCTTAAAATTAAATTAGGAAAAAGACGTAGAGGAAGTTCTGACGAAGAAGAAAATGAAACCGATAAAAAATCTGAAGCATCCGATCGTGATTCAGACGCCGAATTTGAGCAGATGCTTAAAGAAGCAGAAGAAGATTCGCCGGAAAATTCGAAGGAAAAAGATGATCCAGAATCGACTGGCGACACTCCAGCTGCTCCGAGAAAAGCTAAAACTAAGTTTGGTATGAAGAATAAGAGAAAGCCCAAGAGGAAATTGAATGATAGTAAAAATGGAGAGGTAAAAAAAATTTTAGCTGAGTCAAGATAATTATCTTCAAAAATTTTTTACTAATTTTATTTTTATTTTTGCAGCAACAAGAGCACCAGGACTATTGCGAAGTATGTCAGCAAGGAGGTGAAATCATCTTATGCGACACGTGCCCACGTGCCTATCATTTAGTTTGCCTCGATCCCGAATTGGAAGAAACTCCAGAAGGGAAATGGTCGTGCCCTCACTGCGAAGCCGAAGGAACTCAAGAGCAAGACGATGATGAACACAACGAATTTTGCCGTTTATGCAAGGATGGCGGTGAATTGCTTTGCTGCGATTCTTGCACTTCTGCGTATCATATTTTCTGTTTGAATCCTCCGTTATCTGAGATTCCGGACGGGGATTGGAAATGTCCGAGATGTTCCGCCGAACCGTTGCCTGGAAAAGTTTCTAAAATTTTAACGTGGAGATGGGCTGAAAATCCAGCGGCGGAAAAAGAAGCTGCTGAAGCTACGACTTCGACGAGTAAGAGAGCTCCGCGTCAACCGAGAAGGTTGAGGGAATATTTTGTGAAGTGGGCGGAGAAATCTTATTGGCATTGTGCTTGGGTGTCAGAGTTGCAGGTATAGAAATTTTTTTAAAAAACTTAAGTTAGGAGAAAATGTTTTGGGAAATTAATTTTAAGAAAAAAAAATTGAAGGTTGTTCGGAAAAATATTTGTTAATAGGAAAAAATTTTAGAAAAATATTTTTTGCTAAAGAGAAATTTCAGATAAATTTTTTATTGAGTAGAGTAGACTGGCATAATATTTTTTTTTTAGTTAACATACTGTTATTTTTTTGTAGCTGGATGTGGCCCACCCGCTTATGTTGAGAAATTACACGAGGAAATATGACATGGACGAGCCTCCTAAACTTGATGAAGCCATTGATGACAGCGATTACAGAATGAAACGCATCAAAGAATTCGGTGCTAATGATAATTTATTAGAGGAAAAATATTACAAGTAAGCTTCACTTTTTTTTAAGTAAAATTTTTCATCTATCAAAAAATTAACTTAAATTTTTTTCTAGGTACGGTATTCGACCTGAATGGATGATAGTTCACCGAATTCTAAATCACCGAACCATGCGGGACGGCCGAACATTATACCTCGTAAAATGGCGTGATCTCTGCTACGACCAAGCGACATGGGAAGAAGAAACCGAAGAAATCCCCGGTTTAAAACGCGCAATCGAATACTACTTAGATTTGAGGGCTTCCTTTGCTAGCGACGGAAAGAAAGGAAAGAAAGGACGTGGCAAAAAACCTAAAACTAGAGAATTACAAGATGACGATGATTGTAGGCTACCACGAAGATATACTCCTCCTCCAGATAAACCATTAACTAATTTAACGAAAAAATTAGACCAACAACCTGAATATATCAACGTTACTGGAATGCAACTTCACGAATATCAAATGGAAGGATTAAACTGGTTGAGATATTCATGGGGCCAAGGAATCGATACCATTTTAGCTGATGAAATGGGTCTTGGTAAAACCATTCAGACGATTACATTCCTTTATTCTCTATATAAAGAAGGGCATTGCAAAGGACCGTTTTTGGTATCGGCCCCTTTGTCAACTATTATTAATTGGGAGAGAGAATTCGAAACTTGGGCCCCTGATTTTTACTGCGTGACGTATGTAGGTGATAAGGATTCACGTGCTGTTATTAGAGAAAATGAATTGTCTTTCGAAGAAGGAGCGGTTAGGGGTAGCCGTGCTGGAAGGATTAAAGCGAGCACGATTAAATTTAATGTATTGCTAACGTCTTATGAATTGATTTCTATCGATGCCGCGTGCTTAGGATCAATTGATTGGGCTGTGCTAGTTGTGGATGAAGCTCATCGTTTAAAGAGTAATCAGTCGAAGGTATAACATTTTTTTTAAAATTAAATTTTGTAGATAAATTAACAATAAATTCTATATTAATTTTTTTTATTTTCAGTTTTTCAGAGTTCTTGCCGGATACAATATTGCTTATAAATTGCTATTGACTGGTACTCCGCTTCAGAATAATTTAGAAGAATTGTTTCATCTTCTTAATTTTATGTGCCGTGATAAGTTTAGCGATTTATCCGCTTTTCAAAACGAATTCGCTGATATTTCGAAAGAAGAACAAGTTACGAAATTACATGATCTCTTGGGACCTCACATGCTCCGGCGTTTGAAAGCTGATGTCTTAAAGGTAAGAATAATTTTTGCCAAAACAAAATTTATTGGCCCAAACATTAATTTTTTTTAATTTTTTAGAATATGCCTGCCAAATCCGAATTCATCGTCCGTGTCGAGTTATCTCCAATGCAGAAAAAATACTACAAATGGATTTTAACGAGAAATTTTGAAGCTTTGAATCCAAAAGGCGGTGGCCAACAAGTTTCGTTACTTAATATCATGATGGATTTGAAAAAATGTTGTAATCATCCGTATTTGTTCCCCGCTGCAGCTGAAGAAGCTCCGCTTTCTGCTAATGGAACGTATGAATTGCAAGGGTTGATTAAAGCATCTGGGAAATTGATACTGTTGTCGAAAATGTTGAAGCATCTTAGAGAACAAGGCCACAGGTATGATTAAATAATTTTTCATTAGCAATGTCATCTTTTGCGGCCATTTTTAAAATTTTATTTTTATTTTTAGGGTATTAATATTCTCTCAAATGACAAAAATGTTAGATCTTTTGGAGGATTACTTAGATGGAGAAGGTCATAAGTACGAAAGAATTGATGGAAGTATTACTGGAAATTTGAGGCAGGAAGCGATTGATAGGTAAGTTTGCTAGATTTGGAAAAAAATTTTAATTTGATGAACAAAAACTGAATTTTTACTTGTTTTTAGATTTAATGCTCCTGGAGCTCCTCAATTCGCATTTTTACTCTCCACAAGAGCTGGTGGTTTAGGTATCAATTTAGCAACAGCCGATACTGTCATTATTTACGATTCGGATTGGAATCCTCATAACGATATTCAAGCTTTTTCACGAGCTCATCGTATTGGTCAGTCCAATAAGGTTATGATTTACCGGTTCGTTACTCGTAATTCAGTTGAAGAAAGAGTTACTCAAGTAGCCAAACGAAAAATGATGTTGACTCATTTGGTTGTACGACCTGGAATGGGAGGAAAGAACGCTAATTTCACAAAACAGGAATTGGATGATATTTTGCGGTTTGGTACTGAGGAACTTTTCAAAGAAGAAGAAGGTGAGTCTATTTTTGAATTATTAGCATTAAATTTTGAAATTAAGGGGGATTGTTTATTAGCTAAAAGGGCTATTCAGTGATTTTTTATACTTATGAGCATGATTGAAATTTTAATTTAAAAGAATGAGCAATCATTACACCAAGTTAGGTTATGTCGTTACAGATTTATTTAAACCAAAAATAATTGTTACTGTGAAACTTTCAAGGAAACATTATTCACTTATGGTTTTTTAAGTCATTTTAAGCAAATATGAGCATTCATTAGAAGACAAGCTTTTTGGATTTTAAGATATTGAGTGTTACCAGTTGAGGTTATGTTGCATCATTGTGAGATTTAATAGTGAAGTGAATCAGATTTATCATGTGGTTAAAGTTAAAGTGATTATAATTTTGTGATTATCTTAACAAAAGTTTGCGAGAAAAATTTAGCCATGACTGTAAAGTGATGAGTGTATTGCTATCAGGACATATCTATGGATTTCAATAAATGAAATGTGTCTGGTTAAGGTTAGTCATTTTGAGGATTTGAGTCGTATGATTGATTATAACAAAATCATTGTAACTTTGGGATTTTTTAATGTAAAGTGATTACCTGTTCTGGTGATTTTAGTTTTGTGGTAATCATAGCTTTAATTTTTTTAGAAAAAATCAGTTATGAAATGTGGATTTTGCGGCCAAGTGTAATGAGAACTTAAACGGGAAACAGTAACCAATTAAGGTTATGTTTTTTTTTCCAATTTTGATTTGTATTTTCACTTAAACGATTTTGACTGTAAAGCGGATCGTGGCTACTTGCCTTTTTTCCGGCTCATCAGCAGTTTACCAGTTAGGGTTAAGTCTGTTTAAATAATTTAAATCTATGGGCAAAAGAATAATTTTAGTTATGACAATATCGATTTCAAACTGGTTTCAATCAATTTTTCCTCAAATTTTCAAGATAGCTTCCTGGTTTCCAAAATAACAATCAGCACATACTTAAATACCTGTTTAAGCCTTAGCTTGATAAACGTTCATGACAAGGTATGAATTAATTGTATTTTTTTAATACTGTTTATTTAATACTTACCCCATTCAAAGCGGACTAGATTTGTCTTCAATGCAAATTTAGTACGTTAAGAATTTTAGAACTTAGAATCTAGGTGCAAAAAAAGCAATGGGCCCACCTTTCCTTTTCCTTTCACCTTCTGCACAACATCTGCAGATTCTACTTTCTAAATTCTTAAAGTTAAGAATGGGTAGATTAATTTGGGGTGAATAGCTCATTTGTATGTGCATGAATGGACGGCATGCCAAACAAATGGGCTTGGATGGACCAGTACAATTTATAAAAGAATACTTTCTAAGCTCAACTTTTGGTTTCTTGGCCATTGAATGCATTTTGTTTTATTGTAATCTCAGGCAAAGAAGAAGAAGCTATTCACTACGATGACAAAGCAGTTGCTGATTTATTGGACAGATCAAAGGAAGGCTTGGAACAAAAAGAATCATGGGCCAATGAATACTTATCCAGCTTTAAAGTTGCTAGCTATGCCACCAAAGAAGGCGAAGACGTGAGTATTCTTAATAATTTGAACCTAACCTGAAAATTAATTTTTTGGCTAATAACAAATTTGTATTGGAATTTCAGGAGGAAGAAGTCAATACTGAAATTATTAAACAAGAAGCTGAAAACACTGACCCTGCTTATTGGGTTAAATTGTTGAGGCATCACTACGAGCAGCAACAGGAAGATATTGCCAGAACTTTAGGGAAAGGCAAACGTGTTAGAAAACAGGTAATTAAGAATTTTTAAGATATTTTCTTATTTTGTTTTTGAGCTTGATTTTGATTGTGAAATTTTTTAGGTTAATTACAACGATGGCGGTGTTATGGACACACCTCAAGATTCAACATGGCAAGAAAACATGTCCGATTACAATTCCGACTTTTCGACACCGTCCGATGACGATAAAGAAGATGATGACTTCGATGAGAAGAATGACGGTAAGAATTTCAATAACGTGAATTGTTTTACAGAAAAAATTTTGGTGTTTAAAATTTGGTTGATGAGTCGTTCCGCTAATCTCCAATTCAATTCTCTTGTGATAATTTTCCAGTTTTGTGCCCTCCGAACCGAAAACCTTTCAACCTTTTACACCGGATCCTTCCTCTCGACGAAAAAGATGTGAAAATCGAGAAAAGCAAACTCGAAGCCAAATTAAAATCTCAATCCTTATTATCCTCGTTTAGCGGACATTCGCAAAATAATAATAAAAAATTTAAATCGATTTGGGAGAGAAAAATTTACGAGATCGAAAATAGTCGAGATTTTTTTAATGATGAGGTGAAGAATGATGAGATTGATACGAAGAATGAAGAATGTGATTGCGTCATGTGTGCCAATGTCGGATTAAAAAAATCCTGTAATTAAGAATTTTAGATTTTAATAAAATGTCTGATTTAAAAAAAATTGATGAGTGTGGTTAACAGAAATTTGAACACCTTTTTCATTAAAAAAATTTTTTCGGTGATAATAATATTTATTTGTTTTGGTTTTTAGATCTCGCTGGTCGTCGTGGTAGAAGGAAGCCAGAAAGAAGAGAAGAAAGAGATCGTCCATTGCCTCCGCTTTTGGCTAGAGTTGGTGGAAATATAGAAGTAAGCATATTTTTTATATTAGGAAAAAAATTTGTGGCCAAGAGGATTACGACACGGGAATTTTTAATAAATACCCCGTCTTCGACTCATGGTAAATTAATAGAAGAGATTTAGGAATAAAGCAATTAAGGATTTTGTTTTCTTCAAAGGCCTCTTCTGACAATTTTAAATTAAGTTTGAGTTGGTTTTAATATTCTTTTAATTTTTTTTAGGTTCTTGGGTTCAATGCTAGGCAACGTAAAGCCTTTCTTAATGCGATTATGCGTTACGGAATGCCTCCTCAAGATGCTTTTAATTCTCAGTGGCTTGTTAGAGATCTCCGCGGGAAATCAGAAAAGAATTTTAAAGCTTATGTCAGTTTGTTCATGAGACATTTGTGTGAACCTGGCGCAGATCAGGCAGAAGCTTTTGCTGATGGAGTTCCAAGGGAAGGGCTTAGTCGACAGCATGTGTTGACCCGTATTGGAGTGATGTCTCTCATTCGAAAGAAGGTGAAAATAAAATTTCAATATGATTATATCTGTAAAAAGAATTTTAGCAGGATTTTTGGTGGTAGAAATATTTTTTAGAAGATTTTCTATAAGTTTCTGGAAAGTCCCAAAATTTTAGGACCAAATAGAGATGAATCATCTTTTAAAATTTTTATTTTTTTAGGTCCAGGAATTCGAGCACATTAATGGATTCTACAGCATGCCTGAAGCTATTAAGAAAACTTTGACAGAACCGAAGAAACAACCTCCGGCAACAACTGAAGAAGAAAAAAGCACGACTGCAACTCCAAACTCGACTACACCGGCCACGAGCGCTGCTCCTAGCCCGGCTCCTGACTCAACTAAAGAAGAAAAGAAAGAAGACAGCGAAAAGAAAGGAGATGAAGAAGAAGCTAAAACTAAAAAAGAAGACGAGGGTGAATCCTCCCAAAAGAAATCCGAAGAAACTAAAATGGAAGTCGATGAAAAAGAAACTACCGAGTCCGAAGAAAAGAAAGAGAAGAATGTAGATAAGGAAACCGGCGAAAACGAAAAAGAAGGTGAAGCTAAAAAAGAAGCTGAAGAAGCAGCAGCTAAACCGGATGTAGAAGTCGAAGAAGCTTCTGAAGACAAAGAAAAGGAAGCTAAGAAAGAAGAAAAAATGGAGGAAGACGAAGAGAAGAAAGAAAAACCCGACGAAAAGGAAGATGAAAAGAAAGAGGAATCCGATAAGAAAAAGGAAGAAGATAAAAAGGAGGTAAAAGCAGAAGATAAGAAAGATGAAGAAGTTAAAGAAGTTAAAGAAGAATCCACAGAAAAAGCAGATAAGGAGAAGAAGGAAGAAAAAACGGAAGAAGAGAAAGAAAAAGAAAAGGCCAAAGCTAAACAAAGATTCATGTTTAATATTGCCGATGGAGGTTTCACTGAACTTCATACTTTATGGACGAATGAAGAGAAAGCAGCTGTACCTGGTAGAGAATATGAAATCTGGCACAGGAGACACGATTATTGGCTTCTTGCCGGGATTGTAACTCACGGTTATGGCCGATGGCAAGATATTCAAAACGATATTAGATTCGCTATTATAAATGAGCCATTTAAAATGGATGTCGGTAAAGGAAACTTTTTAGAAATCAAAAATAAATTTTTAGCGAGAAGGTTTAAGCTTTTAGAGCAAGCGCTGGTTATCGAGGAACAGTTAAGAAGAGCGGCTTATTTGAATTTGACTCAAGATCCTAATCATCCAGCGATGTCTCTTAATGCGAGATTTGCGGAGGTTGAATGTCTTGCTGAATCACATCAGCATTTGTCGAAAGAAAGCTTAGCCGGGAATAAACCTGCTAATGCAGTTCTTCATAAGGTATGTTGACTTTCAGAGATCAAACTTCGTCCCTATTGTTAGAAAATTTCTGATGTTTATTTGTAACTAAAGATTTAAAAAATTGGTCCAAGAACAAAAATTTTTTTAAAAAGTTTGTTGTAAGAATTTTTAGAAATAATTTTTTCCCATTTTTTTCGTAGGTTTTGAACCAATTGGAAGAATTATTATCTGATATGAAATCAGATGTATCTAGACTACCTGCTACCTTGGCTAGGATTCCTCCTGTTGCTCAAAGACTGCAAATGTCGGAAAGGTCTATTCTTTCTAGACTTGCAGCGACTACGACCAGTGCAAGCACCAACACTACGAATACCGGTCCAGGTAAAAAACATTTTTGTTTACTCCACTTTAAATTGAGATGGAATTCTTAATACTAACGCTTTTATTTGTTTTTTTTTTTTTTTAGGATCCATGAGTAGTTCATTCCCCGCTGGTTTCCAGGCTGGTTCACTCCCAGGAGCATACGGAAACGCTAATTTCACTAATTTCAGACCACAGTATTCAGTCCCTGGACAACAAACGAAATAAATGAACTTAAACTTAAGAAAACACAAAAATAAATGTAGAAACAATTCATACTTTCTTTTAGATCTCAAATATTCTTTATAGTTGTGTATGGAGTAAATTTTATGTAGTCACGTGGTGGTGATTTCAGTGATCAAATCAAAAATATATTGTACTAGTATTAATTACGCAAAAAAAAAAATGTTTTCTTCTCGGCCTCGGTTTTTTCTAACTTAAATGGTTAATGGCTAAAAAATTGGATTTGTATATTTTTACTGCTTCGACGTTTCGATGAAGTAAAATTTTTTTTTCCTCTCCCCATTAAGTCATGCACACATTATGTATTTATTTCGCATTTATGGGAATAGGACGGGAATATAGGGCAAAATATTCTGAGAAAATATTTATTTCAACGACGCAAATTTAAAAAAATTAAAATTTAGATCACTGATAATTTTTTTTTATTTTTTTTTCGCCTTAGCCGATTACTAGGGTTATTTTTTCATCTGTTAACTATAGGTTGATAGGAGGTTTTTTAATTATTATAAGTTGAATAGGCGAAATATTAAATGCAGGTGCGTAATAGAAATTCGAAAACCTCGTTTAGGCGTTTAATTTTCGACGTATCTTCCGGTTGGTACTTAGCCAGAAAAAAATTAAAAACAGTTTTTGGAGAAATATTTTGTAAAAAAAAATTAATCATTGCCGGAAATTATTTTTTGTTTTTAAGGTTTGATGACGGAAGAGAAAAATTCAATTGATATTTTGAAGCATTCATAAAAATTTTGTATTTAAATTTTGGTTGTGCGTTTTAATATACATTGTCATGCACCTTTTATTTAATTTTTTTATGAGAGCCTAGCCTAACCCTTTTTCCTTCTTTATTTATTTTTAGGTGAAAAATGGGGGGGAAAAAACGTTGCATTATGACAAAACACCGTCAAAAATATTAAATGAAATTTATTTTACGCAGAAAGTAGATTTTTATCAAGAAAATGGAGTTCGCAAACCTACGCCGCCATTTCGTGTAGGGCGATGGTTTTGACGTGGCAATAGCATTGAATATGGCAATAGATTCTATTACCACTTCAAAACTATCAGAAAATTGTTCAAAGATGGCAGTGGCGGTAGTATTTTTATTTTCTGTTCAGGTAAATAAAGACTCGTCAAGATTTTTTATTTGTAGTGATATTGTCATGTTTTTGAGTATTTTAAAAAGGTTAAGGAATCGTTTTTCTTCAAATTAATGTACAATGTAAGTGCAGAAATGGTCATGTGTCAGGAAAATATTAAATTCACGCTCCGCATATCAATCACAAAATTTGCGATTTATTAAGTTTAAAGTGGTGAAATATTTAAACCCTTTTTACTGTTTGATTTCGTTTGACCACACTTTCTTATATCCTGAAAATCTATGACCACTTGAAAACCCATTACATCTCTATTTGTATCATGAAACCTCATCCCAACTCGAAATCTTCCAAGAACCGTTTCATTGTTGTATCTATGAATCTCATCATTTATATTTAATGGTGATAAATATTTTTTCTCCTAAAAAAGTTTAATGTATAACTATTCTTTTCATATTTAAGAAAATTAACTAATATTACATACCGGAATGAAAATACAATCAGGTGTCATTGTCCCGTTATAATTTTCCATGACGCTTTTATAAACTTTATCAATGCAAACATTATCCGAACTCATTTGATCTACCATGAAATTTTTCCAGCCAGCTCCCTCAATATATTTTTGAATATGAAGATTCAACTGCAGAAATGATTAAAGATGAATAAATCATAAACCATTTCCCAAAATTTTTCTACTTACCCCTAACGGTCCAACTTTTTCTTTGACAAGCATATATCCAACAAGTTCTTGGCTAATTCGTCCTGTTTTTTTGATATAAAGCTTCCAATCTATTTTATCCCTTGGAATGTCATTTAAGTCCTCGAGACTTTCTAAATGTGCACAATAAGGACCCTGCAAAAATTTAAAAAATATTTTTAGTAAAAAAATTTTAAACTTTGGTAATTATTTGTGTTCTCTACCAAAAATTTCAAAGCCAAAGTCAAGTGAAAGAAATATCCAGTAGTTAAAACGAACAACGCAGAATGCATGTTGAATCAGATCAAACTGATAATCATAAACGGTTGTTGGATTTTTTATAAGTTTTGATCAGCAGGTGTTATTGTCGCAGTTTATATAAATCAATTTTAATGAGAATTAAATAAATGATTGCTGTCAGAGTTTTGCAGGAAATCATTTTTTTTATTTTCAAGATATTTAATAAAACAATATTTTAAACTAAGATTTCCAGTCGTTTAGTCCCTTAGATATTTTAAACTTTGGGTTTTATTTAATTTTGCTTGGAGGTTTAGATTTGTGGATTTTGTATAACAGAAAAATAGCAAGGAATTTAATTAATGTTGCATGGCTCAATAATCGGTAAACATTTAATTTGAAGACTCCCATGCTGATGTTACAGATGAGTTTAGGAAGTATGGATCATTGCTTTAAAAATATTGCATCATTCACATGTAGTATAAGCGGTACATGTCATTCCTATGTCATACTGATTAAATTTCATGAAGGCAATTTTTCAGAGAATGATAATTTTAATGAGATTGTTTTAGGGGTTCAGAACGCCTAATTTTTTTCACCTGAAGCAGAGTAAGCAGACGTCCATTTTGTTGAGTGTTTTAAGGAAGAAGGAAGCCATTTTGATTTCGTCCAGTCGCTTGGGTCGCTTGAATGTGGCATTCATTGATAGACGCCGTTTAAAAAATAAAATAACGTTCCTGTTTGTGATAACATTTGATGAAAATTAAAAATATACGGGCTAAACTTGACGGGGATAGTGAGGATGTGTTTGGAAAAGGGTTTTATTATCCTCTTGTTTAATTTTTACCTGTAGCAACCGACTTCCATTTTGATTTAATGAGTAAAAACTTTTTTTTTTCGATTTTAATTATGAGGTTAATTTAAAGAATTTATGCAAAATTTTGTGATGCTTTCATGATAATTCAGAGAAAAATAAATTATTCGTTATGAATTTCAGGTGGTGGGCTTCACGGAGATTTTTTTGGCTATAGTGAACATGTGGTGACAGTTTTCCATTTCTGCTTGAATAATCCAGTTCATAAAAATTAATGGAAGCCATGGATGATCAAAGATACATCAGCAATAATGATAAATTGTAAATTCACTTGACGGGGAAGGAGCAATGTGATGGTAAGGCATAATTTTACCGCTTTTAAAAATAAATTGCTTGGGAGTTGAATTTAGCCAGACGATTAGATGTATGAATTTTTAATTATACAATTTTGTATTTAAGTTGTGGTTTTTTCTGAATAGAAATGTTTATAAATCTGAAGGGCTTGTTACCCATTACAGTTATCACTTACAAAAAACGCTTCCCAAATTATGTTGAGCATTTTTTTTTAAAATTGGAAACATTTGATCAATTATCAGAAATTGAACTGCCTTTGTTTATCTAAAATTATTAATAAGTTTTTTAAATTTCAGGTGTGGCCCTTGTTCTGTTCAACATGGACCTCATTTCATTTGAAGGAAATGCATATCAAACAGCTGAAGTTCTCAAACCTATTGAGAACTTGTGGAAACCAATGGAAGCTGTGGAAGTTAGAGACCCACAGTCGTAAATGGCCTCTTATGCTACAAGGAATAATATGATGGTAAGTTTTTTTTTTTTCATTTTAAAATTAAAATTTTGTAATTGAAGAGAGATTATTAATTTAAGCTAAGAGGTTAATGATTGGGAGATGGATCCTTATTTTTCCCTTAAAAGGACCTGTGAGCCTCAAAAATTCTGAGACAGAGTTTGATTACTGGAAACATGAAACAATCATTACAATTGATCGTATTGCTCTAAGTTTTTTTGGGTGTTCAGAAATCTTAGAAACCTGTCTCAGTTTTTGAATTTTTTGGAGAATTCCTTTTTTGAATTTATCTGAAATTTGTTTTCTTTAGGATTATGAAATTTCTTGATGACAAACGCATAAAATTTTCTGTTATAATTTTTTCTCATTACTTTTTTTTTGGAACATGAAGTTATACAAAATGATCAAAAGATTTGTTCGTCAAGGAATAGTTATGGACATATTTGTTTGACAACAGAAAATTTTTCAAGATTTGTTCGACAACAGATAATTATAAAGTATATTTTGTTCAACACCAAAAAATTATCAGACTAATTGGTTGAGTTACAGAAATTTTTGTTCAACTGTGAAAACTTTGCAAAAAATTTGCTGGAATAGAAATTTTGCTCAACTAGAAATTTTAAAAATTTTGCTTGACAACAGAAAATTATGAAAAAGTTTGTTCGACAACAGAAAATTATGTACACAACACAAATTTTTGTTCGACTACGAAAACTTTTCAAAAAATTCAAAAAAATTCCTTTTCTATCATGTACTTAACTGTTTTTTGTTCTTGTTTCAGGAAGAGCCCAACGTCGAGAAGCCACCGAGGAGAAGCAGAGAAGACCGCTGTGGCGGCAAGAAGAAGAGGCCCGCTGTGCCTGCCAAACAAAAAGATTCGCGGAGGCGCGGTCTGGGCGCGGTTTTTTGGGTAGGGGGTGCGGGAGTGTGGGTCACCATAAAATTATGGTGAGCCCGGCATTATCTGACGCAAGTGAGGTAACTGCGGTCTCGCGTCGACCTCTAGTGCATGGCCATAGGGGATGCACGAACCACCGGGCGTGGCTGGTGTGCCTTTCAGAGAAGCGGCTTATGGCGAAGCTCTTTCTTTGACCCCTTTTTAAGCCTTTTAACCCTTCCTCCAGGCATTTTATGATTAATCTTTAAATTAATCTTTTCGGTTGGTGGCATTGTGGGAATCTTCTTCTTTCAATTACGGAGTTCGTCGAACAACGGAGGAAAGTTTAAGATTTTATTTTTTATTTGGTAAGTATAATGCTTTTTTTTTTTTTTAAATCAATTGATATCTAATTTTGTTTCTTTTTTTTTCATGTCATGGTTGATCTCCTAATTCGACGTGGGAACACTCACCAATGAAAATATCTTCAAGTTACACCTGGAAAACTGTATTCAGCGAAGAATTTTCAGGTGGCAACTGTTTTATTAATTATTTTTAATTTTTAAATTAAGTGACCTGGGAATATTTTTGGGGACGAGTTTAACTTTTTTAAATGGCTTTTTTTTATTTTCGTGGCAATTAGACAATTTAAAAAATGATCAGTGACATTTTGTTTAAAATAAAATCAAATTATTTATAAGAACTTTTTTGTGCATACGTTGTGGCTATTGTAAAATATAATATTTTCACAATATATAATATAATGATTCAAAATACTTGTTTTTTGATATATTTCCACCTAATTTCCTTCCTAACCTTTGAAAATTAGGCGTTTTGAGCTTTAAACAATTGGGCGTTTTGAATTTTTATCAATTGCGCTTTTTGAACTTTTAAAAATCGGGCATTTTGAACTTAAAACAATTAGGCGTTTTGAACAGTTAAGGATTGGGCGATCTGCCCCTTTAGAAATACGGTATTTTTAATTAGGGAGCTTTTTCAGGAGCTTTTGGTCTTGATCGATAGAGCCTACTACCCTTGATCGAATGCTGCAAGAAATACCCCGAAATTCCTACGAAAAATGCGCAAAAACCGATTTTTAAATTTTTTTCTGTGTGACTTGTATGAAATTTTATTCGAAAAATCGTCACATGAAAATTTCACTTTTTAAAAAAAAAAAGGGTTTTGGAAAATCGCGTTTTTTAAGCAGTTCCCGTGGGATTTCCGGGACTTTTATTGCATGGTCTGATAGAGGACATCCAGGGCTATCGTTTGAGACCACAAGCTCCCCAAAGCTCCTTCAAATAACGGAGATTTTAATCGATTTCGGAAAAAGTGACTTTTTTGGGTTTTCCGTCCGTATAAGATGGGGAAAGCTCGGGAAAGCTCCAAACCTGGATTTTTGGATTCCTAAGGTCCTAACCAAAATCCATATATTTTTGTATTAAAACTTTTTGTAAAACAGCTCTAAAACGCACCGTTCTCGAGATATTTGCGATTTTAGGTTGGAGTAAATTTTCGTGGGGAAAAATGGATTTTTTGGCTAAAACTGTGTTTGCGGCAGTTCCCGCAGGAATTTCGGGAATCTGATTGCAGCACTGGATAGAGGACGTCGAGATCTATTATTTAAGACCAAGAAAGCTCCCAAAAGTTCCCGATTAAAAGCCCATTTCATGAAATCCGGATAATTTAATTTTGGCCCAAAATGGCCGCTTTAAGCCAACTTTTGGGGGCTTTTTTGGGGTTCCGCCATTTGTTTAGACCCAAGGGACCCATTCCACCGGTTTTTGTCGAAATCCGGAAGGGTCGATGAAAAAGTCCAAAAAAATGATAAGGCTATAGTCTTTCCTTTTTTTCGATTTTCGACGAAAATTTAAAAATGGCGGAAACCGGCTAAATGGGTATAGTTTGGCCTAAAATTACGAAAAAAACCAAAAAATTCGGGATTAAGCCCAAAATAAGCCCAAAAATGGCTTATGAAAGGCCTATTTTGGGCATATTCCGGAATTTTTTGGTTTTTTTCGTAATTTTAGGCCAAACTATACCCATTTAGCCGGTTTCCGCCATTTTTAAATTTTCGTCGAAAATCGAAAAAAAGGAAAGACTATAGCCTTATCATTTTTTTGGACTTTTTCATCGACCCTTCCGGATTTCGACAAAAACCGGTGGAATGGGTCCCTTGGGTCTAAACAAATGGCGGAACCCCAAAAAAGCCCCCAAAAGTTGGCTTAAAGCGGCCATTTTGGGCCAAAATTAAATTATCCGGATTTCATGAAATGGGCTTTTAATCGGGAACTTTTGGGAGCTTTCTTGGTCTTAAATAATAGATCTCGACGTCCTCTATCCAGTGCTGCAATCAGATTCCCGAAATTCCTGCGGGAACTGCCGCAAACACAGTTTTAGCCAAAAAATCCATTTTTCCCCACGAAAATTTACTCCAACCTAAAATCGCAAATATCTCGAGAACGGTGCGTTTTAGAGCTGTTTTACAAAAAGTTTTAATACAAAAATATATGGATTTTGGTTAGGACCTTAGGAATCCAAAAATCCAGGTTTGGAGCTTTCCCGAGCTTTCCCCATCTTATACGGACGGAAAACCCAAAAAAGTCACTTTTTCCGAAATCGATTAAAATCTCCGTTATTTGAAGGAGCTTTGGGGAGCTTGTGGTCTCAAACGATAGCCCTGGATGTCCTCTATCAGACCATGCAATAAAAGTCCCGGAAATCCCACGGGAACTGCTTAAAAAACGCGATTTTCCAAAACCCTTTTTTTTTTTAAAAAGTGAAATTTTCATGTGACGATTTTTCGAATAAAATTTCATACAAGTCACACAGAAAAAAATTTAAAAATCGGTTTTTGCGCATTTTTCGTAGGAATTTCGGGGTATTTCTTGCAGCATTCGATCAAGGGTAGTAGGCTCTATCGATCAAGACCAAAAGCTCCTGAAAAAGCTCCCTAATTTAAAATTCTTAAAATCCATTTTAAGCCAGAATTAAAAAATCCAGTTTTAATTGTATGAGGTTTTTAACCGGGAACTATGGAGAGCTTTTTTGGTCCTATACGATGGATCTCGACGTCCTCTAGCAATGATCATCCCGAAATTCCCACGGGAACCTTGTCAAAAAGTAAAAAAGGCTTTTTTGGGGCCTAATCCATTTAAAAAAAAGCTCACATTGGCAACTATAAAGAGGCGCTATTATGTACAGTCAAATTTCGGAGAGACAGACGGAATACTAAATTTGTACGAAATTTTAAGGGTTCAAAAAAGAAATATAAACAATTTATTTCAGAAAAGGTTTTATTTTTCAAAATTTCCAGTTTTAATTACAGGAAGACCTTAATAACTAATCCTACAACTGAAAAAAAATTAACGTTAAAGTTTTTTTTTTTTTCATTTAAATCATTTCGTATAATTTTTTTTTAATTTTTTTTAAAAATGTTTTTTTTAATTTTTTTTAAATCTCATTTTTTGCAACTTTTTATCAAAGAAACCTTTTCACCATCGTATAAAACATAAAAAACCAAAAAAAAAAAACTTAATCGACAGCCACTAACAAAATAAATGTTTCACAAACATTAATTCGCCCGGGCCTGATGAATGAAAAGGTACCCTAAAAACTATAAATTTATTTTTTTCCATTTCATTTTTCTTTTTTTAGTTTAAATATTAATATATTTAAATATTATTTTTTTTATATCCCAAATATATTTACGTCATGTTTGAATTGCAAAGCCAAATTCTCGAGGTCAGATTCTACGCCAGGTCGTCTAATGCAGTTTTCAGTGAGAGAAAAGTCCCCCTTTTTAAACAAAAAAAAAAAATGATTGATTGTTAAAAAAAAAATAATTACAAAAAAAATCTTACTAATAACGATGTAAATAAAACAAAACAAAAGAAAAAGATTTTTTAATTTTTTTTTGTCAATTATATAACTGGCCCCGAAGTTATATATTAAATTTTTTTTCTTCTTAATTTTCTTAGAAACGCTAAAGATGTTAATGTAGCTTTGATTAAAAAATATAAAAAAAAATAATTAAGAAAGCCCCGATGATTATTTTTCGACAAACACACTCAACAAATTGATTTTTTTTATTTTCCCGATTAAAAAAATATAAATTTTCTTAACCCGTTTTTTAAAAAACGGACGAGTTGTTAATTTTACCCCATACAAATTTTATTTTCGCCATTTTCCCATTGCAACAAAAAAATATTTTTTTAAAAAAAATTGCACGTCGATGTTTAATTTTTTTCGATCCAATTTTTCATTGCACTTTTTCCGCAAACCATGTCATTAGGATTCAAGATCTTAAATTTAAAGTTAGAGAAAATTTAATTTAAAAAAACAAAAGTTTTTTGGACATGACTGCGGGGTCGTTTTTTTTTTTCTTCAAAAAGTGCAGAATTAATTTTTTTCTACTGTTATGTACATAATTACTGACTCGAACCTTTCAAAAAAAACTTGATAAAATAACGAACAAAAAAAATCATATCACATTCCATCAAAATTTAAAAAAAAAACATTCCATTTAATGAACGCTATTTCAATAGACTAGCCAACCAAAAAAATTTCAATATGGGAATTAAAAAAAATTTCACACGGCGGTTCGAAAAATAAAATGAATTGGTGACGTTTATTAAATGATGGCATTACTGGAATGTTCAAAAAAAAAAAAATCATGAATTTTTCCCGTGAATGACAAGTCACCGATTCATCAACTTATAAATTATGTTTGCTTATGATTTATTATTACTATTTTATTAAATGTAAATGATTATTTTATTGTATTTTTTTCTTGCTTAGCGAGGTCTTGGCCCCCAGGTGGTGAGGGTTTGACCTTCTCCAGAACCGGAAGTCCCGAATGATGGGAAGTCTTCGATTGATGCGGTGTCGGGACGTCTTTGAGCTGATGCTTGTTGTTGCTGTTGCTGCTGCTGCTGTTCCCATGGACCGCCACGGACGACGAAACCGTCACCCTGGCCTCGATCTTCGCCGAGGTTAATTGGATAAGTTTGAGGCCGCTGATGTGAGTAATGGTCTTCGATATCTAACATCTGGAAATATAAATCAGGAATATTAGTTTCTGAGCTCTTAGATTTTATGTGTCTAAAAAATTTAATCTCAAAAAATTAGCAATTGTTCAAAAAATGTTATTGCTTCACGTCAAAGTTTTTTAAATGAAAAAAAAATGGGGGAATTCTCTTTCTTAAAAAATATTTTTGTTGTTTACATTGATAACATTTTTCAAAAGAATTCTTTTGTTTCAAAAAAAAAATTTCAGATTTTTTTAGTCAAATACAGTTTTTGTACGTCTCTTTGAGTCAAACAGAAATGATCAATATTTTTCATAGTCAAACAGATAGGGATCAAAATTTTTCTTAGTCAAACAGAGAAATTTAACCAATAATTTTCATTGTCGAACAGAATTGAATTGACCAATATTTTTCATAGTCGAACAAAACTGAACAAAAATGAATGGACCAATATTTTTTCTTGGTCACATTGGTCATTATTGAAAGTTACTGTCGAAAAGAATTTCACTATAATTTTCTTGTTTGAGCTTAACCATTAAAAATTTTCCGAAACCATTCAAAATTTCACTAAAATTTTAGTTGAACAAAATCAAGCAATATACATTTTAGTCAAACAAAATTTTTCACATAAAATTACTTAAGTCGAAGAAAAATGAATAAAATTTTTATTATTCGAAAAGATTTGGCCAAAGTTTTTCTTAGCCAACAATCTAAAATTTTCCAAAAAATTTGTTTTAAATTATTTTATTTATTAAAACAAATTTTTCTGAAATTTGAGTCTGGTCAAAAAAAAAATTTCTACAATTATCATATCTTAACAAATTTAGTATTAAAAAATATTTTTAATTTTTTTGTTTCCTCTTTTTTGTTCTCATGCCCGCAATATAAAAACTACGAGCACTCCCAAAAAGGAAACTATATTACTCTACCCAAATCCACAAAAAAAATAACAAGCCTAAGGTCGAGAGGAAAAAAACGCACTAAGCCAACTCTCACAGATCTCAAAACGGATGTTAGACATACAACGAGTGCACCCTTCAGATCCCCTTAAGCGTTTTGGAAAATCACCACATAACCCGACTGATTTTACCTCAATGAATCCTCCCTTAAGCGGGTTTAAAGTCCCGAAAAGGATCGCATCCGGACAAACCCGGCCGACTCCAACGTAGGGTGCTCAGACAACTCGGGCTCGAAAAAAAAATCCGCTAAGCAACAATCCCGTTGACTGAAGGATCTCTGGGTCCTCTGCCCGGATCACAATCAGATACCTTAGGCGTGCTTACAACGGTTCGATCACCCGGCCCGGCAGCCCAAACCGACTGGAGGGTCAGCGTTGTAGCCAGAATGGTCGTTATCGGTCTTGCCCACTGGTCAGATCATTAAATACCCGAGGAAACCGCTAAGTATACTTGAGTGGTTTCCACGAGGGATAGAACCCGCCCGAAATTAATTCTAGGGCGTTTACGCCCTTTGAATCATTTTCGTCGAATTCCGGAAAAGAATCTTCAACCGCATCGCTTGGGTCAAAATCTTCCGCTTTTTCACAAAACACGACTCCGGACATCGTTTGCTAATTAAACGAAATTTAATGAATCATCAACGGCTTGGACAGGATTTCCTTCTCCGAAATAAGCCCAGGTATGGGATTCCAATAGCAAAAAGCAACAGATCTTATAGGTCTGAGGCTCCGGGGAACGAGGTATACGCCACCGTGTAAGAACTCTCCGTTTCTCGTAAAATTTACAATTGAGGAAACATTCCTTAATTGCTCTGGATGTTAACTTCAATGCGTTTAATTTTTCTCTTCCTATTAACTTGAAATTTTTCTGCATTTACCCAATCGACAACAGGTATTATTAACCATGCCATCGAGGTTTGGTTGGGATATCAACACAATAAAATAATTTTAAAAAAAAGAAAAAAATACATACGTATTCCTCAGCCAAATTAAGGATCTGCTCTTTAGCATCAAGGACGTTTTCTTCAGCTCCCATAATGACGACCAAATCTGGATTTTGATCCCCTGGCCTTGGGAATTTAATGTCCACTTTGTATTCGTCCATCAACTTACGAATGGCTCGTCCTTTCTGCCCAATAAGTCTTGAATGAACTCTGTTGTCAACCTCGATTTCTTCTTTAGTTCTTCCCTTCTGTAAAAACAATAAAAAATTAGTGTTCCTAATAAAAAAATTTAGACTAAAAAATTAATAAAATTTACAGGGGAATCTTAATTGCAGTAACTCCAACTCGAAACATTTTCTCTTTCCACTAGTAACACTTCTAATTGTTAAGATAAAATATTTTTCTTAAATTAATTGAACTAAAACTGAAAACCAGAGATAATAACCAAAATGAAAACAAATGAAAATCTAAACAAAAACAGCTCAAGAATTCATTTTTTTTTTTTAGGAATGTGAAGAATGAAGAAAATACGAAAACTCAAACAGTAGTTTTTCGTCGCGATTTGAAAACAAGATAGCGTAATGCTATGTGATGATATATGAATTAAATAATTATATCACACACAGAACAAAAACGTGTTCATCCGGATTTCAGAATCGAAGCTGTCCTTAGCATTCTTTACTTCTCTCTGATTTACTTATCTTAACATTAAGAACCTGTACGTCGTTTTCTAAAAAAGCCTCGAGAAATAATTTCCACTAAAAATTTGTGGTCATCGAGCAAATTATTTAACAAAAAACAACACGACATGTGACGAAAAGACGAAAAACAAGCGAGGAAGCCATAATGCGACACCAGCGCCATTAAATGTTCTAAACTAGTTTACGAGTACGTAGTTCCTTGATCTCCCGCTAGATGGCAACCTAAACAAATGGCATTTTCTACGTATTTATCATTAAAACGAAGCTAATAACCTCACGATTTTAACTTTCAAATGATCGAAAATAATTAGAAACAGAAAAATGAGACAGTCACAACAAGAGTTGCGGATTTTTTAGCAAAACAAATAATTATGCCTATTTTCAGGTTAACGAATGCGACATCAGCGCCGAGCATGTAGTTTCATTGTCTGCCGTTAGATGGCAGTTTTACACAATAACAAATATCTTTCAATTTATATGGTTATGATTTCATACGGTCAAAATTAAGCTTTTATCAGCTCGATTTCGCTTTTAATTAATTGTAAATTAATCACAAAGGAGAAACAAACGTTGAAAGTAAAAAATCAGCGAAATACCCTACGAAATGATAGGCTTATGAGGGCACAAAGCATTGCTGGGCCTAAATTGGGGAATACGAAGATAGAATTTAAACGCATGAGTGATATTTTACTATGACCTTGGCTAATTATAAAAAATTAAGTCAGAATATCACTTGTTTACAAATAAAAGGACTAATTTAATTGTATAGTAGTTCTCGAAGTAACCAGCTGAGGTTATCTTTGCTAGAATTATACTAGTAATACCTTTCATGGTTTCTTTCCCTCCTATGCAGAAGGTTATATGGAAATGTGCAAAAAATGTGATCTGAAGCATCACAAATCAGAGAACAAACACAGATTCACTGTCTGCTACTAAATGAAAACGTTTGAAAACTATTTCTGAATGCATTAATGGTTTAGCTTTTACGCCCCCTGATTTTCATGTTTAAATAATTAAAGAAGATGTAAACTTACCAGCTGATTGACTATATCTAATATATGATCCCTCGCAGCAATGGCTTTATCTTCATATCCTTGAATTTTAATAATATGTTCATCTGGATCGCCTCGTTTTGGAAGAGTTATTTGCACTCCATAATTCTCACGAATCTTCGAAATTACATTTCCTTTTTTCCCAATGATTTTAGGATGAAATTCTGGGTCAACAGTGAGCTAAAAGTTAAAAAGGAAATTTTTTACAAATATGTTGAAGAAATCAAGAGCTTTACAAAAAAAAATTTTTAAAACATACCTCCAAATGGAAAGATTTAAGTTCTCTATCCTGCTTGTCTTTTTCCAATTGTCTCACTCGTTCTTCTAAAGCTTCTTTAGCTTTCTCTACGTTGGCAGGAGCGCCTGATATCTTAATGCAGTCGAGTTTTTGATCTGCAGGTGATAAGACAATATGCACGTCGTGATCGTCCATCAATTGACGGACGGAAATCCCGGATTTACCGATAATGGATCGATGGAGATCGAAAGCAACAGGGACCTGCAAAAAAAAATGTATTTTTTATTCCAATTCGTGGATTTGTGAAATGTTTTGAGTGGAGGGAACGAAACAACTGAAAAAATACAAACCTCGATAGTAACAGGCACCAATTTTTGAAGAGCCTCCTTAGCAGCTTCACAATTCTCCAATTTCCCTGTTATCTTAATAACATCACAAGGTCTCACTACTTCTTCTCCATTGACAGCGCCGTTAGCCTCATCTTGGCTTTGATAATCTTTAAAAAAAATTTTTTTAATTAGCCAAATTAATTTTTTTTCCTCCCAAATTCATTTCTAAAAAAATCCTACCTTGCGTGTCTCTTTCCGGAAACTTAATCTGCACGTTAAAATCATACGTGATGTTTTGGACCTTAACACCTTTGGATCCCATAACAGTTCTATGATGTTTCTGCGGGATAACGCACTCGATTGTCACCATCGATTCTAAATCCTTAACAATTTCCTCGATTCTTCTTTTCGCGAGCTCGATGCAATCTTTAGATCCTTTTAACGTGACTTTATCGCTGTTACGATCGTCCATTGGACGTGGGAAGGAAATAGTAACTCCACCGCATTCTTCGGTGATTTGATGAATGACAGCGCCGCGACGGGAGACGAAATGTTTATGATGAATGGGATTAACCGTCATTTCAGATTCGGTGATGTTATCGATTTCTTTAATGACTCTTTCCAACTCTTGTTTGGCCTGATCGACTTGCGATTTTTTACCGATGATGGTTATCGTTTCTTTATCTTCGTCGCGGTCGGTTGGAAAAGCGATACGGGCTCCAGTCGAGTCCCTAATCTAAAATGTAAACAGTAAAATTAAAAATTTCAAAAAATTTGCCAAAATTTTAAAGGAAAAAAAAAGTTTACCTTTTTAATATTGGCACCATTCTTTCCTATTAAAAACTTATGATACTCCGGCTTAGCTTTTATTTCTACAGTGTAGCTCGCTGCTTCTTTTTCGTGTTTCAAAGCTTCTAATTGGAGCTTAGCTTTTTCCACGTCTTCTTTAGGTCCACGAATTGTTACTTTATCGCTTTTACTTTCGGTGTTCGGAAATTTGATTTGAACACCTCCGCACTCCTCGCTGATCGAATGGATCAATTTTCCGCCAGTCCCAATAAGAGAATTATAAAATTTAGGCGGAATAGTGATTTCTTCGGTCACGATATTGGCCAGTTCGTCTTGGATCTTTTGAATTCTTTCCTGGAAAAAAATTAAAGCAAAAATATTATATTATGCCTAGAATTTTAAGCTCAAGTGAAGCTAATAAATCGCGCTGTAGCCTCGAGTCAAACTTAGGAACGGCGCTATGAGCTCAAGTTAAGCTCAAAAAGGAGCCCAAAGACTCAGAAATGGCGCTGTGGGCAATTACAGTTTTAAATTAGGCTACCTAAAGCCTCAGATCTGTTCAGAGTTCTCTCTGAGCAATGCTTACTTTAGCTTGACGAACATTTTCCTCCCTTCCAGTAATTCTTATAACATCGCTCCTTTCATCTTCGCTAGGCAAATCAATCTTAGTCTGAGTTTCATCCCTGATTTTTTTAATATTGGCACCACCTTTCCCAATAACGAACTTATGAAATTGTTTATATATCGGCACTTCGAGCATGAAACTTGTTTCAGCTAAATCCTTAACTACTTTAGTCAAATATTTCGCACATTTTTCAACATCGTCCTTTGGACCACGGATCCTAACTCCATCTTTTCTCTCAGCTAGAAAAAAAAAGAAAAACAATTAATTCCGTCCTCTCTACTTTATTAGTTTCTTGTAATTGATTGACTTTTCCATAAAAATGACATGGTCGACCATAACCTCAAATGGTTAAAAAATCTACTTACATGGATTGGGAAATATAATCTGCACTTGATTAAAAGTCTCTCTAATCTCTTTAATTTTCTCTCCTTTAGCTCCGATTATACTCGGGAAAAATCGATGATCAATATTAATAATTTTCTCCTTTTCATTCTCTAACTTGGCTACCATATCCTGAAGCTCCCTCTTGACTAACTCAACTCCCTCACGATTCCCTTCGATCCGGATAATATTCGCCGATGAATTATCCTCCTCCCCGATATTAATAGTAACGTCCGCTTCGTCTTTCAAACGATTAACATTAGTCCCGTTCTTCCCGATGATATGCTTATAAAATTTCGGATCAACCTTCAACTCTTCAAAAGTGTGCGTCGATAACAATTCGTTAACTTCTTTTTCTAATTCAGCTTGAGCTTTTTCAACTTCCTCTGGAGGCCCTTCGATTTTTATTTTATTTTCTTTTTCCGTGAATTCAACGTGGACTTTTTTCAAGTCTTGAGTTATTTTTTTAATGTTGACTCCTTTGCGCCCGATGACGTATTTATGAATCCAAGATGGAGCTGTTACCGTTGTTGCTAAAACGCTGTTTGCCTTTTCGTAAACCATACTCAAGGCTTGTCCCAGTTTGTCTTGAGGACCGCGCAAAGTGATGGTATCAGTCAATGAATCAGTTGGCGGCATTTCAACGGAAACTCCCGTTTTTTGAAGGATTTCAGCAATGGTGCTTCCTTTTGGCCCGATGACGTATTTATGTTGAGATTTTGGAACTTCAACTGACACCTGACTACATTTTTTCTCCTGAAAAAATATTTCAAGATTTAGCACATGAATTTTTTTATTTAAAAAGAATTTGTAGAACAAACCATTTCTTTATGGATGGCTAAAATTTTCTCCTTCGCTGCAAGCACGCCTTCTTTTTCTCCAGCGATTGTTATTTCATTATTTTGCACGCTGGGAGGCGGCACGTTGATCCTAACGTTGGTTTCTTGCATCAATTGTTGCAGTCGTTCATTATGACCACCACAGATGAATGGGTGGTAGATTTTTGGCACCGAAATTCTTTCATAAGCTTGTTTGGACTGAAAAAAAACAAAAGCAATTATTATGAGTTGGTTAAAACGTTAATTTCGATGTAAAAAATCTTATTGCAAAACAAGGTTAGGTTGTATGATTTGAAAATTTTTGCAAGAACGAATTAGATGGCTTCAGGGTACAAATTCTTTTCCCGATTGAATTTAGCAATGACAAGGTTAGGTTATGTAACTTAGGCATTTTGTCACTTTCATCAAATGGCTAATAACTGGATGGCTCAGGTGTAAAGTGTAATCCAATTATTAATACTTGGAATTGCAGACGTGACAAGATTAGGTTATGTGGCTTTTAAAATTTTTTATCAACTTCTTCAATTGATGACTAATAAATTTTCAAGTCAAAACAATTTTTAGAAGGCACAAATAAATAAATCAATCAGTAAACATTTCTAAGAACCAATTTGCAAAAACAAGAATGTTCCTTGAAAAAAAATTATCAGTTTTTTCAATGTGCAAAATTACTTCAACAAACGCTTTTAAAACAACTAACCTGTTCATCGGATGTAACTTTAATTTCATGCACAGCCTTCTCAATTCCTTCCTTAGGTCCTGTTATAGTAATAACATCAGACGAGTCTGAAATACTAGGCACTGATATTTTACAAGCAGTCGCTTTCTCCAGATCCTTCAATTTCTGGCCATTCTTTCCTAAAAGGTATCGATGATGTTCTTTTGGAATATTAAGCGTTGCACTAGCCTGCAGAAAAAACATGAAAATTTAAAAAAAAAAATTAGATGCCATCCTCTTTATATATTAATTAGGGCAGAAGAGTCAATCGCTTAATGACAAGTCTCATAACCAGACTAGTACCCAACGTTTTCACTAGCAACATCACAACTTTGCCACTTATCTGGGAAAACCCCTAAAATAATTACCTGAGTTTGGAAATGAGCCAAAATTTTCCTCCTGGCTTCAAAAACGGCATTCATTTTCCCAGTGACTAGGAAAGTCAAAGATTGATCCTTGCTTGATGATATTTCAATCAAAGCTCCAGTCGCATTTGTGATATGGCTGCAAGTCCTCATAGATTCACTTTCTCCAAATTTCTCGCTGTTGTCTAACTTTCTCTCTTCATATGGTATCGTAAAAACTTGGGTCACTACGGACGCATGTATCCTCATCTTGTTCTTCCATTGTCCAAGTTGATTCGATGATGTCAATGTTGGTGTTTGGTTTTGGGGCAAAGGAGGGAAAACATCATTGTAGCTGTAGGCTTGAGTTTCTGATGGAAAAGCCGGGGATCCGTTGTTGTCGAGCGATGATGATGTTGATGCAGCATCATTGTTGTATGGGGCATTGCCAACAATGGGGCTGGGAGGCTCGAAAGGGGCACCTTCACTCACTGAATTCTGCATTGTTGTTATCAATTAGAGCAGGCCTGGGGATTGCGCAGTCGTTACAGACACACTATAAATAAAAAATTATCAATTTTAAAATGATCATCATTTTTTTTTTTTTGACTTATTGAAGAATCAGCAAAAATTTTATAATCGATTTGTCGCCAACTAAAGAATCAATGCTATATAGCCTAAAAAAATTGTTGATAAGACATCAAGGTTATATGAAGTAATGAAGAATTTGCAGCTTTTACATAAGAAATCTGAACTGTTAGATAAGAACTTTTTTTCCGTTCCTGTATTATAAACAGCACTTCAGATTCACTTAAAATGATACTTTTTCATAAAAACCTCAAAATAGGCTTATCATTACATTACATTTTTTAAAACAAGACCCATTTTTAATTTATTCATCAAAAGCTATTTGACTTCTTAAAGCACATTGTTAATTAGCACATTTAGTTCTCTATAAAAACCAGAGTAAGTTTTTAGGTTACATGAAAATAACCTCCAAAGATAATACGTCGAATTCCGTATTTAAATAAAACGATTTAGTTATTAATAATCAACAAGAATCTGTAAAAATGTACGGAAAACAATTTTTAGATCAAGTACCCATTTCTAGATCCGGTATGCATTCAACACATTTGCGGTGGAATGGGAAAAGATTCGACGGCACATTCTCCGTAATGATAGGAAACACGAGGGCGCATTATTTACGTTTAATTTCATTTAAATATTCCCTCTTCCTCGATGCCGCATGTTCGAATTAAAAACCAGGCCTCATTTGTCCTTTAATACGTGTCATGCATATGTGGACCATTGACGTAGGCAAAACTTTCATGTGAAAATTTGAAAAACTTACTGTACTGTAAAATCCAGAAAATCCGTCCTAGAAATCCCAAATTGTCATTCCCTATGATAGGGCGTTTAGCTTGCTTCCTGTGGAAAAAAAGTGATCGGTTTTGTTTAAATAAAACGAATATCGCGTACTATCTAACCAATAAATAGTTAATAAACACATACCGTCTGACAAATTCTAGCGAGTCTATCATGAGATTGAAGCATACTGCCAATAGCAAATAATAAAATTTCTTTCACTTTTTAAAGCGTTACCAACCTTCGAAATTTTTTTTTCTCTGTTTATGAAATCACAGGGCAACAAGACGAATGGAAGCTTCTTTCGATTTTTCCAACGGATTTTTGACTTCTAGCCCACAAATTCGTATTGTTTAATGGATTTTAGCTACGGGACTTAAATAATCAGATCGAAATACAACCTAAAAAGGTTACTGAAACATTTTCGAGGGAAAATTTTAAATATTTAGGAGAAACAATCCGTATTAAAAGAACGGAACGAATGGCGTTCTTTTTAACAAGTGATTTTTTTGCTCAAAGGGAGAAAAATTGCAGGGGATTCTAAAATATTTTGTAAAGGTTTCAAAATTGAACCAATTTTCTAGAGGCCTAGAGGCTTTTTGTTCTATTTGCGCATATTTATCTTTTTTGAAACTGTAGGAAGCAACTCGAGGAAGCCATAGCTTTTTAAAGGACTCTAAATATTTCCAGAATTCCCTCTGAAGTCATCACTACTTCAGTTTCTGAAGCCTCTAGGTGAAGCAAACGAATTCCTTTATCAATATATGCGAATAAACACTCATCTTAATTTTTTTTAAATTCATACTCCTAAAATTTCATTTCTAAGGTAAAATAATTTAAGACCGTTTTTAAAACTTAAAACTTTATTAATAACAACTAAGTACTTGGAATGTGCCGTAACAAATCACATTACGTTTTTCTTAAAGGAATTTTCATTTGCTTCTTCGGTAAGCAAACAATAGTCAAATATTTTAATTTAAAAATTTTTATATCATGCAGATCTTTGATAGCATTTTTACAAAAACGTACATTATTCACAATTTTTTTTTCTATTTTTTTTGTTTAGAAAAGTTTTATTTTTTATTTGCTCAAAGTTTTTTTACTGTATTGGACCATTTTAATTAATCACTTTGTGAAAAATACTGAAAGTCAATTTTAATATATTTTATTTTTTTAATTTTAAATCGTCTGTATATTTATCAATTCCTGTTTAATATTTTTTTTTACATTGAAAATGTATACAAAATTAGGCCTACTTTTTTTTAGGAAATTTTCAATTAGGCCGATTTGAAAATAGCAGAACACTCGAACGAGGCCTAAAACTTGATAACACAGCCGTTACACTATTCGAGTATTTTTTTTCCTTATTCATTTATTAAAAAACATCTCTTGCTCTAACAAAAAATAACAATAATTATACAGATTTGATTCTTCAATTAGAAAAAAAAGAATTTATCGAAAAAAGACAAGAGAGCTTATTTTCTGAATTTTGAGCCATTTTTAAAAAAAAAAAAAAAAAAAATCTAGAAGCTAAATAATTTTGAAAAAGAAAAAATATCACAAGAAAAATATGTTCGTGGATTGTTTTAGTGCTTTATAATTACGTGCTTTCTTCTTGATTGAAATTTTTAGGCCGGCCGAACTTTCAAGGCTTGCCCAGTCTAATTTTTATATAAAAAAATTAAATTTCTAAAGTCTGGCTCAAATTTTTTTTCGTCTGAATAAAAATGTATGAAATAAATGCCTTTTTCATAGTTTGCTAGGATCGTAATTTTGGAAAACCCATTTCTGTCTTGATTCGTTTTCGTTGCAGTCTTCCATCAGTAGTTTCTGTTTGCTGGTAGCCATTGTTAAACATTTCTTGCTACTACCGTGTTGAATCAAATTAGTCTGAAACAAAAAACGATAGATAATTCAAATTCTTCAAATAAAAACGTTGCCAGTTTTTAAAAAAATCCACTAGATGGAGCTGATGTTACAAATGTTCGTGAAATGGCCGCCAGTGAACAAAGTTCCCACCTCCGGATTTAATAATGCACTCAAACGGCAGTTTCAGAAATTAGAGCGACATTAGCGCAATCTATCGATCATTAATGAAACTAAAATCAGCTCTATCTAGCGGATTTTTCGTAAACTTTTTTTTAAAGATTAAAATACTTACATTAGGATCATAATGCCAATATTGATTCCCCTTGGAACCGTGGCAGGGATATAATATCACATCCTGGCCTGCATAATCCAGGCAAGCTTCGTCTCTTCTAATCTCTCCGGCTTTGCTCAGCATCCAATACTAATTTAAAAATAAATAACAAGTTAGATCGGTGGTCGAGTCTTAAATTCCTATGCTAAAAAAATTTCAAATTAAAGCGTATTGCGCGCTAAAGCACGTGAACACAAAACATGCTTTTCTGAAAATAAATGATTCATGCAAAAACATGCTCGAATTAATGGCGCATTTTTGGTCAATAAGAAAAAAATTAAATAACATTGGAATTTAGTAGGAAAATTAAAAGGCAAGAGCGACCCTATCGGAGTTTTTATCAACTACATAATTTATTTTAAAAAAAGATCCGCCAGAGTCGCTAGTGTCGCTTGAGTTACTGTGAAGAGGGCGCTAGTGTAGGGAACACAAACAATAACGCCATCTTTATGTATAAATACACTAGCGCCTCTAGTAAGTTTTTATGAACTAATTTAGAATGGCATCTGGGTTTTTAAATTCAATAGTGCTCAGTTATTTTTTAAGTGTAGTTCCACCAATTTCCTGAAGAAGGAGCTAGAGTAGATGACGCCAATGGCTTCACCAAGCGACACTAGCTCTTTTAGCGGATTATAACAAACGAATTAGGCCTTTTAAAACAGAAATATTAAAAATTTTATAACTAAACCAAAAATGCGCTTTTGCTACATACCCAAAATTTTATTTTGTCTTTTTCTTACTTCATGCACCTCACTTATGACGAAAGCTTCCTTACCTGATTACCGCCTTGTTTATGGCACGGCCATAATCCAACTGGCTTATGCATATCTTCTGACTTACAGGGGCTGTCTAAGCACTGACCAGACCAATTGTTGTTCACCTAACATATACATGAAAGCAAACACAAATACTTAGCTACGAACTACATCAAAAGCAAAAAAATCTTTTCTTTTGTACAAGGCCTATGAAACATTTCCCCTTTTATGAAACATTTAACGAAATATGAAAAACATTTAGCAAGCCAAATGATAAAAAAAAAATATCAAATAAAACGAACAAGCCAGCAACACATATCTTGAATAAATTTTTTTATTATTATTAACCTGGTTGCCGCCTTGCCTATGGCACGGATAGAGTCCGACTGGCTTATGTAAATCTGCTTTTCTAGCAGGACTATCTAAACACGTTCTACCACCCATTCCTTTATTTCTCACCTAAAATAAATCCCCATTTCAATGTTAAATATTAAGTTTGTAAATTAGGTAAATATTCAGCAGCAGCGCCAAGAAATTTTTCAAGAAGTCTTGAGAGAGAAATATGGTTTTATAGCGAGATGCAAAGAACATCAAGCAGGGGAGCTAAAATAATATTTCAGGGCTCTATTATTTTTGCAGACTTTTGGTAATTTCTAGCTTTAATTCAAAAGCCGGAGCCAAGCTGGAATAAATTTTCATGAGCTGGCCCTCCTAACCTAACTTTGGCGCCGCTACCGTTTCAAAAACGATCAAAAATCGGTTCCTGCAAGAAAAAATATAATTCACAAAATACTTCACTGAAACTGAAAAACTTACTTCGCCTCCGGCGACTGCTTCTCCAGGAATAAACAATTCCGGATAAATATTATCCAAATACCATTTAAAAGACTTGCATTTTAATTTTTCCCTAAGCTTTCTCCTTGATGTTACGTCACCGAAATCGCCCTGGAAAAAAAACAAACCAACAATGCATCCAATGACAGAAAAAAAGGGACTCTCAAAGTAAATAATGAAAGTAAGATGAAATGTTTTTCTCGTTTTAATTTTTTAATTACGGAAATGTTTAACTTACGAAAAATTGTAAAATCGTTAATTTTATTTTATTAGATGACCAAAGGGTTTTTCAGAGAATGAGAAAAAAATTATGCGAATAATTTTTTTGATATTTTGGGCCTAAAAAAATGATTCTGGCTCACCTTATCGTTACCGATTCTTTGGTAGTAATACTTGGCGTAATCGTCGAGCCACACTTCTGCCAGTCTTACGGAATTTCGTTTAAGAACGTTGACGCCTGATCTCCATTTGTAAGGAGAGCTGAAAATAACAACGAGAAGTTTGAATTATGAAAAAAAAACAAATAATTAGGTTGTAATGGTCAAATCTTTTGATAAATTTTTCTTGTAAGCCAAATCTTTAAATAAATTTTTGTTGTCGACTAAATCTTTAAATAAATTTTTGTTGTCGACCAAATCTTTTGATGAATTTTTGTTGTCGACTAAATCTTTTGATGAATTTTTGTTGTCGACTAAATCTTTTGATGAATTTTTGTTGTCGACTAAATCTTTTGATGAATTTTTGTTGTCGACTAAATCTTTTGATGAATTTTTGTTGTCGACCAAATCTTTTGATGAATTTTTGTTGTTGACTAAATCTTTTGATGAATTTTTGTTGTCGACTAAATCTTTTGATATAACAGTTTTGAAAAAACGGACTTTTACCGGATAAAGGGGCAAAATTCGATCTCTGAGAAATTAAAATTTAAAAATAAGCCTGCAACAAATTTTCAAGGCACGGCCAAAACTTACCGCCTTCTAAATATGTGTCCTACATGAGAACAGGGAATAATTTCCAAAGTTCCCCCGCACATCCAAGTCTTAAAAGAAAGCTCTAGATTTTCTCCTCCCCAAATGTCGAAACCGGAATCGTAAGTTCCTATCCTTTCGAAAAAGTTTTTATCGATAGCAAATAATCCTCCTGCCATCGTAGGAGACCAAACAGGCTCGGCGGTGTTTTTGTGCTTCTTCTTCTCTCTTTCCGGGACAGCGTGCCAATTAAACTTTAAAAAAAAACAGGAAAGTGATTAATTATTTAAAACCATAAACTTTGAAAGGTAATTTATTCCAAAAAATTAGTAACGATCTCCTGGAAAATTTCATTTCCGAAGGAAGAAAGTCAATCACGTTACGAAAAAAAAAACCAACTTACTTGGAGATTCCAATCGAATCCGCCAACGTTGACGCCCCCCGAATCCCTAAAATTGTATTCTAACGTCGTGTCGTCTATCACGTCGATAACAGGACAAACGACCGTTGTTGGATCTCTAGCTATCCTATCTAATAACGGTTCCAACCAACCTGTCAAAAAAAAATTAAAAACTTTAGCAATAAAAGTATAAGAAAGTTGGGCTTGGAAGGAATGAACCTCATTAACTTTTTATAATTTCACGTATTCCCTTGATGGTACCATGCACATCACATTTGGCATGATTTCCCTGTTTTAAAAGTTAAAATTTAATTATATTTGGAAAAAGAAAAGATTGAAGTGACAGAGAAAGACAGAAACAATTTCGGGAAAAGTTGTTCGGGGTGATCCCGAGGGCAAACAACCGTCAAAATGGAAATATATTAAAATTTAAATTTTCATTTTCTTATAGTGAGAGTTACAGTTTCTGTAGGAATCTTCCTGATTTTCAATTTAAAACCTCTTTTTCTTATTTTTAAAAAAAAATTATTTATTTATAATTTTTATGTTGGGGATTATATTTTTCTTTGAAAAAAATAAATTTTTGATTTGTAATAAATTTTTTGTAAGTAAATAGCACAGAATAAACAGAGTTGAATTTTTATTTGCAGTGAAGGTCACTTCCTGACTTGACCGTCAAGGTAGCGCCACATTCGCCTGTTATAAGCTTATGGCGAGTGTGGCGCTATCTTACCGGTCGAATAAGGAACTAACTCTTCAGTCTGAGTATAGATTTGAAAATTAACGATTGTGTTGCATCCAGATTCTGATGCAGAAGATTATTTTCGACAAGGAAAAACTGTGGGAAGAGGAATCTTCCCACAGAAAAAAAATTCTGGAAGAATGTCTGATTTAAAAAAAAAATCTCGGATTTTTTCATATTAAGAAGAAATAGTGGGAAGGTTATCCTCAATAAGGAAAATTTTTTAAGAGAATTTTATTGGAAAATGAAAGATCCTTGGAATAATTTTGTCATCGACAAGAAAGCATTTTCAGAAATTTCTTTAATAAGGAAAAATATAGGAATTCTATTTGTTTAGAAAAGATTCTGGGAAGAGGTTTTTTAATGAGGAAAAAATTTTGAGGTTCTTCTTGAAAACGAAAAATTTTTGGAAGATTTTATTTGAAAAAAAAAAAAACAATCCTGAAAAGATTTTTGTAATAAAAAAAAAATTAAGATTCTTTTCGACAAATAAAATTAGAAGATTATTGCAAGAAGATTATTTTCGATAAAAAATAAGTTGTGGCTTGTGGGAACATTTTTTCGATAAGAAAAGTTTTTGAGAAGATATTTTTGATAAGGATAGTTACTGGGAAGATTCTTTTCCATAAGAAAAGTTCTTGAGAAGATCATTTTCTTTAAGAAAAGTTCTTGGGAAGATTTCTTTTATAAGAAAACATTCTGGGAAGATTTTTTTTTATAAGAAAACATTCTGGGAAGATTCTTTTCGATAAGAAAAGATCCTGAGAAGATTGTTTTGATAAAAATAGTTCCTTGGAAGATTTTTCTCCATAAGAAATGTTCTTGGGAAGATTGTTTTTTATAAGAAAACATTCTGGGAAGATTCTTTTCGATGAGAAAAGATTCTGGGATGATTTTTTACAATAAGAAAATATTCCAGGAAGAGTTTTTTTTTTGATGAAATAAAATTCTGAGATTCTTTTCAGTCAAATAAAATTGTGAAAAGATTCTTTTTAATAAAGAAATTTTAGGACATTTCGAGAAAAATTTCTGAGACTTTGAATTTTTGAATTTTTTGAATTTTTTTCAATAAATTAAGTTTCAAAGTGATTTTGAATATTTTTTTTAAATACAAAAAATAATTCCTTCCGAAAAAAAAACATTTAAGAAAAAAATTTGAAAGAATCCATATACGGTCTTTTAATAAAAAACTCTAAAAATTTCTCAGATGAAAAAATATTTAATCGTGTTTGTCACAACCTTTCAATACACAGTTTTAAACTTAATAGAATCTTTTATTTCCTTCCTAAACTCAGTAAACTTACCATCCCCCAAAATGTTTTCTAAAATATCAACATTTACAAACTACGTACTAATTTCTTTACTTACCTGTTGTGCATTCGCAATGAGAATCTAAAAACGTAGTAACAGGGGCAGTAGCATGCGTCGCACCCAACAATCTAGCTCTAATCAATCCTTCTCTCTTCGGTGCTCTTATTACTTTTACTTTTGGATAATGGGACATGTAATCTTCTAACTGTTTTTTTAAATGAACTGAAAAAAAAAACAAAACAAAAATCAAACATTTTCTTTAAAAATTTTCAACAGGAAAAAATTTCCGAACAGTTTTTAAGAAATCTGCGCGCGTTTTTAGCTAATGTAATTATATTCCAAGAAGAAATAAAAGCGGGAAACGACACCGTTTCTTGTTGTAATTGGAGAAATTCCAAATTGTTTTTTTTTCTTTTCCACTTTTAAAAGAATTTTTTTTTCTTCTTCCAAAACATGAAAATTACAACCCGACCGACAACATCGTTGAAATTAAATTTTTGCAAAAAAAAAAAAAAACGTTGGAGTAAAAGAACATCTATACCAATTTACATTGACAATCATTAATCCTTAAAAGTCAGCCTTTCTCATTTCGCAAGAAAATCACGTTCATCCAGATTGAAATATCGCTCTCGTAGCCCAAAGCTCTATTACAGTCATATTTTATGGTTTTCTCAAGAAAGGAAACAAATTAAAGGGGAATACTTATCAAAAAAAAAAAAAAAAGGAGAGGGGTATCACGACAATATTTGTTTAAAATAATCTTTTAGGCGAAATCTTTCTCCGTTAACAAAATGTATTTTTTATCTCGGATCTCGTATTATTCTTCGCAATAATAAGATTTTAATCCGATCCTAAAGAATTGGCTTTCTTCTTTTCGGAATATTGTTTAGGGGAGATTTCCTTTTTTAGAAAAAAGAAAAAGATTTCGTTTGGAATTTTTTTTTTTAGACCGGAAAAAATTGATATGCGAAAAATCCTACTTCCGGTTATTCGATTTCGCTGGAAATTTAATAAATCCGTATCCGTTTGGGTTTCCTCCCTCTTTTGTTTCGAATTTATATACAAAAGTGAAAAAGATGAATAAAGCAGCAAGAAGAAAAAAACAAAAAAGAAATGAAACGGAAACTAAGAAAGGTTATTCACGAAAAAAAAAAGGGTTTCTTTTCTTGGGGAAAAAGAAGTTAAGCTCCTCGATTGCACGAATCTCATTACAATCACGCATTTTATTTGATTCAACCCATTTCTAAATGGGTATCTCATCGAATCAGTGCCGTAAAAGAAAAAAAAATCCTTCTTGTTTTTTTAAAAGACGCAAACCTGAAATTTTAACCCTGGATGCTAATCCAACTTTTAAATATTTAATTTCCTCTTCAACCCGAATCGACCTAACATAACGGAAAGGGAGAATAGAAAAACCCAACGGATCAAGTTGATTAAGTTTAAAGCAAACGACACGATGTATTTAAAACGGACTATGTATATAATTTAATTACTCGATCCTTTGGGAACTCCGCAAAAGTAAATCTAATGAATTGTAACAAGCAAATGCACTCTTTAGGATCGGGGTTAATTGCTTCATACAGTTACTTCCGTGTGAAGCCATTATCTTTTACCCTTTGAAAACTTCCCCTATTTTTCTTGATATATTTATGTTACGGTTAATTCCCGTTTTTGGGCAATTCTGAGGATTGCCCAGTTAAATAAAATTGTTAGTCAATTCTGAGAATTGACCAAAATGTTGCCGGGCATTTCTAGAACTGCCCAACCGCCTAAAATATTTTCTAGGCAATTCTAGAATTACCAAGCGTTGGGCAATTTTAGAGTTCTTTTGCTAAGATTAATTGCAGTTTTGCTCATAGCAATAAATAAATAAGTAAAGAAAATGGTAACTTTTTTCCCATTATTTCGCAGTTTTTCCCGACTAGTCTTAAAATAATAAAAGAAAAAACTATATATTTTTTTTTTTTTTTTTGAAATTTCAAATCTTGGAAAGAGTAATAAAATAAATTTTAATACTTACTCATATCAGAAAAATCATCAACTAGAATTATTTCTTTGAGCAAATGAGGTGGGGAACGGTCTAGAACGGAATGAACCGTTCGAAGGAGGACGCTCCATGCCTCGTTGTGAAAACAAATGACTACTGATGTTTGAGGAAGGTCTTCTAGATATCTACCAGGTTCTTTGCACCTGAAAATAAAAATAAAAGGTTTTTATTATTTTGTTAAATTGTAAAATCAGTCAGGAAATAATTTTGAAAAGATAGAACGGGGCAAAAAAAAGAGCAACTTATTACTCTGACCAGGGACGGTTCCAAGGAGAAAAAAATTGGAAAAAATGGAAAATGGTATGGAAAAAATTGGATTCCACCTTGGCCCCCTTTTATTTGGGAAGAACAGTAATATTGTTGTAATGTATCACTGTTCGACTTTGGGCCCGCATGAAAATTAGTAGCCCTCCCTTGGCCCCGCATGAAAATTTGTAGCCCTCCCTTGGCCCCGCATGAAAATTTGTAGCCCTCCCTTGGCCCCAACCAGAATTTTTTTTCTGGCGCCGTCACTGACTCTGGCAACAACAGCCTAGATAAATTTTCCTAGAAAAACGGATAGATGAGGTTATAAAAATGGACGAGACCGGTCTCGAGTCTCGTCTCGTTTATTATCGAGAGCGTCCATTATCTTTGCTTGAACGTCCATTATCTTTGCTTGAGCGTCCACTATCTTTCCTTGAGCGTCCACTATCTTTGCTTGAGCGTCCACTATCTTTCCTTGAGCGTCCACTATCTTTGCTTGAGCGCTTGAGCGTCTACTATCTTTACTTGAGCGTCCATGTCTTTGCTTAAACATCCATTATCTTTGCATTAGCGTCCATTATCTTTCCTTGAGAGTCCACTATCTTTGCTTGAGCGTCCACTATATTTTCTTGAGCGTCCATTGTCTTTGCTTAAACATCCATTATCTCGAAATTGGAAACATTATCTCGCTTTCGGTTTCGAAAACGAGACTCGAGACAGTTCCGTCTCGTTTTTGAGACAATACTAGACTAGATTTGAGACCGAGACTAAGGACTTTTTTGAGATGAGATTCGAGGCGAGAACAGACGAGACGAGACTCATTGCTCCAAGATGAGACAGAGACAGAGACAGAGACAGAGACAGAGACAGAGACCCGAGACAAGAACTCGAAAAAAAATCGAGACCGAGACGAGACTTATCCCTAATGACGTATTAGTCGCTTGATCTCTTGGTGATCATGCCTGACGCCAAGTGACGAGGAAATCGGGCAGAGAGCTCCTTAAAGCCCAAATTCGTCTGTCCCTAATCCCTCAACAAGCTACAACACTTTTTTCTTCCGGATGAAGCATAAATCTTATAAAAGTATAACAGACAAAAAAATATTAATTAAAACCGAAGCATCTCAACGTTTAATCAACATCAGACCAGGGGAAAAAAATATAGCGGATATAAAAAAAATGAAAAAGGATGAAATTCATTTTCTTCGACTTTCAGGAATCTCTACAGGTTAAGGGTGCGAGTAAAAAAAGAAAAAGAAAAAAAGCAATAATGAAAATGAAACAAATAAAATAAAAAAGGATAAAAGAAAAATCAACGAAGCCATTCATTCGAAAAGAAAAACAAAAACCGAGGATAAAAAAAAAAGATAGAAAAGAAGAAATAAAAGGATATACTAACAAGTCTGGAGAGTTAAAAATTAGAAAAAGAACTTTCGAGTGCCCTTTTTTTTACAAGGGAATAATAATCAGTCAAAGAAGACAGGGTCGACGAGTGAGAGCAAAAGGGGAGAGTGAAAAAAAATGGTGTAGATAGGTCCGTCGGAAGTTGGAATCAAACCGGAAGTCTCTGTTGGAGATGACCTACACCTTCCTGTATCTTGTCTCAATATGATTTATATTTTTTCAGCTTCTTTCCTCTGATAAATAAATAAAAAAACGTTTTTCAAGGGTTTCGAAAAGTCAACAAAGCTGGTTTGCGCACTTGTATTGACATTAATTTGAGTGTGCATGAAAGAGCGGTGGAAAATGTCGAGATTAGGTGTCGAACATTCGTGTTTATCAATATTAAATATTTAAATTTTTAAAAGGCATGATAGCATGGTAAAACTTTTGAGTTTTTGCAATCGTGACGTTAGGCCATTGATTCTTTTAATTAAAAATTGATTTGAATTATTGCTTCGTTTTAATCATTTCTTATCTGCGACATGAAAACGTGAGCTCTAATTAATATTTTATGGGAAATGTGAAATTGAGAGTCAGGAATGAAAGATAAATACGAGTGGCAGGCAAGGGAAGCTTTTGTGCGACTTATGAAAGGAGTGAGCTTTTATCGTATCAAGAAAGGTTTGTTGGGAAAGTTTTTAGAGGAAAAAGAATATGTTCATGGGGTTTGCAATATATTTTTTGCAGCTTTGAATCTTTATTTGCAATTTTTTTCAAGTGATTTGGTGCAAATTGCTTTCTGTTAATTTTTATAAGGATCCCAAAAAATTGTTGGTGCTTGTTCTTGCTTCCAAAGGCAAGAAATTTTTTAATTCATTTTCGACTGATATTTGTTTTCTTCGTGACGGATTCTTTGTTTCTGAATTTTTTTTAGCAAATTCTTTTCTAAATTTTTTTAAGCAAATTCTTTTTTAATTTTTTTTAGCAAATTCTTTTTTGAATTTTTTTTAGCAAATTCTTTTTTAAATTTTTTTTAGCAAATTCTTTTTTGAATTTTTTTTAGCAAATTCTTTTTTGAATATTTTTAAGCAAATTCTTTTCTGGATTTTTTTAGCAAATTCTTTTCTGAATATTTTCAAGCAAATTCTTTTCTGGATTTTTTTAGCAAATTCTTTTCTGAATTTTTTTAGCAAATTCTTTTCTGAATTTTTTTAGCAAATTCTTTTTTGAATTTTTTTAGCAAATTCTTTTTTGAATTTTTTTAGCAAATTCTTTTCTGAATTTTTTTAGCAAATTCTTTTCTGAATTTTTTTAGGAAATTCTTTTCTGAATTTTTTTAGGAAATTCTTTTCTGAATTTTTTTAGCAAATTCTTTTCTGAATTTTTTTAGCAAATTCTTTTCTGAATTTTTTTTAGCAAATTCTTTTCTGACCACTGTTAAAAATTCCGTTCCCTAACAAGATAACCGTAATTCAAAAAAAAAGTTTTTACTTTCCCAACCGAAAGTTGGGTCAACTTTTGACATTTTTTTTCTCGAGGGGAAAATGTCGAAAGAGGACTTGACCCGTATCACTCAATGCGATACTTTCACGTGTTCCCTTTAAACAATATTACCGGTTTATACCCGATCGATGCCTCGGGAACATCCATCCTCCGGGGCCTTTTCCCTATTCTCTATATATAAGAAGCCTCATCCGCTTCCCATTTAAATTTATATTCAAAAGGGACCGAAATAGTTTATTCAAATCGTACTTCCTTAAACTCTCGAAATCACGGGAGGGGGTTTGAGTCTGAATTAAAAACTATCATCAAACTAACCTCAATCATCTAAAAGGACCGTCCTTTATAGCACACAGTCGGTCAAAGAGAAATGCAAACAAAGGAGGGAAAACCTCCGTGAAATGTCTTAGAAAATCCGTGGAAAGCTCAGAGATTGTGTAAATTCCGGGACGGGGAGGGAAACACTCTTTCACCGGGACCGTAAGGTTTCGATCGACTAAAATCTCGCCTTTTCTCTGGATCGTTCAAGGATTGGGCCGGGGTTAGTTTCAAAGTGAAAACGTCACCGTTGTTAAGGGATGATGAAAACGGGATTCTTTGTCAAGGAATAGCGTATCATCTTTCAATTTTAATGACAAATAACATATTTTATTGACGTTCTTGCACCGTTGTGACACGTTTTATTACACCGCGAAATTTAATATCCCTCGTCTTTTACTTTATATCGATCATAACGTCAGGTGATATCCCCCCCCCTCTTCCCTTCGGTCTTTTGTTTTTTTTCCTTTTAAGGTTATTGGAAGGCGATGAAAATCAAAATAAGGAAAAGATATAAAGTAATATTTTTTTTGCAACAAAATTATTTTGTCTGCCAGATGTCTGTAATTAAACTTGAGCTTTCCTCGAACCTTAAGCCCTAATTTTTCACGGCTAGCAGGAGTCGTCTGCTACATACGGGATCGTCATTTGCAGCAATTCTGGAAGCTGCCTTGTACTCTCGAATTGAAAAATCTGCCGATCGCGATTTTTGCTTTTTGGCTCGAGAATGGCCACAATCTTGTAAACAAGTTCGGAATCTTATCTTTCAAACTGGTCCTCCAACTTGTAGCCGAAAATAGTTCGGGTTTTATTCACTCGCTTCGCTAGTTGTTGCCTCTGTAACCAATGGAATTGATCGCCTTCATGGCAAAACATGGCAGCCTTCAATACCGCTTTCTCATTGGTCGAAAATGTGACAGTCAGCGCCAGGACTTGGAACTAAAACTGAGGACAGAGTCTGGGACAAAGTTACCATAGAAAGGCTAAACAAAAGTTTCCGGACTTATTTATAAGATTGTGATGGCGGCTTCAAAATTTCAAAATGGCGTACCCCACGGTCTTCCAGGTCTTGAAATTCTTGTTGATCTCCATGGCAACGCTGACTTCGAAATTGAATCCGATTTTAGTTCATGCACATTACACTAGTTTACCAGCGGCCGACCAATAAAATTGATCGCTCTAGAGACTCATTAGTAATGTCCTACATAATTCGGGACTCTTCTGGCTTGTGACTGGCTGACCGCTAAGACACTTGCATCATCTAGTGGTAGATCATAAACTATATTCGTATTCAAAATCGGAATCACAACACAAACCCCAAATTGCAAGACCTGCAAGACCCTATGTAGCAGACGACTCATCGAAGTGACCACTTTTAGTTTCACGGATCCCCCATGATCTCGAAAATCGCCATATAAAGCAAACATGGAATCTCCCATTTCGAGCACATGGCAGATTCCAGCAAATGGCGATCCCGTATGTAACAGACGACTCATCAAAGTGTCCACTCCCTATTAGGCTCCCCAGGCTAGCCCGAACGCGCCCAATCGACCACTTATCAAAGTAAAATACTTGGCCAAATCTGTCGTTGGTTTCTTTTGTGTCTGTGAATAACTTAACTTGAATAGTTCCACGAAAATTCGTTAAACAAAAGAAAACGTTGAAAGTGATTTAACGGTTCGAATGTAAGCGAGAGTTTTTGAAAAATTTGAAAAAGTTAAGAATATATTTTATTTTCTATTCGTGGAATCGTTATCTCCATCTGCCGATCAAAATGTAGTGTTTATACTCGTCAAAAACTTTCCCATCTGGAATCAATGTTGCAATCTTTCCGTGATAAATTTTCTCCTTTTCTTGATAGGGAAGGGGGGGGGGGGGGAAGGGGGGAAGGATTCTTTTTTCGCTTTTGATCGATTAGGTCATATCCGTTTTTGAAAATTTCCAATTCCTTTCAAATAAAACGCAAAAGATTGAAAATAAAATGTTTAAATCTCTCTTTCCTTTCTTTTGTGATGTTTTTGTTTGTTTATTACACATTTCAGACGAATTTTGAAGTTGGATCAAAAGAGTAAAGTCCACACAAAAAATGACAGTTCCCCATAGCAAGTCAGCCAAAAAATAAGCAAAGACGACGACAACAACGACACTGGAAATAACGTCAACGGCTATGACTGTGATCAGGACCTAGAGAGCCTGAAAGGAGAGAGTCACCAATCACATTGCTGTGACCAAACCTAAGTCGTCATGCCAGCAGCCAGTGGCGTAACTAAGGTTTGGTGGGCAAGCTCGCAGAGCTGGTTTTTTGGGCCCACCTTGTATGCCCCCTGGGCCCAATTGCTGGGCCCCTAAAGACTGGTGGCCCGCTGGCGCCCTAAAGACTGACGGAAGAACTTACGCCACTGCCAGCAGAAGTCGTATGACGCCACCGGGACTATAGCAGGACCAGGGAGGTGTGGCAAGATTTGAGAGAGACCTTCGTCCAGGAGTGGACGGGTATAGGTTGAGAGAAGAAGAAGAAGAAGAAGATACCAGGATCTCGACAACGAAAACAGTAGCAGCAACCATAAACGATGAAATACAATGAAGATCGACAACAATAGAGCTACGTGAACAGAGACAACAACAATTCGGCTTCTTTTTGTATAAAGCTGTGCATTACAAAGAGGAAAAATAACTTCCTTATTTAATCTTGCCTTAGAAAAAACAACCCAGCATTAAAAATTAAAAAGACTGACCTTGAGACCTCAGCGCCCTTTCCATGAAAAAAAAGGGCGCCAAGAATTTTTCACTTTAAAAAAAGGTCGCGAGACTTCGAAGACAAGCCCTGCACGAGGGAAAGAAGAAAACTTGAATAAGTTACGTGTTTTACAACGAAAAATCTTGTACCAGTTTAATTCTATCACAACCTACGTGAATTCCCTTCACAAAAAATTTTTCATATTTAAAAGTAAAATTACTCAAAGAAAAAAAAACTAATAAAATTTTTATAAAATATTATCTTGTTATTTCAGTTCTGTCATTTTTTTTTGGACTGGGGGGGTGATAAGTAGAAAGGTATGAAGAAAAAAAAGAAAGAAAGAAGGAAGGAAAAAGAAAAGAAAACATTTTACTTGTGAAATCCTTGAGTGAAAATGAAAATGACGACTGACACGAATGAATAACGCGCGTATGAATTTATATAAGGCTTTCTATTGTTCGAAAGAAGGAGAAAAAAAAATTTCCTTTTTCCAGTTTATTTTCCGGATGATTTTCGGTCATGCTACCCACGGGGATTTTTTTTTTTAAATTTAATTTCTCGAACCTGAACGATGGGGTGGAAAACCCCGAAATCAAGAGAGAGTAAGAGAAGAATAATGACGATCAATTCAAAGATGACTTTCTCTCATTCATCCAGTTGACAATCGGCTATTAATGTAGTCAGCTAAAGGAATGACTTCCTATTCATGAGTCTTAATGGAGGATTATTCGGAAACGCAATGAACCGGAAGTCTCGATTACTCAGTCTTGAGCTTTAAAAAAAAAAAAAAAGAGAGACAAATGTAGAAAAGAATTTTTTTTAAAAAAAAAAAGATTCATCGAGGGGTAAAAATTGTTTTTCAGCGAACGGGTTGAAATTTCTAGCAGGAACTTGGAAAAATTTTTTTGAGGGAAAGAACAAAAATAAAACTAATTAGAAGAATCACTGGGACGAGAATGATGGGGTAATAGGAAATCACATACAGCTATTTAATCACAACCGGTGTTGCTTTAATCACATTTAAGGATTTACTTTTTATTACTTTTACTCTTCGCCAGGGCGGCGGATTGGAAAACAGCCATTTTGTTTAGTGTTGTTTCGGTCCCAGCGGTATCGTTTCATCTTCATTTCGATCTTTTATTACAGTCGTTCCCGATTTTATACAACAGCACGCGATTTCGCGCTTTCACGAAGCCCAGTTAAAATAAAATTTACAACCCTTAGATAGTTACGGATGATACTACCCTTTTTTTATTTATTTATATATATGTGGAGGATGTTATCCCCTGTTGGTTTCAAGTCTAGACTTGGGACTCGATGCGAAAATATTTGTAAAGCGTCCCCGAGAGGGAGATAGAGTATTATATACAAGTTCAAGTGGAGCTTGGCTGAAAGTTTTTTCTTTCCCTTATTGAGTCTGCCTACTAGACTACCTGCTAGACAGAGAGGGAGGGAGGGAGGGAGCAGTCTTGCACCGCCTTATGGATTAATTAAGATTCTGCCGCCATATTGCATGTTTAAAAATCAATCTGGTTGCGGGCTTCAACACTTAGCTTATGCATAATCCCACAGACTATATCGTGCTCCTTCCTCCGACTGTATAGGCAATATCAATTTGAGGTCCCTCACCTGTTCTTAGCTTATGTCATGGCCGTAAAGGTCGCGAAATTCAGGTTCAGGGAGGAAACTCGTTGTAGGCTATGTCGTGCTCCTTCCTCCCAGTGGATAGGCAAAATCAATTCGGGACCAATCACCTATTCTTAGCTTATGCAGAAGCGAATTAAGGCGCAGGTTATGCAAAATCAATACGGGGACTCGAATATATAAGCTAAATATAGGTTTTAGATTCGTGACGTCACGAGCACATTGCCTGTTGAAGTCAAAAAAATAGTTCACCAATTTTACCGCTACGAGCGCAAGTGAATAAAGGGCTGTAGGCGACCAATAAGAGTTTATACCGTTTTTCTTTTGTTGAATTTTAAATTTTTAAAGACGTCTAATTGGTCGCCCTTTAATCTCTCACGCTCCCAGCGGCAGAAATTGAACTACGTTTCTGGCTTTAATAACAGATCGCCATTTTTTAGTAAAATCAATTCGAGTTTCCCGACCTTTACGACCATGGCTTATGTAGAAGCGCGTTAAGGCGCAGGTTATGCAATATCAACTCTCAATTATGCGACGTCACAGTGACGTTACCAGCACTTTGCCTACTGCCTGAACGATAAACCAACATGCGACATGGCAAATTTCCAATATGGCGCCGCCCGCAACCTTCTGCTGCAACCGGAGTGCTCCTTCCCTCTCTATCTAGTCTCTCTACGTCAACCAAAGATCATTTAACCCTATCTTGACCTAAAAAATTTTTCCGCAAAATTAACAAGAACAACGACTGGCATGATATTGAGAAATTAAAAAACAATCGCATGTTCGCTTTAAAATAACCAATATCTTGTACCTAGTCGAGCTTTAACACACATACAAACCACCCTCGTCATGTCAAGGGGTTGGCCTGAACAGGAAACATTTAAAACAGGAGCGCACACATGTGTTTCAGCGACATTATTCATTTACTGTTATTCCTTCGAAAACTTAAAGACTTTACCCGATTTATCATGCTTTCTGAGAGGTATTATAATGGAACTTAACGATATTTCATGGTAAATATATCAAAAATGTCGTGTTTTGTTTTTTCCCCCATCCCTTTATTTTTTTTTTTATATAGGGCACTTTGCTTAAGAGCTCTCTCCCGACAACTTTTGCAATTGATATACTTATTCATACCCGGTTATGATTTTTCCCCCGTTAAAGTTTCTTTTTTTTTATTGCTGCAAACCTGATTTATGTTCGAGCTAAATGTTGTTTTCCGCTCGGGAAAGCGAAGCGAACAATCTTAAGGAAAAAAGAAACATTAAAATAATGATGTCTACCGTAATCACATCTAAAATGAAAACGGGAACAAAAAAAATAAGAAACGAGACCAGAAAGTAAAGAAAGAAGACACATTAAACGACAGAAATGATAAATTGTGTTTTTTTTCTTTTTTTTGAGGAATGATACTCGAAATAGGGGAAAAAAGGAAAAGTTGAAAGGGGAAAGAAAAAAAGCTTGACGCCTCGCGGAGGAAAAGTTTTTGATAAGTTTCCTGGGTATCAATTCTTTAAGCTAAAAAAAAAGAAAACATCTGACATTAATGAGTTTATTCGCAAGTCGCCGGTGGAAAATGGGAAATTGAAGACTTTGTAGAAGGTTTAGGAATTTTGTTTACGGATTGGTTCTGACAGCATTTTGATTATTGATCAAGTTTGGGGATCGCTGTATGAGAATAAGAGCAATGAAGAGTGATTTGCTGTGATCGAAAAACAAATATTAAAATTTTTTCAATTTCTAGTGTTTTAAAAGAAAATCGTTTGTCGAATTCGCTGTGAAAAAAATTTTCCGATTGGTTTCTGAAGAAATTTATTGGCCAAACTGGAAATTTTTAGCCTAAATCAAGTTTGTTTTAGACAAAAATTTTTTGGCCAAATTTGTTTTTAGAGAAAATTTTTGGCCAAGCTGGCTTTTTTAGGAAAATTTTTAGCCTAAATCGTTTTTGAGGAAACTTCTATGTCAAATTCGTTTTGGACAAACATTTTTTTGCCAAAGTTGTTTTTGAAGAAAATTTTTAACCGAGCTGGTTTTTGAGGAAAATTTAAAAAAAATTGGTTTCTCAAAAAAAAAAAAAAAAAAAAAAAAAAAGCAAGCTGAACGCTTTGCGCAGGTTCAACTTGCAAAACTTAAACAAAGCCAAGGTTTATGCTTCTTCCCCATTTTTTACATTTTTTTTCTTCTTTCGCTGAAAATCTAATCAGCTCGTCGGACATAAATGCTAAACGAACTGATGTAATTAAATTTTCGATAGCTTTCGTCGTTTTTAGGCTATGGTGAATACTACAAAAATCGTGCAGTGAATTCAATACTTCGGCCATCTTTGATGAGTGTCGAAGTAATTTGGCAAACTTTGTTTCTGAAGAAAATTTTTTGCCAAATTTCTTTTTGAAAAATAATTTTCTCCAAATTAGTTTTTGTAAAATTTTTCACCATTTTTTTTTTAAAAAAGTTTTTTTCGTATTTAATTCTAATGCTGAGTCTCCACTAGTTGATTAACTAAGAACGTTGATTAACTAAGTTCGTGAGTTAATCAACGTACCGGAAGTACTTTGATTTTGAAGATGACGGAATTTCCCAACATCTCGCCGCCATCTTCTTACCATATTTCAGGGCTTAACATCACTTTTATTTAAAACAAAGGATTAAAATTGATAGTTGTACATACCTTTCGAAAGCTCGTAAGAAGAGCTTTCTTTTCATATCGATCATTCCATTCTTTTTTATGTGAAATGATTCTTTTTCGGTGTTTATTTTATTTTCAATATAAACACTAGCAGAAGGCAACAAAAGAATGGAACTCGGACAAGTTGCGGTTTCTGATACATTCGTCTAGTTGCATTCCTTTGTTGCCTTCTGCTAATGTTTATATTGAAAATAAAATAAACACTTAAAAAATCGTTGTTCGTGAGAAAAATATTAAATCATGGATCTTAGGAGAAAGCTCCCGCCACGAGCTTTCGAAAGGTATGTACAACTATCCATATTAATACTTAGATTTAAATAAAAGTGATGTTAAGCCCTGAAATATGGTAGGAAGATGGCGGCGAGATGTTGGGAAATTCCGTCATCTTCAAAATCAAAGTATTTCCGGTACGTTGATTAACTCACGAACTTAGTTAATCAACGTTCTTAGTTAATCAACTAGTGGAGACTCAGCATAAAAAAAATTTTGCCAGCTTTCGAAGAAAATCTTTTGCCAAATTTCTTTTTAAAAAATAATTTTCTCCAAATTAGTTTTTTGTAAAATTTTTCACCAATTTTTTTTTTTTTTTGGAAAAAAGTTGTCTTTGTATTTAATTCTAAAAAAAATTTTGCCAGCTTTTGAAGAAAATTTTTTTCCACATTGATTTTGAGAAGTTTATTAGCAGACTCCCAAGTATCGTCAACTAACGCATTACTCGAAGGACTATTTACCACGGAAAAAAAAGATTGAAAACTCTTTAAAATTCAGTAGTAACGTCGAAGACCGTTTTTTCTTCCCTTTTATTTTATTAGACACTTTTCCGTCTTTTCTTTTTATTTTTTTCCTTTTCTTTTAAAAACGTTAAATGGTAATTTAAAATTAGCCTTAAGATGTTTCTTTTTATTTATTCCTTTCCCTGCTATATATATATCTTCATCATCCATTTTATTTCTCTCTCTTTAAATTCATGAAATTCGTATTTTTTTTGCCTCGAGGGGAACAGGGGAAAAATTTATTAAGCCAGCGAATAAATAACGGGGCATTCTGTATATAAGAATAAACAAAAAAAACTACCTTGGCAGTCATTTCTTTTGTTTACTTCCCCGCAAATAACGCGCGGGTAAACAGAAGACAACAAAGGGAATGATATTTAATCTTTCCCGATATCGAGAATTTATTTATTTTTTTGGATGTTCTTAATATCTTAATCCTCTTTAAATAATTGAAAACGAAAAAGAAATATGAAAAGAAGTTTTGAATGAAAAATTTCACATCAGCGATTAACTCCCAAATAAAGGATTCGGAAGGGGGGAAAGCATGGCTCGAAATTATGAGATAACCACTAGGGATTCGTTTTGTATTTTCTGGAAGGTCAGGAAGAGAGGGGCAAAGAGAGGAGGGAGGGGAGGAAGCCGAACAAAAGGGCAGGCCTGACGAGTTACGACTTTTTTCCTCTCGTTTTTTTTTTTTTTTTTTTAAATTAGTGGGCATGGTTTTTGGATTCGAATGTTATTATATTTAAAAAGATTTATGTGTAGATCACTTACAGGAATAATGACGATCCCATTTCATACGAAGTGAGGATTTAATCGAGAATCGTGCGTGCATATCAATGGAGCTTTGAAGCAAATTACTTTTTTTTAAAAAAAAAAATGTGGAGAGCTCAAAAAAGGATCGATAGCTGGTTGGAAGCCTAGCCAAGCTTCAGGCTTCAATTAAACTTACTAGGGCATGAGCTAGAATTTTATGTGGCCCCCAGGCTAAAACCTTTAGCTCCCACACGGCCAATCCGCTACTGAGACAAAAACCAACAAAAGAACTTTCTCAAACTTCGTGATTTATCTTGTAAGTCGAATAAAATCGCCACGATTAATCTGTACTTCATACTGAATAAAATTCAATAGACCGGGAAACGAGAGAATATCGAAACGATTTACGCCTACGCTTTTTTCTCATCTTTTTAATCATTTTTAAAAAAAATGATGAGAAAAGATTAACGTAATTTATCCGCAGTTGTAATTATTTTAATTCGCTATCGTTTATTTCCCCCCCCCCCCCCCCCTCTTCCCTAATTGATCACATAATTCATAAATGATTAAGTAAAGAGTTGTTATTTTTTATTATTATTCTTTTTCAAGAGAAATGGCCGACAAGCCGGCGTGCGGGGAAAAAGGAAAAGTTTATTACGCGCAATTTTCCACGGCCTTGTCAAAACCCGGGGATCTGCTACTGACAGATTTAACTGACTCTTTGACAAGCACTCTTAATTACATAAGCTGGAGTTGATCAGATTTCCAGACTTTTGTTTCTTTAGTGCATCCCTTTTTCCTCTTCATTAACGTTTAATTTCCATTTGTTTTTTGCTTTAAAGGGATTTTAAAACGAAGAGAGTCAGAGAGAAAAGAGGCGAAAGGAGTAAAAAAAGATGCTTTAAATTCCTATTAAAATCATATCCGACTAACGGGTCGCTAATAATATTTTAGAACTTTTTAAAAGGAAGTTTTTTTACAAGCTTCCCCTCTTCTTTTTTTTTTTTTTTTTTGATTCTCGTCGGGAAGCTTTTAACTTTAATCAAGGATCGTACACTCGTGTAAAAAGAAATATTTTAAAGAATTAGGTTTATCGTGTTAAGTTTTGTAGCAGCGCCAAAATTTTGGGATAGGACTACGCCTAAGGGGATAACCTACAGAATTTTTTGTTTTGATTTTTGAGATGAGGAACTAAATAATTAAATAATTGTTTTGCTGCCAACAATGGAACGAGATAATTTGGAACAAGAGAATTTCATCGACTACAGAATTTTGTCTGTTTGTTAGTGTGTTTGGCTGTTTTCCAATCCAAAGCCAAAGGCAAAAAAAATCTCGAACTACACGGATGGCGGATGCCAATTCGAGAACATGGCAGCTTCGTGTGTAGCAGACGACTCTTCGAAGTGTCCACTCCCTATTAGGCTCCCTACTCGATATGTCTCAGGATGTTGTTTATCAGCTACTTGTGTCCAAGTTTCAAAACCAAAATAAGGCACCAAACTGTTTTGTCTTCTGCTTTTATAAAACTTGCCTGACGTATTAGTTTGCTTCTCAGCAGAAGCTGCTTCATTGATTACTCCTTCTCAAACTGTTCACAGTGCAGATCATATACTGTATCATAATTAAATGAAACTCCTTTACAGTCCACGAAATTAATTATTATCCATTTAGGCTTTGAACAATAAAGGTTCGAGCGAAATAACCCTTGTAACTCGCATTTCAGGTACGACCTATTGTTATTTTCACACTTAAAATACGCGCCCCAACCTCTCTGGCTAATCCCCGGTCCCGATTCGTTAAAATTTAGAAAGCTACTGCCACTGTGCAGAGCGCATACAGCATCGATAACACAACAAACACTTACCATGGATCTCTCGGATCTGGCAACTTCCTATGTACAGAGATGAGATCACTCACATACTGATTAAACGCATTTTTCGTCCATCCCTCGTCCACTAATTTTTTAATATCCCCCGTGAGATTAGTCGGGAGATGTACGGGTCTCCCCATTTCACCATACTGTCCTTTAGCTATCATTTCCTCTTCGGCTAAGTCCCTGGGCGGAGCTAAAACTCCGTCCCCGACCTCGACCCCGCTATTATCTATTTTACTTTTGAGTCTATTATCTCTGGTCCGTTTTTCTGATGGCACTTGTACGGTAAAAAAATTATTTATATTTTCAATCACTTTTTCTTTAACTAAACCACTATTTACGGGGGATTCCATTATCACTTCGTTGGTTTCAATCGAGTTCGTTCTTTGTTCCGTATACAATAAAAATAATATAGTTAACCACACCGCTCCGACTAAAATTAATCCCTTAATTAAAAATTTGACTAAGTAAGACCTCCTACGCAGAAGCCCCATTTTTATACAAAAAAAATTACTAATAAACTTGATATGAGATTAGCCCGGTGTTAAGAAAACATTTTCGCGCACTTGGGATATGAATGTAGATACGTTTAAATGCTTCTTATCAAAACATTTGATATCACCGGTTGATATGACGGCGATCACAGGTTGAATACGATTCTTATCTTTGTTTCTCTATTCGTCTGCTTCCAATTCACAAATGGGTCGTTTGGCTTTTTCATGAATGTTGCTTTGTTATCTATAAAAAAAAAAAGAAAAATCAACCGATTAGAATTCAAGTTGGAAGTGAAAAATCCCGAAGTTTTATTTTCAGGGATTACGTGGTAGTGCTTTCGTTTGATTTTTTCAGCGCCATATTGTTTTTACATTATTTTACAGAAGGAGCTACGTCATTACCGTAATGACTTCCAGCACACACAGACAAAAAATTTTTTTCGTGGAATGTTATACTGAAGAGAAAAAGCGCCTTAAAAAGAAATGAGGATATAAGCGATTCCTTAAAGACTGTAAACGGTACAAAAAAGTTTTTTCTTTTTATTTTTTTTTCTTTCTTTTCATTTTTGTGTTTTTCTTTAAATTGAAAAGCGCCATAGGACTGCCTATTTCCATGCTAATATATCATTTTATTCTTCAAAGCTTTTTAGGTGTTTCCTTTTTATTACAGTATTTACTCCTTTTAAAACCATCGGGATCTTATGGGCTTTAGGGCATAATCCAATTGAAAAGTTAAAAAAAAATTTCAGTGAAAAATAAGAGAAATTTCACAATTTGTTTGTTTTCAAAAATTATCCGTATTTAGATCTTATAAAGATTCTCCATACATTCATTAAATAATTTATTCATTCATCCATCAATTCATATCTTTCGTCATTCATTCGTTATTCATTTATTCACTCACTCACTCACTAGAATCTTCAGATAATTATCCTGACATTTATTGATTCATTCATTCATTGATTCCTATATTGATTGATTGATTGATTCATTCATTCATTCATATATTAATTGATTGATTAATGGATCGATTATGATTCATTCATTCATTGATTCATTCATTGATTGATTCATTCATTGATTCATTCATTGATTGATGGATTCATTGATTGATTGATTCATTCATTGATTCATTCATTCATTCATTCCAATATTGATTAATTGATTGATTCATTGATTTTTATATTGATTTATTTTTTGATTGATCGATTGATTGATTGATTCATTCATTCGTTCATTGATTGATTCATTCGTTGATTCATTGATTCGTTGATTCATTCATTCCTTCATTCGTTGATTCATTCAATGATTCATTCATTTTATCATCAAAATAATGTAAAACACTGGCTTACCTGTACAATCGTCTTCTTCCATAAGCTGAACACATAAATTACTGATTGAAGCATTCAGGATTTTAAGATTACTAGATTTCTATAGGAAGGAGAAAATAGAAAGAGATAATCGTAGCTAGGTCTATAACAACAATCAAAAAGTGAACAAAAATTTTTTTTAGAAGGATATGGAATGGATATGTTTTGAATACAGGAATATAAATGCAGGTAGAAATTTTTAGGTACAAGATATGGAACGTTCTTTTTTCTTCTTCATGGAACGTTTGTTTTAATTCTAGGCCGTTCGCTTCCACACTTTTCCAATTAGGCCGAAGATTCCTTTTCGTTGATGATTGTGCTAAATAATCACAGTCGATGGTGTGGCGGGAATGTTTCCGGTTGACTCTCAAAACTTCACATTATCTGAAAAAAGAAAAAAAAAATCGTCACAATAAAATTTGCAAAAAGAATAAAAAAAGAAAAATACTGGAAATAATAAATAACATAAAAAAAGGAGGTATGATTAATGAAAAAATAATGAAAAATGTAGCTGCGGAAATGAATTTACATGTTTCCAGAGGTTTTTTGGATTAGTCGGGGGGTGCCTACGGCATAGAAAATGGACGGTGGACTATCCGGAGGGAAAACCAGTGGCGTGTTTCTCTCATATCTTCATTTTTTCCCGACATCAACAAAAAAAAAAAAATATTCCCCATTGTGAAAGAGAAAACTTTCACGAGGGACGTGGCATCAAAAACTATTTCTCCGCAGTTTTTCCACCATGGACTTTTGTATATTCTGAATAGAAAAAGCGAAGGGTAAAACGTCAAATGCAAAACCCTTATAAAATGACCTTTCTTGATTCATCCTCGCCCTTTATTTGCACTTCTTCGAGTTAACCCGTTTTTTGCAAGGATGGAAATCCGTTGAAAATGAAGTGGTTTATGTGGTCGGAAGTCATTATCAGATGCAAAACCGGAAATTATGTGACTTGTCAAAACATAAAATACGCCACTGCACATGTTACTGGGGAAATAATTTCAAAAAAAAAAAGGGGGGAAAAAAGTATTTTTTCATCTCCAGTTCTCATATTAGCATCGCTTCGATGAAATAGCCTCCCCATTTTTTTCGATTTCTTTTTCTTTCACGCGTTTAAATTTTTTTCCCTTTTTTTTTTGTATTGTCTTGGGCAAATGGAAATTTTAACTTTAAAATCCTCTCCTTTTTGAATTACAATTTTAAGTGTTACTCGTTTAACAACGGGGAAGGGGTTTAAAAGGACTATCGAGTGTATAAAGCTGAGGCTTATGGCGTTTTTAGCAGGTGGATTATCAATTTCTATTTTCCATTTTCGACGCTTGAATTATTTGGCAAGAATCAAGGGTTTCAATGACTTGAAAAGTAATTTTTCCTCCAATGATAAATTGTTATGACTTTTTCTTGTCCCACATATAATATTAACGAGAAGAAAGTGGATTTTGTTTTAGAAAAAGAAGAGATTAATAATGCAAAGGGGAGAGACTTAAAAGAGAAAAGAGGATGAAGGAAAAATATAAAAAAATGCATGAGTTTGGTTTTTTAATGATATCGTGGTAAAAAAAAAAAGGCGAGAAATGTCTGGTTCTTCGTGGAATACGGTTATGATTATTGATTGACAGCCGCTGCCGCCACAAAGACATTTTTTTAAAGTGGCGATAGCGTAAGAAAGGTTTTTAATTTTAATCAATTTTATTTTCTCATCTTTTAAATAATTCAGTTCTTTGTTTTAATTTTTTTACTAGTCCCTCTATTTACGTTGTCATACCTTCTACTGTTCATTCACCCATTTAAATTTTTAATCGATAATCCATTCATTGATTCATTTCATGATCATTAGATTCTTTATTCATTCATTCTACGATCATTAGATTATTCATTGATTCATTCAATCATTCAATCATCATTAGATTATTCATTCATTGATTCATTCATTCATTGATTCATTCATTCATTCGTTGATTCATTGATTCATTCATTCATTCATTCATTAATTCATTCATTCATTCATTCAATCATCATTAGATTATTGATTCATTGATTCATTCAATCATCATTAGATTATTCATTCATTGATTCGTTCATTCATTCATTCATCCATCCATTCAATCATCATTAGATTATTCATTCATTGATTCGTTCATTCATTCATTCATCCATCCATTCAATCATCATTAGATTATTCATTCATTGATTCATCCATTCAATCATCATTTGATTATTGATTCATTGATTCATTCAATCATCATTAGATTATTCATTCATTGATTCATTCAATCATCATTAGATTATTCATTCATTGATTCATTCAATCATCATTAGATTATTCATTCATTGATTCATTCACTTCAATACTCAACCATAAATCGAATCATTCATTTATTCATTCAAATCTTTAATCGATCAGTCATTAATTCATTCACACACATCTTCTATTGATCGGGCGTTCATTTATTTATTTATTATTCAAATCTTCAGATACTGATTTACTTAACCGTTCATTCACATTTTTAGTGAATCATTTGTTTATTCATTCATTCATTCATTCAATCGATAAATCATTCTTCTATTTCTTCATAAAATCAATCTATTATTACTCTTCCTTTTCATCTAGTAAAATCGATAATTCTTCTACTTCTTCATTTATTCAACCGATCATTCTTTCATGTTATCTTTCAATCAATCAGTTATTCGTGATAAGCCTTGAAAATAATTTCTTCTCTTTATCGTGAACCCCATTGTTAACTATATTTAGAATATTTTCGATAAATTAACCCTCCCAATCCTATTTCATAGCAAACTTTTCTGATATAAAATTAATATTTCAGTGAGTTCGACTGGGTAAAAAGATCCCCATTATTCTGGTATTCATTGTCTGTCCTCAAGAACGTAAAGTAGAATCTAATTTGATTTTTTGAATGATGAGCGATAAACGTTTGCTTCAAATGAAACAGTTCGGTTTTCTTACATTTCAAAAACCTTTTCAAAATTAAAAACAGAAAACTGTTGTGGAGATTTATTAAAATTTATGTAAATACCAAAATAATGAAAGCTTATTGCGAATAAAGTCCATTGTTGCGATGAAATATTTGATGCTGCTTAAACTTCTCTCGCTCACTTTCCCTTCCCCTCCCTTTTTTTTTTTTTATTTTATATTTTATTTCCCACCCGTTTTTAAACTCCTCCGAGCTTTTCATTTTTTGGGGGCATAATTTCGTAGGAGGAAAGGAGAAAAAAAAACGGATCAAACCCGGAAGACGCTTAAATTGAAATAACTATCTCATCCATTTTATTTTCCTTGGTTCCGTAGCTTCATCCCTTTCCACTTTTACTTTCTCTTTTACGGGTCGGTGTCTCCGTTCCTATGGGAATTCACCTTACATTGACCGATTGCACCTTTAGGAACTTAAGTCGGTGATCGAATCGAGAGACTCATTAGAGTCGTGGTTTAATGCGGCTACCCAGAGATCCTGGGCTAGCGGAAATGAGTGAAGGGATCGGGAAAAGCCCCTTTTTTAAAAAAAATAAAGCATAGGTAATGGGTTTTCGAAAATTCAAACGTCGACGGGGGGTTAAACGTTGTAACTAATCAAGAATAACAAGTCGACACGCACAGTAAAACGGGGACAAATTTTATTTTCTTTTTTTTTTTCAGGTGGACCCCCTCCTTTTTTTATCCGGAAGGGGCAGTTTCCGTTTCCTGGTAGGGAAATGCTCGATAAACGACTGGGGATTAAGGATGAGGATTTTCTAGGTTTTATTTTTTCCGCCCTTTTCTTTTTTGTTATCCGCCGCATTTTCTACGGTCGACTTAAGAGGAATAAGAAAAAAGGTTCATGTCAAAGAGAAATTTTTTTTCCTTGTGTAAAACAGATGCATATTGAATATCTAAAAATGAAGGATGTCATCTCGAAATGGAAGAGGAAAATCGTGTTATCGTTCCCTGTAATAATTTTTTCTTTCCCCCCCCTTTTTTTCGCATTTCCCTTATTACTAATTTCCTTTTTTTTCCCTCGAATGATTATTTTTCTTTTTCATCTTCGATCTTCTTATTCCCCCCTCCCTTTAACACCTGTTTTTTGTTTCACGTAATTGACTTTTGCTCTTTTCTTTTACACAGGCCAACAGGGACTTTGAACCTTTCACACGTCGATTCAAATTTTCTAAACGCTTTTTTTACCTTAAAATCGAAAATTTTGGATCTGAGTATTAAAAATCCCAGAAACTCGTACTCACAAAATTCCTCAATGCCAATTTTAAACCTTGAGCCACAACACGCGTGCACTTGTTTTCTATGCAAAAAATAATCCGTCACTACCTTTCTTTATTATTCTCCTAATTCAACAAATCCCAACTGATTTAGCACGCTTACTTGAATGCACTTTTCAATTCAAACACAAGTTGATTATTTAATCGTTAATTTGTTTTTTAAGAATGTTTGTCGGCTTGTTAGATTAATTTTTCTTACACTTAAGAGGTTTTTAAAGTTGTTTATTCTCCTCTTCTCCTTTCATTTCTTTTGTTTAAATAATAAAAAAAAACAAAAATTAGCAAAAGCAAAAAAAAAGGATTATCGGCCGCAATAAATTAGTTGGAACTAATCCAAAAAATCTTAAAGACACCTGAGAAACGTCAGGTATAAGCACGTTTTAGCAATTAAATTTCAATAAATCATCAAGAACGGTCGAGGAAGAATTCAACGAAAGCAATTTCAAGGTAATTTAAACCCAAACGAAAAAGAAATAAAACAAATCGTTTGCCAAATCGAAAAGGGATGAGTGAAAGAGGGTAGGAATGACGATGCCATAATTAACCTGCTATCGAAGTTGACAGGATATTTATTTAATTAAGTAGGATTCATCATTTAGAACGTTCGTTAAGTAAAATATTTAACGAGTAGTATTATTCGACTTCAATCAATTCCAATTTATTTATTTTTGTTTTTTTAGTTTTTTTTAGAAAAATAAGAAGTTATTGCATTTTAGAACGCACCTCGATGGTCTCACAGTTAATCGAGGCTGGTTGTAGCCAAAGAATTCACAGAAAAGAATTTTAATTTACAGTAAGCTAAAGCAATGAAGAAAAGTGATTGAATAAAACGTGAATGAATGAATGGTTAAACGAATATGTGAATCTAAAAAAAATTAAATTAATGTGGGATTGAATTAAAATTAAAATTAATCGAAGAATGATCGATTGATTGATCGAACAAACGAATGAATGAATGAATGAAAAAATAAATGAACGGATGAATGAATGAATAAATAAATGAAAAAATAAATGAACGAATGATTGATTGATTGAATGATTGATTGATTGAATGATCGATCGAATGAAAGAATGATTGATTGAATGAATGAATGAAAGAAAGATTGATTGAATGAATGAATGAGTGATCGATCGATTGATTGAATGAACGAACGAAAGAAGAATGAACGAATGAATGAATGAATGAATTAATGAGTGGATGAAAAATTTATTGAATATTTGATAAAATAATCGGCTGAAAAAACGAATGAAAGAATGAATGAATGAATGAATGAATGAATGAATGATTGAATAATGAATCAATGATTCGTTAAGGTATGAATGAATTAGCAAACGAATGATTGACTGAATATATGATTGAGTGAGCAAATGAATGATCGACTGGTGATATAAATGAAAGCATGAATGAATGAATTAATAAATGAATGATCGACGGAAGACATGAATGATTGAATAAAATAATGATCGACTGAAAAAACGAATGAAAGAATACTTAAATTAATGGCAAAACAATCTACTTGAGAAGTGATCTTATGAATGAATGAAATACTGATCGATTGAGGATGAGAATAAGTTATTCGTATATCTTCTCGCCAATGGCGATTAAAACGCTATCTTCACGGTCGAATAGGGAAATACCTGTTTACTATAAATCAAAATTTCGTTCTGAATAGTTTGCCCTGCAGCCAACCTAGCTTAAGTAAATTTCGGACACTCAACTCTTTGGTTTCGACACCACCACGATTTTGAAATGACTGTGATCGGCTCCAAACAAGAGGCTCAAAATTTAGAATTTCAGCCTCCCCTTCTTTTCTGATCTGTTCTCGAGTATAAATTACATGAATATACTTCTTTTCATGAAAATTTTTACAAAAAAAGCAATTTCCTTTTTTTCTTTTGCACTCGGCTTCGTTCTAAAAAATATTATCATTTTTTTTTCGCAAATAATTTAAATAAGAATACTTGGAAGAGGGGGGATAAAAAGTACTTGATTTATGAATAAAAACGAAAAACGGCTACAAAAGGAGAGCCGGTACCTTAATATACGGGTCAACTGTGGCGTAAACTTCCGGTTGGCAGAGATTCATATTTCATCATTTCCGTTAGCGTGCATATCATTATCATCCGGTTTGGCGGAGAGAGAGAGAGGGGGGGGGATATACGAAATTGCTAGTATAAATTAACAATGTATTTCTTTTTTTCCCTCGGATTTTCGGGATTTCCCCGTTTCCCTTTAATTCACGAACCGATTTGTTAAATTTGAGTTATCGCAAGGAATACAAAGAAGCTAATGCTTAACGTCAAGATAAAAAAGCGTTTCGGGGTGGAGGAAGAGGAGGGAAATGCAGAAAATCGGAAAAGCACATACGGGTGGAAGGAGAATAAAGGCTTTCGATAATAAATGGAAAGGTATTACCCAATTGTCACGGAGTGATTTATTCAATTTAAAACGGGCCCAAGACAACGCACACCCCAAAATGGCGCTGGGAATTTTAGCGATTTAAGGATATTTTATATGTTCACGTTTCCCTATAAATGCATTTTGACTAATTCATCATTCCCTCTCGCGGGAGATTATAGTATATTACCTAATAAGTGGGAGAAGGAAGATTTTACCGTTGAGAGCGACGTTTGGAGCCTGAGCCGAAGGCGAGGGCTCTAATGTCGCTCGAGACGGTAAAATCTTCCTTCTTTCCAATTATTGGGTAAGATATTTTTTCTTATGAATCAAAACGCAGTTCTTTACATTTTAAATGGAAAAAAAACATTAATAAAAGGGATTATTTTATGTCGCGGAAGGAAAAAATATATCCAAATTGAACGTTTTAAAGTATCACCGTTTTATTTCACTCCCAGCCGTGAGGGAAAATGTTTTCCTTCACGCTCAGCCGTTTTTCTTCACGGCTGTCAGCTGATTGTTAAAATCGTACTTCCGCATGTTCGAACTAGCTGTGGAAACTGATACTTTACCTTTATGAATAAGGAAAATTTAATTAAATGCACTTTGCTGAATCTCCTATGAGGATAAGCCGCCCCCTCCAGTTCTATTAATAACGTAAACGTTTCCGGAAAATTATTAATAAGAAATAAAGACATCCCAATCCAAAATTTTATTCAGTTTCAAAAATCTCATAAATATAGTTTATCTAGACAGAAAAATGATAGGGAAGAATTTGAATAATATTCAGGAGCGAAAGTAGGTTAAAGACTAATCAAGGAATCGCCCTTGAATAATGATTCCGCAGATTAAATTTTAATTAGGTCGTGTTACGGTATTTCGCTTCTCGTACTTTTTTAATTGCTGTAAAATGCTGCAGTCGCGGATTATATCGATTGCAACAGGGGTAAATCCAGGGAATAAAAGATCATGCGAAATAATTCTTAATGGTAATCTCGAAACCCCTCCCGTTACATTGGGGAAGTTCGCCTGTCCGTTTTCAAACCGTAATCGCTATCCGCGAATGTAAAATATAAACCTGAAAGTATTAATTTTCCAAAAACGATTCCATTACATTCTGTTGTGCTTATGTATCGTTAAAAGGTAATCCCCCAGTCGGTGCACAGGGAAAATAAAACAACCGATGTAATTCCCCGTATCAAAAGCTTATTTTAATTATCTTAATGTATTAATCGATTTCATTCTCTAATTTCTCCGATTCAAAAACTTTCGATTATAAAACTTTTTGTTTTACATTTAATATCGCGATTAAAATAATTAATTGATTCGTTTTCCCCTTTTATCCGTGAATCTCTTCCATCTATCCGCGCCTTTTAAATTCAATTTTGTGTGCGTTCTCGCCCTGAACAAGCAAAATTAGCCTTGTAATTAAACATTTCGTTTGGAATATCAAACACACGAATTCGAAGACGAATTGAAGGAAAGGAAAGGATCGACTTGGTCATTGGAAGAGTAACCTAACCTGGTTAAGAGTATGTCACCGAAAGACGAACAGAGTCCAAAAAAAAATCCAAACCGTGCGGTAGACTTGAACCGCAAAGCTGGAACCATTAATTTAGAAACTTAAAAATTTTCCCTATGCAAGAAAATCCATTCTAACTTGATAAAAAGAACCCACGCAACTATTCCCACAACTCGTTTAAAATTCTCCGAAAACTTTCCAAAACTCAGCGAAAAACGGAATCATCCTCTTCATTTTTACCGAGAGCAAAATGTTAAAAACTTTATAAAAAGAAAATTGCCCAAGTTGATTAGTTTGATTTGTTTTTAAAACAGGATGCTGCGCTTAAAATTCTTTTTTTTTTATACGCCCCCGAACTCAGAAAATAAAAAAAAAATATTTTTCACAAAGGTCAAGAAGGTTTTGTTTGTAATAAAAATTTCCATCTGATACTTATCCCATTATCATTATTATTCCCATTTTTTGGAGTGTATAAGATGCTTCCGATCAGCTTCACGCTTTCCTGGAATGTTTCCAAATAAAATTTATACATCTGATTTAAATGGCTTTTATCGCGCTATTCAGAAATCGTTTGTCTATCCCCAACCCCAACTCCATTCATATCGATTTTTAAAGGATAAAGGAAATCGTGCGAGTTTAACGTGGGCCTAGCATGAGGAATTGCATTCCATTCCCGAATTTTCTAAAAATTCTTGTATTCCATAAGAAAACTAGGGGTCCCTAAGTCCGGGTATATGCACAGTGGAGGAATTGCATAGTAATGGTGGATAGATGGTAAGGGCGCACGCACCCTGTACAAACTTTCTCGCTCCTTGCGTTAACCGTGTCGGGTGCGTGTAAAAGAGCCGCTTTTCTGGCCGAAAACGGCTGTTTACATTTTTTGGTTTTTGGGTTGGGTTGGGTTGGGTTTGGGTTTTTGGCCTGCGCCTTCTGAAAATCTGGACTTAGAACTCAAGCCTAGCCCGAATTTCGCCTGGTGGTAAAAAAAATCTCTTTTTTTTAAAAAATCCCTTTTCTTGCACCCAACAACCAGGCACAAAAAAATAATTTCTTTTATTTCACTCTCTACCTTCCAGAATTATTGATTGAACTTCATGGAGTCTGATTTTATTTCCCCTTACTTTTTTTTCCAATTTAATTGGACAAATTCGTTTTATCAGCTTCGAATTCGACCGGACATATATCTCGAATTTATTTCTATTTTCATCCCAGTCATTCCTTTTTTTCCCCCAGATTCATTTTCCCCTCTCACAACAGCATGAAATATGCTTTTCCTTGGGAAAATAACACGCATCCGCACCCCACTGTAACCCATCTTGTTTTGGAGGTATCAAATCCGATCTAAATTATTTTTTAAAACCCCCTTAACGCTGGTTTTCTCCCTCGCAGCCCCTTTTTAAAAAAAAATTTCCATATGATATCCCTGAAAAATATTCGATTTTAAGGAAATTTGCTGACCAGTCTGTCAATTTGCATAATGCATTCATGTTATGTAGTATAAAACTCTTCGATGGGTAGCCATTTATTTTACTTTCGAGCTCCCTAGAGTGAGGAAGTATTGCGGTCTTGTCAAAAATAAAATTTCGCCAAACTGCGTACTTTGTCGTGAAATGGCGAGAAATAACAAGAAAATGGTTTTTGGGCTGACGTCCATGGGTTCGTGCACTTTCGTTTTTCGCCTGTGTTTCCGAAGCCGAAAGAACCAGCGCAACGAAAATTGGCAACCGCCTTCCTTAGGAAGAGGGAAAACTATTATTCCATCATCAAGACCATCCGGCCAAATTTGCGGCTTTGGCAGGGCCAACCAAATAAGGCCAAATTTAAAGTTTTCGGGGATTTTCTCGAAAACGGCCCTAACGATTTCTTTTATTTTTTGTGTGGAGATACCTGACCCTATAAGAAACAACTTTCCCCTTTGGCATTTTCCGTGAAAAATCGCCCTCCCCGGCAAATCCGGAAAAACCGAAAATTTTCAAGTTTTACTGATAGCGCCGACATGGGACTCGACTTCGACTGAAAAATAGTTGGGAATTTTAAATTTTCGGTCCATTTTGTGATTTGAAGGCAACCCTGCCAAATTTAGAACTTTGGCAGGGCCAAAAAAGGCCAAACAATGAATTTTCAAAGATTTTCTCGAAAACGGCTCTGACGATTTTTCTTATTTTTTGTATGAAGATACCTGACCCTATTAGGAATAACTTTTCCCTTTAGCAATTTTTCGTAAAAATTCGGCCTTTCCGAAAAATCCTAAAAAAAACCAAGAATTTTGAAGTTTTACAAATAGCGGTGATATGGGACTCGATTTCGACTAATTAATAGTTAGGGATTTTAAATTTTCGGTCCTTTTCCTGATTTCAAGCCACCCCCCGACCTCCTAAGTCCCCAATGATGCCTTAATCGAATGAAGCTACACCCCGACTGAGCGAGAAAGTGAGTAGTCCTACCCGGACTGCTATGTATCCCTTCTTTTCCCCTTCAATTTAGTCATCTGGCAATCACAACCTTGTTTGTCTTAAGCCCTGCGATCATGACTAGCCACTAAGGCAAAATCCTTTAAAAAAAAATTGGTGGCAGCGGTCGAATTCCAATTTTAGCTTCAAAAAAACCGATTCAATCGACTTTTGATTGATCTAAATATCCATCCCCTTGACTTATATCCTCTAGATTCAATTTTATATTTCCGATGCGTAAAAAAAAACTTTGGGCTTAGATCAAATCCCTCCTCGAAAGAAAAAAAAAAGAGCAAACAGAAAACCCCGAATTGGAAACACGATTCGCATCTAATTTTTTTTTTTTTTCATTTTTCCTCCGATCCAGTCTTGTATACGTTTTAGAGTTTACTACTGAATACTAATTCTCTTTTCGTCATAGTTTTCGCTCCGAAAAACTTTGAATAATATATTTTTCTGACTCCTTTTTTTTTAGTTTTTCCTCCTTTGCAATTTCTAAAGAGATAAAAAAAAAAGAATGGGGGAAAAAAAATTTTTTTCAACCCATTTTAAAAACATTCACACATGACTTGAGCTATTCAAGAACGTTTCTTACTACTTTAACTTTTTTCTTTCCTAAATTAAAACCTTTTTCATCGTAAAAAATGTTTCGAGATTACTACAAAGTTGAGGTTTTATTGGTTCGAGGAACGGCTTTTTTCCGTTTTTATTTCTTGTGGTATCATAGGTCTCTAGCTCGGTTTGTGTGGCCTAATTAATCATTTTAGCCCGAAAAGGCCTTCGAGTGCCATGTTCAAAACTCGAACTAACTTAAGATGACAGCAGAATTAACCCAAGCAAAGACTTCCAGCTTTCTTTCTTTGGACCAGTCCTAATTTTTTCTCTAGCAGCCCTTCGCTTCTACCACGGACCAAAACGCACAAAAACATAATCGGGAAATATAAAAGGGAAAAACAACGGAAGAAAAATTAAAAGGCTACTTTCTACTTTTCCCCCTTCTCTGGAAAACATGAAGTTGTCTCAATAATCTCCCAGGTAAAGAATAACACACTTTAGGGACCGAGTTCGGATACGCTTTCTAATCCGCTTTTAGACTAACCTTTCCGACTGACTCCCTTAACTTTAATCTTTTATCAAATTTGAGCGGGGATCATATTCAATAAAGCTTGTTTCTTTTCCTCATTTACCGAAAAACCTAAGCATGGTTAAATTTTTTAAAAACTCCGAATCGCGCGCGCGCGCACTCGCGAAATGCAAATTATATAGTCGCGCGGAGAATGCGGGAAATAGAAATTCTAAATTGACAGTAATTCAATTATTAAGCACTTGGATTCAGTCATGTCAGCGAAATAATCAGACATGCCACATCCATACGTCCACGTTCAATTAGTTCCTGAACGTATTCCCGGTCCATCAAACGGGAATCAAAATGTCATGGATTTCATTTTAAAAATCAAATAAAATCAATTTTCGCGATATCTTGCCGTGAACGGTTGTTTTTTCCGGAACTGTGTTTGCCAATTTAATTTTTTGGGTTGAGGGGGATGTAAATTTGTTTTTCAAGAAGTTCGCGGAGGAGATTTTCAACGCCTTCCTCCGTATATAAACGTTCCAGTCTCGAACAGAGAGCTCTATGGCCAACAAAGCCTTCCGCGAAAAAAAAAACTACATGCCATTAAATGTATTCTGGATATTCTGGATTTTGAATACGAAAATAGTTTAAGGTCCACCGGTAGATGGTGCACGTGTCGTTGCGGCCAGCCAATCACAAGCCGAAAAAGTCCAATCTAAGTGCGACATTACTAAAGGGGCTCTAAAACGGATCAATTTCATTGGTTGGCCGCTGATGCACTAGTGAAATCTACATGAACTAAAAGCTGATTCAATTTCGGAGTCAGCGCTGCCATGGTAATCAACAGAAGTTTCAAGACCTGGAAGACCGTGTTTTCGACTATTTCTGGATATTTTTGTTTATTTTAGACTTTTTTCTGACACTTATTTTTAGGTATTTTCGACACCTTTCTGACTGTTTCTGAATTTTTTCTATCAATTTTGAACTATTTTCAAATATTTTTCACTATTTCTGGCCGCTTTTGGCATGTTTTGACTGTTTTTCGGCAGTCTTGGACTATTTTTGGTTGTATTTTGACAGATTTTTCCATTTTTTGCTGTTTTCGAATATTTAGACCTACTTTTGGCTGTTTCCTGCCTGTTTCTGACTTTTCTCTGGCAGTTTTCGGATATCTTAGGCCATTTTGGGCTGTTTTTGGCAGTTTCAGGCTATTTTTTGACTATTTTCGACAGTTTTTCGCTATTTTTGACTGTATTTAGCTACTTCCGACTGATTTCTGAATGTCTTTGACTATTTGCTAGAAGTTGTAAAATATTTTTAGCTATTTTCGACTGTTTTTCGGCAGTCTTCCAATATTTTTGGCTAAATTTGTCTGTTTTTGACATTTTTATACAATTTTTGGCTATTTTCGACTGTTTAGGGCTCCTTTCAACTGTTGTCTGATTGTTTTTGACTTTTTTCTGGCAATTTTCGACTATTAAACACTATTTTTGAGTTTTTAGTAAATTAAGATTGTTTATTAACAGTTTTTGACAATTTTTGGCTATTTTCTACTGTTTTTCGGCCGTTTTTTGAGTACATGAGGCTATTTATGACTGCTATTGACGATTTTTTGCGGTTTGCGACTATGTTTGGCTCATTTTGACTGTTTTCTAACTTTCCTGAATATTTTCAGGCAGTTTTGAGAAACTTTCAGCTATTATAAATTTTTTAAAAACGGTTTTTGACCATTTTTGGCTGATTATGACTGTTTTCTGACAGTTTAAGGCAGAAAAAACCACGAATCCTGACGTCATTTAAGCGGGATTTTCTCTCTAAAAGAGAGCCCCCGAGAACAAAGTATCCTCTGCAGGCTGACGAGTGCCTTTCGTGCAGACAAGAGGACATACTGAACGTCTACTTAATTCCTACCCCTTTCCACGTATCTTCATATCAACTCCCCACCAGCCTCATTTCCTATTCGAAATATGTTATTTCACAACGGAAACGTCTGAAACATAAGAATCGCACTTAGCTGGATTAAAATTGAATGTGTCGGAACGGCAAAGCATGTTTGACATTTCCGAGCGAGAGAAATGGAAAAGAAAAAAAAGAAAAAAGTACAGCTATCGTTTCTTTACTTAAACATACAAAATTTTCTTTCTCTTTTTTCCCCCAAAAACGTGGAACGTGAAAATAAAATAATAATTAACGTGAAAGGGGAAACGTAAGTTACATAATTTTTATTTACGAAAAAAAACCTGTCAAAGCACGCTTACGAAATTATAGGCTAAAAGCTTGAAAAGTGTTATTATGGAAAAAAAAAAAGCTTTTACGTGTGATCCGAAATTTTCCAGAAAAACAGAAAAGGCTACTTCCGGTTTTCCAATTCATATAAAAAAATCCTATTGTTATAGTAATCGTTACATCTTTTAAAAAGGCGCTAAAAAAGGAGAAATATAAGGGGAGAGGAGAGAAAAAAAAAAAGATCTCGAAACGAGGAACAAATCCTGCCATATTTCCTAAGCCGGGGAAGGGAAGCCATCTCTCAAATTTTTTTTTCTTCCCTTTTTATTTCCCGGTAAAATTTCAGCATGGGAAATGATTCTCGCTATTCCTTTCTCTTCCCTCCCATCCAATTTTCCCCCCTGTTCCTCTTTATATACTTTCTTTTTACATCTTTTCCGAACACGCAAGTTAATTCATTTTGTAGCATAAGGCACTTTGCTTTTTAATTGTGATTTACCGATTTAATCTAAAAGCTGAGATGGCGATGAGTGTTTTTTTGGATTATTAATTTTGTTTCGAGTTAAAGTTCTTGTTTTGTATTTAACGGCTATTGAAAGTCAGCAAGACAAGAAGACAACGAGCCTTTATCTTGTTTTCTGAGAAGCAAGTTCAGGCTTCGGCCTAGCTATTTAAACAACTTTTTTCCCCGTAAAGCCCTTATTCTTCTTAATTTATCTATTTCTCTTTTACCTACGAAAACATCAACAAAATTTACGCCGCGTCTAGGTAAGAATTACTCGATTAATTCCAAATTTGTAAAGTGCGGGGGAAAACTGGAAGAACAATAGAAGCAGGAGGCAGCCATCTTGAGGGAGGTTCATTAATCTGAATTAACCAATTTAGAAACAGAAAACAAAGTTTTCGCAACTTAGATTTCCTATGGAAACTTGACTTGTTTCTTTGGTGCCGAGTCAGATTTCTATCACATCACACAACGTACCCCTCCCCCCCCCTTTTTCCCGTCACTTAAATTCACGCAAAATTCGAAGAAAATAACAATAGAAAATGCGTCCAAGGAAGAGAATGCTCGGTCAGTTAAGTGCTGAGTCGAAAATCTGATATCCACATCGAGACCGCCGACCTCTGTTCTCTCTCTCTTTCCTTATTTTAATCCGTTTGGAATAAAAGGATCGTCAGGTGACATCTGCATCTCATCGCTTTTTCTCTTGACGAGTCGTTAATGTCAGTGAAATTTTTTTTTGTTCTTATTCTTTTCCATTTATAGTTCTAACCGTTCGGCATCGTGATAAGTCAGCAGTCGAATTTTTTTAAAAGGAATTTGCAGAATAAACTAAAGAAATTCCTAAAAAAAAATGCTTAAATTGAAATCAGTAGTAGACGCCCAGAAGTTCAGCACGTCGTATGCAAATCGTGCTACTTCCATAAAATTTAAAAACAGATTCCGAAAAAATTTCGAAAATGTTTTCAAATAGATGAAAATTCGATTTGAAATTCAATTTTAGAAAGCCCGCCAAAAATAAACAAACGCCATACTAATGACGTCATAACTAAATTAAATTTTATTTCATTAGGTTATTCTTTTTGGCGCGAAAATTCTACCAATAGATAAAAATTCAATTTGGAATTCAATTTCTAGAAAACCCGCCAAAAATAAACAACCGCATGCTAATGACGTCATAACTGATATTAATTCATTGGCTAATTCTTTTTGGCGCGAAAATTCTACCAATAGGAACATCCGACTCAGTTGTGACGTCATAAATTTATGATTAGTTTTTGGCGGGCTTTTTTAAAATTTGAATTTCAAAGCCAATTTTTCGCTATCTAATATTCTCTTTGATGAATTTTTTACTTTCGAGCTCTCCCTAGAGAGAGAAAGTACAGCGGGCACCTCAATTTTAAAATTTTTACGGACAACGCCGACATGGTACTCGACTTCGACTAATTATTGATCTGGGATTTCAAATCTTCGGTTCATTTTCTGATTTCAAGGCCATCCTGCCAAGTTTACTGCTTTGACAGGGCCACATCAGGACAAATAATGAGTTTTCGAAGATTTTCTCGAAAACGATTCTAACAATTTTTTTTATTTATTGTATGACCTGATTCTATTTGGAACAACTTTTCCCTTCAGCAATTTTCCGCCGAAATTCGCCCTTCCCGGAAAATCCGGACTCGAAAATTTCGTTTACGAACAGCGCTGACATGGGACTCGATTTCGACTAATTAATGGTCGGGGATTCCAAATTTTCGGTCCATTTTCGGATTTGATTGAAGAATAAATATTGATAATTTTGCGATTTTAAAATGGAGGCAAGTTGCCTAATTCCTTAATTAGAGAGCTTCGTGTGTCTTTGAAATTTTTTGGCAGGCGACTGACTTCCATCCCTTTAAATATTTCCCCTTACCTGAAACAAAAAAAAACATCTTGATTATTTACGATTCTTCACTTTTCTCTTCTTTTTTTTTAAAAAAACCTTAAAACAAAAGATAAAAAACTTTGACGAAAGTATAAGACTATAACAAACGAAAAACAATTCCGCTCTAATTTTCGTAATAACGGGAGTTTTCCGAACTTGCGAAAACTTAACATGGAAAGGGAGCTAAGTCCGTAGAAAAAGAGAGAAGGGGGAAGATCGAGAAAGTGGGTGTTTCAAACAAGTAAGTGTCATTAAAATGTTCATTAAAATAGAAGAGAGTTAGAGAAAGAAGGTAAAAAGAGGGGAAGTTAGAGGAAAAGAAGGAACGGATGGCACCTAAGACAAACAGAGAGGGGGAGGGGGAATGAGAAAAACTAGGACAAAACTTTATTAACAAAAGATTTTTCCCTCCCCCCGAAATAGTGTAGAAAGGTAAAAGCCCGTGACTTAAGTAACAACATACGGTTTTACATGTTATTTTACACTCTGGGGCAAGACGTGGAAGCTTTTCCTCGGGTATAATATCCGCGAAAGTTCAAGAGTAAGGAATTTAATACTTGAATTTTAATAGGAAAGTTTAACGAAAGTTTTGATTTTGGGCGAAAACCGAGTTTATGTAGAGATTACTACTTCACTAATCTCATTTTACCTCTTGGGTTTGTTTTATTATGAGCGATTTATGCTCTCGCAGCTGGTAATTTTAAAAAAATAGCGGGACAATTTCAAATAAATTGGTGGCAGCGGATGAGCGAATTTTTCTTGCATCTTCTCCATTTTCTGGAAAAGTGATAAAATATAACCCGGCCTTCCCCTTTCGGATTTGCTATTCACTTAAATCGTTTTCCAAACGATTCTAAAAAAACCGAGTTAGCAATAACCGTAAAACTTTCTTGTAAATAGCCCAAGGAGGGGAAAAAAATACTGACCAATAATAGCAATTTACTTCCCTTTGTTTATTCTTATTTAACTTGCCACGTCGTAAATTAAAAACTTTCTCCCTTTTTTTTATCTGATGAGCTCAGCGTTACATAAACGGGCGAGGGAAAAACGTTAGAATTTTGATGTCGGAAAATTCCGGAAGTCCATTTTCACGGAGTCAGAAACTGCTGATTTCTTGCGGTTTCCTTATCCCCAATTTGAAATGTTTACTTTTCGACTTTAGCAATTAACTCCTTTTTTTTTTTTTAACTCTCTCTCCTCAACAATACTTTTTTTCTTAAACAAACAAGCGAAAGGAGGTTTCACGCGAAATGATATTTTCCGGTCATTTCCGGCTTTTCTCATTGTTAAAAATGACTCAAGGCTATCTTTATATATGTAAGCTACTTCTTTTTAAAAAAAGAAACGGCGGACGTCATTAACTCGAAAATGATACGAAGGAAGATTGATGGCGGTTCTTTGTAAAACCGTCCCGACAGCCTCTTTAAATAAATAAAAAAAAAATACAGGAAGCCAATAATTTCAAACCACTTTTCCCTTGAAAAAAAAATCGATTGCTAAACTCTTATGCATTTTGCCTGCTTTGTGTAAAATAATACCAAAGCCTCATTTTTTATTCTTTTCGATGATAAATCGGATTTTCTCAACTTTATTTCTATTCAGTTGTTGTTTCCGGAAATCCTTCTTAATGTTCTTTGCGTCTGTCATTCATATTTTTTTTCTCTTTCCGTTTTCCGTAAGGAATGAAAAAAAAAAAAAAATAAATAAATAAAATAAAGAAAAGAAATCTAATCATCCGCTTCATTTTCTTTTTAAAACGGAAGAACGGTTTTATTTCGTTTATAATCCCAGCGATTACAACATTTCCATTAAAATAAGGCTATTTTCTTTTTAATCTGAGTTTGGTTGAGAAAATAATAATCAACGGACTTTGAAAAGAGTTTTTTGTTTTTTAAATAAAGAAAAAAAAAAGAAGGAAAGAGTTAAAAGAAAAGAACAATCAAAGGACTGGAAGATCATCTTGTAACAGATGTCGCTTTTTAAAAAAAAACGTCAAGATGATTTTTATGAATGTAGCCAAAGTCTGATTCAAGGGAAATGAGTTTTCGAAGCAGAAGAAAGAGTGAATAATTAGTCAAAATGAGCCCAAAGGTAAAATTATAGCAATTTTTGCTTAAGACCAATGCAAGAAGAAAAAATTTACCGAAATTGTGCTAACGAAAAAGACAAAACCTCCTAAAAAAAAGTCTAAAAGAAACAAACTTTCTTAAAGTTCACATGATCGATAAATGGGAAAATAAGATCCCCCGTTTTCTGGATTCCGATCAAATTTATTCGGATCACGTGTAAAAAGGTGTTGTTAGAGATGTCCAGGTGTCTAGGTCACATACTAAAACATTTAGGAAATTATTACATTTCTTTAGGAACTATTCTTCTTTTTGTGCTACTAAGTGTCCAGAATTGTAAAATTGGAAGGATGGAAACCACGTAATTAATCTATGAAATTGAAATGAAAATTTTGAAGATCCTATTTAAGTGATAGGTCTAACTCATAGTTGGTTCAGATGACGGGTTTAACTTTCCCCTAGGAGAGGTTTTAAAGCGTGCGGATAAGCTAAATGAAATAAATTAGATTATGAGAAGGGCTGTTTGAAATTCAAGTCATGTTTTATATTACAAAACTGCTGACCGCTGATTCAGTTCGATTGGTTTTTCGGGGGGGGTTTCAAGTCCCTTTTTGCGCTTTTTCATTTACACAGTGAAGGGTTGGTTTTAGTTTTTTTTTTTGTTTTTGTGAACACGAGAGGTGTGGTTTGTGGAATGTCGATAATTGAAATTAAAGGTGAAGAATTTTTAGCCATAAATTAGAAAATGGAGATGACAAACTGAGAGTCTGAACAGTAAAAAAATTTCTTTGTCAAAAAAAAATTCTCCAAATTTTTCGACTTGAAATATTTTTTTGAATGTTTTTTGAGGGTTTAGTATTTTTCCTTAACAAGAATTCAGAATTCTTAGAATTACCCAGAAACATCCTCAGAACTTCCTCAAAATTTTTTTTTCCAAAAAATACTTCTTAATTTTCTTTTGCTTTATTATTTGCCCACGATAATATAAACAGGTTGACTCTGTCATCTAGGTTCATTCAGCCGACTTAAGCGTCTATTTGAGCATCTCCGTTGACGATTTGAGCGATTACGTAATCGGCTTTAGTGTCCATTTGATCGACTTGAGCATCTATTCGATCGGCACCACCATCTACTTTGTCAACTTGAGCATTTATTTTATTAACTTGAGCGTCCATTTAGTCACTTAGTCATCTTGAGCGTCCATTTCATCGGCTTGAGCGTCCACTTAATTAACTTGAGCGTCCACTAAATTAACTTGAGCGTCCATTTCATCGACTTGAGCGTCTATTTTGTTACTAAGTCAGCTTTAGGGTCCATTTGATCGACTTGAGCGTTCATTTCATCGACTTGAGCGTCCATTTCATCGACTTGAGCGTCCATTTCATCGACTTGAGCGTCCATTTCATCGACTTGAGCGTCCATTTCATCGACTTGAGCGTCCATTTCATCGACTTGAGCGTCCATTTCATCGACTTGAGCGTCCATTTCATCGACTTTAGCGTCCACTTAATTAATTTGAGCGTCCACTTAATTAACTTGAGCGTCCATTTTGTTACTTAGTCAGCTTTAGGGTCCGTTTGATCGACTTGAGTTTCTATTCGATCAACATCAGCATCTACTTTGTCGACTTGAGCACCCATTTGATCGACTTGAGCGTCCACTTTATTAACTTGAGCGTCCATTTAGTTACTTAATCAGCTTTAGCGTCCAATTGCTCGACTTGAGCGTTCATTCCATTCGATCGACATCAGCCTCCAATTTGTCGATTTTGGCGCCCATTTAGTCAACTTGGGCGTTCACTTAGTTGACTTTAGCGTCCATCTGGTAGGCTTGAGCGTCCACTTTGTCGACTTGGGCGTTCTTTCAATTAACTTCATTGCCCACTCACTTGGCTTAAGCATCACCAGGTAATTTCGTTGGCTAAGTGTCTCCTAGCTCGACTTATCATCCACTCGATCCTAACAGTAAAAAGTATCTTTTTTCCGGCTTTCATGCTCAAAGTGGAACACAAATCACAATCAAACGCAATAATCTATTTTAGCCTTTTTTTCTTCCACTTAGCCCCAAGATAAATGCGAATCTAACCCGTCAAAAAACGGTTAGGACTTGGGTGTGGTCCCTTAAACTAACTTGTAAAACGTCTCTTTTCTCCTTTTCTTATTCTTTTTCTCGAAAATGTATATCCGGCAGAAAAAAGTAAACAAGTTTCCCATTACAAAATAAAAATCGCCTGATAATAACTCATTTTTTATATTACTGGAGAAACAATCGTCATGCTCAACACTTCATTACCATTCAACTATAAAGTCATGAAAATAATATCAGGCCACGAGGGAAAAACTAAAGGGAAATCGAAGTGTTCGTTGTTTATCTAACCATCCCCCACCCCCCCTCTTCGACAATGTCCCATTTTCATATCAAAAAATAGGTGGCAATGAATTAAAGCTCACATGAAAAAAAGGGGAAGAGTAATTACGATATAATGAAAATATATGAAAGAAGGATTATTTTTTAATAAGGAGTTAGCTTTTTTTAAAAAAAGGTTGCGAGGGGAACCAGGGGAGCACTTAGAGGAATTAGAAAAAAAAACTACGTGCGTGATGCAGATACGGCGTTATAAAGTAAGATAACACTACATAAAACAAGGCATATAATCAATTAATCACACATGAAATATTAATTTCGGCTTTTTAACGCTCGGTACGAAAAACTTGATTTAAAAAGAAAAAAAAAAAGATGAAAGGTAAGATTGGGCCAATAACAAAGAGGATTTTTTCCCCTCCTTTTTTTATTTTTTCAGGCGTGTTTTTCGATTTTCTTCTTAAACGCTAACAAGAAAAAGGCGAAAATAAAAAGTTAAAGGAGAGGAGAGAAAAAAAAACGAAAAGTTTTTATTTCCTGGGTTAAGGTTAAACTTATTAAAAATTAAACGTGTCGTTTTTTCCTTTTATTATTTTTCCCCTCCTTTAGCTTAGCTTTGCTGAAAAAATCTAGCGGAGTTTACATTGGTACGTTTAAAATATTCAGCAACCTTTTTCTTAACTTTTCCCGGAGTTTGAAATTAATCAAACCGGTTGATTTTATTTGCCCCCGTGTAAAAAGTAAATTTAGACGAGAAAGCGGAGGCGGAAGAAGAAGGGCTTAAGAGTAATCAAGCGGGATTTTTAGTTACTACGAAAAAACTAGAGCCATCTCAGCCAAAATATTAGAGCCATCTAGCGGTGGATGCGACGAACAGCGACGCCAACGCAATCTAGTAAACGGTCTTAAAACTAGTAGCGACACCAGCTCAACCTAGCGCTTTAACTTTAAGAAAACAGCCACGCCCCCAGCAGCGCGAGCGCCATCTAGTTGCCATTGCAGAAACTTGAAGGAGTTCCAGTGCGATCTAGCGGACAATCTTGAAACTAACAGCGATTTAATGTTCTTAGTTCTTATTTTTGAGAGCAAAGTCAAAAATGATCAATTTTAGCTTTCAAAATCTTGTTTGATTATTTATCTGTTAACGAAAATTTTAAATTCAAGATGGCGGATCAAATATGGTGCGTATAGATTTAAAAAAAAATTGATTTAATCAAAATTTTTGTTATGGGGGTTTTTGAGGACGCTAACCTCAAATCTGTTAACGAAAATTTGCAATTCAAAATGGCGGATCAAATATGGCGCGTACAGATTAAAAACTAGTTGATTAATTTAGCCAAACTTTCGGTTCTGGGGGTTTTGGAGGACGCTAATCTCAAATCTTTTAACGAAAATTCAAAATTCAAAATGGCGGATCAAATATGGCGCATACAGATTTTAAAAAGTTGATAGATTTAGATAAAATTTGGAATATGAGGGCCGCTGATTTCAAATTTCTTAACAAAAATCCAAAATGGCGGATTGAATAAGACTACAGCAGCGCTATCTAGCAAACGATTCTGGTCAGTCATCTGAAAACACTTACTTTGAAAACAATTTTTCCCTGCGACCTTGAAAGGGTTACTGCTTCTCAAAAAAGGCGAACGTGTTTCCATTTAAAAGTCAAAAAAAATATTATCGGAAGCCGATTTCCTTGACTTGCAAAGTCATACATCAGGAAAATTTTTTTCTTCAAAAATTCTTATACATATCGGTAATCGAAGCAAGCGAGAGGTAATACAAAAGTTTTAACTTGAATTCCCCCGTTTAATCTTCATGTTCTCTTTATTATCCAGAATAAATTTCTTTTCCCGCCTTTCGCCCGTTATCGTGGAAACCCCCCCGTTTTTCCGAATTTGAAAACTTCCAATTTCCCTTTCATCTCTTAGCGGAATGAACATCGATTCCCTCTTCTTTTTTTTTCCCTCCTTTCGTCTCGCTAGGTGCGCTCTCGCTCCTGCTGAGAATGCCTAAATTATTTTTTCCCCGTCGATTCTTGTTTATAAAGCTACTTACGAAAAAAATCCGGAATCAAAAAAGAAGGAAATCAATTTCAACGCAGAGATCTTTTTAAAAAATATGAAAACTCGGGTTAGCAAGGAATTTCCTTTTGTGTCTGATTGTATTTGACCAGAGTTGCCATGGTAAATTGACCCGTCTTGTATTTTTTCGAAAAACGAGAATGAATAACAATAGAGAGAATAATAAAAACGAAAAATGGGATGGGTACAAGGAAATTATATAAACCCTTCTTTGGCCCCCCTTCGCGCCTGCACCCCCGTTGAAAATTTAATTAAGATGGCTAGAATTCGTTGGGAAAATAACCATGAATATTATCATTATTATTGTTATGATAAATTTTCGTCGTGTGTTTAATTAATTAGTCAAATTGAATGACAAAAGACAGTGGAAATGCGTGGATTGCTCGTTTTAGTCGGAATTTCCGCGGAAAATGTTGAGGAGGGGAAAAAAGGAAACTGCTGGAAATGAAAGGTTGGTGCGATGAGAACTTCAAGAGAACGTGAGGATTTTTTTTTCCCTAAACGCGAAATCAAAATGGGAAATTAATTTTCTAGAAGTGTCTTCTTCAGCGGATCGCTTTTTGTCGATGAGGAAAAACCGAAGTCTCTGATCACCAGCAAGCAGTTGCAGAGTTTAGATGGGTTTGTCAGGACAATTTTAGCCATCATAATGAATTATTTTCAAATCGTGGGCAGAAAAATTAACTAAACTTGAAAACGACCTTCACCGAGACCTTAGTTAAAACCATTTATAAATCAATTCTTTTCCAAGAAAAAAGTGGGAAGCAAAATCTCTGAGTTTGTCTCAAGGTCCTCACCTCAACACCTTCATATTCAAACTCCATTAAAAAATCCTTTTGAAAATTTCTTTAAATTAAACACTGACCGAGGTAATTTTAAATGCATGTCCTGATCGTTCATCACCATTGTCATCGCCTAGAGAGTTAAATGCGATACTTAAACAGTCGCTCCATTAATTTATGTCAACTACTGTCTATGTACTACTAAATTAAGCTGACTAATGTCCGGCGATTATAATTCCTTCCACCCGTTTTAATTTTTTTAAAAGAACCGATTCGTTGGGCAGGTGTTTAGTTAAAATAGAAACTTTGAAAAAAACAAATGATTGTCTTTGCGCAGGAAACTTTACAACAAGGAAAAACCATTAAAAGTTGATCGGCTGCAAGTTAGATAAAGCTTTCGAATCGCTATCGGGCGACGAGGAAAAGAGAAAGTCTTCTGTAAAATCTTCACAACGCCTAGGGAAAAGGGCCAAAGAGGGGCTGATTTAGACAAGGTTAATATTTGTCGATTCTTCTTCTTCTTTAAATGCCCGCTCCTCGTCGGAGATTGGCGATCATCATGGCGATCCTAACTTTGGAGTCTGCCGAACGAAAAAGGAATACTGAACTTTGGCCGTACCAGTCTCTTAGATTCTTGAGCCAGGATGTTTTCCTCCGACCCGGTCTACGCCTGCCCTCAATCATACCCTCCATCACCAGCTGCAGAAGGCGATACTTTCCGTTACGAATAATATGGCCGAAATATTCAAGCCTTCGCCTCTTGATCTCGAAGAGCACCTCCATCTCCTTGCCCATACGATTCAAGACTTCAACATTGCTTACTCGTGCGGTCCACGGAATTCGTAACATGCGGCGATATATCCACATTTGTCGATTGGGAAACTTAAAAAGCAGCGACGTCTCTAAACGCTCAGAGTCCTCGCCCAGACCTCTGCCTGGTCACAGCTTCTGGAAGCTCTTTTGGGTTTGGCTTAAGACTCTAACTTGGAACTACAGCTGTTGTCCGATGCCTTATTTGGAAATTGGGCGAGTCATCTACGATGCGTTTTAGCTTGAGTCAACCATTGGAAGCCCTGGATGGCTTAGTGTAATGTACCGATCGGACACGAGCGTTCAACTTACCTGAAAAGAAGGAAAATATCGCTCAATTAAATTAAGACCAAATGCTTACCTAATCTTAACATTGAAAACATTTCAACAAACAAACCCGGCGCGGCATAAACAAACATCAAAATATAAACAAGCAGACGACCGCCATATTGATTCCTCAGTCACCGCCAACATGGCGCCGACATGACAGTCACCGCCAACATGACAGTCACCGCCGACGTTACAAGGCTTTAAGCCTTATTGCCGCACCAGAGTTTCCGCCATTCAGACCTATCCGCGGCTGCCGCTCTCCAGTCCGGCGTCCCCCACACGACTTGCACCCCTTGCGACTGTATCCTCTTACCTCAGCCGCGGTGTTCCCAATGGCCTAGGGCTCGTTGGACGACCAACTGTCTGCCGGCTGTATAATCCTAATCTACAACTATAGCGGCTCTAAGATCCCTCTTTAATACTTTGAGGTTCTTGCCCAAAATACAATATCAAGATCGCATGTAACCATCTTTATAATTCTTCCTCCGCTTTTTTTTATTAATTTTTTATTCGAACATTAAAAGGGAAAAGCGTTTCTTGATAGAAAAGACAAGTAAATTAAAAATACTTTTTGGAAAATTCGATGAAAATAGCATTAGTGATAATAAAGACAAAAGGAGACTTAATATCCGTGACTTTGTCTTTGATAGTCAAAAACGCTAAAGGCAGAAGAAAACGGAAGGAGAGAGAGAGACGCGAGAGGGGGAAAAAGGGGGCGCTTAGATCGCTCCTCTGACTTCATTATCGACGGCAAAAACTCAATAAAACGAGGTAGCTAATTAAAAAGTAAAAACGTTTACAGCCTCAAAAATAAGTCACATCAAAGGGTGAAAATGGAAGATAGAAAAGCAAGGGGAGGAAAAAAAAAAAAAGAAACGAAGGTGTGCTACTGCTTGCTTGCCAGAGCAACGGGACGGAATTTTTTTTCAGAGTCGAGGAAAAAAAACGAGGGGGGAACAGAATGAGAGAAAAAAAATCAGGCTTTATTACCACTTTAATAAAATCCTTTTGACTTGTGCCTTTTTTTTTCTAGAAAACGAGAAAGGATGATGGGGAGGAAAAAGGAAAAGTGAGAGAAAACGTCGATCTATTCAATCTTCGTTTTTTTTTTTATAGAAAATGTGGAGTACGTCCAAAGGTGTTTTTTCCCGGACCTGTGAAGTTTGGAGGAGTAGGACATTTCGTCACAATCTATCTTTTGTAACAATTTTTTGCCGCTAATTTTGGCCTTGACTTTGTTAGTTCATGTTTATCACTATTTTTTTTTGTCATTCGTGTTTGCGCCACAGTTGCAAATAGTTGCGCATCCTGGTTTTGAAGACCTGCCACTACAAATACTGTACATTCGAATTGGATCAACTGGCAAAAACCGGTCTCGGACGTCCCAAAACGGCTCAAAACGGTTTTTTCGAGCTCCCCGAATGCACCCTCACACAGTCAATGACCTAAGTTGCTAGCTTGACGACAGGTTCTCTCATGGGGCATAACCACTGTACGAACAAGATTGCAGGTAAATAAATACAGGTTGTACTTCCCGTTAAAAAGAATATGGCCGAAATACCCAAGAATTACATCTCTTGGTTCATCTACCATTTCTCGACTTATATTTATTCTTTCCACATTTCCCTCTCTTTTTATAACCTACCCCACTCCACCCTCCAAAATCCACGCACAAAAACTTCTCCTTCCATATATCACAACTAAATTAAATATAAATCCATACCCGTAATAAAAACAAATTTTTCCACGTTCAATCTCGCATATTTTGATGAACACCCCCAGACTAAACTGAAAGCCATTCATCAATCATATTAAATCTTAACCATTTCCTTTTACGCTTTTCTTATAAATAGTTTTGGTTGCTGTCTCGGAATCCCGGAGATTCCTTTTCCTTTAACCACCTTTACCTTCGGATTTTCAAAATTCTTTAAATATCATCATCCATCAGCTTTACAATAGTAGAAAATTATGCGTATCCTTCCTCTCCCCCTCAAAAAAGAAAAGCATACACACAAAATGCAATAATAGAAAGTGTAAAATAGAAAGCTCAGAATCTAAACACGTTTCTTTCCCTAAACTCCTTTCTACACGTCGACTCCCCAAATAGAGCTTTTCCTTTATGGCTTTTCCCAGCCATCTCTCTCTCTCTCTCTTTCTTTCTCTCTTCTACAAACACAATGTCATTAATTTTTATATTGTTAGTTAACTCCAGTCTCGCATTCCGCAAACATTCTTCCCGGATGTTGCTTTTCATCCGGTTCGTTTCTCTTCCCCTTCCTCTTACATCTCTCTCTCATACCCTTCGCATTTTTTATATATATACACCCGGGGAAAACTAATAAGGTATAGCGAGGTTTATTTCCACGAAAAATCGCTACGTTTTAAGAAGAATCACGCGACCTGTCATCCTCCTCATTCAAATTTCTTGACAGTAAAATAAAAACTTTTCAATTTGCATTTGATTTTCACGTCTTTCCGTGTCTGCTACATTTGATTTTCATCGATTTCCGCCTACGGGTCATATTTTTCTTTTTTTCTATATACATAAACATATATCGAAATCATGTATCCATTCATGTATAACTTTGTCCGATCCGTGTTATACCTCAGGGGATGAATGACGCTACCGTTTGATTTAAAGCGTTTTAACGGAAAACGATTTTTAATATGCTCTTTGTGCATTTTTATTTTTTTCCCCCAACTCCCCAATGCATATTCAAGAATTCAAGGAAAAAAAAATTTGTACAATTTCAATCATGCGAGTTTTTTTATTTTTCTTTCAATTTGTACACACATCGTCATTTCCATATTTTTATGAAAAAAAAGGGATTCCTCATGGGACTATGGTCAATTTTCAAAAGCGATGTATCGATGACGAGTCCCTTTGGTGAATATAGCCACATCTTGAATCAAGTCCATTTCGTTTATTATTTATTTATTTTTTTGCTTGCAAGCCCCCCCCCCCCCTCTTTTCATTTTTTTTGATCATAAATCACAAAAATAAAAAAGCGTTTTATCGCTTATTTGGAAAATAAAGCGATGAAAAAACAAACAGAGCTCGACTTTATTTTTTTTTCCACCCCCACGCGATTTTTGATTAATTATTTTAATTGAATAATGCGATCAATCGTACGAATCAAATCTCGCGGTTATTTAAATTGATCAATTGATTGATCAAAGTTGGGTAATTAAATTAGTCAATTAATGATTGATTAGATGAATATTTGGATTCGGATAGTAAAGCTCAGTTTTTTTCTGATTCAAAATTGTGGCATCTTGATGAAGAAGAATTAAGCGAAAAATGTTTTCTTCCTAAGCAAATGCTTTGATCAATTTTTCTTGTCGAACAAATCTTTTGATCAATTATTCTTGTTGAACAAATTTTTTGATAGTTTCCTTGTTGAACAAATCTTTTGACAATTTTGTTTCTTGTTGAACAAGTCTTTTGACAATTTTGTTCCTTGTTGAACAAATCTTTTGACAATTTTGTTTCTTGTTGAACAAATCTTTTGACAATTTTGTTTCTTGTTGAACAAATCTTTTGACAATTTTGTTTCTTGTTGAACAAATCTTTTGACAATTTTGTTCGTTGTTGAACAAAGCTTTTGATAATTCTACTTGCTGAACAAATTTTTTAATAAACTTTTCTTGTTGAACAAATTTTTTGGTAAACTTTCCTTGTTGAAGAAATCTTTTGACAATTTTTTTCCTTGTTGAACAAATTTTTTTATAAATTCTTCTTGTTGAACAAATCTTTTGACAATTTTTTTTCTTTGTTGAACAAATTCTTTGATAAATTTTTCCTTGTTGAACAAATTCCTTTGATATTTTTTTCTTGTGAAAGAAAGCTTTTCATAGTTTTTCCTTATCGAACTTTTTCGATAATTTTCTGTTGTCGAACAAAACTTTTGATATTTTTTTCTTGTCGAACAAATCTTTTGACATCTTTTTCTCGTCGAACAGCTGTTTTCTCAATCTTTTTTGGTCCAATCAATTTTTTCAAGAAAAATATTTTAAAAAATCCTTTAAAAAAATCCACAAGCATAAAAAACCTATTTAGAAAAAAATTTATTATTTTCCAAATTAATTCCCCACTAAATAAATAAGATTTCTATCCGTTCAAAATCACTTTACGAAGGTAAATTGTAAACTCCATGAAGATAGTAAAATCACCCCCTTACGGAAGGAAAACACAATTTCAAGAGTTTTAATGAATTTAGGAATTTCGATGAACTTTCCAATAGACTGAAGGAACCTCTTCTTTTTGTTTGACAACAAATACGGTGAAACAAGATGGATAGCAGGAAAAAGGGAATGAGAAAAAAAAAGATTTTCGTAGCTAAAATCTCTTCTTCTTATAATATTCGCAACAAAGGGCGAATATCATATGTGCGGTGAGAAGTAACATTCTCCCGATAACCCGAAAACTCTGGTAAAATTTCTCGGGACGAAATTGACCTTTACGATTTACACATGACCTAATAACTCTCCGGTGTAATGTGATATCTTAATCTCCTTTGATTTTACCCCTTTTCTACGCATTCAATTGCAAATTTAACCGCGGTCATTGTGATGAAATACATTTTAAAACCCAGCTACGCGGTTTATGAGGCGATATAAAAAAAAAGTTTTTTTATTGATAGTCCGTATTTTATACGAGTTTGTATTAGATTACAGTTAAAAAGATTCGATAAGCAAACTTTTAACTTTTTACGATTATGACATGAGAGTACGGAAAAGGGATCATTAAAAACGCTTTTGAAAATTACGATCTTGGGCATGTTCATTCTACCCGTGCTAAATTCAAATTAACTGGGCAAAGGGGAGTTTTCTTTTTTTTAAAAAAAAAATCCCAAGCTCATTATTATAATAATTCTCGTGTTGAAAAAAAAAAGTTAGCTCTGGACCGAATGTTTTTCTCTTCGCATTTTCATTCAGAATAACAATAACACATCGAAAAGTGGGAGTCTGTGTAGTTTCAGATAACGAAAACAGAATCCCGGGATACAAATGCAAAGGAGGATTATGTCACAATCTCGGTTTCATATCGAGGCAACATATTGTTTTTATCTCGCATGGCCAAACTTGTATTATCCAATTCATACTTTTGTTTTATTTTAAATATGTCTAAAACAAAAGACGAGGGGAAAAAAATTTTCACCGATAAAAAAGAAAATGGAGTTGGTTTTTGGGAGAGATTACGCCAAGTTTCCCGGAGCGGGCTGTATATGAGAAAAAAAAATGGCGATTTATCAAATATCTTCGCGTTTTGAAATTTTACACGTTTTATTTATTTTTTTTCGTCGCAGCGTTCGTTTTTTTTTTTTTTTTTTTTATTCCTCGACAAAATAAATGACCCGTTTGGGAATTTATTTTCATAGTCGTCCTGGTTTTAATTAATTTCCTTGTCGGTGTTTATATTTTGATGCTACAGGATTTTCCCTGGTGGGTGGCAGATCGTGAAACTCGAGTTTTGGCCCCTTTTGTGTTACGCAGTATCTCTCGCTGGCTTTTGTGTGTTCTGCTCCCTGAGAGAGAAAAACGGACGTTGTTGTAATTAGTTTGCAGCGTTTGACATGAAGGCCAAACGGAATAAAAAATGAAAATTTGGAAAATTTGAACCTAGAGCGATTCTTCTGGTTTTTAGCAAGACCTTGATCAGAAATCCAAGATACTGAATGACGCCATTTCGCATTTCCTAAATTTTAATCCTTTACAACTTTTCACCTATCCAACATTCATCCCCGTAAAACTCTAAAAATCCCACCTGAAAATCCTCCAACACACATTAAGAGGCCATTTGCTGGAAAACTTCCATCACAAAATGAAACCCTCGTGAGCAGGTGGCGTTATCATGATTGAAGCTACAAATCGTTCATTTATACTTACAATTTGCTGATTTCTGTCACGAGTTTCAGTGAATAATTTACTTCGTTTCAAAAGGTTCCTTCAAAGCGCATCCAATATATATATATAACAGTATAACTGCTATCACTCAGGCAAGAATCTACACAGCATATCGTAATTAGCTTAACAAATCCTTTCGACAAACACTAAACTTGTCTTTATAAGAGAAGGAGAGAGAGAGGGAAATCAAACGGAGCGTGAATCGTTAACGCCGAGAGTTTGAGAATCTCCCGCGACTTTTTAGCATTTGAAAATTGAGTTCCTCTATTAAAATCTCTCAAACATCACTTTGCACGGATCGTTTTATAACCCGGCAAAAATCTACGAGAGAACACCTTTATCGAAACGTGAAAATTGCCATGCGCGTCGCGTTTTTTTTCCCTCTAAAATCCGCGATCTTTAAGCATATTGTGGGAAATGTTTCTCTGTAAAGATGACACGTCAGATAAATATACACGACAAAAAGGAAAACATCAAATTTCCTTATCTCTTTTCCCCCTGTAAATTTTCTATGGGGAAAAAAGTTTCCCAGGGTTGAAAATCATTAATTAATTTTTTTTTTTTTAAATGGAAGTCAAAACGAGGATAGAAAAGTCGGGGAAATTTTTTTTATAATTAATCATGAGTAAAACCGGAAATATGTACCTTACGTGTGCTTTTCTCTCTTTCCCGCTTGTAAGAGCTTAAAGCAAACGATGACGTGCGTAATTTCCCATTTCTTTACGAATATAAAGTGTTTAAATAAAAATGGCGGATTTTTGAAAAGTATCTGGATGTAGGTTCCATGATTTGAGTTTTCTTGTAAGATTTCAAGTTTCGCTAAGTTACTATTTCCCGTTGATGTCTCTTTTTTGAACTAAGTCCTTAAAGGTTCCTAATTTTTCAAAAAGTTTGTAAAAGTTCCTATTTTTACAAAAAAAAAAAAGTTTTCTTTGCAAGAAAAATTAATGTTTCACAAGATAAATTTATCCAGATTTGTTCAACAAGAGAAATTTTTACAAAAGATTTGTTCACAAGACAGATTCATGAAGATTTGTTTCACAAGACAAATTTATCAAGGTTTGTTTCACAAGACAAATTTATCAAGCTTTGTTTCACAAGACAAATTTATCAAGATTTGTTAAACAAGAGAAATTTTTACAAAAGATTTGTTCACAAGACAGATTCATGAAGATTTGTTTCACAAGACAAAATCAAGATTTCTTTCACAAGAAAAATTTATCAAGATTTGTTTCACAAGAAAAATTTATCAAGCTTTGTTTCACAAGACAAATTTATCAAGATTTGTTTCACAAGACAAATTTATTAAGATTGTTTTTGGCAAGACAAATTTTTCTGCTTTGATGAAACATGAATAAATGCTACAAAAATTTTTATTACCAATTAATTTCTTTTTCCAATGAAACAAATTTAAAAATCTGAAAATTTTTCATACTAAAAGAAATTTTCTGGGAAAATTCTTGTTTCAAAACATGCCTGCCCTGAATTTTCTTTACATGAATCCTCTAAAAAGAAAAACTTATTTTCTACTTGAAAAAAAGAATGAAAAGGCTAAAAAGGAAAAAGCAAAAAGCCCATTATAATTGTTTAAGGTTGTCGAACACATCCGAGTTGAGGAGATAAGACACGTAATACGATCATTACCTCTCCGAGACTTTGTCAACGGATCTTCCCGAGTCGAAAGGAAAAAAAAACAACGTTAAAAGAAAACAACAGAAGCTGTTTTCTCGATAACGAGATCCTAAAACAACAAAATCTGCTTGTATGATCATGAAACTACGTTTTAGAAACAATTTTTTTCTCCTTTCATTTGCAAAAAAAAAATATTTAACTATCGCGATCCGCCACTGGCTTTTGCGGTTAACGCTATATTCTCTTTTATACCACCTCTACCGGCTCATGATTTCACATCTCCCAAAGGGCTCCATTTTACCTTTAGTCTGAATTTTTCAAAAGCAATTTTTACTCTAGCCCCTGCATAACTTTCACCAATTTCTTTTACCTCAATGGAATACTTCAATTTGGCTAACCTTGTTTTCTTTTAACTTTTAACACCCTATTCATAACTTTCTCTCGTTTCCCCCCCCCCCCCTCTCTTTTTTTCTCCAAGCGTCTTTTCTTCTTACGAAACATGAAAAAGAAATTAATTTTTAATTGTTCCCTCTTAACAACGTGCCCTTTTTATTTAACCGTTTTTCTTTTGTTTCGAATTATTTTCGAAATGATTTACCGCTTCCATTAACTGTATAAATAAAATGGCGCGAAAAGCAAATGATTTAGTAAAATTTTCCAACAGGAAAGTTTTTTAAGATAGGATAAATATTTACACGAGATCGGTTAGGAAAAACCTTTATAAATGAATTTTATACTAAAAAAAAAAAAACTTTTCTTCCTTATGTGCCAGATGATAAGAAATTCGAACCGCAAAAAAGGAAACTCCTTTTAATTTCCAACGTACTTCCCTTAAAAGTAATTCGATCTCGTATTTTAACACCTTAATAATATTAGATGCGTCCCAAAGCGGGAAAGCTTTGAGCGAAAAATGTCCTAAAGCTCTTTGTGTGTGTTTTTTCCAATATTCTTGGTATTCTGGGGAGTCGAGTAGCGAATTTTTTGGGGAAGGTTTAGGATTGGATGAAAGAGTTGGATTTTAATTTTTTAACAGAATAGAACTTGCTTAGTTTAAGCGTTTAAGCTTGAGATAGTTCGTAGCAGAAAAATTTTTGTAAAGATATATTTAAAATTTTTTGTGGCTAATAGTTTTGAAAAACTTTGTTCAACAAGAAATTTTGAAATTGGTTCAACAAGAAATTTTAAAATTTGTTTCACAAGAAATTTGTTTAACAAAAAATTTTGACGTTCGTTTAACAAGAAGTTTTGAAATTTGTTCAACAAAAAAGTTGAAAATTTGTTTAACAAGAAATTTTGAAATTTGTTCAACAAGAGTTCAAAATTTGTTTAACAAGAAATTTTTACAAGATTTGTTCAACAAGAAATTTTGAAATTTGTTCGACAAGAAATTTTGAAATTTGTTCGACAAGAAAGTTCAAAATTTGTTTAACAAGAAATTTTTACAAGATTTGTTCAACAAGAAATTTTGAAATTTGTTTAACAAGAGAGTTCAAAATTTGTTCAACAAGAAATTTTTACAAGATTTGTTCAACAAGAAATTTTTACAAGATTTGTTTAACAAGAAATTTTTACAAGATTTGTTCAACAAGAAATTCTGATATTTGTTCAACAAGAAATTTTGAAATTTGTTCAACAAGAAGCTTTGAAATTTGTTCGACAAGAAATTTAAAGAAAAAACTGTTCAAACCTAAATAAAATTTAAAAATATTTCGTCGATCCAAATTTTCCTTTTCCATAAATTTTTCTTGTCCTTTCATTTCCATGAATTTTTGTTGTTGAACAAATCTTCACATTTCCATGAATTTTTCTTGTCAGACAAATTGGTTTATTTGTTTTCTTTCCAGGTGAGTTTCGAAATACGAGAATTGAAAGTTTAAAATATCAAGATGTTTGGGTAAGTGAAATTGGAATCCATTATTTATGGCTTTGACACCATTTAGCAATGCTTCTCTTTGTTCTGTTTTACCAGCTGACTTCTGCTGCGTTCAACCCAAAAGGTAACGCTTCCTATCTCGACTCCATTTATTAGAAATAAATGGGTTAGAAGAGAAAGTTTGAAAGCGTCACGCGTTTACGAGCTATATACAGAAGGGGGTTTTATGCTTTGGGGATCCATTTATATCGATTTTTTGAATAAAAAAATTTTTTTTTAGAAGGGAAAGGCGAAAGTTTCGCGGGTTGGTCATTGTTGGAAGGATTTTAATGATGATTCAGAAGTTTCTTAACTTTGTCAATAATCGCGGCTGAAATCTTTGGGTTAAAACCATTGTTTGGGAAAAGCTAACTAACTATGGTCGGCATTGTGTGCGAATCGTAAATGGTTGGGAAATTGTTAGGAATCTTAGTGTAAACTTTGAGAAAGGGAACGATTGCTTTTGTAACAAGGGTGGTAAACGAGTGGAAGCTGAAGTCTATAACGTGAAGCTAAAAATGAAGTTCTCGAGCTTTTTTCGAGAGATCAGAGCTTAATTACAAAATTTTAAAAAGAGATTTGTTTAACAAGAAAAAAACTAGCAAAAGATTTGTTCCACAAGAAAAATTATCAAAAGATTTGCTTGACTTAGAAAAAAATCAGAAGATTTGTTCGGCAAGAAAAATTTATGGAAATGTGAAGATTTGTCTGACAAGAAAAATTCATGGAAACGGAAATTTTGGATCGACAAGCAAAATTTATGGAAATGTGAAGATTTGTTCGACAAGAAAAATTCATGGAAATGAAAGGATTTGTTCGACAAGAAAAATTGAAAAATTATCAAAAGATTTGTTTGACACAAAAAATTTTTATTAAATTTTCGAGAGCAAAGTCCTGAAAAAATTTGCTGTTAACAAAAAATCTGAAAAAAGAAAAGGAAATTTGGCCAATCATTTTTTTGATCGTAATAAGTTTTTGAAAAGTGTTTATTTTTCACCTTAGAAAACCTGAAGTCCCGAAAACTTCATAAGGAATCGAGTTCGATAACTGGTGCTGCTCACCATTTTCAGAATCAAAGAACTCTGACATTTTCCTTAAGACACGCCTACATTTTTCTTTTATCGCTGACTTAACCATAAAAATCCCCATTTTTACTATTATTAGCAACCATTTTCAGCAATGTTAAATAATTTCCCACCGAAAAACTTGCGTGCAAATATTTAAAAAACTAATAAAGTAAAAAAAAAACCATTTTTCGCGGGCTCACCCTTAAAAAAATGAGTCTGTTAAACGAAATCGTATCTTTATAAAAAAAATGAAGGTAATTCGAATTTAACGACTCATGCGTGCAGACAATATCATTCCTGCGATAACGAACGCTCCAGATTTTTTTTTCTCTTCTAAAAAACAAAACAAAATAAAAAAAAAAGTGCAAGTACACATTTATTATCCTTTGGCGAAGTATTGCTGACTGAATGACTTGAGACGATCGTTTTCTACATAAATTTCCAATTTAAATGAGATGTTTCTTATGTGGGTTTCCATTCCGAGCTCTTACATCGGTATCAACAGATCCAAATTGCCTTTTCTAGTTCTCCTTCTCCCCATGACTCTCAAACGCAGTGTAAGCACTTGAACCTGTCAATCTTATCTTCGAGCATCAGGGATTTTCTAACTAGGGGATTTCGTGCGAATTGACAAATCTACGTGATTTTCTCATTGTGAATAAAGAGGCCAAAAGCTTGTCACGGCTTTTGAAAATAAGAAGTTGTATTCAATTCAAAAATACGGACTTTATCGATAAATGGGCACTATCTTCATAGCAGCGTCTTATGCATAAAGCGACATTGAGACTTAAAAAAGAAATTTTCTCCAGTCCCACGTGTCGCCACCTATGAATTATTTTTTAAAACTCTATCTCTAACATTCCTCACCCTTTAAAATTATTTACCTGAAGTCGCTTAACCCAAACAAACAAAAAAAAAAAACTAAAGGACAAAAGGAAGTAAACGCAAAATACTTTCCCATAGCTCTGCGGATTTAATTCCTTTTGGTTAAAAGGGCTCTTTTGATGATTTTAATACAAATTTATAAAAAGAAAAAGAGACATGTATATTACGTAGAAAGAGAGAAAATGAAACATAAATTACAACTTGTGTTATGTAATTAAGATGAAAACGAGCGACGGTTAAATAAAAAGAGAGAGAGAGAGGTAAAACGAAAAAGACGGCAAGAGATGAAGAGGAAAATATGGAAAATGCTTAAAGGAAAAAAGATTCCCCAAATCGCTCGTTCCAATTTCCCACGCAATCGAGGAATTATCAGAAACGGATACATATGACATAATATAGATATCTCCTAAGAATAGAATTCGAATTTTACAATTTTATTCAAAAATGACGTCATAACACAAATTCACCGCGCGGGTTCGTAATGCGGATTACTAAAATAATCCCGCGTTTTGATCTTTCAATTTTTTTTCCCCCTCAAGTGAAAAAAAAATTTCTTTTCGGGCTAAATCCGCATTCAAAAATTAGAAAACGTCAGCAGCGCCCCCACGAGTTGTCGATTATTGCGACACCAATTCATTCCCCTCCACAATAAAATGTTTTAACGGCAAAACACAGACATTGTTTCCGAAAATAGTGGTGTTGTGTATGTGTGTATGGATATATACGCGGATGGATCGAGGGAACGCCTCGTAAGTGTGAGAATGGATGGGATTCACGCTACGCTGACTTCTGTGTAGAACAATGCAGCTAACCACCGGTCGGTCGACGAAAACGCTTTTCAATGTGTAATATCGATTTTGATTAATTTATACGGATCTTTTCATTTCAATTATATGAGTAATGGGGGCAGAGGAGTATAAAAGGCGATTCACGGAAAAATATTTCGCTTTTATGGTTTATTGCTTCAGCGGGGAAATACTCGTTTTATAATTCTTTTTAAAAAATACATGATATTTTGTTCGCATGTTCATTTGTATTTCTATTATAAATAAACGACGAAGAATCTTGTACAAAAAGTTTTTTTTAGAACTGAAGTGAAGACAAGAGCCCTGGAAGAAAAGGAAGACCAACAAAAGTTGGTCAAGGCTTCTTCTTAGCTATTCTTAGCTCTCCTAGAATTTCTACTACTAAACTAATAAGAGCTTTAAGTCATCTGTGACTAAGCATGTCAAAACACTCTGGCTTGAAGCTCTGACGATTGAAATTCTTTCAGTCAACAGACAAAACTTGTACTATTTATATAAATATACAACTAAGACAATATTCTTATTTACAAAAAGGGCACATAAAAAATATAAAATCCTATTCACATATACCCTTTTCCCACTAAACTATCATTCCCCCTCCTTTTTGTTGACGTAGTTCCCATGGCTACCACCCGCAGCGCGACCGTCGCTCCCTATATAAGCAACGTCATTTCCCCGCCGCCCTCAGTCAAACTCGAACTTCGAAAGCATTCACATGAGACCTGACCTTCCATTCGACACCTCCTGGGTGTCCGATGGAAGTTAAACGCATTACACAATCCCATTTAAAATTTTCCTATTAAAAAAATTGCTATGATTCCGCTGAAAAAATTTAACAGCTCTCCTCTGTTTTTTAAGAGCGTAAGCCTTGATAACACTACATTTTTTTAAAAAAAAGGATTATACTGATAAGAAGCGCTTCGAAACTACAGACAAAAAGGATGGGGGAAAAAAAATAAAAGAGAAAGGATATTTCCGAATTTCCAATTGAGCTTTACCCCCGATAAAAATCGAAAATATAAATTTTACTCTTTTACGAACACATATTTGGGTATTTTATGCTCTCATTTTCAGTGATTGGAGGCTAGGGGGTTGGCGATCCTTTTTTCCTGATTTTTTTTCTTATACATATCTTCCCTCTATTTTCCTTGGTTATCTTTTTTTAACTCAGTCGTTTTGTTATCGCACAGCCTTTTCTTTTTCTTTGTCCTCGCATAATTTAACGAGTTTTAGATCTTTCGACCTTCCTTTATCGTCATGGTCGTTCTTGTGTAAGAGCTTAGACAAGGTTTACAGTGACTGAGCAGGGGCAATCCTGTCAAACAAACAGAAAAAATTTTAACTGTAAGTTGATAATAGAAAAAACATGGGCCCTAAATTAGAACCTTGAGGCACCTCCAAGCAAGCAAGAAATATTTCTAGCGCCTGGTGCATGGTCTTCCAGGTCTTGAGACTTTGGGTTTTGGTTGTGACTCCGATTTTGAATACGAAAATAGTTTATGGTCCACTACTAGATGATGCGAGTGCCGGGCTTCCGGCCAATCAGCCGGAAGAGTCCCAATTAATGTAGGACATTACTAATGGGTCTCTAAAGCGATCAATTTTATTGGTCGGCCGCTGGATTACTAGTGTAATCTGCACGAAAAATCGGATTCAATTTCGAAGTCAGCCTCCTGGAGATCAACAAGTGTTCCAAGGCCTGAAAGACCGTGGCCTGGTGCTTCGTTTTTCAAAAAATTTAAACGATTCAACTGCGAAAAAATTTACATTCAGTAAAAGCGTCCTCTATTCACAAATATTTAATTCGCTACGCTTTTTTCCCAACATTCACACTCCCTGCATCGATTTCCGGATTTTTAGCGCCGGATGAAGCGTTCATAAAAAGTTTTAAAAACGATAGGGTTCATATGCTGGCTAATAACAAGTTGAAATGTAATATTTTTTTTGCTAAACGGAAACGGAAGATATGAAAGTTAACTTCTGGAACGGAAAAGGAAAACAGCTACGCTAATCTTTCACCGTTAGTTTTATTGTACGATAGATCCAAAGCTCAATCCTCTTTATTACCAACAACAGGGTTGAAATTTCATCAGCTGTAAGCTTCTTCAGCCATTTTAAACTTTGTAAGTGATCTTGAGCTTCAGCAGGCAAGAAACGTGATGCTCGCTCAAGACGAAAAAAGGGCGAATTGGGTGCTTAATTTTTGGCCACAAGTGGCAATCCTTCGAAGCAAATCATTCATCTATTTCCAATCATGCCTCATCTTCCAAATTTTTCCCACCGGAAAAACCACACATGGCCTCAAGCTCTAATAGGCTTCAAGTCTCACCATAAAAAGTTAATAAACAAGCCTCCGCAGTAGCTCCGACCTACCATTCTCTTTAAAAAAACTTCCAAATCCTGAAATCTCACGATCAAGCCAAGATAAGCAGAAAAAGTAGTCTTTTAATTTTTTTAAATTCGAATCGACAATTATTTGAATATTTACTTCCGTTTTAGTCCGTCCGAAAATCAACTCCTTAACAATCAATTCAAAAGAATTCCCATAACATTTTAATACAATCCCATCTTTGATTCTTCTTATATTAAAAGGACAAAAAATTCGGTATTTCTTAATGATAAACAACAAAGGGAATTTTTTTTTTTTGCGTAAGATTAGTCATTTTCTTCCTTAACATTTCAATAGAAAGAATTAAGACAAAAAAAGACCTCGTGCGAAAGTGTTAAGTCACACTTTCAATGAGCGCATATGTACGTGTAAATGGTTACGCCGGTTTTTAACAGACAATACGTCTGCTCCACATTCTGGTTTCTGTTTTTATCTTTCTCAGGGTTATGTTAGCTCATAAGTTATGCGTCTATCGCATTTTACGCATGATAATTGTTATAAAACAAAAGGATTCCAGATACGAGGGGGAAAATAGAAGAAAGTAAAGATCATATATTCAATCACGTAATGGTTTTTTTTTATTTATTTAGGTGAAGAATTTTTATTTGGCCCAATGATATTTTGTTTGAGGTATTGTGTAATTTTAATTCAGGGAGCTGTGCGTTTGGTTGTTGACGTGGCGGGATTCTTGCTTGGGGCCGAGAGCTGGCGGAAAGTAGTTCGAAAAGAAGGTCGCAGCAACAGAAACGGACGCTATTAGAGGATCGCTGAGAGTCTCTCGGATAGGATAAGGAATGAAGATCAGAAGGAAAGAAGAAGAATGTGAAGACATCGAGGAGAGACAGCTGATTTGGTACGAACATGTTCGCAGAATGCCGGATGAACGGCTTCCCAAGCAAGTGTGGGAATGGATGCCCAAAAAGAGGAGGAGGCAAGGAAGGCCAAGAAAGTCCTGGATGGAAGGCGTTCGAAAGGCAATGAGTGCTCGGAACCTTTCTCAGTGGGGAAACCCAGAGATGAGTGGAGATCAGGCACCGGATATACAGGGTGGAACAAGTTTTATGTTTTTTTTTTTACTCAATGATGACTTTTCGGATCGGATTTTTGATTGCGGCATCTTAAATGGCTTTATCAGGGCTAGGGCCTGAGCATGTCGAAAATCCGATACCATGATTAATGCGCTTGCGCAGTAGGTAAAAGTGCATTTTTCTAATGCAAACCTGCCCGCTTTAATTTTTTTTGAATTCCTCGTTCAATTTAGAGTAACCCTGACCTTTTCAATTTTTTTACCACCCTTAAAACCTATTTAAATAAGGGTTGAAATATCGTTAAATTTGTGGAAATTTCAGAAAATTTGTGCAAATTTTTCTTCCCAGAGGTCACTTTCTTTGATCCAGGAATTTTTTCATTATTTTTCCAGGACTCCTGAGGTCGCCCCGAATTTCCCAGCATACGTTTTAGGGAATTTTTGTACACCCTGTATAACCTAAGACAGGCAATACTCTCAATCATTCTTTAAAGATAGAAATAAATTGAAAAAAAATCGGGAGGGGAAAAAATTCAAATTACCAGTTATCACGGGAATTCTCAAGCTCCGAAAAAGTCATCAAAACCGGAGATCGTTTGGTATATAAAAGAAAAAGAATGATCTAGTAGGGAAAAAGGAACGACCTGGCGATCGGTTATATAACCCATCATTTTTTCGAGATTTTTTCGCAATCTCGGATATTGCCCCACATCACGGGGGTTGAAATTACTTCATTTCTCTTTCGGACATGGTCATTTGTTCCCTTTGCGATTTTCACCTCTCTTCCCATTTTATTTTTTTCTTTCTCGGGATTAGACTATATATACGGCATTCTCCTAAAATTATTCTCTGTAATCCTTTCTATAAGGGAACGGCGTTGTGTATCCCTTTTTCCTTTTATTGTAAAATGCTTGTTTATAATTTTGATTTCCCTCGAGTACTTCTTATTCATAACAAGCGAATGGCCCCCGAGGTTTTTAATCCTTTATTTTTTTTTTCGTGTGTGTTTTAAATGAACTTGGGATGTCTTAACAAGCGGAATGTTTTCCAAGTGCTGGTTATGCGAAATTATGTCTCCCTCTCTCCCTCTTTTTCTTTCTCGTATGGGTTGAACGTTTTTGTTAATTGCTACGTCAGGGTGCAAACTGCTGACGTCGGTCATTAAGAAGGACGAATGGATTAAAATGTTTTTAAATTCAATTTTTTGAAGTTCCTGGGTGTCAAAATATTAAAATAAATTTTTCTTTTGCAGGCACAGACTGGGTCTTTCAGAGGGCAAGGGAAAAATACCCTAAGCGGCACTCTAAGGTGACTGCATAACTCGATTACAGCTGTTTACAATTATTAAAAGAAAAAATTTAGCTCACAGTCTAAGACTGGGTGAACTATTGACTAATCCATAAGTGCATTTTCTTCTCAGAATGCGAGTAAAAATTTTTTTTATTTAAAAACTTTAATTTCGGATTTGTCGAATTTTTCTCTAAAAATACGTCTAAATTAAATATCAGGGAGCTTTTGTTTGAGAGGCGCACAGGGATTTTTCCCGGTAGCCTTTAGATTTTTAGCTTTTCCCACAACTAACTTAAATTCTCCTGAGGTGCAAATTTGCTAAAATTTAACATTTCATTTTACAAATTCAAAGCCCCCTTAACGCGTTCTGAAAAAGTCATTTCCAAACTCTCTCAGGAGACGCTGAAACATTTAAACGAGAAAAAAAAAACTAAGGGGCATATGGGAACACGAAAACGATAGGATGAAAATGAACGGTAGTTTAAATGATTCATGGAAATTTATTCAAAATTTCTTACTGCAAAAAAAAATCGAAGTTTGTCTGACTAAATTTTGCCATTTAAAATATAAATTTACTTTAAAAAAAGACTCCTCAGGTAAAAAGCAGGCTACCTTTCCAAATGGGGTGAAACAAGGTCACCGTTTCACTTTTCTTTTATATTTTGTATACCCCTGATATTTCCTTGTATGTTATGTATTTTAGACTCAGCAATTTGTTCCAATGAAAAGTTGATTATTATAGGAAAGGTTAACGTGTGTGGCGTGCGTGATGGACCTGTCGAATTCAATACTACTTACAACCCTCCTTCTTGAAATTCCCTTACCCCTTTTCCCTCCCTATTCTTCCAGAACAGCAAAGCGGGTCATGAATCGGGTTAGCTTAAGGTTAAGTTTACCGTCGGAATGAAGTCCTTGAAATTTATGTAATCAACCTTTCGTCGGGTCTTTTTTTCCCCCTTTTTTCCCTTTCACACAAAGGCCGGATATTTTTGCTGCTTTTTTTAGAATTAAAGGGACATTTTAAAGGAAAAAATGAAAGTTGTAGGAAAAATTCCCCCGTGCGATTTTTTTTATGTAAAATTTTTAGCCAGAAGATGAGGGATATTTTCGCATTAGGGCTACATTGCAATAGATTTGAAATCTACCTGGGCTTAAAATTTTTATTTAAGAAATTTTTGAGGTAGCTGAGTTTTTGAAAACTCAAAAAAATGTGAAGGTGGCAGCAATCATGTTCAAAATTTATAAAGTTTGGCTTCAAAGTTTCCTAAAGAATTCTAAAATTGGTAAATCAGATAAAAAATCCGTTTCTAAAAATTCAAAACTATGGCTCCAAAATGGCGGCTGTTAACTTCAAAATTTAAAGAATTTCTGTTTGAAATTGAACTTTAGAGTTTTTCAGGCGGCTGATTTCAATACTAAATTCAAATCTCAGTCATTTAAAATAACAGATCAAAAATGGCGGCTATCACACTCCACTTTTAAAAATTTTGCCTGTTAATAGTTTTTGAGGTCCTTAATGGCAAATCGGACTAAGGATGCGGATGATGTTGCAACAGCTAAGTGGCAATGGGCAGGTCATGTCGCCAGGGAGGATCCGGATAGGTGAACAGCACGGATGGCAAGATGGAGACCTCGAGCGTTGAAAAAAAGCTTCTTTAGGCCACAAAAGAGATGCTACGACGACATTAAGAGGGTGGCGGGACTGATAGCAAAGAGCCCGAGACAAGGAAGTGTCGCAAATTTTGAGAGAGACCTTTGTTCAGGAGTGAACGGATATAGGTTGAAAGAAGAAGAAGAAGAAGAATGGCAAACCTAAGATCAGCTTACGAAAATTCAAAATGGAAAATTAAAAATGGCGGCTGTAATACTGAAACTTTAGAAATTTCAGTTTCAACTACTTCTTCAGGATTTTGAAAGTCGGAATTTTCAAATCTAAAATCATTTTTCAAAAAATCTAAACACCGAATCCAAGATGGCGGCCGTCGTATTCAAAATTGTGGCTCATTGAATTTTTTAACAAACTAAAAATTTTTAGGGCTTCAGGCCCTGTTAGTGCCGGCACAGTAAAAGCAAAACTAAAAAATTTTCAAATGATCACGATTTTCTTCCACTAATAAAAATAAGAAACCTTCAGAATTTTTACAGCCAGCCGTCCTAATGACCTAGTGGTGGAAGCTTCTATGCAAGTACAAAGAAAACAGTTATACGGGTACTTTATTATTACGTTTTATTATGGAGATGAAAAAATAACCTAAAATTCATACCTGAAAACAGTAAATGTATATAATCTTAGTTTAGCTAAAGGCGATCATATCAAATGCTAATGGTGCGAGTGGTTTTCTTCTCAGCGACGGACGTGAAAAAACTGGATAGATGAGTATATTAATGGACGAAACAATAAATAGCCTATCACTTGATTTCATTAGCTCCCTTCAACATTCATCTGACTGATAATTTCATTCGACTACTGTTTTTGCGCCAGACAAACCGCAATTATCATAGCGGAATTTTAGGAGGCTGCCGAACAACACTCAGACACTAATTCATATTATAAACGCTTTTGCAAATGAGTTCATCACGTGCTAGGCTGGATTTCTGGGCTCGGAGATCTATGTTTTGGCTAAATTCTGCTGGGCGGGTTTTCCCGATAAAAATTTACCTGTCCTGATGATTTCAAAGAAACTATACAATAAAATCACTTGTTCCAGTCCGACTAAGCGGAACGTGGGAATCGGACAGGTATAAAAAAAATGTCACGGTACTTGTTAATGCGATCCCACATCGTCCTATTTCCTAAGCATAAAGCCTCGATTGTTCTCTCGATGAGTATTTGAAAAAATGCAAAACGAATGCATACGAATCTAATTGATTCCAAGTCGCGGGGCTTGTTTGGACAAGTGTTGTTGCTGATAATGAATGTCTATGTTCGTTATCCGTTCGACACACACGTGAGTCACGAAAGGTTAAACAAATCGAATTAATTTCACGCGTGGCATGCTAAAAAACCCTCCCGAAATTTTTTGAAGTTGAAAAAAAAAAAAAAAAAGGTTCACGCTGTATAATTGCGTGACACGGCATGTTAAAATAAATTTCCCTCAGCCTGGAACTAACAAGATTAGGAGGAAATAGGAAAGCAGAGCTCCGGGGACGTTGAGTATGAAACTTCATAATTCATTTTGGTGACCGTTGTTTATTGTTTGTTCCACGTTGTTCTCAATTAGTTAATAGTTTCGACGGGAAATTGAGAAGTTAGACACCCTTTTATGATAGTTAAGAAATTTCCCGGAAAAGGTATGAAGTGATCAATCAAAAAACCGAAAGGAGCGACGTCGTTATGTATTTTCAAGTTTTGCAAAAAACACTTGAAAAAGGGAAATGTTCAGGCGAAGGGAAATTTTCCAGCAAAGAACAGAACTTTAATTAGTTGGAGTTGTCAATTAGCTGTTAGCCATGCGGATTGGAGGATTTGTTAGGAACACCTCTTCATTTTCAAAGTCACCCAAGGCTACGTTTAAAGAAGCTTTGGACAGGGTAATTAATATCCTTCGATGTGTGGATAATATCGCTATTTATCATTAGTGATTGGCTTATTGTAGTCAGCCCTGCTGGGCTTTAAGAGTGAATGATAAATCAGATGAAAATGGCGTCAGCAAGTTGGTTTTAAGGTGTAATGTATGAAAGTATAATAAAAGATACTCGCTGTCATGAAATGGGAAAGAGCCTAAAAAATTATGACTTGACCAGGCCGAATAAACATATGCCAAAATATTTTTTCGAGGCCGAAAATTATTTTCTGACATCAGGAGATGTAAGGATCGGCGATTCAGGAGTACGTTAGCAGTTGTGTATTCTATACAGAAACGGCGCCAGAAAAAAATTCTGGATGGAACCAAGGGTGGGCCACAAATTTTCATGTTGCGCCAAAGTCGAACAGTGTTATATTAAAGCAATCTGTTCTTCCCAAATAGGTGGGACCAAGAAAACGGCCAAATTTTTTCGTCCTTGGAGCCGTCCTGATTCTATAATCGATCGACAAGGTCACTAGAAGAACAGATATTAGCTATTAAGGCAACCCTCTGGTCTGCTCCGAGTCAGATTCGAAACAGTGATTTACGGAATATGAGTCAGTGAATCTAAGCACCACGTCACCGCCTCCCCCCCTCCTACGGATCTCCTTCAGTCGATAACCAAATAATGATAGAAGTTATCAGATTTGCTCATGGCCAATCTCTGTTAGGATCTCTAGCTGCCATGACCTCGGATTTGGCGCCATTCTCGGATTGAAAAATCTGCCAAACGCGATGTTCGATTTTCTTTGTTCGTTTTGCTTCTGGGTGCTTAAAGCTCTTAAAAGAAAGGTGGCACGAAGTCCTCCCACTGGTGGCACAAAGAAATTGTCAGGGATTGTCCGGGGCTGCGGCATCCCAGAAGCATACAGTTTTGATGATCGCCAAGTCGCCTCGGAGTGTTGGCTTTTTTATGTGCAAATATATTTTCTTCGATGTTCACAGTAAACCAGCCAAGCCACATTCATAAAGAAGAATTCAAGATGAAAATATTCTTACCTGAAATTTAAAAAAAAATGATTTTAATAATTGATCGCGAATATCAGAAGCTGGAAGGTTTGAAAAAAGACAAGCAGGAGTAGAGTTTGAAGGTTTGATCAAAAATAAAACCTGCACAGGCCGTGAAAAGTCTTTTTACGCCTTATAAATAATTAAAACAAAACGCCAGATCCAGTTCGAATCTGAGGAAATATGCTTCTCCCAGATCAGCTCCTGGCATGAGCCAAGCCTAAATCTGAAATTTGCCTTTCGAGATCAGTAGCAACTATAAACAATTCCTCCAATGCCATTTTAAATAATTTTTTTACACAGAAAACATTTTTCTAAATCGATACATCAAATCTCTTAATCTTCTTCTGACAAAAACAAATACTTTTATGCAATACTTCACTTCAAAAATAAAAATTACGTGGAAAAATCAGTGAAGATGACTCTCAAAAATTCACCATTCGCTTCTTTTTAAATTTTTTAAATCCTGTTTCATCACAGTTTTAACCGATGAGCTCAATCTTAATCCAAGGCCAATTTGGAAATGATTCTAGGATAAGCTACAGTTAATGACGAATGACCTGCAGGACCTTGGGCAGGTGATTTGCGAGCATCCGGACCTTGAGCCGATTCAGGTACCGTTCGATGTGCATCTATATCTCTCTCTCTCTCTCGCTCATACACTCTTCCCCATCCAAGGTTTTCTCTCCTTACAACACGTTTTTCTTTTTTGTTTTAAACAAAATTAATTATTTATGTAACCTTTCATTACAGAAGAGAAAAAAAACCAAGACAAAAAGTTAAACAAATTAGGAATATGCGCATAATATTAAGGAGCCACTTCACAAATTGGCTATTCATATAACATTGACCTTTCCCGTTTGAAAATTAAAAACTTTCTATCCGGGGGATATATTTTTTTTTTCACCCACCCTCCAAATCTAATTCCCATTTTTCTTTCCTTAAGCGTCCCAATGTGCCTAATACCGAGTTTTGTTTCCCCCAAAGCCTAATTCTAAAATTCTTTACGAGTTATAACGGAGGGCGAGGTTTAGCATTTTACGAGCTTTACGCGTCTTAAACGTTTGAATCACGACAGTAAGGCTTGTGCTTTCCTTTCTTGTACGAAACGCATTAGGGTGGTTCAAAGTCTCTAATTAAAACAGCGCGTCGATGTAAATTTACGAACAAGGTAGAGACGTCGTCTTGTCACTAAAGTCGACAAGGCAATAATGACGAAGACCAAAGTACATGATAAACAAACTTGAGGCGGGTTCTCAATTAATTGTTACAATGATTGATCGATCTTAATCATTATGTAATGAATGAAATTCGTTTTTTTTTCTTTATGCTAAATACACGAGGAAGTATTGCACAATTAGTGTGTTTTGTATGTAATGAAGAAATTAAAACAATTGGATTTCCGATTCTTTAGTTTAACAGATCAATGCCGAGGCTACTGACCGGACAGTAACGTTACCAGAAAATATCTTATGGCGACCAGGAAAAATAACACGGGGGCCAATCTGGCGAATTTTTAAGGGCTCTCATTTCTGACCAATTTTGATCCCCAAAAAAAATGTCCACTATTTTTCTCTTAATTAATTAAAAATAACAAACTACAAACGCTTTCATTAAATTCTATTTTAAGAAAAAACAGATTTCAATTTTTTCGAATTTGCGAAATGTAAACACGCAATAAAAAATTTTCACGAGGAAAACGTACATTCTCTTTAACTGGAAAAAAAAAACCGTCCACCTTAAAAATTATACTTCATCGGGAAAAACTTTTTACTTTATACATGTATTTTTCCTTTTTTTTTTTTATATCTTCAACCGCTAATGAAGTTTCACCCCATATTTACCTCTAGCTTTTCCTCCATTTAATTTTTACATCTTTTTAATGATCCTTTTCACTTATGTTAATGGAAAATGAAAGAAGAGAAAAAACTCTTTTTTCCCCCCTGTTTAATGCGAAACCACTCGTACGTAATTTCTTCCGCAATGTGTTGTATATGGGAAACGTATTATCAAATAAAAGTTCCTTCAATTTTTTAAAAAGGAAAAGTTGATGGAATATAATTACCTTCTTCGTTTAATTTATTTTAATATATTGCATGTAATTAGGTTAAAATGTAATCGTTGAGTATGATGGGGGTCGGTCAAGTCTATTTGAAAGTGTTTTGACCCGTGTCTAGGTTTTTAATTTTGTTGAATAAAAATTACTTCAAAAAAAATCTGGGAAATTTTTTTATGCCAAAAAAATTGTAAAGAAAAATTTCATTAAAAATTGCAAAACTTCTTTAGAGAAAAGGGGTAGAAACGTTTTTGAAAATTATAGTGAAAACACATTTTCGGAGAAAAATAGTGAAACCACATTTTCGGAGAAAAATAGTGAAAACACATTTTCGGAGAAAAATAGTGAAAACACATTTTCGGAGAAAAATAGTGAAAACACATTTTCGGAGAAAAATAGCGAAAACACATTTTCGGAGAAAAATAGTGAAAACACATTTTCGGAGAAAAATAGTGAAAACACATTTTCGGAGAAAAATAGTGAAAACACATTTTCGGAGAAAAATAGTGAAAACACATTTTCGGAGAAAAATAGTGAAAACACATTTTCGGAGAAAAATATTGACAACACATCGTTGAGAAAAAATAGTGAAATCCCTCTCTTGAGAAAAATAGTGAAAACACATTTTCGGAGAAAATAGTGAAAACACATTTTCGGAGAAAATAGTGAAAACACATTTTCGGAGAAAAACAGTGAAAACACATTTTCTGAGAAAAACAGTGAAAACTCATTTTCGAGAAAAATATTGAAAACACATTTTCGAGAAAAAATAGTGAAATCACTCTGTTAAGAAAAATAGTGAAAACACATTTTAGAGAAGAACTAAAAACATTTTTACAGAAAAATGGTGAAAATATTTTTTCAGAAGAAAAGTTCCTCAAAATTTTTAGGAAAAACTCTTTGAAAAGCAAGATTTTTGAGAAAAATTCCAATACCCTCCACTCCAAATTTTTCATTTTAAAAAAAAGTCCAAAAATAATCATTTCAAGTCCTTCAGAAAAGAAACAAAGAAAAAGGTGGCATTCTTCAAGAGGACACTTCCATCCTTTTGTAATTACTTTTTCTTTCGGAATTCACGGGTAATTTCGAATCTTACTTCTTTTATTCCCCCCCCCCACCCCACCCCCGGAGGTATAATCAAGCCTCAAAAACAACTTTTTAATTGCTTTTTTTTCGTTTCTGCATGACAAGGAGCGAATAAAGCAAAGACCAGTATTTCTTTTTATTTAAAGAGGCATTTATAAGAAAAAAAAAAAGAAAAACTTTTTCATTTGAGGGTCTTTTCAATAAAAGACATACTGCAAAAAAAAAATTTAAAAAAAAAATCCGGGAATGGAAACTTTCGATTCTCCGTGAATCTTTTTTTTTTTTAAATATTGGATTGTCTTTAAATAATGACTACTCTTAACGCGTCTTGATGATGTCGGGGTCACGGCTGTCACGATCTCGTTGATCTTGCGGGCCGTTCTTTTTTTTTTCGTCTCCCCCGAATCCTAATCATCAACCTCCTAATCCTCGAGCTCTTCATCGACTTTAACCCGGGACTTAAAATTGCAAAATGTTTCGCTAGTTTTGAAAATTTTCCCCCCGGCCGTTTAGAGTGGGTTACATGGTTTCACGTTTCCAATGGGGAGAAACTGAAACGTTACAACTACTGGTTTTCCGGGTAAAATCCGAAATCCTAAACTTTCCGTTCCCCGAGGCGGTCGAAAATGAATCCAGGAAAATGATCGACGGGGGGGAAAAAGTTTTAAAAATCGCTACAAAAGTGAATATTAAAAAAAAAAAAAAAGACTGTCATTATGTGCAATCGAGCCCTTAAATGACAAACGACGTTGAAATGGCGTTAAATTATCGTAGTTCAAAAGCTCTTCTAATACGTTTACATATTTTATATTTTAAGGCAGTTTGTAAATTATGAAAAGGTAAAATAGCATCAGGTGCGTTGGTAAAAGCTCTCATAACTCTCTTTGTTTTCCCTCCCCGCAAAAGCGCACAAAACTTTTTCACTAAACTCAAAGAGGGGCATCGAAAATAATCTCGGCTCATTATGAAACAAGAGGGGGGGAAGGGGGGAGGGGCAATTGAGCTTGTATGTGCTTTTGTGTGTATTGCTTGTCGAAAATATTTAAAGGGAGAGTTCTGGTTTTGGGATAGATTATCCCGTGTTTTCCTCTCGTTTAATGAAGAGGGTAATTTCCTCCCGAATTATTTTCGCGGAGTTATTCCTTGAAATACCGTTTTGGTTGTGGGTGGGGGGAGTCTTTTAAACAAAGACGATGGAGGATATTAGTGCCGGTAAATTAGTTCCTCAAGTAGCTCTTGAAGCACATCACGTTACCCTTTACGGGAGATTGTATCAGATTTAAGTTTTACCTGATTTCACGGGGAAGATTGACGATTTTTACGTGAAGGTTTGAATAGTTACGAAAAGGAAAATTTCGAGCGAGAAATATCAAGTTCGGAAATTAAAATAAAATTTAGGTTCAGTAAATTTGTCTTCTGAAATAAAATACAGTAATGTGAGCCAAAAAAATAAATTTTGGTTTGAGTTTTGAAAGAAGAAACGATGTTGATTTTTTTTATTTCCAAAAAAAAGAGAGGAACCTTTCAGACTGGAAATTTAAGAAAATGAATGAATGAATCAGTCAATCAATCAATTACTGAGTAAACGAAAGTATGAACTATGAACCAGTCATCAATGAGTCAATGATTGATTGATTGATTGAGTGAGTGAGTGAGTGAGTGAATGATCGAGTGAATGAATGAATGAACCAATGAACCAATGACTGACTAACTGATTGATTGATTGATTGATTGAGTGAATGAATAAATGAATGATTGAACCAATGAATTAATGAATTAATGATTGAATCAATCAGTCAATCAATGATTGATCGCATGAATGAATGAATGAATGAACGGATGAATGAATGAATGAATGAATTAATTAATGACTTAATTAATTCATTCATTAATTCATTCGATCAATCATTGATTGACTGATAGATTGATTCATTCATTCATCGATTTATTGATTGATTAATTGAGGATTACTCCAAAATCAAATGAATTAATGAATGAATGAATCAATCAATAAATCAATGAACGAATCGCTTAATGAACAAATAAATTATTGAGTGAATATAGCGGTAAAAAGTGATCCATCTCAATTAATTAAGAGTAAATCAATGAACAAACTTAGGTATTCTTGAGCTTAAAATTTCATTGGGCTCAGCACTGGCTGGACTAAGTCAAGTTTGGCCCCTTCCTCTATTGACGCTCTCAATCTACTAAAAGATGAAAAAAAAATGTCGCCATCTTATTCGTTTTTTATTATGCACGTAAAGGAAAGCAATGTGTTTATTAACAGACTTTCAACTTCTCCTTTAACGAAATTTTCTTCCCAGGGGAAACTTTCACAGTTTCTAAAAGTTTTACTAATCTCAAATTCGAATTCAAGGCTTTGTTTTATAATGTAGTTGTAAAAATGAATTCATCCTTTCCCTTTCCTCTCCTTTTCCGTTCCTGTCTTTCTCATACTTTCGGATGAAATAATTACATTACTTATCCCCTCCGCCCCCTTCTCTCCCCGGAAAACGGAGGTGGCAATAAGGAAAAATGGGAAAGTGAAGGATCCCCAAACGGGAGGAACGAAGGAGGGAGAGGACAAAATTCAGTGTCATGAATCACGCTGTCTCAAAAACTTACAGATGTTTAATCAAATCAAAATCTCCATAGTTCCTGAATATTAGCTTTATGCAAAGTAAGGTTAAAAGTGAATTAGGCATGAAGAGAAATTAAAAGAGAATTTAAATTTGTCATCGTTTTTATAAAAAAAAAAAAAAAGGAAGAAAATGTCATTAAACGGAGTAAGAGTAATATATCAAGATGAAAATCTGTTTAAGAAAAAAAAAATAAATTTCTTTTGGAAAGGAATTTTTTTAAAAGAGTATTTTATTTAATTGGGCAAGTTCGGGAAAATGATTAAATATTTTTAAAAAGAAAAATTATTTTGATTCTGAGTTCGGTACAAACATTAGCCAAGTTTGAGATTGGTTTTAAATTTTCGAGAGATGGCAATTATCATGGTGATTTGGATCCGAATCGAAATTAGGGAGAAGACTTCTTGTTTGCGTTTTTCAAGCAGACGAAAAAGGGAGAAAAATGTGAAGTGAAAAAGAGCAAAAAAAAATGGCGCATAAATCGATATCAATTACCATATGTCGAATCAAAGTTTCCTCCGTTAAAAAAAAGTTGGGAGAACGTCTGTTCATAGCTTATCCAAACACCATTCCGCACTTTTTTCTTTAGAAAAGGAAAACTTTGAAGCTATAGTTTTTACGTTTGAAAGGATTAGAAGTCGAAGGAAGAACATGACATTTTTGATAAGATTGTCGATGTTAGATCATAGTGGAAAATGCTTATCGTATAAATTACATAAAAATGACCTCAGTCGGACGCTCAAGCTTGAAATTTTTTTCTAACAATACACCTCACTCGAAGAGATTAGTAAAAATCTTACATAAACAAACATTACAAATAAACAACAAAAGGGCCATATTGCCGCAGCAGGCCACCGCCAAACTTATCGTCTGCCACGGGAAGCCATAGCTGACAAACCAACGTAGCAGAAGACTAACGACGTGAAAAAATTTAACTGGCGCTATAAATGTGAGTGAGAAGGCAGAATTTGCCATTCGCGGTCTTAGCCCTTCAGCGAGGTCGGGTTAAAAAGCGAAGTTGAAGCAAATTTTTTTCGGGTACTGGAAATTCAGAAAATTGTGCGAAAAACCATGCACTACTGCCTTTGCTCTTCAAACCAAAGTCCAATCAAAATCACTTGAAAAATTTTCCTAATTTTCCTTAAATCCTCTTCTTTCCAGCCATTAACTTAAAAACAAGGCAACTTCTGCAAATATTCACGCTTTTTAAGTTAATGCACCGCGAACGGGGGGTCATAAAATTCCAGATTACATTTCCCTTATATAAAAAAAACCATCTGCATGTACGTTAACGGGAACGAAACTAAAAAAAAAAACACGAAAGATACATAGAGAAGATGAGAGAAAAAAAGTAATCCCCCAGATAAACGAGAATAAATAGATGCAATAAATTTTGATCAAAACGGCATCTCATTAAGGGATTTGGAGAGTACCGCCTTAGTTTTCAATTCAATAATCAAGGTCGTATAACTTCCCGATAGGGGTGGCACCGTGGTAACCGAGAGGCGGCAGTGGCGTTGCTTTTTACGATTTTTTTTATACATTAGAGAAATCCAAACTTTTCCCCCTTTCGAACAAAAAAAAAAAGGTACACAATAAAAATGAGAAGTTATCGTTTTCCATTCAAACAGATTCAGTTGGGAACACATCCCGCTTTTTCCCATGCCAGGAAAAATTTCCCGGAAACGCCTTTCCATCGACGTTTTTTTTTTAAATTTTATCAACGGGCGTAAAACTGTTTTTTATTTTTATTTAAAACGGGAGAGGATAAAAATTATCTGTCTTGTTATTCCACCTAAACGCGCCCTAATGACGTTTCGGTCTTGATAAATAGACCGCAGAGGCAGTTTGTTGAAGAGAAAAAAAACAGAAGGAAGGAAATAAAAAAAAAACTATAGCCCAAAGCGCACAAGGATCATAACTCACTGGGAAAAGCTCCATCTTTAAACAACAGATGTAACTGACGGCTCGAGAACTGGACAAGTGCCTTAGGGAACGGAAAAAGCGTTCGAATGACAAATCTGTACACAACAGTAACATTTCATTATAAGAAACTTCTTTAATTTTTAGCCACGTGATCTCATTTCTTTCGGGAAAACAATCGAAATGATGAAGAACTTCAGACTTATTTTTCTCAGCTCTGGCCTAAATTGGTCATTAGGATTTCGTGATAGCCAAAATCAGCCACACAAAACACACGATCCTGAAAAAATTACTTTTACCCATGCGAGAAATTTATTCCGAACAAAAGCTAAAAACCCAAAATTCTTGACATTAAAATCTGTTCTCTCCATAATATCTTATGAAAACATTTATTGCCCTAATATCCCTCTAAAACTGCTAAAGCAAAGTATCCCCGGAGCAATTATCAGGCGTGAGATGTTGGTAGAACAGACGGAGGAAACTGGTAAATCCAAATCACGTAGTTAAACCTCTCTCACGTTACTCGACAATTTCTTAACTTTTAAAATCTTTTCCTTGAAGATTTTACTAAGATTTTTCAGTGCCATACCAAAGACATGAAAAACATCTTGAGGTAATTATAATGTTTGCCCTGTAGTTTCTTAAGCAAACGATCTTTTCGTGCTTTAATCACAATAAAAGTCATCTTCTTAGTAAAAGAATGTTTAAAGCCTGTAATCAGAGAAAGGGATAGAAGCATCAAATTTTTTTTTAGAAAAAAATTGGAAAAAGATTTCAGAGGTGTCCCAGTACTCATTGCGGTTTCTGGCCCGAAAAATCTGGGGAGAAAAATTCGTACAGACAAAAAATTTTCTTGAATTTTATCTTCAAATTTCTCTTTTTCTTAATTTTTTTCTCCAGAAACAATTTTTTTTTTAATTTTCTCTTTTGAAGAAAAGTTTCCTCATTTTTTGTACATGAAAAATTGATCAAATTTGTTCAACAAGAAAAATCGGATTGAAAAATTCCCAAAAGATTTGTTTGACAAGAGAAATTGATCAAAAGATTTGTTCAACAAGAGAAATTGAAGAAATTGATCAAAAGATTTGTTCAACAAGAAAAATTGATCAAAAGATTTGTTCGACAAGAGAAATCGATCAAAAGATTTGTTTGACGAGAGAAACTGATCAAAAGATTTTTTCAACAAGAAGAATTGAATTGAAAAATTCCCAAAAAATTTGTTTGACAAAAAACTTTAAAAAAAATTTGCTTAAATTTATAAAAAAAATGAAAAAATGTTTGGCCCCTGTTCCGGAATTCGGAACGTCTTTGAATATCCTTTGTTTTTATCGTCTGCTTTGATATCAATAAATGTAAATACAGTCCACCAAACAACCAAACCATTATTTTATTCCTATTCTATTTCTTGTTGCCATGAAACAGAACTCCGGCCAACGTTAGCAATCTCATATCATTTCAGGATTTTTTATTTCGTCTTCGGAAATAACGTCGTGTGATGCATCAAATACTCGATTAATTTGTCCTTTTCGAGCATTGGAAATTAAACATCTTGCACACCTTGAAGAATAGTACAGTACCCGCCGCTTTATAGAAACCCGCTTAATGGAATCAGCCGCTTATTGGAATCAAAACTCAAGGAACGGATGCAAATCGCGGATGCAAAAGTTTTTCGCTTAATAGAATCGTCGCTTATTAGAATCAAAAATGACGGAACGGATGTGATTCTATAAAGCTGCGGGTACTGTAGTTCTTGAAAAGGAACGTCAAACATTACTCAGATGTCAAGATTATCAGGTGATATCAGCTCTTCAGAAGATGCCACTGGATGTGTGTCTAATTCATTCTGTCCATATTTCCGGAAATGAAGATTCGCTCCCACTAATATGCCCAGATGAATCACGCCTTCAATTAACTCGGGGAATCCTTATTTGCTCTCAGTATAGTAAGAATAATGTAGGAATGCTTGGAAAAAAAGATTAAATAAATTTTTGAAGTGATCAAAAAAAAAAAGAATGTTCCGGAATTCGGAACGTCTTTGAATATCCTTTGTTTTTATCGTCTGCTTTGATATCAATAAATGTAAATACAGTCCACCAAACAACCAAACCATTATTTTATTCCTATTTTATTTGGGAATTATTAACAGCCCCAAAACTTTTTCTTGAAAAATTTAATTTTTTCCCCATAAAAGACCTTTAGTCCCGAAAATTCGGGAAGGAATAAAGCTTGATCTCTGAACATTGGAGAAGATAAATTAAATTGAGTTAAGGTTGATCCTGAAACGTTACAGGAATTTTTCAGATTGATTAGTGAAAAATTTCTTTCCTCACATGTCACGTCCAAGCCTGCCATATTTCAAAGCCAACCTCAGGGAAAACTTCATGGCTAACTCAGCTCAGTCCTATATTTCAACACCCTCTGTTGATTTTTTCAACCGCACAAAATAAATAACAAAACGATCATTTTTAAAATTGGTAAAATCATTCAAACTCGATTTCGAAAAATCCCCATATTATATTAATCCCTGACTTAATCCTGCATTTCATCTAAAAATAAACCCATCTTCCATTGACGTAAACACATCTCGATGAAACGTTAATACCCTTCCATAGCTCAAAAGCCAACATAAAAATTCCAAAAATAAAAATCCAAAAAATTTCAGTGAGGACAATGCGTATGAAAATAGGACGAACGGTAGCAAAAACGAAAAAAAAAAAAAAGAGATTTATCGTTAACCCGAAGCGAATGTGACGTTCCGCTATAAAATATGCTTTTATCAATCAGCGCAAACGGGTCTTTGTTTATATTTCCAAATGCATTCGATATTGATTGCCGCGGTTTTCGTTATTGGTTTTCGGATCCGTGTTTCCTGGGAAAAAGAAACGGAAAAAAAAACGAACATTTTCACTTATTGGAAACATTTGGCCGACTCGATTTCACGATTCTTTGAGTGAAGTACTCCGGAAATGCAAGGAAGTCTCATTATTTATTACACAAAAGTCATGAGAAGATAATTCGTGAAGGTGACGATGATTCTTCTTTTATTATCCCTCTCTTTTCTTTTTTCTTCCGCGAATGCAACCATCAAATGACATTTCACACCTTCTTGCCCATAAAAACGTTTCGTGTAAACTCATTTAAACTTTACAAAACAATAAACGAGAATGACATTGGCAATTTTTTCTTCAGACAAATTGAAAAGGGATATTATAAAATTACCTTAAGGCGTTAATTGGTGCCCAAGTGAGTCTGATAAAAAAAAATTCATAAGATAAATATGTGAGAAGGGAATTTTTTTCTGAGCTACCGTAATTGGGGCTACGCCCTTTTTAAAATCTCAATCACGATTTGGGCGCCCCGAAGGGGGCAAAGGACAAGTCTCTCGTATTTTTCATCTAAACGACTTATATTTCACTTTCCCTTTAGTTCACCTAAAGCATCTTTAAGAAACGATTTAACCGAACGTTTTCCCCATTTAGAAGTAAAGAGGTGTGAAAAGTCAATCTGGATTCCTCTTTATCAATCTCTTTCTCTTGCCCTTAAAACTTTTTTTTAGAGTTCACGACAGGGAGGGAAAAATTTTAGTGAGCTAGAGAAAATTAAGTGAAGTGGCGGAGAGAAAATTGAGGAATAAGATGCAACAAGGGCACTTTTGCCATAAGCTAAACATTAAAAAGTAACTCCTCAATTTTGAAGTAGAAATAAGCTCTTGTAGAGACAAATTCTAGGCTAGAGCTAGTCGAGTTTGATTGTCTTAGATTTGTGGGACGTCTCAAGGATTCCAGATGAGAGAGCTCAGAACCTTAATTCGAATTTTTACGGCCCTGGACGTAACCAAGGAGCTCATTTTAATATTTTTTGTTTTTTATTTATACAAACACTAACAGGATTATTTTTTAATTAAAAAGCTTAGAGTTAAAAGAGAAATCAAAAATAAGCACGATTTTAATAGCTTTTATTTAGAAAATAATTTTTAAAAATAGCATTGAACGTTCGCAAGAATTATTATTCAGATGAAATATTTCTACCAGAGTCCAAGCATAAATTTTTACATCAACTCAGCTGGGAAATGCGATTTCCCTCCCGCTCGAGCGGGAGGGAAATCACATTTCTAGCTTCGTGATGTAAAATACCTTACAAAATCAGGTTCGGGGTGGCTTGCACGTCTTGACTGGTTACGGCCCTCACTTCGTTCGGGCCATAAACCCCAGTCTCGACGTGCAATAGCCAACCCCGAACCTGATATGTAATATACTATTGCAAATTATCGCGTAAGACAAGATTGAAGAAATGAGAAGACTTGATTGTAAATTACGCTGGTCGTCCTTGTCTTATGCAAATATTGCCTTTTACACACAAGTCACAAAGTTAGTCCAAGACTGCGCATCCCTCAAATATTTAAATAAATTTTTTGTGGAAAAAACACAGATGCACCATCGTCACGAAATTAACATGAGGAATTTGGAGTTGGAGGAACTTTCGAGGCAACTAGAAAACCTCCAAGTCAGCGTTGAAACGACAGAAGAAATCGCGGTGTACGAACGCTTTGAAGACTTAAATAAGAATACGGCTGGTGGTGGGGAAGAATTATTAGAAGATGTTAAAGAAATGTGTAAAGAGATAGCGCATAAGATGAATAGGGCGCAAGGCTTATTTTGTCAAGTATGTGGACATCCGGATGTGAGCATGGTTCACTGCCCGAATGGTTGTAAAGAAAAAGAAGAACGCTATTAAGATATTTGGTGGGATTTCTTTTTTTGTGTTTAATAAACCTAAAGTTACTGTTAAATAATTTTGATGGAATGTTTTGGTGGGCTCTTGTTCTAAAGAAAAGAGTTCAGTAAATTTTTAGAAAATTTTAGGAAAGTGTTCACAAAATTTTAAGTATTCTTTTGTTGGTTGCTTCCTGCCTTCTTTATCAGGTGCCATCTCCATAGCGAAGATAAGCCATGGCGATTGTCACCTTAGAAGCATGAACGAAATGAAGTCACCGAATCTTTTCAATGGCAGATTCGCAGATTCTTACTCAGACCGCAAGATTAAAATATCGAGCTCTAAGCCCTATGACCTTGATTACTTTTTAAGAATTTTTCAGGAAAGGACATCCCATTCAATTTAGGCCATAAAATTATTAAAGAAGGAATTAATTTAATTTTATGGCCTAAATTGAATGGGATGTCCTTTCAGACCGCAAGAACTAATTCGGTAGTTTACTGCAAGCTAACTAGTTTTCATAGGTTCCGAACGGCTAAGTAGAGAGGCTGTTCTAAGCAAGCTACCACCTGCTGGTTTGCCGTTGCCTTGCAGGGGGGTGAGATCGAACGACAACACACATTAATAGCTTTTTCGGAATCCCCAAATACTCGAATTTAGTTCGCATGAGATGATAGTGGTCAGAGGTAAAATACGGTCGGGAAAAATGATAGAATGGAATCGAACCCATGAACTCCCGAGTGTGAGTCGGGCACGCTATCCACTTAGCCACCTGAGATAGTACAATATAATCCTCAGGACCCTCTTTGCTTACTCAAACATACGTTTATTAGACATTAGGCTGTTCGCTTTGCTAGTCGCACGTGCCTTTTTTATCATCATATTTCCTCTTCTTATTGATTTAAAATTTAATAGCTATGACGACACAAAACTCAGAACAGAAGTCAAATTTCATGAATAGGGACTCTTTCATTTCTCAAACTCCGCAACATTTAATAACTCTCTTGAAAATGAAGGTGTCCCACCTATACAATAAAAAAAAGACAAGAAGAAAAATCTGATGTTGCAAAATAACAAGTAACGAAATTGTTTAATGAGTTTTATTATCAATTAATTTTCATTTTCAACCTTGGAACCCGCTAATTGTCGCTCATTCATCATTCTATTCGAATCCGCACGTTGATTCAAATCCCTTTTGCTTTCTTTTTCTTAATAAATATTTCTTTAAATATGTGGCGAAACTTTTTTTTATTGTTGAAATCACAAGAGTGTTGAAGTAATAAGTAATTTTTATTTTATAATTGGGCTCGTAGAAAGAAAATGTAAATAGGGTTAAGATGAGGCGAAAAATATTTAAAGGAATCACAGGGATGATGACAGGGAAAATTCAATCGGGAAGCGAAGTCTATGCCTTGGCCTTTCCCAAGAAAAAATGGCCACTGATTCTCCGCCATCTTTTCTTAAAATTTTTCCAAGGGTGAACTTTTACATTTAAGTGTTAAGGAAAATTTATGGCTGAATATTTCATGGGGCCTTTTTTTTAATCCAGGCCAGAGACGATCCCAACTCCTTTTTAATTTTTTCTTCTCCAAAACTTTTAACGACTTTTTTTGCTTTTAGGTTAATAAAATTGTTAAAAGCTAAGCTTGTTTAATTGAATTTATACTGTCAAGTTGGAAAACGTCATTATCGTTATCGTTTATTTTGATATGAGTCGTAATGAAAGGGAAGTTAATGAAAAGTTAATAACATAGAATTTGAGGTATTGAAAGAATTAAACCGCGTGTATTATTACAAAGAGAATTTTCTTTGAAGCGCATAAAAATTGTTCGACATTATATAAACCAAATGATGCTATCTGCGAGTTTTATTGTCAGCCTGATACTGGCAGATAGCACAAAATTATATTAGATCAGTGATATTAAGACACATATGGCAAAAAACAGGGGGAGTAAACCAGAAGGTTCCATTTCCGGTAACTCCCTTCCATAAAGCTTTATACAATGATAAATGCATATTAAAACAAGGAAAACAGAAATAACAGGATTGATACATATTTCATTATACGGTAAGGTTGTAGCAGCATATGTCGCAGAAACGTGTTAGTAAGAATATCATGTCTTCGATGGAAATTACATTTTCACAATACATATTTTCCTTGGGAATGTTTCTTTTTTTCATCCCCCTCTTTATTTTCATTTTCGATCGAAGACGACACATTCTTTTCTCTCGGAAAAAAAAACAAAAGGAAAACTTTGTATTCCCATTTTTTTTCGAGGTTGCATAACATCTTGAAAAAAATTTTAATCGTTAATAAAAATATTTAAATATTTAATCGGGAGCGTGTTTGCATTTTGAATTTTTTTTTTTCGGGGTCACGAAATTGGCCTGATTCGTGTGCGAGTAGTATCGAAATTAATTATAAAAGCGGATTTTTTTTTCCTTCGGAAAAGCAGAATCTGCTGCATAAAAACGAAGAGAAAAAAAGTCATAAATCAAGAATTAATTCCGTTTACAAAACACGATGTCATAAATTTACATTCAACAGATTAAGAGACAAAACTCGTGTTCTTTTTCATGAGGGAAAGGGAGCAGCAAAAAAATAACGGCAGCAAAATAAAAATAGAAAGCGGATTAAAAAAAAAAAAAAAAAAAAGGAAGGAGGAAAAACAGAAATAAGAGGAAGAATAAATCAAAGGAAATTTGAATAACAAATTCGCATAGAGAAATTTAATCGTTTCCGATTTTCAAAATGGTGGCAATTTACCATATCAGGATGGGCGTGAAATAAGAAGAGAGAGGAGAAGGGAAAAAAAGGACAAAAGGATTGCCGCTGCAGAAAAAAATTATTTAATTAACTCGGCAGGATGAAGTTGTCATCGTTATCGCCTGTAGGTTTCAAAGGGGGGAAAAACGTGATTTTTTCCTTGGAAAAAAAAATTTGCTAATGAGAGATAACACTTCTTTCTGCCAAAAGGAACATCATTTAATTCTCTTTTTTATTTCTGAGTGAATTAAATGAGTTAAAATTTTGGCAGTTCGCTGGTCCACAATAATTTTGTGCTATTTGCCCCCCCCCCCCCCCCCCCCAGGGGGAACCAGCGGACCCAGTTGTTACGCCACTGCAAAACATTGATATATCCAGTGTCTGATACTCGCAGTTAGCACAAAATTATTTTGGACCAGCGAGTTATCAAAAAAAAATCGAAACTTTGCTTGAAAAAAAAATTGTGAGTGAGAGATTGAGTGCTCCAAAATTTTAGCTCCGAAAAAAAAAAAATTCCTCTCCTTTATAAAATACACTTTCGTTTAAAGGATATTAAAACGTTGAAAATATAATCGTTTCTCGATGCTCTAAATCCAAGTCGACCTTTTTCTAAAAAGGGCAAGCAAAACCCTCATCGATTTGTTTCATCGAAGGTTACAACCGCGAAAAGCATAAATATTGAAGGACGTCAGGCGAGGAGCACTTATCAAAACGGTCACGAGTCTCATTACCATCTGGATGACATAAATTATCCAAAGTTGAAAATTTGAAAGGCACTCGACAACGCGGACATGACGGGGGAAAAGGCTGAAATGTGGCTAACTTGAAAACCTCACACCCCTTTCAGAGTCTTTCAAATTCGCCGCAAACTTCTATTTCGACAACATCGTTCATCACCCGAAAATTCCTTCTTTGTAATTTTTTAAAGAAACCTGGATTATTTTTTTTTCGGCATTTGTATTCTTGGTTGCCCGGTTTCCGTTTTTCGAATCGGGGTTTTAATGTTTTCCGGCTTGGGAGAAAATAACAGAGAAACAATAAATGGGCCGTTGTTGCATCAATCGGAGCGGTAGCTTGCAAATACTTTTACACAAAATTAACAGGAAACGGAAAATCATTTTACAAACTTCGATTAATTTAATGATGAAAGAGACGAAGTTTGATTAAATTTCAAGTGGGCCACGAGTACCTTGATGGTACTTTAAAACGGTATTATAAATGACATAACAATGAGTATCTGAGTTTAGATTTTATTGTTTTTTTTTTTTTTTTTACGATTGCAGCATCGTTGCATTCGATTTTACATCGCAACCCTTGGCGAAAGGAATAAAAAATTTTAGAAGAAAAATTGAAAAATGCTCTTTGGTTCTTTCAAGACCGATGGTGTAAGATGAAAAGGTGTTTTTTTGTTGATGATTAGTATGTCGATCGTAAAGGGTTAGCGAGGATAGTTAAATTAAAAAATATCATACGGAGAAAAAATTCTCTCAAATTTATAATGAAGGTTAAGTGAGTACCTGGCGCCGAACAAAGGCTCGAAAAAAGTAATTATAGAGTAGGGACAATGTCTAATTACGCTTAAAACAAAAAAGAAAATTACAGTCACAAGAGATTTGGGCTTTAATGAGATGTCGATTGAAAAGGGGAATAAAAAGATCTGATATGCTCTTCCAAGAATTTTTTTCTCATCCTCTCGCCCAAATTTTCTTAAAATAATTAGGTGAGCGTCTAATTATCCTAAAGGCTGAACTTATACTGCTTGTGAATAAATTGCATTGAACTTTTAAAAAAAAATCACTCTTAGGTAGCACGAAGTAGAATTATTTTTCAAAAAACAAAGGCGGGGCTTGACCGAACCCATTTAATCAAGCCTTGAGCTTCAAACCGAATCGAATCAGAAGGCACGTGTGTGCTTTAAAAAAACTCACGCATTGAAAATATTATTCATCGCACCCGCAAATATTTGAAACTCGTTACGCTCCTGGAAAAAAAAAAAGGTAACAAGAAAAGAAAAATATGCTACCATATCGATAAACAATATACAGAAGAGGGTGTTCAAAGTGAAGATTCCATTCAAATTAACTTACGGTGAAAGTGAATCCTAAGAGGTCAGGTGGGTCGATGGATGCCAAACACGATAAACAAGGATATAAAAATAAATTTATCTTTTATCCTTCATTTAGAGAAATCTTTTTTTTAACTCATCGATTATCATTGAGTAACTTAATATGATTATGATTTCCTGTAATGTTTCGCCGGTTTTGGGAGAAATTGGGGTAAGATTTTGTAAGGTGCCGAAGCGGCCCAGAAAGAGGTAAGTTGACAACATGAGACAAAATTAAAATTTTATTGTGAGGGACAAAGAGTGTCCACTGTCTACAGATCGCAACTAAAGCGAATTTCGTGGCCGGCCTGAGGTTCCCTCTTTGGAGCCAACCAGGTAAATTAGTCTTCAGGTCTGAGAGGTTGTCCTGGTTGAAAAACTAGAGGCCTTGAAGGCTGGTCTCAGCTGGTGAATTCCAGGCTCGTCTGGCCCCAAGGCTGGTTGGGTCCAATTAGAAGACCTGAAGTCCGATTTGACTGATCTCAACTGGTTGACTCTTCTTGGAACCGGGGTCGGGAGTGACTGGGGCCGTGTTCCCTCCTTGCTGCAAACGTTGAACCAGCAAGACCAGAATGAGCATCAGTAGTTCTATAGAACATATTACATCCCTCATCAGTTTCTCCTCACCGGCTGTGACGCATGGACAGAAAGCGAATCAGCTGCTCCGGAGAAGCCAAGCGAACCTAGTCACTAATTCCGCCAGCTGCGGATGAGGCCCACTGTTTCCTCCGGTCTACGAACCGTTTCGTGGCCTTCCGTTGAGGCCCGAAATAAGTTTGTGCGCGGCCGTAGGTCTTGGCGCAACTGACCGCTTTATACCCGAGTAGGGGTCGGCAAACAGGGGTGGTGGTGGGTCTCCTCCCCTCAGGGAAACAGTGGCTCTAATTGGAAGACTTATGAACCAGTAGATCATCCTGAGCTGCTGCCGCTTCGTCTGGTGAATTAAAGACCCGTCTGGCTGGATATAGGCCTCTCCTTAATTTTTCCATGTCGAACGGTTCTCCGCTCCGAACTAACCTCTGTTAGCTGAGACCAGCCTACAGAACCATCCATTTTCCATCCGGGACCATTTTGCAGACCCGAAGACTAATTATCAGGTCCTGCTAAATTTCTCCATCAAATATTACAAAACCTAATAATTCCAAATATTGATCTCATTTTAATAATGTCATCTTAAACGGACCGTTGGCTATGTTGAAATCAATTCATGATATTCTAAGATCGCACAGTCGATAAGGAGAGGGAAAAGTGTGAAACTGACATTTCCCCTTTTCGCTTTGCTCCGTTGATTTTCTACCTATAATGTTTTACGAGTTGCGACAATATCGATGGGAAGGTTGATTAGTTACGTTTATTATATTACACAGAGATGCACACGCGGTAAAAAAAAAACGAGCTTGAAATATTATTCCATAACTTAGACCTTATCGGATAACATTTCTCGTTGAATAAGCATGCGGGAGGGAAACCCGTTGAATGCTTTATCGAGTACAAAGCGAAAATAATTAAGTTTCTTGAATCGGGACCTTTTTCCTCTATAAAATTTGAAAAAAGAAAAACACTTTTGTACGAACCAGTCGATTATATAAAAGAATATATTCGAGGGGAAAATCCTTTTTTAATAAGAACTCTTCGGCAAGAGTCGGTTAGAAGCAATTTAGTAGATATTACAGAGGATAAGAATGCTGTTCATTGGAATTTCCTCGTTATTATTTTGAAGTGTAGCCAATTATTTGAGAATGGATGTGCTTGGCTACTGCTGTGAGGGGGGAAAAAATAAGGGTTTTTAGGGGGGGGGGGAAATGGAGAACAACAGGTTTGGGAAAACGATTTTCAAAGTTCGTTAGTTGTAGCGATCTTGTCTCTAGATGAATACTGATTGTTAAATTGCTGAGTTGGTAATTTTTTAAAAAATGAGCATGAACGGAATTATTTTATAAAGATTCTTTTTATAAAAACTAACATTACTAATTATCTAAGCTCATTCGAATGCTGTGATAAAATCTCCCAACTCCAACAAAATTTCACCAAGACAAAAAAAAAAGATATTCTCTACTTTGAATCCTTTTATTTCCCCGGTAACATGTCAACAAGAAAACGTGCTCTTTCTTCTTGTATTATGTTTCGAAAAAGCCGGAAGCTATTCCCTTTTCCAAAAAGACACGTGCTTTAAAAATCGCATTAAGAAAAAAAAAATAATAGATAAAAAGGTTAAAAAGATAAAAACCAATATTTTCTCATTTCTATAAAAATAAAAAAAGTTATATACGATATTAAACAACGTATGTACAATAAAAAAGGACTTATCTTTTTTCCCTCGTTTTGATTTATGATCAAAAAAAGGAGGGGGGGGGGGCCAAATGTTTCTTTATTTCTGACATATTTTTCTTGATTCCACCCCGGAGTTTATTTACTCTGTGGTCGTGCATATAAAAAAAAAATTCCACCCGGTAAATACTTTCACTTTCGAATTTAAAAAAAGAATCGAAATGTTTTCTCTTGATGATGAAGGGAACCACCTGAACTCGCGCCGAGAGATGTATATGGAAAACGAGATTTAGATAAATAACGACCTCGACAATGACCTAATCGAGAGTTGGACGTCTGATTGCCTTTAATGGTATACTGGTTTAGTATAGCACGACAAGCAACTTCATTTTTTTAATTTTTCTTTTTTCGCAAAATTAGTCTCGGTTAATTTTTTTCAAGACGGGATTGAAAAATAATTTGATGAACAATTGATGGCGTATTTTTTCTATGGTCGTATCATCAACTACAAATAAGGTAATCAAATATAATAAGAATAGAAGCTGTTCAAATAATCAATAATTGAAGAGAATGAAAATTTAAATGAGATTAGGCTAACTGTATATTTTAAAGGAGTTTTTTGACCATGGCAAGTCAATCAGTTTGTACGCCATACAGGAAGCGATATTTTGATAGGAAGGTTTTTAAGCGTGCATAGGCAGGGCCCGTACAACATCATGGTCGAGTTTGGGATCCCGGTGAAGTTGGTAAAGATGACTGCGGTGTGTTTGGATGGGGCTTGTTCGAGAGTAGTGCACTGCATTCGCAGTGAATACCGGGCTGCGACAAGAAGATGGGCTGTCACCTCTTCTCTTCAATCTTGTCCTCGAGGAGGTGGTGGGTGCCATCGAGACCATCCCTAACTAACTATGGCATCTACAGGGCCTGAAGACCCGCATCCGAAATCGTACGCCAGGCGGACATGTCCTGGCATGAAATTCTCCGATCAGGAACTCCGAGCCGACCCGCATCCATCAAAACGTTATCTTACCATCGAAGCCGTGGTCTGCCTTGAGGCCTGGGACTGACGCGAGACCATCCCTGGCGGTGTAAATTTAGGCGGGCCGATTAAGTTTCTTGGCTATGCGGACGACATTGACATCTTGGGTGAGACACTAGAGGTTCGTCGCGTTTGCGCAGAATTACTAGAGGCCGCAAGTAGAATAGGGCTCGAAATTAATGAAGATAAAACGGAGTACCTCGTGATGACGAGAGATCTCCAAGATGAAGACCCTTCGAAAGTCGGGAACCTGGGGCATGTCTTTCGGTACCTTTGGTCGATGGTTACGCGTGACAATGATACCAACTACGAGATCAATGCGAGGATCCAGAGTGGAAACAGTTGCCTTTAAGCCCTTGGCCATCTCTTCCGCAGCAAGTAACTATCCCGCCGTTCCAAATTAATTATTTACAACTCCACCCTGGGCCCCGCTGTGAGAGCGGTTGCGGTCCTTCAAGAATAAGGTGCTGAGGAGGATTCTAGGACCCAATGTAGATCCTGTTACCGGGCGCGTGAGTATTTAAGAGATCCGGAGGCTCACCGAGCAGCCTTTTATTACAAGAGTGATAATATCACGAAGGCGGGACATGTAGCACGCGCGCCGCAGACGAGGACTATTAGGAAGGTGCTGGATGGTCGTCCAACGAGCCCTAGTCCATGGGAAGGCCGCGGCTGAGGTGGGAGGATACAGTCGCACGGAATGCAAGTCGTGTGGGGGTACCGGCCCAGGATGGCGGAAACTCTGTGAAGCGGCAATAAGGTTCCAAGCCTTGTAACGCCGGATAAGTAAGATTTTTAAAATTCATGCAAGCAGCCTAATTTTTTGAGCAGTTCAGAAATTTCCCAAATATTGTCCAAAGAAGCTCAAATTCTCTCTCAAACTAACTTTCAACGCGCCACTGCTTGTTAAACACACTCTCTCACTAAGTTTCAATCTAATAAAATTAATTATTAATAATAATGAATAGATATTGCAAAAACATAGTTAAATAGCTTAAAGCCACTTAATATTCGATATTTCGCAGAATTTTTATCTTGTGATAGTAAGATTATAATTTGTTTGGAAAAACATTGCGGCGCACAATTTGTATTTATAATTCCCAATATAATAGTCAATAAAATGTGGGTCGACGCTTGACGTGAATTTAAATATGATTCCGAGAATAATAGATTCACAAGTTTAATGTAATTATTTATACAAGGATGTTGATGTAGTTTAAATAAATTCGATAGGATTTTGATATTGTTATTGTTGCATAATTGGATACACGATTACGTATCGAACATTTCGTGCGTGAGCTTTTTTTTTTCATACTTCGTAAATACTCGAATGGGAATTACATACCGATGGTGCAATGCCCTTTTATGACGAAGAAATAAAAAAAATCAATGCCAGACGTTTTAAGCTTTTATGTCATTGTGCCGGTTAATGTAAGTGTTGTCTATTATTGGATTTTATAAACGCAAATACTAACTAAGGTTGCGGTTCTTTATGTCAACGAATATCGATCCCCAAGAACCGCAAGCTGACAAATACAAAAGAGCTACTTGACAGGAATTTAACACGGATATAATAAAAAGAAATTTCAAGTGGTTTTTAAAAAGAACGTAAAAGGAGAAATTTTTCGTGGATATTTTTAAACGCGTTAGATTAAATTATTTAATTTTTGTGAGACTGAAGATTTATTTTATGACAGTTTTGGGAGTTTATTTGAGCTGAAATTTGAACATGGAAGTTTATGCCGACGATCTTGACTTGCTTGGGGGGAAACTCGCGAGGATGTTCGAAGGCTATGTGGAGTGTAGCTGGTTCAGGCGAGCCGGGTCGGGCTCGAAATCAACGAGGGGAAAACCGAGTATTTGGTAATGGCGAGAAATAGACAGGATGAGGCCCCTTTGGAAGTGGACGGACTGAGTTTCAAAAACGTCACCGAGTTTCGGTATCTCGGTTCGTTCGTCAGCCGTTGTCTGTATTCGCTAGGCCATATTTTCCGCAGTCGAGTCTTATCCAGGCAGGCTAAGCTCTGCATCTATAATGCCGTTGTTCACCCTGTTGTATCTCACGCCTGTGAAACTTGGGACCTGACCGTCCGTGCGCAAAGCAGGCTGCTGGCTTTTGAGAACAAGGTCCTACGTCGGATTCTCGGACTTAAGTGAAATCCGCTTGCGGGGCGTGTACGAATGCGACCCGAAGGCTTACCGGCTAGCCCTTGACTACTGGTATAATCAAGTCGCATAGGCTTCAGTGGGCGGGGCATGTCACGAGGGCGCCACCGACGCGGTATATACGACAGGTTCTTGACGGAAGGCCTACAAGTCCGAGGCCTCAAGGCAGACCACGGCTTCGATGGAAGAATAACGTTTCGAAGGATGCGGGTCGGCCGGCTCCAGACTTTTTCTCAATGAGGCCAAAAAACTTGACCGGTTAGACTTTTAATTTCACAGAGCAAAATTGTTCAAACAGCAACGACAGAACTTTTTGTTAAAATGTTGATTGCGCCTTTTAAAAGAATTTACTCGACTAAACATTTCTCTTCCATCGAGAATAAAAAAACCGGGCGTAAACTCCCGTATCAGTTTACAAATAATCACTTACTCATCCAAACGTTTTACAACGCTTAAATTGATCTGTATAAAATTTTATTACGTTAAAAAAAAATTCGTGATGTTAATTATCGTTTCCTGTCAGAAGTGTCACTCATAAAACCCTCAAACTTTCCCTCGAGCTGTCGCGTGCGTCGAAAAGCGTGAAGACGTTTTCGATAAAACAACAAAACAAAAAAAAAAGGAAAAGATGACGAAGCATAAAACCATATACGAACAATAGGAGCTTTTTTTTTCTTCAAAGGAAGAAAAAAAAACCATCACTGACCCCGAACGGGAGAAAGGGTTGTTCGGCGAGGGGGAGTCGAGGGGGATCACACCGAAAAACGAAAAGCAAAGATTTGCCGTTACGCTTACTATACAAACATGTCAAAACTTATTACAACTTGCCTCTTGTCGCTTTGTTTCTTGTGTTATATCCTGACTTTAACCCGTGCCTTTCAGTCTTTGCGGTTTTTTCCTTTTCATCTAGCTCGAAGCTATGAGGATTAACGACGACAGGGAGTTATAACATGATCAGCTGTCAGGGGTATAGACAAAAGGAAACATCATTACCCGGATATGAAGCATTATGGGAAACAATGGGAGGGTTGGTTGAAGTTTGGTTTATTGTAATGCCATTTAAAATCGAACTTTAATGCGTGGGACCGTAAGTAGGGGTAATGAGCAAGGTAAAATCGTTAATAGGAAAATGGGCTTGTATAAACATCGGAGGCATGGGCTTTAAGAGAGTCAAGAGCATTAGAGTAAGAGTTGTAGAAAAAATCATTAAAATGGATGAGGAGCCAGAGTAATTAGTCCAGGAGTTCTTAAACAATTCTTTGAAAAAAAGTTTCGAGAGGAATTAGTTGTAATAAAACTTTAAGCACTTGCAAACTTTCAATCAAAAATTTTCGGGACTTTAGGTATTTCGAGGAAAGAAATAAGGTTTTTTCGGGGACCTACTAAAACTAAAAAATTTTCTAGCCAAGGTCTTATTTTTTTTGAAATATTCTTACTTTAAGCAAATTTTTCAGAAGTCGAACAAGTTTTTTCAGAATTTTAATAGTCGAACAAGTTTTTTCAGAATTTTCATAGTCGAACAAATTTTTTCAGAATTTTAATAGTCGAACAAGTTTTTTCAGAATTTTGATAGTCGAACAAGTTTTTTCAGAATTTTAATAGTCGAACAAGTTTTTTCAGAATTTTAATAGTCAACCAGACAGAGTTTACAAAATTTTAGAAGTCAACAGATTTGCTTATGAGACAATATGGTGACTTCTTTTAAGATCATGGCGGATTCGAGAACATGACATCCCCGTGTGTAGCAGCCGGCTTATCGAAGTGTCCCTATCAGGATCTTTAATTCTGACTTAGTCTTTTGAGTCGAGTTTAGCTTTTTACCTTCTGTACTAATTTGTGCAACAGACTATAGCTCAGGGTATTTAAAACAAAAATGAAAATATTTTTTTTCTTCGAGCACATATATCAGCCTGGGAGGTGAGGATCCACTCGCGAATGGGGGTAAAGCGGCGGCACGAGATAAATGCAGATTACAATGGTAAGGTGGAAAGATTTTTGTTACAACTCCTTTGGGAAATTTCACGGGAACACAGCAGCGATTCTTCTTTCGCGTTATCTCCGATTTTTTTCCTCTCCATCTTTTTTTTCTTTTTTCATTCGTAGATCTTCAACAAACATGATGTCTTCCGTCTGATTAACCGGTTTTTTTTTGTTTTCCTTCCCGAATTTCAGATCATTTGTAGTTTTCGTTCGAGAGTATCGAGTTTTATTTCGACTGCTGCAAGAGATAGAGGTTTTCATCTTGGGGAAATGCGGTTTCATGCGGTATCGTATAAGGAAACTATTTTGTTAGCTGAGATTGGTTTTTATGGACATTTTGAAAGTCTTCCTATTGCAATACGTTTTATTGCTGATGTAATTTCACCCCGACGTTAACGACCAGGCTTTGGTTGTTTAATTTAGATGGAAAGACCACTAATTGGCGGTTTTGAATCTGAATAAGATATAAAATAAATTTCGTCGGGGAAATTATGTCTGGTGAAGATGAAAGTGTACAGTTCTCCTTAAGGAAAGTGGGATTTATTTTTCATCGTTCAAATTCCTCACGGGGATTCCATTTTTCAGTATGTCAGAGATGGTAGCAGTCTTAAAATGCAATTAGATCAATTCTCAATTTTGATACTTTGGAGGAACCATCCAGAAAATTAGTCGGCAAAAGTTGGGGAAAGCAGAAGGAAGGAAAATAACAAATCACGAGCTTAGTATTGAAGTGCAAGCATTGATTAAAGTGATGTACAATGTCGCAAATTCTGCAGCACACATTGCAGTTATACATTTTTTTAAAAAATATTTTTAGACTTTCGCCAGCGTGAAGGTTCGTGGTCCTGATTGACACATTTGTCCGATATGAGTGCAAATAAAGTCCAATCTGCCCAACAGCATTACACTGTATTTTCCAAATGGCTTTCAAAAAGCGCTATAGAAGTATTTGTCTCATAAAAGCATGAAACATCATATACTCTACATCGCCATCGGAGTCTTTAAAAAAAAATTGTGAAAGTTCTAACCAAGATAAAATACATGAAATGACTTTACCGAACACGCCGCATCATTGTATTTAATGACTCGGTAGCCAGCGTTCCTAATATTTTCATATAACGATCAAACTTACTTTTCGTACCCGATCATAACTTCGGCTACCTGTCTTCTTAACAAAAAAATATTCGTTTAATAATTTTTAGGGTTTCTGGAAAACCGGAAGAGCTGACGTGCATACGTCAGCATTATCAACGAAGCGTGATCAGCGGTCATGCTATCTGCTTCATGTCAAGACATGTTTATTGCTGAATCCTGTATTGCTGACCACTTTTATACTCCCGGGACAGTGCGGCTCCCTTCTCTTTCTAATCGCATTATACTTTCTCTCTTTATCCCAGTCTTTCATATCACCAATCACGACGATATTTCAACTACTACTACCTTGTTATTTATCGACAGTGCATGTTCCGCTTTTAGAAATATATTGAAGCGTGTTTAAATGTGGAGGGGGGAGAGGTGGGGATGTGTGGGATCGCGAATAGATCCTTTCGAGCTCTGCATGGAACCCGGGGTCCCTAACTACGGTCTTTTTTTGTCAAAAAAATAAATTTTCAATTAATGTTGAAAAAAATTCTTTCAATTAATTTTGAAAAAAATTCTTCTAACCAATTTTTTAAAAAATTTCCTTAAATAAATTTTAAAAAAAAATTCTTTTAACTAATTTGGGAAAAAAAATTCTTTTAACTAATTTTGAAAAAAAATTTCTTTTAATAAATTTTGAAAAAAAATTTCTTTTAATAAATTTTGAAAAAAAATTTCTTTTAATAAATTTTGAAAAAAAATTTCTTTTAATAAATTTTGAAAAAAAATTTCTTTTAATAAATTTTGAAAAAAATTTCTTTTAATAAATTTTGAAAAAAATTTCTTTTAATAAATTTTGAAAAAAATTTCTTTTAATAAATTTTGAAAAAAATTTCTTTTAATAAATTTTGAAAAAAATTTCTTTTAATAAATTTTAAAAAAAATTTCTTTTAATAAATTTAAAAAAAAATTCTTTTAATAAAATCTTTAAACGAATTCTTCCTAGAAGTTTAAAATTTTTTTTGAGCTTTCTGCCTTTTTCGGACTTTCTTAACCCTCGCACAGCCTGAATCATAGATATTCATTCTACTACCCAGAAATCCCCGACTACCCCATACAGCACACAGCATCCCCCTCTAACTCATTCATTCAACCAACCTATCCACAATATCGCACTTGAAAACCATCAGAAAGTGAAAGCAGACGATCCAAGGCCAAGGATTCCACATCCTCTTTTGAACAATCATAATTGGTGTCAGTAAAACAATAGAGGAACCCAAAGAGGATTCCATGTCTCTTATGATATAATGCATCATTAACGACTCCGCGGTATCAGGAGTTTCACTCCGTCAACCAAAAGAACAAATGACTAAAAGACCAAAGTGTCTTTGAGGTTTCGAGAGAGGCAAAACAGAGAGAGAGAAGAGATCTCAAGATATAAGCCTATCTTCTTGATGACATTGACTAAAGGGAAAGGTTTTAAACTGCAATATTGTTAATTCCCTCGACTTATTATAGGTCGTTTAGCTGCTAGTATGAGTTTAGCAATATTTCCTCTCCCGAAAATTACGCAGCATTTATCATTTGATTTTAATTAAAAACCTTTCATGAAAAGTATTAAAGAGTGTGAGTTAATACTCGACAATGAACACGACGATATCAGGGGATTAATTATAATAATTAATCGAATATTTTATGTCAAACGCGATAGATTTGAATATTAAATATTATTAAACGGGATTGATATGCGGTTAATGTTTTTATTTGAAGAGTTCAAAATTTTTGGTGTTAACTGTTTAACATTTTTTTTTGCATTATTCACATTGTCATCAACGTGAAAATTTTTTATGGTAAAAAAAATGTTTTTACAGTTAATTAATTAATTAGGGTGTGAATTCATGACGAATGAAATAAACTAATTAAATATTTGATTTTGATAAGTTATGTAAATAATTTTTGCAAGGATTTTTTATTCAAATCCGCCATTGTTTAGACGTTTTTTTTGCTAAAAACATTACTTCTTAAATATTTTAGTTCAAGGGAAAAAATTACAGGTATTTAAATGTTGATTGACGTTTAAAAAGACAGGAACATTTTTCCTGTAGAATAATTTACAAAGTTGGAAATGGGATTAGATTTGTGGGGGAAAAATTTGGTTATCGACTTTAAAAAAAAAATTAGAAATCTTTTTCTTAAGCCGATAACAAATCTGATCCTACTTTATTTCTAAAACAACAAAATTTAACGGAATTATACAAACTTTCATCCTCCTATCATAGACTTATAAAACTTTCCCCGAAAAAATCTTTTTTTTCCCTCCCCGAAAACTTTATAAATAATTTAAGAAGAAATCAGAATATCACGCTAAGAAATTGATTTCCCAAAGGGTTTGGTAAAGTATGATAGCCGATTATAAAAAAAAAAGAAAGCTTTAAGAATCGTGGAAGGATCGATATCGGAATAAATTTTAAGAGACGAAAAGGAAAATCCGAGGAAAAAAATGAAAAATCGAAAATAACGATTATACTCGAGACCTGCCGTCTTTCAAGATTAAAGAACTTTCGGTTACTTTTCATTTTATTCTTTCGCTAAATGGCCGATTTAGATAATCGACATTTTTTTTTCCTTTTTCCTTTCTCCTGCCGGAAGTATAAAAGATCTAAGGGAAACTGTAGAAAAGTAAAGTCGTTAAAAGTGACTAAAGTACTCTTTGACTCTTTTCCTCCTTACAGTTGATAAACCGTCCCTCTCGCATTAAATATCGAAGCTATTATGATCGGACATGTCTCAGTGAACCGTTTTATAGCCCTACGTGACGCCATTTTGCTTTTACAAATACCCAATAATAAATTGAAAATAAAAAAAAAGTTTGTCCGTTTTGTTGTTTATACTCACGTTGACTGCTTCCTGATATTTTTTTTTTTGTGAAAGAATTGACGTGAACCGGAAAGAGATAAAAAGATCGGAAGAGGCGCGAGGGGGAAAAAAATAAAATAAAAAGTCTGTACGCCAGAGCAGAACTCGACCATGCCCGAAAAAAAAATTCTGTAAGAAGACGGCTTTCCCATCGCTTTCGATATGGAAGACTGTCTTAAGTGGAAAATTTTTTTGGACTGCTCTGACGTGCAGAAATATTGTTCCTGGTATTTTTAAATTGCAAGGCACGTTTGCCTTTTTTAAAATATTAATTATATAAAGGGCGCTATGATTGTTTGAATCGGGAATTTAGCCACTTACCGGAAGTGATAAAAGAAAAAGAATATAATCTGTAAATTTTGAATAGGAGAAATTAAATTGATAATGAAAAATGAAAATGAAAAGTTTTCCCCTAACTTTTCCTTCCTTTTTTTTTTTTACTTTGATAACCTCGTTATTTTTTTTTATTATTGAATTATTCGAACTGAAAAATGTAAGAAAGGCGAGAAAATTGACTGATTTGCTTTCTAGGCGGAATATAAAAGTCTTCGAGTAGAACGTAGAAAAATTCAGGAAAATTTTATCGGAAATAAAAACGAGTATTTTTTTTTTTTGGTGGGGAAAAATTTAAGGGCTGATCTCATCAACAAAGTTCAAAAGATAATCGAGTTTATTTCCATTGAGAATAAACTGGACTATTTTTTTAATTTGGTGGGACGGGCTCTAGATTCCTGCAAAAGGATGTCTCTCGCCTGCAAAGGCGAGCTGAAAATTTCAGCTCGTGCAGGACTCTAGCTGGCTCTAATTGAAATAAGGAAAAACTTAGACCTCATTGCTCCGACTAATTTTTTCTAGGTTAAGCCGAAAATTTTCCTGCTCAACTCCACACAACCCAACCCGCCACTGAATAAACACCACAACATTATTCCCAAGCCTAAAATGGTGTAATGTTTCTCTTTACTTCATCAGCAAAATATTTACATCATCATTAGCGCAAACTTGCAATTTCGCTGCCAACGCAAATATACTCAAAACGACAAATAACTAAAATGACTCCCGACTAAATTGATGTATAAAGCTTTTCATCTTCTTCATATCAAATCAAGAACACCCAGTGGTATTAAATTTAAATCGATTAATCATTTCTCAGAAAAATAATCATTTCAACGCATATTAATTACCCATTCTACGAAACGAGTATTGCAAAGCGATCATGTTTGCACGTAACTGCCCATAAGAATCCACGAGAAGATACTGGTGAACCCTGATGCTATACAAAACAAGTCATGGATCCATTTTATAAAAGAATACTATACCCGAAGGCATTCCATTAGGTCATTTACTCTACCGACCAGTTATCTGATTTATGAGATCTCGTTCCACGATTTAACCATACTTTTAACTTCCTAAACTCTTCGATTATCTTTTTTTTTTTTAAATTTCGGCATTGTTTTTCTCAGGGTTATCGGTTTTAAAAAAGTATAATTTTTGAATGCATTCTTTTTATTATAAATATTCATCTCCGTGCAATGAGCCAAGCGGGCAAAAAAATTGTAATTACCACGACGTCACGTCTCGTCCATGGGGGCGGGCTAGTCAACAAGGTCTTACGTTTAATGATTCCACAATTTTCGAAAGGAGGAGAAATGAATTATCAGCGATTTTTTTCACACAAGGTAGAAATTTTTTTTAAGCCTGAATTTTTGTGATGATTCTTTAGGCTCATTCAAAGCGATACAGTGGCGGAACCATTGTAGCTGATCAAATCAAGTTAAAAAAATTTTTTATGTTAAAAGGGACAAATCGCAATTGTTTTCCAAATATTTGAGACTTCAGGGACTTCTGAGGTGAAAAATAAAGACTTTTCAAAAGACTTTAAAAAACCCAATTTTTTTTGATTTTTTTGTTTTCAGCTCAAATATTTATATCTTCACAAATTTTCATAATTTTACAATTTTTCTAGTCGAACAAGCCTTTAAATTTTTCTTGTCAAAGAAGCCTTTCAATTTTTCTAGTCGAACAAGCCTTTCAATTTTTCTATTCGAACAAACCTTTCAATTTTTCTAGTCGAACAAGCCTTTCAATTTTTCTATTCGAACAAACCTTTCAATTTTTCTAGTCGAACAAGCCTTTCAATTTTTCTATTCGAACAAACCTTTCAATTTTTTAGTCAAACAAACCTTTCAATTTTCTAGTCGAACATATCTTTTATTAATTTTTTTAAATCCCATCATTTTTTCAAGGAAAACATTTCAAAAAAATCCCCTACTTGTTCATTCCTTTTCCTTTCTACTTCATCCACAATAAAGACTTTTTTCTTATTCTCTTTTCCTGTCAACTCTATGGGGTGTATATCCCCCACCGTTTTTTATAAAATTACTTTTATGTCATTTGTGAAATACATTTTTCTGCAACGTCATATGCACAGATAGAAAACGAAAAAAAAAAAAAAAACAAATTTAACGTAACTTTCCCTTTCAAAAAGACAATCGATTTTTAAAGTGCTAAATTAAGGTGAATTAAATTGCTGAGGACATGGGTACGGCAAAAGCGTGTAATATTCCAAAACAAGACATTAAGGTCGGAAATCACAGCTATTAAAAAAAAATTATTTTGTAAACATTTTTCGTTTCCTGTTATTATTTTCAAACCCCATATTAAAAAGAATGAAAAGTGGCGACGTCGATTTTGTTTGGTTTAACCGGATCCTTTTACAAAATATTCAATTAATGAGTCATGATTTTTCTTAAGGGAAAAATACAAAGACAAAACTTGCTCCTTTCTTCAGGTCTAGGTCAGAAATTGTTGTACTTTAAAAAACTGTCTTAAAAATTCAGACAATTCAGCTTTAACCACAATTAGGTTTCGTTTTGCAGATTCGCCTTGGAATAACCCTTCATCATTTAAACCAAATAATTAAAGTAATCGATGTTTAATGTCCCTAATCGATTTATTTCAAGCCTCTATTTAAATAAAAAAATCCGTAATTAAATATTTTTTAATAACAACTTCATTAAACATTAGAGATTTCATATGTCCATCTCTAATTGACCTCCAAAAAAAATACAGGCTTATTTCAGGTTTCCGTCCCGGTAGCTTCATTTGACATTCGGAGAAATCGTTATTTTTTTCTCTTAAAGTGAAGATGAGCCGAGTCACCTAGTGATTAATAAGAGATATGTGATTATGTCAATGACGTCCGTTTCTATTCTAATGATTGGAGTAAATATAAGTTGGCTAGTCGACCTACTGCCATTTAACATTTAAACATACCTACATTAAGGAACGATCTGTCACGTGCACGTGACGTGACAAAACCGTTTGAAAAAAAAAAGCTTTGTTGAAATTTATTTTTTTTTTAAAAAAGAATTTTTCTTCTTTCTAATTTGGAAATGGCCAGAAGGGAAAACTGAAAAGACGTTTACAGTGGCAGATTAAGAAAACTGATGAGGGAGAAATAATAATAAAAACAGGCTAATTGATGACTTTAACTCGTGATTAAATGCAATTCTTTGTTTAAACTCGACGTGACTTTTATGGATGAAACTCATTAAGTTAGTAGGAAAAAAAAAACGAGACTCGGGCTTCGTGACAAAGTCTTTTTTTCCCGGGGAATTGTCTCCCCAAGAGTTTGTTGAGTGGAAGTATGTCGATTAGTCTTAAGCGAAATAAGCGGAGGACGTTTTTTTCATAAACAAGTCATCAAACTTTTATTTTTTATAAATTTTTGAGAATTCCAAGGGGAAAAATAAAGATTTTCAGGTACAATGTAAAATCTTAAAATTTTTTGGCCAAACATTTTTCCCAAATATTTTTGTTGAAAAAATTTCAATTTTCTTTTCTTGTCAAACATATTTTATAATTTTTCTTTCTCGAACAAATTTTTTGATAATTTTTCTTTTGAACAAATCTTTTGATAAAAAGATATTCTTGTCGAATCAATTTTCCAAAAATTTTGTAAGAACTCTATTAACACAAAAATTTTTCGACAATATTTTGTGAGAGTCAATCACTACATAATTTTATTCATTTAGTGTATCAAAATTTTACCGACATTTTTCCTGAATTCTACTAGCTTAATTTATCATGACCAACTTTTTCGCCTTTATTTTCAATTTACCGGTTCGAGTGTGTCCCCTGTCACATTAAAACCGTTTCAATATGTCCTTTTAAATCTTAATTACATTCCTTAAATAGAAAATTAATAAATACCTTTTATTAATCCGTTTTCACGTTAAAATTTCCGTATCATCTTCATTATGCATAAATTTTCTCTTGTCACTTTTAACTGAGAAATGATTAATACCCGCACATTAATATTTTCGCCTTTTTAGCATATTGCAAAATCCGCCCACATACTTATCGATTTTTTTTTTTTACGAATCTCCCTTTTGTCTTCGTCATCGAAAACTGCCACACTTCCTCCATTGTGCGATAACGCGGTAATTACACTCATAAAGAACGACACCCAGTAATTTTCTAGAATTTGATGATACATATTGAACTATTCATAATAATTGTAGCGTTATAAGTGCCATGCTCTTGCCAATTTGTCGCATCTAATTATTCCATAAGGTTATTTAACGAGGTTTTTGACTTCTTACAGGGAAATCCATCAGTCCCTTGATCCCTTGTATTATTTTGTGCTATCGGTTTTTTCTATACATAAATTAAACATGGGAAATTTTTCCAAATAATTTTGAACCGGCGAAATGCAAAAAAAAAATCAAAAACTCTTCAATGAGGATATTTTAAAAAAAAGTCATCATAAATCGTTTGGGTGGACACGCAAAGAGATAAAAGGCCGTTATGTATCGGTTAATATCTGATTGACGAAAATCGATAATCATGCAATGAATTGGATAACCTCCGGAGATTTTTATTATTATTTTTTGTAAGTCACGCTTTTTTTAATCCCAAATTTGGCAGGCGAAATTCTCATTAATAAGTTGTTTTTTTTTAAAAATGGTGATCGGGATGTATCGATAAGATTGATGAGTTAATGCGTGGCAAAGGGATCAATTCCTGATGTTAATAAAATTTAACTCCGAGAAAAGATAAAACAGATTTATTCGAAAATAAAAATTGTCTCTACTGAGACAACTTGTCTCGACTTGTCTCTGTCTCCACTGAGTTGATTAACCATCGAAACTTGGAAATATTTTAGTTCTCGAATATGTAAAGTTTCGAAAAAAATTTTAAGTTTCAATGGAGACACATCATTAGGGTTTTTGCCCCGTGAAAATCAGATTTGAGAAATTCGAGGGACTCACAAGGATCGAACTCAATCTTTTCCGAACTTAAAAGAGAAAAATAGGGATTTTTTTATGTCTACAACCGTTTAGTCAATCTTAGTCTAAACTCTAGCCAGGCAAAATAATTCGCATCCACTCCTTCTCAAGCTCTGATACGTTTTTCAATGGAAAACCTTTTATTATCTACTCGCTAAAAAATTGCAAAATATTAAAAAATTCCATTCTTTAATCTCATTAAATTCCTTGTAACGTTATAACTTTTCCGAATGGACTTGACCCAGTAACCTGTTATAGGGGGCGATAAGGTACACATAAGCCACCGTCATACGTAAAGCTTTTTCAAGGCGTTAATTCCCCTCGATAGAACCGTGTTATAATCTCCATTTTATCACTCCTTTAAAAAAAAAAATCATCGGACGTGACCTATGCAAATTAAACGTTATTTCACATGTATAAGTTATTCAAATGAGTTTTTACGGCGCTGCTAAAATTTGTAAATCAACGCTGTTTAAATTATTTCAGGGACTTGCTTTTTTTTTTAAAGTAAAAGGTAAATAAATGATTAAAGTGCTAAGAGAAACTAAGGGAATTGCAGTCCGGGAAGGACCACTTACTTTCTCGCTCTGTCCGGTTATAGCTTCGTTCGATTAAAGGCATCATTGGGGACTTGGGAGGGTTGACTTGAAATCAGGAAATGGACCAAAAATTTGAAATCCCCAACTAATAATTAGTCGAAATTGAGTCCCATGTCTACAATGTCGGTGAAACCGCAAAATTTTCGGTTTCGCCGAATTTTTCAGGAATGCGATTTTTTACGAAAAAATGTCACAGGGAAAAGTTGTTTTTTAGGTCTAAAAATGTCAATCTTAGTCAAAACAAGGGCCAGGGTCAGGCATCGTCACACAGAAAATAAAACTGAAGATCCCAAAGACTCTTCACTTGGTGGTGAGTAATTCTACAAATATCGAATGTTCTTCTATCTATAAATCAAATACCAGATAGTTTCAAAGATCTCAATAATAGACCAAACACTCTTACGGAGGTCTTGAAGCCAAAACAAATCGAGTGAGTGTCTAGAATTCCGTTCAGAAAAAATCATTTTTGACAAAGGAACAAAAGAACCTTTGACTAATACTGTGCTAACTGAACGGAATTCCAGACACTCAAGTCTCGGGAAAATCTTTGAAAACTCATTAATCGGCCTTTTTCGGCCCTGCCAAAGCCGTAAACATAGCAAAAGAAGCTTCAAATCCCAAAATGGACAAAAAATTTTAAATCCCCGACCATTTCTCAGTCGAAGTCGAGTTTTACGAAATTTCATTTATGAGGCGACCGCAATACTTCCTCACTCGAGGGAGCTCGAAAGTAAAAAAGTTAGATTTCGAGTTTTGTGTCATCGCATTACCATCTTGATAACGAGAAGTTACCATTATTACGAAAGAACAGGATTAATATAATGTTATGATTCAATTAAGCCGAGTAAATCCGTTTTAATCTTAAAGCTATTCCCATAACATTGGATGATGTAAAAAAAATTTGTTTGAGAATGAAAGCAGTAGCGGATTGGCGAAAAGGGTGCTAAGAATTCTACAGCAATTAAGGTTCAATCAGGAATCAATTATTTAAAAAAACAAAAAAGCGTGATAACATCTCTTAACAACTATATATATGAAGAAATAAATGATAATATGAAAGAACAATTCTATAATCATTTCTGGCCTAGAGGAAAAGCCGCAGACGAATGCCGAATTTGCAAGAATACTACTAACAGCGATATTTATCAAGAACAGCCCTTTGAAATAGATTTACAGAAGGAAAATTTTGATTTAAAGAAGCGTAGCTATAAAATCAACAAACTAATATTTCAATAATTTTTCCAGTTGAAAAATTTTTTGATACTATTTTCTAGTCAAATTAATTTTTTCAAGTTTGAATTTATGAATATTGTCAATCCACCTTTGTTTTAGACTTCCAATCCATCACTGATTTAAACAAATAAACATTTTTAATAATCCATTTGATTTCACATCGAATATTAATTATTTAACACGTATATCATATCCAAAGGTAAACAGGGTGCTTAGTGAGCCCCTTCAGACCCACATGGGAAAACCGATGCTGTGTTGACCTAACTACCCGAGGTAACTCAATAAACAGCCTTTAATTGAGGTGGGTTTTTTTATTTTCGTTTGAAAATATATTTCGAAACATAAAACCCCAAAGCTGAGATTACAATCATTATTATTATCATTACGGGGGAAAAAATCCATAATGATTTTCCTTTTTTCAAAGATAAACCGAAAATATTCAGGTAGATAAAAAATATAATAGGAAATAGGATTTTTGACTGACCAAGGGAGGACAGAAAAGGGTAAGAAAAGAAGTTGTTTCGGAAAAAAAAAAAATGAAGGATGGAGAAAATTTATATCTGGGATGAAATTTTTCTACTCATATTTCCCTCGAATCTTACATTTTTTTAAAAAACATCACGACCGGGGTTTTTATGAGGAAAAAAAATTTTCCAAGATCAAGAGGACAGGTCGAGAAATCAAGATTTTATTCCAGGAATCGATAATGATGATAATAATAAATAAAGTTCATTTGCCCAATGCGACCTTTATGCCGTATTTCATAATTAATAACATAGCTGCATGGGTTAATAAAGCTAGATGCATTTTATATAAACGGGATGCTCCTCTCGTGACGTCGGAGCCCAAGGTTTCCAGACACGAATTCATAATAACGGAAAAAAATTACAATGTACTAATAAAAAAATAAAAAAAAGAAAAATCAGGGCGATAATTGCGTTTCCAATGGTATGTTTGTTCCTCAATCTGAATACAATTTTTCTTTTTTCTTGTTTAGGTGTGATCTTCAAGGTTGCTTGCATCATTTTCAATTCGATCAGGCCTTTAGAAAATGAAAAAAAAAAAAACTTGTTTTTATTTAGATATCGTGCTTAGGTATTTAAAATTAGAGGAAATTTAAAAATCTTGTGAAAAGAAGTTCAAACTGAGTAAAATTTAAAAATATTTAGAATTTAAAATTTCTAAAATCTTGAGAATTTGAGACTCATAAATTTAAACTTAAGCTAAGTTCAATTTCGATCAGTGATAGATTGGAAGTCTGGAACAAAGCCGGAGTTTGGCTCAGGTGAACCTAACTCCAAGATTAAAGATTAACATAGAGGCTGAGTTTGGCCTAGAAAATTTTTAGAGGCTCAACCCAAAATTATAAAAAACTTATTGAATCACTGGGTTCTTTATAGCCATAATTATTTAACACTCCAGCTTTTCCGCTCTTAAAAATTGATCCCTAGCTCTTTAGCCCTTTTTGCAGCTTGAGATGTCTCGTCAAATAATGTATGTACAAACTTTTAACAAATAACTCAAAAGAACTCAAAAGACTCAGTTGTTTTGGAAAATCTTTGAAAATTCATTATTTGGCTTTTTTGGCCCTGCTAAACCCGTAAACTTAGCAGGGTGACCTTCAAATCAAAAAATGGACCAAAAATTTGAAATCTACGACCATTTTTCAGTCGAAGTCGAGTCCTATGTAGGCGCTGCCGGTAAAACTTTTAAGATTTTCGGTTTCCCCGGGTTTTTCGGAAAGGATGAAATTTCACGAAAAAATGCCAAAGTTTTTCCTAATAGGGACATCTCCAAACAAAACATGAAAAAAATCGTTAGCGCTGTTTTCCAGAAAATTCTCGAAAAGTTTGGCCTTATTTGGCTGTGCCAAAGCCGCAAATTTAGCCGGATGGTTTCGACTGTGAAATAATAGTATTGCTCCTGCCTTAGTAAGGTGGTGGCCAATATTCGTTACGCTGGCGGAAAACGAAAGTGCACGAACGGCCCAAAAACCATTTTTACAATTATTTCTCGCCATTTCACGGCAAAATACTTAGCTTGGCGAAATTTCATTTTTTAGGCGACCGCAATACTTCCTCGCTCTAGGTAGCTCGATAGGAAAAATTCATAAACCTGTACATTAATGTAACTTTAAACGTCTCATTAAGAAGAGATTCTACACCCAGATCCAATTAATCTCTCGTCAATTGAAGATTTACAAAATGTATCACAAGAAATAAATTTTAAAAAAAATCCCTCAAGATTTTTTTCCTTTTATTGAAATAAAATCGAATAAGTTCCAAAAGGACCAAAAGGGTTTTTTACAATTTCGAAAAATTACATTTTCCCGTGTCAGAATCCTTATCGGAATTTTTCAGCTTTTCACAAACGGAAAAAGGAAAAAAAACTAACTCTAGGACTCTAAATCCCGTCAAATCAGCCCGCCCTATCCACTTTACAAATTCGGAAGACTTCTTTCCCGAATCCTTTTTTAATAAATGGCACTTAACAATGCCAAATTCAGCTTTTCTAGATTTATCAGTAAAGCAAACCTGTATAAATTTTTCTTACTCGAGGCTAAAGGAGTATAACTTTTTTAACGATAGCGAAAGCAGTTGCTCCGCCGTCGCAATTTAAAATAACAAAAAAAAAAATCATAAAAATTTTAAAAGATGCAATAAGTCATCCTCTAAGATCCTATCCCCGGTAAAATAGCACCTACATAAAAAAAATGGTAATTTAGCTATTTTACGAGGATGACTCAATCAGATCAATTGAAACCTTTCTCTCTTGGAGTTTCATTCAGAATAGAGAAAGGGAAAAAAATCCTGGGATTTTTGAAAATTGCTTCATTTTTACGTTCTTTTTATATGCACACCCTGTCCAAAAAAAAAAAAAACTTTCTTCAGTATTGTCTCTTTTTTTTCCCTTCCGAATACTTTCTCTAGACATCTGCTGGTAAATAACAAATATTTTCCTTGATTTAAACAAAAAAATATACAAATGACGAATCATATTATAATTGTAAGTTAAACTGACTAATGTTAGTTTTAAGTTTTAAATACACCTCAAAACGGTTGACATTTCTCGATAAAGATTTCCGTTTGTGCATATCCGTTTGCCTTTTTAGCATCCGCTTTATCTGCACGATTTTAAACGTTTCCAGTTCACGAGATGAAAACCGATTCTGTGGTATTCCTAAGCCTCTAATCTTACACGATGAGGTAATTATATATCTGATAATTCTTTCCGTTTAATTCCGTCAATGGATTAATAAGAATGCAAAAAAAAAAAACTCTGGGTTAATTTTTTTTCCCATGAATAATGACAAAAGAAATTGAGATAAGCTCGAAGGGGCTTTTAAAAACCGTCGAGGACCCTCAAAGCAATTATTTTTTACAAACTTAAAAATTGAGCCCTAGTTCTCTATAATTAATCATTTCTTTCCTAGAATCCTTAAATTGAAACAATTAATGACAAATCTTAAAACTTAAAAAAAAAAGCTCATGAAGAAAAAATTTTCCAGCAACCGACAAAAAAAAAACATCAAACTCAATCCACTTATCCAGCAAAAACAAATGCATAAACTTTAAATTTAATCTCAGTCGACAAATAAAAAAATGGCTAGTCGACAAATAAAAAGATTGGCTCAACCTTAGTCGACAAATAAAAAAAATGGCTCAACCTTAGCTGACATATAAAAAAGTGACTCAACCTTAGTCTACAAATTTTAAATTTTATACTAGCTGAGTCTCGACAACATTTTAAAACTGCATTTTAATAACCAATTGCTAAGCCACACTTTTCTTGAATTCCTCTAAGTTTTTCCACAACAACAAACTTTAAATTCCCAGCAATCAACATTTCAATCCTAAACTACACATCTTAACTTATCACATTCCGCTTAAAAATCACAAACCTTCCAAACTCAAATAAATATCCGAGTGAAGTATTTACCACTTAATCACTTTAAAATTTTTTACCATAAAGAGGAAAGCAATTTTAGCATTAAAAACAAATTTACCATTTTCAAGTACAATTTCATTACGATATCATCCTTTCATTCATAAAAATGTTTATTCTTTGCCGATTAATAAAAAAAATTCCATGACATCAGCATATAAATCCTAACAACATAGATTCAAAACACACATTAGATAAAATCAAAATTTGGTCGACTTAACTTCACCTAAAAACCCAAACTTTCTTTTTCTTCTATTTTTTTTTATTTTTAAAAAGGCATGACTTCATTACAGAAATCACATGTCATGCATAAAAATGATTATAAATAGAAATGGATTCTCCTCATTCACATTTACATAAAAATAAAGAAAACCCTCAATGCAATTTCAAAAAATTACAAAAACATCCACATCCCGAGTTGCAAATTATAAAAGTATCAAAAACGTAATTCACATGAAAAACAAACAAAATTATCTATCCCCTTTGAAATCCCTTTTTCATTTTAAATAGAGATCATCAAAATCTGACAGCACAGGAACAGGTTGACACTAATTAACGATCAAAACGGAGGAGAAAAAATTACCACAAAAAAAAATGGGGTTTGGTGGTTAAACAATCATTTCAAATAAAAACCGAAGCACGTGTGACTGCGCAACCGAATAAATTCATCACTTCCGTTTATTATACATCTAATCTCACAAAGACGCCCTCGAGACTAATGGAATTCGAACACAAAAATCCTCGAACCTGAAATTATTAAACAAGAATTTTATCGTTTGACATTATGAATAAAAATGGAAAAAACAGACAAAATAATTGAAGTGACATCATGCGGCTACATCGCCTCAAGCTAATCGAATTAAAATCCCTAAAAAAATTAATATTTGCAAATCCTAATGATTTAACAGTAACCTTGTTAGGTTATGTCAATTCTCATCAATAAAGGATATGAATATCACGGCTGGTTTTGAACGGTTATTAATGCCCACGACATTTAAAACCGTTATTTCATCCAACAAAGACATACAAAAAAAAAAAAAAAACGTTCGCGAACGATGTCGAAAAAAAAATTAAGATTTATCAATTAAAATTTACCTTTATAATCCGATTTTTTTGGAATTAATCCAGACGACAGCGTAATCCTTTAACTGGCAGGTACGAAATAAACTTATAACTGGAGTAGTGATAACAAAAATAAATTCCACAATAACAAGATATTTTGAATGAGAGAAAAAAAAACACTTGTTTAAACAGGTTTGGTTATAAACGAGAGGTTGTTAAAGGGTTTTCGTTGATATCCCGGAATTTGTTGATTAATCCACGTGTTTTATCCGTTTAAATAAATCACGTACGCCGTGTCACGAGTCTAAAATTTTGGTCAAAACAAATCGGATTCCTACATTTTTAGAAAGTCGATATCACATCAACAACGAACAATCTCCCACCCGAACGAACGAATGCCGACTGCTTCGTCAAGATGGCGTCTGTATCGTGTGCATACAAGTTTGTTGTTTAGATCCCGAACAAAACGTATCAACTCCATTTTCGTAATATCTTCATAACTTCAACAATTTATTTTAATAATTTCGTTTTATTTTCGCTTTGTTTTTTTAAAATCCGTTTGTATTCACTTCCCGTTTTACAAAAAAAAATCAAAAGCTGTCAGGAATCAACAAATGGACACGTTTGGGATTCGTCTCGAATCCTCCATTTTTTTTCCTTTCACATTTCAAAACCGAATTCACGAATTTATATTAATAAAACGTTTAACTAATCATGATTTATTTCTCAAATTAAAATAATCACACCGAAAAAAGCGAACAACAGTCTGATGGGGAAAAAAAATTGTCAACTAGATCAAAATGGAGTTAGACGGATTTCAGAACGCACTCTCGTTTTCATTTTCACGTCAAATGAGCAACTCGTAAGGCTTCGTTAAATGGGCAGTGGTAATTCTATTTTCACGTAATCGTAACAACTCGTGGGATTTTTTTTTCCGTGTGAAATTATAGATGCACGATTATTTTGCTTGTTTTGTCAGGTTTATCACCAACTGTCAATAGTTAAATTTGTCAAAATACTGGACGCTTGTGATTATGCATTTCAAGATTGGTTTTTCAGATAAATGTAAATGTAGGAAAAGTACAATTGGATAAATATATGCGTTGAACATACAGTAGTCGATTTTGGGGTAAATGAATAATTTAATGCGGCTAGTTAGGTAATTCAAACGAGTAATTGAAAATAGGATATTGCTTTGTGGATTGAAATTACAAGATGGCAGCTATTTCGGAAACGTTCATTTTATAAATTTCCCAGGGCTTTATTCGCATGAACATGAAGATAAGACTGTTGTAAAGTAAAAATTTTGAAAAGACTGATTTTAATTGTGGGATTTGTTTCTATGCGGTTTAACAATTTAAATTGGCATAAGTAAAATTTACTTCTTGGGATTCAAAGTATATTTCAAATTACTTCGAAATTTTCATTAAAACGAGCAAAAGCGAAGAACAACGAAGATTATCGAACATTCTCGAGCAGAAGTTAAGAGATCCGAAGATTAACGAAAACTTCTGAGACAAAACAGATTTTTTTTAGATGGGAAAAGGCTATTTTTACTTCCTAGATTGAAGAGGACGAATAGGGCAAAAATGAATATTGAGCGGGATTGTTCCTTTGCTCAGAAAAGGCTCGGTTGACTCCACTGGATCGAATTTAATTAGGGTTCAATTAGAATAGATAACTTGTAGGCTCCAAGGGGGGGCCAGGTGGAAAAAATTTGGCCCCCCTTGGCCCCACCTATTTGCTGTAATGTGACACTGTTCGACTTTGGCCCCTCATGAAAATTTGTGGCCCACCCTTGGCCCCAACCAGAATTTTTTTCTGTTGTAGACTGTGCAAATTATATAATGAAAAATCTGAACTGACTAAACCACAAAAAACCTTGCAACAATCGCAATTATGATGTTCCCTTTGATAAGAATCAACCGCGGGAAAAAAGCAGAGCGCGCCAAAGGAAAGAATAGAACCACAATGAAATCACATGACTCCAGTCAAGATGGTTTGTAAGACTTTCACTAGATGGGACTTCACGCCGCTTTTGTTCGTTTCATTTCTTTATCTACACGTGCACCATCTACTGGGATTTTCTGATATTATTTACGCTTGATTTTCTCCAGCCAAATTCGAAATCCATCAAATTTCACGCAGATGATTTAGCTAAAAAGAATCTTTTGATCACTATGGCAAATACCCTCAAGGTCCGATAAGCAAACTAAACAAATAATAATCACTTTTACACGTTAAAATAAAAGCGATATAAAAGCTGAATAGCTTAATAAAATTAAGCTCAAGCGCATTAACTACAGATAAATTGTGAATGGTGTTTATTCAAAAATTTTGAGGGATTTTGAAAATTGCGATGGGAAATGCAATAGTGTAGAATCATTAATATTCATTGCAATTATGATACAGTTTGATACACTCAACTAGAGTCTAATTAAAAGCAAGTTCAGCTGGCCATCATTGTCGTGGCCAATAGATTTCATAGTTTGAAAATTTTTCGCTTAAAGCTATTTCAAGGGATTTTTTTCTTCAAAATAGTTTGCAGAATAATTTTGTTCCCTAAAAATGGTTGAGATGAAAAAATCGTGAGTAACAGGAGTAAACGTTTTAAAAAAAGTGATTTTAAAAAAAATTTACAAAAATTGTTTTGGAAAAAATTTTTTGCAAAAAATTTTTCAGATGAAAAATATCGCTGGAAGCTGTCTAAAGGAAAAATCCTCGCAAAAAATGATTCAAAAAACAATATTTAATTAGAGTTGTTGACGTAAACATTTTTGCTAGAAGTTTTTTCATGCTTCCAAAAAGCCTAAGCTCCGAGTTTATGCAAGAAAATGGAGCTTGTCTTTAATCTTAACCATTTTCGAACTGAAGGGGAGGACCTGACAGGGTGCACATTCAAACTAAATGATTAACCCCTCAAAACTGAAAAATTAAAAATTCTATTTCTACAAACTACAAGTTTAAAATTCTCAAAGCCAAATAAATGTTTAACGAAATTAAACAATTTGATAAATAAAAAACGATTTTCCTCTGCCTGTCAAATAATTTGATATGCATACATCCCCTCAGTTTAAAAAAATTCCATATTTCACATCAAAAAACCAAAAACCGCCATCCATCCACATCCAGAATCAAAACCAACGAACTCGCTTCAAATTTAATCAACTTTCCCATAAAAAAACAAAAAATCAAAACTACCGAATAAAAAAAAATTCTAATTCCTTATCCTTCTTTTCAAAAAATAATTCAATAGTTTCAGAGACAAAAAGTAAAAAAGAAAAAAAAAATCTAATCAAACCTTAATACCCATAAAAGCTTTTTCCTTAATCTCTTCCCACGCATAATAAACATACTTCCATTAGAAGAAAAAAAAAACCTTATCAAATATATAAAAACCTTCTAATGAAAAGAAAACACGTATGAGCCCTTTTGAAATTTAACCGCCAAAAATTTCATATTTCTTTTCTAACCGAAAGGAAACGCAGCTACCCCATTTTTCGTTTATTCACCCTATAAAACGATGGCGCATACTTCTTTATTCCATTAAATCCCTATGAAAATCAATAGGACGTTGCTCTGATGTTTCTCCCTCGGTATTTTTTCCCACATTCGTAAACAAAACGCGTTAGACCGAAATTTGAGAAAAAAGAATTAATACTTAAACCAAAGAAAAATAACAAACAAAAAATTAAAATTGAAAAATGATTTATTAAAAGATTGAAATTTTGATTTTTGGTCTTTTTGGGAGTCACGGCCCCGTTTTACGGTATTCAAAAAAAAACAAATTAATGCATTTTCATTCATTTAGCTCGTTTTTAGTTTTATGTTCATTGTAGTAGAAGTAACTTCCGTTAAAAAATGAAAAATTTGCACGGGAGCAAAATATTTAGCTTATGACGGAATTAGGCTTAAATAGCGAAACAGGATCGCATGAGAAGATATCGTTATCATAATTTTTTTCGCTCCCTTCCGTTAGATTGATAGTGAGTTAAAAGAAAACGCATGAGTATCAAGTATGGAAATATTTCCCAAATTAGCTTCTTGTGGCAGAGCGAGGCCCCTTCAACAGTCTTAGAAGGGGAAGACGATGCAGTCACTACTCGGACATAGCGATAATAAAAAACCATAATGCGAATGACCTTGAAAATTAATTCGACAGGGAACAGTGTGACACGAAAGGGCACTTATACCATTCTGACGCTAAATTCCGATATTGTAATTGAAGGACTTGCGCAGTTATGTCGCTAACAAACAACAGTCGATCACAGGAGGGTTTGTGAGAGGTTGCGCGATCGGTTTTGTCCAGGGAGGGTCCAAAAAAAAAATCCAGAAAATAAAATTTAAAAAAATATTTACCAAAAGAAAATAATAATAATTATACTAATAACAATAAGCTGATTTTGAGTTTGAAATTTCCCCAAGTGAATTTTCCCGGAAAAGTTTTTCTTATCCCTTGTTTAAAAAAAAAAAGAAAGTCAGCACGCGAAGTGTGAGTGAAGTGATAAATTTTGTGGTGTGCTTTTCTGATACTATTTCTTCGGATTTTTTTTCCAAAAAAATTTTTTCATTGGATTTCCTGAAAAAGGTATGATCACATCCCAAATTTTCTTTTTTTATCCCTCGCATTAATTTTTTTTCCGGCGCATAAATCAAAACAACGATGGGTTATCTCCAATAACACAAAAGAATCAAAAATTCGATGGGCTACCCCTTCATCGCACAAAAAAATTGCTATTTCAACACTTGCTATTGTACTATAAAATATATTACCATTGTGTATACAATATCAAATTTCACCGTGGGGGAAAATTTTCAAAATTTCCCTTTTAAAGCCCACATAAGAAAATAGAATGAAAAAAAAATAAAACACGCGGGGGGGAGGATAGCCAGGGGGGATGAAAAAAAAAGAGGGCGAAGACAAGCAGAATCAACTTGATTGAGTGTGTGGACACATTTGGAGGAGAGAAAATTTCATCATTTACTGCTGAATCGCGAAAAATTTTCAATCTCACCGTTTTTTTTCTAATGTTAGAAAAAAAAATCCGTTTTGTATATATTGAAACAAATTGGATTCCGATCACGTATGGTTTTTAACAATTGGACGATGTGACGTAGCTTGTCATATAGGTTTTATTGATTCAATTAGATTTTAGCACAAAAGTTTTTTTTTTTTTTTTTTTAATAATTCATTTCTTTTATTAGGTGTATATTTAGATTTCGTTATTTTCTTGTGAAATTTTAATTAAAACGTGCGGAATGAATGGAATGAAAAACGGGAAAAGTCGTTGTCGTTTCTTCTCTGTCTTTTGCGAAAGTGTCTAAAGTTTTAAATTTTAATCTTCGAATGACAATTGGAAGTTAGTAACAATCACGTGGGGTTTTTAATTCGAGATTGCCTTTTGATGTTTTGAAATTTAAACAGTCTCGTCTTTATACAGAGTGATTCGTGATCGTTCGTTTGGATGATTTTTTTTGGTCGATGGACGTGAAGAAGTATATTTTTTTGGATTCAAATCTAGATGGAATTTTAAAGACTAGGATTAGCACTGATTAAGTTTAAGGAAAAAGACTAAAAGGAGGATTAAATTTGCTTCTCTTCGTCCAGATTAGGTTAGGTCAGGTAACACATGATGGGCATCAGTGGAAAACAAAAGCTGTACACTGATCTCGATCAATAGCCTCACGTTACGAGTCAATCTTAGAAATTCTGATAGATTGCACCAAATTGCGTCACGTTCCACATGCTCAGTTCAATAATGGAGAGGCAAATACTACTAGGGTGACTCTGTTAGGGTGAAGAAATGTTTCCCAGATGAAGAAATAATTTCCAATCCGGCATCGGCAATTTTAAAAACATGAAAATCAGATTGCGTTCTACACATTTTTGATAGAGGGACATAAGTGGCTTGTGAAATCGGCGACCAGCAAAGAAATCAGAGAAAATTTTTTTTAAATTAACCGCTGCCACCATAATTTTTTTCAATTAAACCGTTCCTTGAATCTTGTCGAAATTCTCTCCATCGAACTAGCTTGATTAAGATTCGCTAGTCACAAGTCATCATGGCTCTAGATGTCAGCCCAGTAGAAAATCCGAGGAAAAATAATAAGGTCTGGTTTTTTCCAGATAGACTCATGATTTGGATTAGTTAAGAGCTGAGCCAACAAAAACAGTCTATATTTTATTTCGCTGGCAAAACTACCAGAAGAAATGTTTGTCTAGGAATCGCTTCTGATCCAACAACCTTCTCCCAGAGATATTGTTCAGCCAACAACTCTGCTAATTTTATCAAATTTAGATGTTATATTAAAAAAAATTTCTAAGTTGACCGCTGCCACCAAAAATTTTTCTTCGCATATATCGTCCTTTCAAATCTTCCCAAAATCGTCTCCATCGAACTATCTTTTTGCCCTTTGTCGCATTCGAGTTTTCAGCCCAGTAGAAGTCACTAGGCTCAAATCAGACAAATACAACCTGTGCCAGACCAGAAATATACGCTCAATTGTACTCCAGGTCCGATTCTTCTTTAATTTCAGGCATCAATGAGTCCAAACTCATCCAGAAGATCTATCCAACCGATGAACTCATCTTAATCCAAATTAGAACCCGCGTTTTTTTCAAAATCATTCTCAAGTCACTTTGGCGTCGATTTCGAATCTATGCCTGCCTCGAACTGGTCATCTTCCTCTGATTAGTCATCCAAACTACCAAGCTCGGTATAGAAAAAGTATCAGGACCATCAACAATTATTCCATTTCAGAATTTCTCTTAAGAATGAAAAATTCAATCCTCTTAAGCACCTGGAACCTCCACAACTCGAAACCCTTTCATTTTTTAAACCTTCAAAGCGACGCTTTTTTTCCCGTACACTGAACAACCCAATTAATCTTCAACATTTTCAAATTGTTGCTTTTTTCCGGCTCGAAAAAAAAAAATTGATTTGTCACAGGATTTTTATTCCGATGATAAATTCTTTACGCGAACTGACACGAGACAAGTGTACATTTATCATGTCCACGGAAACACTTCCTTGTTTTGTTTCACCTCTAGACTTGATGCGCGGTTTTCACCAAGCACCAACAGAAAACATTTCATCACCTACGCTTTTCAGTTTTAAAATACTCAACCCTGCTCTCCTGTCAGCGCCGTAGCAACTGTCCCCACAGCAGGGAGGGGGAACTATTTCAATTTGAATTCAACGAGAGTCCTCCGCAGCCACACGACCAGTGGCTTCGCAATTACTAAAGAGAGCTCCTTCCATAGTTTTCTCCAGACCTTTCTCTCAATCCAGGAGCAAGGGCAGCAGGGGTGGTTGTTATTCCAATGTGCGCCACTGTTTCCAAACGTTTAAAATCACCCTCTTTAATTTATTCTCTACAACCCGATTTTTTCTCGCCTAGAAAAAAACTTTGCGCCATTATGCTAATCAAAACTTTCAAATTTTATCAAGCACTTAAGTTTAAAAAAAAAGGAATAAAAATGATATAACGAGTGTAAAAAAAAGAGGAAAAGTATTCCAGTTACAGTTCTTAATGTCCAAAAGTTTCCTTTTTTTCTTAATTAAAATTTTGATGGGATCTAGCTACAGTAAATTCCATCAAATAAATTCCAGCGCTAAAAAAGTTCATCTGTTTCCCTTCCACTTTAAAAAAAAAATCCTTCCAACATGATTAAGAGACTCCGGCTTTTCTTTCCGCATGGTCTAAAACCGGAAACCCACAAAAAAAATAAGCAACAATACCAAGCTTAGACTCTTGCTCATTTACCATAAAGTGAAATGCAAACAAAGAAAGAAAGAGGAAAGCGGGGAGGTTCCTATTCCCACAAAACCGTACGTGACTCTTTTACGCCTTTTCCCTGGCCCTTTGCTTTTGAAATTACCTTAACCAAGGTTTTAAAGCAAGTTCAGAAATGAATATTTAACCAGTTGAGAAAAATCCCCCCTCTGCGCTCCGCAGCTAGATTGAAAATGTTCACATTTTTCCCTCCTTTCTTTTTTTTCGGGTGAGGAAGGTCTCGCCTAGATAAATAACAAGGGAAGGTAAAAGGGTTGAAAATTCAAATGGAGGATATGTACCCGATGGGATTCCTTCCACTTCCCAAATCTGAGAATATGGTAAATTATTTTAAAATTCAACACAATTCACTCTTCTATTCTTGTAAATGCATTTTCAGGAAGGGCGAGAGGAAAAAAAAAACTCGACGATTTTCTTTTTCCTAATAAAAAGAAAATGTTCCCGAACTTTTCAAAAGAAGTTCCCTTTTTTTTGTACGTCCTTCCCTGTCAATGTTTTTTTATTTTATTATTATTTTTTTTATTTGCTGCTGAAGGAGAAAAAAATATCAGTGGAATTCCTTTTTTCTAACTTTGTTTTCATACCTTTCTCTTTTTCCCTTGTTCGAAATTATTAAAAACGACTGCCAAGGCGATTTTGTAATTTTTTTTAAATTCAATGAGACGTTTATTGTTCAACTTATTATTATTACATTTTAATATCTTGTTTCCGGTTGTGCGATTGGCGATTAAGGGCAGCACGGTTATGATGGGACGTTATGGTCTTGCCAGGATGTAAGTCGTGATATAAAATATGTAATGACATATTTTAGCTACATTTTTATGTCTTGATTCATACAATGCGATACATGGAATTTCTTTTAATACAGAAAGACCCGAGCGAAATATTGTCAGATTCGTATTTAATGGTGGTAAGATTTTTTTTTTTAAAAAGCGAAGGAAGAAGTGACGTCATGAAATTATTTCTAAGAATAAGTCAGCCTAGTCCGTTGCTGGCAAAGTCGTCGGATAAAAGGTTCTAGCTTAAATCCAGGGATATGGAGTCGTCAATCAGTGGCTTGGATTAAACAAAAACCAAATCGAGAATTTAGGAGAGGTCCTTACTCTTCAATCTCATACTGTGTCTCCAAAAGAAGTTTCACTTCAATAAGTAAATTTTGTTGTTGTTAAATCTTTTTTTGCTAAATGTTTGCAACTTTTTCTTATCAAACAATTTTTTTTATCATTTCCAATGAGATTTTCTCTATTGTTTTTCTTGTTGAAAAAACTTTTACATGGGAAAATATTTAGAAAAAGGTGCGGAGCATCAGGTTCCCCTGACTGTCTGATTGTTTAAGAACATCAGAGATTTTCGTCCTCAGTTGTGGAGCTGATTTCTCTGATCTTAAAATCAGAGGGATTCTTTTCAAATAATATTTATAAAACTCATCGGATACGCTGGGTAGTTGAGGAATCCTCATGGTAGCGCTAGGGGGGAGCAATTAATTTGGACAAGAATACCCAAAACCGAACAAACCTCGACTCTGCCGCCCATTTCCGCGTATCATTTCCTTTTTAATCTTAATAAAATTCAAAAAAGAGACAGGTGACCTCCCCTTTCATCCACCTTGAAAACATTTTACATCTCGCAAGAACAAGTTTAAATGCCCTAACAGGAAACACGAGTAGCATCTCGACTGCAGGTCTAATTATAATATAATAGAAAATCCATGAGGAGTTGCCTTAGCGACCAAGTCATAATTCCACTTTATTTATTTATTCATTCAGGGAGAGTTGACAGTGGGGATTTAACCCAGCATGAAAATTACACATGTTGTCTGTCATCAGGATTAGTTGAAAACCTTGTGCAGTGATTCCTCACACTATTTGCGGCCGCCCCAAATAGCCCAAACGGACCCATCCTTCCGCGAAAATATATTAACCGACGTGAAAACGACCTAAGCGTAAGATATGAGATCCTGGTTAATTAATTAATAGGAGAAAAGGAAAAGAGAAGGAAAACCACTCGTGGAAGTTTGTAAAACAAGGCATAAAGCTTTTTGGAGAGACAGAGAGAGGAAAAGCGACTCAAGAGCCTTTCTAACTTAATTGCTAGCGGTCCTTTACTCGAGGTTTTTAAAGGGAACCTTTAATTTCTTTTAATTTTTTCCAAAAACCCGTAAATGGAATGAAAATAGTTGTGGAAATTAAAGAAAAGAGCTTTTTATTATGAAAGTGGCAAAGACTTCTCGACATCATATCCGTTAACAACCTTTTTTTTCCCTCCTTCCTTTCTTATATTGTTTCACGTATAATATGTCCATCTGTCAGTCTCACGTCTGACCCTTTTACGAGGTAAATTAAATAACCGTTTTTCCTTAACGGGATGATTTGATCTGAAAAAAGAATAAACGTTAAGGAGAATTTATTGATTCTCGAGGAGTTTGTGTTATAGCGGTCAAAGTTCAACATCAAGTCCGGACGGGACCCTCATTCAGAGAACGTAATTATAATTACCAGGTTCAATTAGTTGATGGTTAGAAGTTCGTATTTTAATCTAATTAATCATCTTCTTCCTTTTCGAAGAGTTCTATTGACTCCTTGTATTATGAATAAAAGGGAAAAATAAGGATTTTTAAAAAAAAAATTTTTTAATCCTCATTGGAATTCGGATCACTCAGTCCTGGTTTATGAATTTCGCATTCAAAGTCTTTTTTTTTTTAAGGGAAGTAATAATATAAATTAATTAATCTTAATGATGAGTTTTTAGGTCGCTGGATTTTTTTTTTTGAAGGGAAGGTGAAATTATGAATGATGAGTAATGAAGATTGAGTCCTTTGATAGGAAATATGATTTTAAAAATCGGAGTTGAGGTGTTAAGTTTTGAAATCAAGGGGAAAAGGAATAATCGCTTATCGAAAGTCGAGGAACACCAATATTTCGAAATTTTAATGGATTAGTGTCTCCAATTGAGGATCTGCAGATTTTGGAAACTAGTCTAAAGTCTGTCGACGACGGAATTCACTATTTCATATGTTTTCCTAAATTATTTGTACAATGGCTTCACCTGTTTCCCACCGCGAAGAACTCGCCACTACATCTTTGTGTTTATAGACTTAAGAGGAATTCTTTTCCCAAATATTAATTTAACTTTATTTTGATTGGAAATTACAAAAATTTTGTTTCGTGTTCTCGATTTTTTTAAGGACAAAACTTTTTTATCAAGAACTTTTTCTAATTGCTCCCCCCCCCCCCCCCCCCCCGACCTATAGCATCAGGCAAGGCAACCTGATCCTCCGCACCTGATAGGGCCCTAAAAATTTTCATAGATTAGAATACAGATGCCTAGACAAAAGTTGTTATGTCATTTACAAAAACCGAAAAAGGAGAGGACCTAAGTTTGAACCCTGAGGGACCCCACTTCTGACCACTCATGTTTCATTCGAATACATCTACAGGATTATTTCTTGTAGTCGTAGCGAAAAGCCTAATGCCATAAAGGAGACTGCTACACTATAGACATATCTACGAACCTTTCACAATCTCTCAGTATCGTGCGTTGTGTTGCATTTTCCCTCAAAAACCGTTTTATTAATAAAGTGTTATTTCGTAACTTTTTTTTTCCTTCAAACTGAAACTTTTTCCCGAAACTTCAGCGGTTAGAAGATTAAAAAATGAAAAAAAAAATCCTTTATACTTAAAAAAAAAAATAAAGTTTCCCGCAAAACGCTGCAGCCACCGGCAAAACTCAAAAACTTGTCTCTATACTTTCCCATTTTGTAACAAGTTTAAAACGGTTAACTGTTGTGATAAAATCTACATTTCGAGACCTGAGGATTGAACTGAACTATCTCCGGTTTGCAATTGATTCCACCGTTGCATTTTAAGCTTGTGCAACGCTCAGTCAATTCCAAACCAGAGATAGTACAGTTTAATCCTCAGGTCTCGATTTGTTGAAATTGTAAAATGCTTTGAAGCCGCTGTATCGTTTTCTCTCTCTCGCTCGCTCGCTCTTTCCTCTCCCTGGTTTTTGCGGATAGCTGAATATTTTGCAAAATGTTATTAATTTTATCAGAGGAATGTGTACATGCTGGGGGATTGAAATTTAGTGGAGATTAAGCAGGACGTGCAGAAAGTGCTACAGTATGAGTAGCATAAAAATCGTCAACCAAGAAAAATTATCTTCGGATATTTTTAAAAAAAAAACCAAAAGAAAAAAAAACCTTCTTTTAAATAAAAAAGCTCGACTAATAAACGTTGTTCCTTTTTTTCTTAAAAAAAAAGTTGGTTGTATTTGTCTTGGATTTCAGTTAATCTCGAATGTAATATATCCAGTCGAAAGCAAGGCACGTTCTCGTTTTCCCCGAGAAAGAGAAGTTCACACAAGACGAGGGAATAAGGAGGGCACAAGGAGAACGGGGGCTGAAAACTCATTTTCGAGATATGTTCCCCTCATCCATCTTGGTATAGGAGCTGATTTCGGTTGCTAGACATATTGTAACTTGCAAGACCGTTATTGAAATATGCGATGATGATTTCTATCAAAAAAATTTCAGTTTGCTTTTTCATATTTTCATGCACCAGGAAAAAACTGAACAAAGGAACCCGAGGAGATAATTTAGGGACTTAACTCCCCCTTTAGCCAATAAATAAAATTGATGCTGCCTATTACCACCGATTGTCGGATTCATCGAAAGGCGGATTCATTTGACGTCTATTATTTTTTTTTTACCGGAAGTGGATAAAAATACAATGGGTTAATGTCGTTCTCGATTTTCCCCCCCTCTGCTCACCTTTCCCCCCCCTTATTTTTTTCTCTCTTTCCTACGGGAAACCATTTTTCTGTTTATTAGCTCCCTGGAGGAATTTCCACGCCAAAGCAATGAACACTTCGTTTTTTTTGTGCAGGAATTTTTTTTTTAGAGGTTTTTATTCGGAAACCGGTGCGACGTCATTTCGAGTTTATTCCTCTTTGAGTTATAAATTCGTATTTTAAGTCGATGCTTCATTCACCCCCCCGAAGTCATCCACTTTTGCCGGGAATGAACTCCCCTACGTGAGAGAGTTTGCTTTGAAGAGATTGAATCAAAGACTTAACGATTTCCAAGCCGATAAAGTGAAGTGTATTTGAAGTGTACGATGAAAATATTTAAGTAAATTTAAAATATTAATTTAAAATATTGTCTATAAAAGGTTTAAGGGGGAAAAAGGTGAAGATTTTATGAAAAAAGTAGATGGTTTTTAGTTTCTCACGCGGTAATGAAATAAAAGTCAGCGATTTGAGAGTGTAAGAAGACTTTAGTAACCAGGGGCGGCGCCAAGGGGGGCCGCTAGGAAAAAATTTGGCCCCATCCAGAATAGTTTGACAAGAAAAATTGGCCCTGGCCAAAGTATATCCATCCGTTTTGAATAATTTCTTATTTATTCTGAACATTCGTCACTTTTGCCACTTATTGATCTCAAGTCAATTTAAATTAAAATCACATTTCTCAAAAAAATGAGAAATAAGCAGAAGAACTCGACAGAGCTCAAATCCGTGACAGAAATGATGAAATAATTCCCCTCTTCATTTATTTTTTTTCTCAATCAGATATTCCAGGAAGTTCATTAATAAAAAAAAAAAGAAATATACAGAAACCAGGGAGACGGTTGAAAAAAAAAAGGGAAGAAATTTCGAATAATAAAAGAGAAAGGAAGAAAGGGGGGCAAAAAGGTAATTTCAAAAAAAAAAAGTCCTCTTTCATAACCGAGAAAAAACTGAAGGGAGTAATATGAAGAAAACGGGAACCATGCCCTAGAAAAAAAAAAAGAAGGAAATCCTGACATTTTAAAATTTTTATTCCTCTGTAATGTCTCGAAGTCGAAAATGTTGCTAAGCTCAACTCGTAAAAATCTGACAACTACCTATGGAGCTTGCGATTCTTTAAATTTATAACCTTTTGCCCTACAATTTTTTTCACTAAAAAAAAAGGAATTCCTTTATTAAGCCAGTTTGATCAGTATGTAAGAAAAAAAAAGGGTGGAATAAAATCCATTCCCCCATATTCAAGGGGGGAGAATAAAAAGAAAAATCGGAGTCTTCAGCGAATATAAAGGTAGTTAAATTTCAATTTCCAGTAAAAGGTTTCCCTTTTTTTTAGAATTCATTTTCCCAAAAACGAGAATCCTTTTTAAATCCGCAAGTTTCTTGTCGAGTTTCTATCGAGTTTTTCTGTTAACTTTTTTTTTTTTTAGGGAGACGTGACATGTCTTTGCAAAGTTTTCACGCCTGAAGATATCAAAACAAACATGTCGAAAAAAAAAAAAATAGCCAGTAAGTTTCGAAATATTTAGCCCGCACGTGGAGTTATTTTATTTAAGCTCAGATGTCCGAAAGGATAATGGAGGTGGGGAGGGGATTTCAATATATAACCATGAGTATACATTTTATGTTCATATTTTATGAAAAAGTGACATCAATGAAGCATTATATCCAGAAATCGATTTAAGTAATAACATGTTCGGTTGAATTTTTATGACGGTAAGCAATGGGCGGTGGATTATTAGGACGATTTCAATAATGACGCTCGTTTTCAAAAAAAAAAAAGATTTTGTTTGGGTAAGTCGGTTGCGGCCAGCTAGAATCAGAAGAGTTGATGCAGACAGGTAGCCAGAAGCAGGACTTGCAGCAGGCCAGCAGCTAAAAAAATTTTCCGCCCATGCATCTTCCCTATTCTTCACGTTATAAGACGTCATTTGGAGCCCCTTCTAGTAAATTTTGTGCTTGTCCTGACTTGCACTTTTGCAGAGATAGAACTCGGTTCCTTTTTTTTTGTAAATTTGGTTAGACAATAAAAATTGGAATTATAAATAATTTACATATAATTCCCACCCCAAAATCGTTACCTTAACCCAAGATTCATAGGAAGGATAACGATCCATTTTCCTGAGTAAAAAGGAAAGTATATCCAGCCTAAAGTGATCCGAAAGTGGTCTCGATGGACCCTGTCCCATTTATAAATGACCTCATATTAATCTTGAAACTTCTGAGAGAGGATTACAGAAAAGAGTTTCGCTCGCCGTTTCTGGTCAAACTTTTACATCATTTTTTTTCTCTCTAAAAAAAAAAATTTTTCTAGGGAAATCAATAAAAAAAATAACCTACAAAAAGTACTTAACTCATTTCAGTTGGTAATTACCCTTCCTCAGTCGTAAAAAAAAAAAGAATTACCGGGATAATGTTTTCCTTTTAAAAGTAAAAAACTAAAAGTTTGATATCGAGCTCTATAAAAACTTACGGAAATGTCATTAAAGTTCAATGCTGTCAGGCAGCGTAATCTCGTGAGAATGGGAAACGAGCAGGTGGAATAATTTCCCGGTAACGTCGCCCAAATCCAGAGCTTTGCCTATTTTTATTTGTGGTTCGATCCTTTGGCTTTGCAAGTAAAAATAATTACTAAATAAAATTTTTTAGGGCTGATGCTGCTTTTCTTGAAAAAATTAAAAATGGCATGATTTAAAGTCGTTACCCAACGTCAATAATATAAATATTAGCCAAGAAGGGAAAAAGGCATTAAAACACGAAAATCCTCTGATGGGTTTCTCCTATACCCCCAGGATTTCATCCAGAAGCGTGGAGGGCGGGGGGGACCCAAGGATAATGTCAAAATGAATGGGGGATCGAGATAAAAGGGACTTTCTCACGAGCTAATAACATTTCACTCCTGCCAAGGATTATGTTTTTGTTTTCATCTTTCTCGGCGATGAATTTTAAAAGCTTATCCGGTGACAAATGAAAATTTATAATAAAGCTTCCAGACAGGTTGAAAAAGCATTATGGTCATTACGTAAATAAATAATAAATATATTTTTTAAAAAAAAATAGCAGGAGAAATAAGTTGAAAACTGTCGAGGGAAAAAGTTTTGCATCTCATAAGTTTGTCAGTCAGCGTGTGGGAACTACATGAAAAATGTAAATGTTTTTAAAGTTTTTTTTTTTTGTAAAAAATGTCGATTATATTTTAGCAACTTTTCCATAACCCTTTTTTTTTCATGCGGTTTTAGAAAGTTATGCGTCGAAAACGAACCCTTAGAAAAATATTTAGTGGGGGTTGTACCAACAGCGTAAAGTAAGAGTCTTGAACCAAGTGAGCTCAATTCAATTCTCAATTCTTGAAGAAAGAGCAGTCAGAGAGGATTCTCGAGTTAAGTTTGAGGATGATATTAATCAGACGTGAAGTACGGTCGAAAAAATTTGAGTCTTAGAGTGGAGTGGAGCTTGTGTCCCAAGTGTGGCCCAGAAACGTTATCCACTGAGCATTATAACTATTGGCTTGAACTAGGGTTTGTCGAAGAGTTTAAAACCCAGTCAAGGGTCATTAAAATAATCAAAATATTGGAACAGGGCTCAGAGAGCACCCCAAATACCCAAGGCGGGACATGAATATGTACCGCAGACCCATTGCATGCACCTTAGATTCAATGGAGGGCCTCTAGGTGCAACACAGACCCATGGCAAGACCTCACCATAGACAAGAGGTTCAGTGAATAGCTTAAGATTTTAATCAAAGCCACAGAAAAACTTAAAGACAAAGTGTTAATTCTTAGGCCAAGACCTATAAAGTCCCTAAGACTGCGCATTGTTATAAAAGACCTAGCCAAGTCTTTCGAAGTCATTAAATATCCGGAGGCGGGCACTTTAAGCCACTAGAATGTCAGAAAAATAAAACAAAAAGGTTCTAGGCCACTTTATAATTTTTTTAAAATGAAATTTTTCCCATATGATATTTATAATTTTTTTCCAAAATCTTTTCAAACATCTATAAAGAAATCAATTAAGAGTTTAAGTGACCAACAACTTACGAGTCCTTGTTTGTTCATTCTTAATTACTCTTTTGATCTCATACAAACTTTAACCATCGACTATTGTTTTAACATCTTATCACCACATCACAAATCGGTTTGAATCCGTCCAACCTTCCTCTTTAGTGTCTCAACCTTCCCGTAAAATATTGTATCGACACACGGATCTGCAGAACCCGAAGCCCTATCGCCGCAACGCGAACACCGCGCCAAGCGGCTCTATCCTGGCAGGTGGCCCGCCAGTCAGGGATCCCTAGACGTCCCGCATCCATCGACACATTATCCTCCCAACGAAGCCGCGGTTTTCCTATAAGTCTAGGGCTAGTCGGGCGTCCATCCAGGATCTGCCAAGTCGATATGCGCCTGCGCTTATATCGATAGCTTGCATCGTTTTCGAACATACATACAACCAACCAACCAAACCATTATCAACAAAAAGCAGTTGCTACGGTAAAATAGTTCCCTAACGACCGTTACTAAGCATTGCTATGTTGAAAAAAATCACAATTGGTAACAAACATCAGCCAAACTAAGTAATCAACAATTTACAAATCCTTGTTCGCTAACTGCTTCTAAACCAGCCACACAACAAGCTACAACCCCACAGAATATAGTTCAGATCCGTCACGTTTTTCCAAAATCTCTATTTTTTTATTTCCCCCCTTTTACTCACTATATCTCATAGATTTGAGTCAAAACCAACAAACCAACCTCACAGACGTAAAAAAGATATAAGTATTTTTTGGACTCCTCAAGCTTCAAGAAGTCCAATACAGTCAAAAAAATGGGGGGGGGGGGGGGGGGGGGGTCAAATTTTTTATCAAAAAATAAATCAAAAAATTCTTACCTTATCTTGAAGACACCCAACCAATTTCCAATCCAGTCATCTTCAATCCAATTTCCAAATCCCGTCATCTTTCCAAACTCCTTCAGCAGCAAACCCTGCAACCAAAAAAAAAAACAAAATCCATAAAAGCTTTTCCTCCGCCTCCTACAAAAAAACAGGGTTAATGGGACCGACTTTCATTAATCTTAAAACCCTGAGAAAATTATGATGGCAAGATTATCCCGTGACAGTCCAAGTTAACAAAGTGAATCTCGTGTAAAAGCCTTGCCTCGGTTTGATAGAGGTGATCTGGTCAAAGCTAACTTTGAAAATCTGCCTTGTCAGTTGTTGCCATAGCTACCAGTCAAGTAACGGAAAAGGAACCATGAATGAGTTGTGTATAGTAACTTCAAGGATAAGTGGGTTTCCACGAAACGTATACATATACCCTTGTCATTTAATAATAAAAAAAAACATGTAAGTGACATTCACTTCCCCCTTTTTCGCTAACACATTGGGAAAAAAAAACTACTTAAAATTCGAACGGGCCTTTGTGCACAAAGTGCTCTTCTTTGTTTCTTATTATAAAGACGTCTTATATTTGTCAAAATCTTTTTTCGGGAACGTAGCAACCCAACCCTCTATTCCTTCAAGTCAACGACAAAAATTTATAAGTAACTTCATTTCTTACCTTTTCCCGTATTCGGAAAATAACACTTTCATAATCGAAGCATTAAATTGAAGAGGAGGGTGATAAAAAAGAGCGAGTCATTTCCTAAGCTAATCATAATGATTTGAATGCTTTCGGTCAATTCACCCTCTTTCATCCCCGTTCATCCCCTAAATAGATGGAAGAAATCAACCCTCTGGTGACGTCATTCTTTTAGTTTACCCTTGTCTCGGGACCTACTGATTTATGAGTCACCAGGGAGGAATGTCTGTATATAAGGTAAACATGTTTTCCGGGTTTCGGTATTTTTTTCTCTTCTCCCTCTTCTTCGGCCATAGCGGGTTACATTCTGGTGCTTCTGGAATTTCCCACCTGTCGCAGCACTTGCTTTTTTTTTGTTATGAGTCATTTTCGTTTTATTGTTATGGTTTATTCTCCGCAGACTATTCATGAAGTAAAGCCAGTGTTGTGGATAAAAGGAGACTTGATAGGCGTGTGATAGGTTGATTTTAACAAGTGTAACATTAAAAAAATTCTTTTGGTGGTTAGGTCGATTAAATAGACGAGCTAATCCTGTAAGAGATATGAAATAATAGGCCAAGCTAAACGTGCTGAAGATGGTAAGAGTTCCAGAAGCCATCAAAGATTTGAAGACACGAACCAGAACAGTGGCATCCTTAACTAGGCGTGAAAAACTTCTTTAAGTCCCAAGTTTAGCTAATAGATCTGTCAGAAATATTACCAAGGGCCAGAGGCAACAGAAACTAGTGCCAGAACTTGTCGAGCCGTATAAAGCCAGTGCTCTTGAAGTCTTCAGGGGCCGAAAGAACTTACAGAGCAAGTAGGAGTTGTTAAAAACAAAGCCGAAGACTTATATAGCCACAAGAATGCTGGAACAGGGCTCTTTAAAGTTTCAGATTCTTAAACCAAGGTCTATAGAGCAGCTAGAGACCAGGAACAAGGCCACAGAACTACTATAGATTTATGTTAGTCCCAGGAAAGCAAAAACAAACTTTAAATAGGGCATTAGACCAATCGGTGGAATTAGCTGAAACTAGATAAAGCGTCAGAAAACCGGCAAGAGTCGACTGACGAGGGCTTGGAGTGAATATAGATTGAGAGATTGCATAACCGCAACGGGTTTGAGCTGAGGACAATGGAGACGCCTGAAGCCCTTGTTAGAACTTAGAGAGTCAATAAAGGTCCGAGGCTAGTAGCAATAGACCCAATAATATAAAGCCAGGACCCAGATTAAGGTCTACAAAGTTATAAAGACACTACCACAACTTCATGGTCACCAATCACTTGAGTTAGGGGTTGCTCGAGCATCAAAAGTTCGAATTAAAACCAGTAAGGTCATAAGCAATCCATATTTAAAGTACCTAGAGCCTCTCTTCTTCTTCTTCAGCTGCCTCTCCTAAAGAGATCGTCGGTCATCATAGTGATTTCTTTCTCGCTATGATAATTTACTAGGAACAAGTACTGAGGTGGTTTTCCGTTGCCTTGCACAGCGCACTACTATAGTCAGTTCCGATTGTTCCAATTCTGCTGATAGATACCACTGGCGAGTCCATCAATTCTCGATGAGCTCACCTAATTAATAGTGGCACTGCCACCTACCACTATCTCGTAACCCCGAGCAGGGACCCTTATCAGATTGCTATTCCCGAGTCGGAAGGAATCTGGAGCTCGTCAAAGGCAGGTGCCCCAAACCTGTAATGGGACTGTCCTGATTCGGAGTTCTCACCGATTACCCCAGAGCTTCTAGAGACCCAATATACGGCTTCTTGAGTTGTCAGAACCCTAAGTTCTTCTTCTTTACTTCTTCCAACCTATATCCGTCCACTCCTGAGCGAAAATTTCCCTTAATTTTTACCACACTTCGTTGTCTTGAGCTTTTTGCGACCATTTAAGACCCGTACACCTTCTTAATGACGTCATGCTATGTCTGTGGCATACCGACGCTCCTTTCCGATGTTTGAGGTCTCCATCTCATGCTGTTCATTAATCCGGATTCTCCCTGGCGACATATCTGGGAAGCCTGTCGACTCAGAAACTATAGGGGAGGCAATTAAATTGCCGCTGTAGGCCCAAATCAGGATTTGTAACTCCTTTGTAGGGCCACAGAGGAGACAAAGACCCAAGCCTCTTTTACAGTCAGCTGAAGCAAAAGGACAGGGTTTAAGGTATCAAAAAAAGCCTAAGTAAAGGGCTCGCTATAAAGCCGCATTATACTCTCAGCGTGCACACCCGTTAAAAACTATTACAGCCTGTGTCAGAATCATCGTGTGATCCATTTTCACAATTCCAATCATCAACCCGAATATTTTTTTATTTTAAAAAAACACATAGCTCAACAATTCAGCTTAAACCACAACGATAAATTTTTAATTTTGATTTTTAAATTCCATCCCCCCCGCTAATCTTTACGTAAAAGCAAACGCACAAACCCTTTTACCTCGATAAATCCCACATATGCGGAAAACACGCAAAGCTAAAGTGAGTTTATACCAAGTTAATATACAGTATAGATGAGTACGAGACAATATTGGTTTTCCCCCCCTTTCTAACAACAACAAAAACAACGTTGATACAACGTTGAAAAGTTTCCAGTTTCTGTTATTTATTGGGAAACTGATCAGTTTCCTCTATAAAGGGAGTTTCTTTGTGATACGAGAGAGCCTGGAATCGGCTTCCTTATCGAACCAGAGCCTCGATTCGCGCGTTCTCTCTCTCATGATACAATGTACTTTTATCTTCCATTTGCGAAATGTTTTTTTCCCCCTTTCCCATTTAATCATTTTTCTATCTCTACAGGGTGTCCAAATTTTACAAGAAATTTTCTCGATGAGATGAAGGAGCCCATCTGCTGCCGCATGATGGAGATGTATCGATTTCATTTATTTAGGATGAAGGAGGAGGAGAAAGTGTATTGAGAGAATATAAACAATAATTCAAAGGCGCCTTGTTTAAAATCTCGCCCAACATTATTTTTTTGTGATTTATTTATTTTATAAAAACTCCCCTTCCAGGTAAATTTTTGATTAGGATTCGATGAAAAGAGCGCTCGTTTTCATTATCCGTCATACGAGGAAAATTCACAGCTCATTTTGATAATTAATCGAGAGGAAATTTTCGCTCTTGTTTGCTTTTTTCGTAGGAAGAGGTATATTTATAGTTTAACCGCTTGTTTTTAATCATGTCGATGTGTTTGTGTAGGGGCGTATGGAAGGCTCGATAAACCGAGAGAAAATGGTTAGAAAGAAAATATTTAGAAATCAGTAAGAGTGGGGGTTGAGCGGGAGGAGGAAAAATGTTGAAGGTACCATGAATGAAATGGCTGGGGATATATTGTAAAATTCTTTAGAACATTCTGAAAAACTTTTTGGAGAATAACACTTCATTTGTTGTGAAAAGTATGTGGATGATAAAATTCCGGTATTTTCCTCCTTTCGCTTTTTCAAAATAAGGTGAAAGGTTGGATTTTGCAAAGATTATCATAAGTAGGTCGCGGAATTGTCACTTTTGGTAACGTCATATTAAATTTTAAATCAAAAGAATTTGTCTTAGGCTCTTGACTAATTATAATACAAATTTAGCAGAAAATAAAAAGAACTAAAAACCTGATTCCAATATTTACTAAATTAAAACTAATTTACACGGTCCATTTCATCAATCCCTTTTTAACTTCCTGAAACTACGATTTCCATATCCCGAGTTGTATAAAGAAACCAAGCTACTTAAAAATTGACGATAGAAGATTCTTTAAACCCGAGGTCAGGCGAAAAAAAAGGAGTTTAAAAAAATAAAAGAAAGAAGAGAGGAGAAACGAGAAAACATAAATGAAACTCCCTCATGTTTACCTTACTAAAAGAATTAAAACTTAAAAAGTACACAAAGGTGCACTATAGGTTTTGGCCAGGTGGGAAGATCTAATATAAAGCTTATGCAACTATTATCTCGATATTTGTTACCCATTCATAGCCGACGTTTCTCCGCAATTTATTCGCAAGCTCAATTACACTTTATAAAAAAAAAAAAAAAAAGGAAACGTTCGCTAAAGGGCTTTCAATCTTTAAATTTATTAATGCTTAAGGGTCTGACCTAAAAAATGTTTATTTAGGAAACAGCTCACTTTGCAACGCATACATCTTCCGAGAAGACTACTCATTTATTAAAAGGTTTCAACCTGTCTTACGATTTTTTTTTTCATAAGAAAAACCGGGTACGAATTTATTTTTAGCTAAAATCAAAAATCTTCTTAAAAATTTTCCTTTGCCCCAAATTTATTTTTATTCAATTTACTTCGAAACGTTTTGTTGCTGCGATGAACGGTCGGGGTAAGACCCTCTTATCCATTGAACCGTGATCTTGAAGATAGTTACAAGAACTATTTCTCGATTTAGTTTAGACGTAAGGTATCTCAACTGTAAATCGTAAAATATTTTTAGTTTTAACCGGCGCGATGGATAATTTTTCCGGAACGAAAAAATTTAGGCCGGAGTGAAATCGATTTTTTTTTATCGGTGTCATGTCAAGTGAAATCGAAGAGTGTTCGTATGATACGCAAATTTTTTAGAAGTGATTAAAATCGCGGTTGAGATGAAAAGTATCGCCCCATATTCAATGAGTAAAAAAAAATAATAAATTGATGTGATTAGAGATGGATGAGTGCCTGCTGCTGACCGCGACTTGATATGATTTCCGATTACCATGGAAATGGTTGATAATGATCCATTTTTCCTTTTTTACCGGGGGCAGAAGCGTAGTTGGGAAAATTTGTAAAATGAATAATGAGTGAAATATAATAATGAATATAAATAATGTGATTGTGAAACCAAACAGAGCTCTGACCAAAAAATTAAAAGACGGGCTGACTTTAGGCAGGAATTCCTCGAATAGTCCACTCGCCTAAATTAAATTATTCAAATACGGAATATCCGATCCTGAGCTAAAGGGTTATCCTGAGAATTAACAAGGTTTTCATTTTAAATTAATATCGGGGATGACGATATCTGTCGCTTTATATTCTGAAAATTAAATCGCGGTTTTGGGGCATGGTTATTTCTTCGGTTTCCATTTTGTCTTATCCGACAACGTGTGATAATGCATCCATTGTGGTAAACGTTTTCACAGATCAAAATTTTGTTTTGATTCGTACAGTTTAGTATCGCTAAATTAATTTAATGATTGGCAGAGGTACTGCCAGGGGACGATGTGGTAGCAGGCAAATTGTCATTCCGAAAATAGCTGATCGAGACTAAATGCATGTTGGTGAAATGTCATTTGCCAAACTGTCATTAAGTGACAATAGAATTACGAATTTGATAATTGCAAAAGTATCAAGGAAAGCAGAAAAAATGAGGATTCAGCAAAAATATTTAATTTCTCAATGTTGGATTATGATTCTCAAAAATTTCCTCCGGCCAAGAATTCTTCTTTCCAGCAAATTTTTTAAAATTCTCAAGAATGTTCTACAATTACTTATGCTCCTTCTTTACTGTAGGGTAAATCCACGATGTAGGATTGTTTCGAGGATTAACCTAAAAGTTCTATGGTTTTTTTTAGTCTATGGCATTCATTGCTTGTCAAAGTATTTTTTGTATTTCTAAATGTTCGTTGATTGAAAAAATGAAAGGAATTCATTGGTAGGAAAGTTAATCCACAAGGAAAATTGTGCTCTAGTGGAGACAAAGTATAACTGACCAGATTTCTTCTCAAAATTTTAAGAACTGGAGCTCCGAGGTAAAGGGTTCTTATTTGCATTCCGAAGAGACTTTTTATTTCAGACAGGACTTTAGAAACAAAAGCCTTCTCGACAAGTATCCGATTTTAAATTTATTTCCGAAATGAAAGTGCGGCCATCATTGTTTATAAAATGTGTGCGCCAATCTGAAAAATATATTAAAGAATTATTATCGTTAAATAATATTGTTTTCTTTCTTCTTCGAAAAACTCAAGCGAAGAGAACATGTAACGAAGTCAAATCGAAAGATTGCAAATTTTTCCTGATAAAAAACGCGAGTTCAGAATTTTTAAATGGTTTATATGGTAAATGCAGATTAAAATGCATCTACAGAACAAAAATAACATAAATAAGCTAAAGGAAAGCGTGTGTTGATTTTGCATTTTATAAACAATGATGGCCGCACTTTCATTTCGGAAATAAATTTAAAATCGAATACTTGTCGAGAAGGCTTTTGTTTCTAAAGTAGAGTCTGAAATAAAAAGTCTCTTCGGAATGCAAATAAGAACCCTTTACCTCGGAGCTTCAGAAATGTTTTTTTGTTATCTTCCCAAAACCAAAAACATGATATTTTTTCAAGATAAAAATGCAACAGACTTCTTTCAAAATCTTTTTAGAACCAAAAATTTTAAAAAAATGCTGGATATTTCTCTAATTTTTTTTAGAACCAATTTTAAGAATTCCTCCCAAAAGTTTCTCGGGACCAAAAATTTTAAAACCTAAAATTCTAGACAATTTTTTCAAAACCTTCCCAGACTTGAAGGCTTAAAGGTTTCTGTAATGATTTAAAAGATTTTCTTGAAGGTAAATATTCTTAAATTTTTCGAAAAGTGAATTTTAGAAATTTTTATTCAAAATCTTTACACGACCAAAAATTTTGGGAATTTTGCCCAAAGTCACAGAAATTAAAAATCCTGAAACTTCTTCAGATCTTTCGAGAACCAAAAATGTTACAAATTTTTTCCTGGATTTGAAACCTCAATTTTTTTTAAGATTCTACAATTCTTTAAATCACTCGATAATTAAAAAAAATTCCCTATACACAAAAATCAATCAAAATTCAGCTTAAAATTTCAAAATCGCCCAACTCTCAACATTTAAAAAACCTTAAATTATTCCCAATTTTGCAAAATTTCATTTATAAAATAAAAATCCCATTCTCCAAATTGTTGATTTAAAATCCTCTCAACTAAACCTCTAACTGTATGAAAAGCCAGAATTTTCCTCTTAAGCAGCTCTACGCATTTCCGTTCATAAAAAAAATTTCCTCAGACACTAATACCGTTATAATGAGCTCTGTTACCTCGCCCTTCGAATTCCATCCAATCACTGATATTTTAAGCACTCCCAAAAGGAAATTAAAAACAAAAACCAAAGAAAAAGAATAAAATAACTGAGAAAAACGAAACAGACCAATAAAGAAAGTCAATAATCGATACTAAAAGATCAGTTTTAAATCCTAACAAGGTATTTTGATCTCTCTTCCCGATTAAAGTTATTTTGTGCATGGGATGTAATTTAGTTTTGGGAAGGGAAAAACTTTTTCTTGTTAAATCCTTCTCTGGCTGTTAATTTATTTGTTGACAGGGCCGATTACTTGGATTTTCCTTCAACAACTGTCACAAACTTTCCCTTCTTATTTCCGTTTTCCTATAAGGTCACGGAATGAGGAATTTCAAAAGTCAGTTCGTGAAAATTTATCGGAGAGAAATCGAACAAAAAAAAAATTTTTTTTGTGAATATAAAGAGAAATAATTCAAAATAATAAAAAAAAGAAATTATTATAAAAGCAAGCTTTTTAGGAATTTCCCATTCAGACAATATGGGAAAAAAGAGGAGAGAAAAAAATAAGAGAAAAAAACAGAGAGGGTCTCAAGGCGCTCATCCATATACAAACGAACGCATTTCAAATATCGATTTTATATTTAAAAATTGTTTATAGGGCGGAAAAAATGGCAGCTATGAAAAGTGCGGGGCTTTGATCCAGTGACGTCACCAGGATTTTTTCCAAGACAAATCCAAAAAATTATTTTCCTCTACTGCAACACGAAATTTTGTTCCTAAAAGCGGCAAACGATCATAATTACATCAAATTACCTTAAGTGCGGCAAAGAAGCATAAGCGCGGCAAACAATTACGATTCGCCAAAGAACGGCAAACGATGCTGAACCCCAAAAACTATCATAATTTTATCGAAAGTCGCTTTAAGAGCGGCAAACAAGCCTAAACGCGGCAAACAATTATAGGATGCTTTTGAGTCCTCCCAAGGCAAAAAAATCAAAAGAATTTTCAAGAGATTTCTATTGCCTTTCTGAAATCTTCGTTACTCTTCGGAAATTTTCATTTCTTTAATCGGAAATCTCCGTAGCTCTTCGGGATTCTTCGTTATTTTTTAAAAATCTGATGACGCCACTGTTTTCATCGAAAAAACTAACACCCCTAACTAAAGGTTTTACTTAATAAACTTTACTAAAATGTATACTTGGTGAATAATAAAGTGCGTATTGAGTGATCATTGATGTAATAACAAAAACATAATGTTCGATCGAACGGAAGAACAGCAAAGGGGGGTTTATAATGTTTTTTCAAAAGCCTTCGCACGGCAGAATAATCAGTTTATTCAAGGTAAGAGAGAGGAGAGGAAAGGAGAGATAATAAAAATGGTGGCGGGAAAAAGATATATTTGCATAAACCTTTTTTTAATGGTTTTATGCTGATGGGTAGATGGTAGAAGATCACGTAATATATTATGGGGGCCCCTATACGCAATAGGCCTCTCCACTGCGTATTGTTTAACCTTTTTTTAATGTAATAAAAAAGATTTTATTTTAATTTAAAAGGGAATCATAAATTTTTGGAGAATATAAAAAGGAAAAGGAGGAATTTTCAGGGAATTTGATTTGTTTTTTTTTTTTTTGTTTTTAACGTAAGAAAATTTAATAGAGATAGAAAGTGAATTAATAAAAATAATTTAAAGGGGGTTTGGGAAATTGAAAGTTTACATGCAAGTAATCTTGTTGCTACATAAAATCCATGTCCATTACGTGTTTTTCAGAAGGAAAAGCTCCCTTAGCTATCTCGATTTTTTAACTAAGAAGGGTTCAGCTGGCCCAGTCGGCCTCCTAATTTAACTCGATTTCTTAAATTTTCTATGGTGAAAAGTAAGGACTTTTAGAGACAAATTAAAACAGAAAATTTTTTGGCCAAATTTCATTTCAACAAATTTTTTGAGTATTTTTTCTGGTTGAAAAGAGTTGTTGAAAAAAGGTTGAAAAGAGTTGTTTAAAAAAAGTTGTTCTTGTCGAACAAATCTTTTGATGATTTTTTCTTTCTGAATACTTCTTGTCGAACAAATCTTTTGATAATTTTCCATAGTCCAATCAATTTTTTACGAGAAAATATTTTAAAAAAATTTTGAAAAGAAAATACCAAAATATATCTTGCCACCAGAAAAATTCTGCATAAATTTTTCTTGGACAGAAAAAATTCTACAAAAAAAATTGTGAAAATAACGACTTCAAAGTTCTAATTTCTATCTTCAAACTACCAAACCTTACATTAAGCCAAACATTCAGTCTCTTTTCCTGAACTCTCAGGCTTATTTTGTTCAGAAGAATTCACCAGGTCAAATTTATCAACTTCCCCGAAAAATTTGTTGACAAACTCTTGAACTTATACTCCCAATAAATCAATACCTCGCACAAAAAAAACCTCGCTACTAAACAACAACATAATTGCTTTAAGTAGCACTCCACTCAGCATTTTTGATTTAACGCTAAAGGAAATCCTTTTAATCCTTTTCCAAAACAGGTATTAACAATCCATTTTATACGGTCATGGAACAGATCTTAAGGGATTAAATTATTTTTCCTCCTTCTACTCCATTATTCAGTAAACAAAATTAATGAAGAAGATTATGTTTTTCATTTTTTTAAAAAAAAAGATGTAAAAGAATTAAGACATAAAAATAAATGAATACTAAAAACATTTTTTAAAAACTTCCGTATTTGTCGTCCCAGGGCACCACCGTTATTAACCCTATCATCAACAATATAAAAAGACAGCTAATTACAGTTGTCAAGGAAGACTTAGCAAAAACAAAATGACTTTTCAAAACCAGACTTACGAAAATATAAACACTCGTTTATATAAAAAAAAAAAGCCCATTTTGCGGTTTTAGGCCTTAAAAGCTCCCCACTATGAATATTAATTTAGATTAATTAATGCGTCGTTTCATCGAAAAATAGAGAAAATATAATTTTAAAATTTATGCGTTTAAGATAGGAAGGTGGGCCCGGCGGATGTAATTTGAAAAACGTAAGAAGACGTTTGAAACCGTTTCCGGAAAATTTTCCCCTCTCTTTGCGTGAACGCATAAATAAATCAAAAACTTCGGGGGGGAGGGGGGAATTAAATTCTTTATTATGTTTTCGAACTTGACGCAAAACGAATGAATAGGACACGTCACGGAGAAGTAGAAAATCGAGTTATATGCGTTTCTGTCGATTTACGTGAATGGAAAGGGGGGGATTGGAAGCTTATTAACAGAGCTTTACCGGCTTCCTGTCAATTGGGCTTCGCATTAAGAGTATTTCCGGTTAGTTATGATTAAAAGGACTAATAGTATTTCTCCCCCTTTTGTCTTTTTCAGCTATCGAAGATTTGAATGTCATCAATGAACAGATTTCGACTACGATACTCGACACAGCACAGCCTTGGTCTGTACTGAATTATCAAGATGGCGGCTACTCGGCGAGGCTGCAGCAGCAAGTTCTCGAAAAGTCCATGGCTTTGATGAAAAGACTTTTAATAGATGCCCAGGTAAAGGAAATCTGATTAATTTCTTTTCATCTTTTTTTTTTTTTTTATTTCGAAACAGGTTCCGGGTTCATCCCATTTCCGGGATTTGGATGAGTAAAAGGAGGGAAAATAGGTTAAGCGTGCTTTCCTTATGTTTTATACGGATTAGTATTATTAGAGTGTAATTTGCAACAAAGGAAAGAAAGCGAAAAAAAAAAGATTCTAATAACCTAGTAAAGGATTAAAAGATATTAAAATCCTTAACAAAGGATCAGGGAGAAAAGAAAGGAAAAAAAAAAAACGGTAGGACGTTTCAAACGCAAACACGCGAACGTAATCAACTCGGTGTATTTAACGCGACCCCGATTTTCGCTAGTTTCAAAGTTTGGGTTGGTTTTTGAAATTATTTTCAGAGACATTTCTTTGGGAAAATTTTCAAAGTTATAGAGTGTTTAAATCAATTATTTCGGATAAATTCACAAATTTTTCAAAAAATTTTTATGGATGAAGTTTGGTAATCAGTGCGTTGTTCCTCGGGCATTCCTAATCATTTTTACGGCTTCAATAAAGAGGCGTTGTGTTTTTTTAGTCCGAAAAATCATCTCCAGTGATCGAACTCAATTCCTTTTAAAATTTTCGGGGCTTTAGAGTTTTTTTAAGGGAAGAAATAAAAATTATTAGGGACTTTAAATCAAATAAATTTAATTTTTTCAATTTTTTGATTTTGAAATTTCTTTATGACTAAAATGGCCGAACAAGTTTTTTCAGAATTTTTTCTTTGCAGAACAAATCTTTTGATAATTTTTTCTAGTCGAACAAATCTTTTGATAATTTTTTCTAGTCGAACAAATCTTTTGATAATTTTTTCTAGTCAAACAAATCTTTTGATAATTTTTTCTAGTCAAAAAATTTTCTGAAGGACAAAAAAACCAAACCAGAAAAAAAATTCCTGCATAAAATTTTTACTATTTGTAAAAATGGGAAGTTTTAAGTTTTTAAAAAGCGACTTTTACGAGAAATAGTGACCAAGTTCGATCCTTTGATTAATTTTTTCAAATTAATTTTTTGTATCGATCCAGCTAAGTTGAACCAGCTTTTTTGTTAAAGGCCAGGGCTAATTTTCATCCTGTTTTCGCCTGTAAAAGTCCTGAATGAAGCCTCTGGGGTTGCTAAATACCTAAACTGCGCAAAATAGACGAGCTAGACGTCTGAGCAATGGTGCTCGAACCTACCAGTGGCCCGGAAATGGGCTGCTGGGCTTGCTAAAGACGCTGGCTAAAACCTGCAAGTCTTTTTCAATAATCGCAGCATCAGCAATTGCCTAAGAGACCAATATTCTCGCTTGAGCCTTAACCGTTATTGCCAGCAGTGGTTTTGCCTTTAAAATTAAGCAAAATTAAGATTATGAATATCAAATCCAACTTCATGCTGTCACCGAGCAAATAGCTCTTTAATTTTTCAAAAAGCTAATCTTCCCTAAAAATCTCACTTAATCTATCCATACATTTCAAGTCGCCCCCAAAAAAACCTTTAATTTATTTAAACCTACTTTCACACTAACGCCTTTCGCAAAATGATACATTTACAGTAATTTAGGTCAAAGTTAACATCCTTATCTTACAAAAGGGAAAGCTCGAGAGAAAAAAATAAGATAAAAAAAGAGGGACTTGAACGCTACAACATTCCTAATTACCAAAAGACGACTAAAAAAATTTGAGTTTCACTGCGGCACTGAATGCGTGAGCTCGTTTAATACATAATCTATGCTAATTAATTTTGTTGTACAAGTTTTCCCTATCAGTGAAAAAAAGGACATTCTACATTTGACGTTTTGAAAGTGAAACTTGTCCCACCCCGAATTAACTGAAGAGAAAACTTTTATAATATATTCTTGACAGTACAAACTTTTCAATCTATATCCCACATGTAAACAGGCAAGAAAAGAGAAAGGGAGGGAGGGAAGGGGGTTAGTAGAGAAGGAACGAGGGAGAGTTTGTGAAATTTAAAGTTTTCGTTTATGGGACTAGCTTTTTCCTCTTTTGATCCGATTAATTCATATCCGATTCAAAAGAAAGGAGATAAACAATGCAGGAGAAACGTTAGTATACATAAGTAAATGGGATTAAGAAAACGTAAGAGAGAGAGCAATGGTTTTGATAAAGGGAAACTCATTCGGAATGAGTTATGTTAATAAATCAAAAGGTAATGTTATTCAGGAAGATTTGTGGAAAATTGAGTCGACAGCTGCGAGAACAGTATTAGAAAATCGGGAAAAGATTACATGCGTATATGAAAGAAGAAAAAAAAAAGATTGAGACAATAATCGTGACACAGAGATGCGTATGGGGAAAAAAAAGGCGAAAAGGAAAACCGCGAAAGGTCACAAGTAAGCAACGGAGTAGAAGAAGACTGGTTATATAATCAATAAATCAAAATGGCAGAATATAAAGAAGTTTTACTAGAAGGAGATAGGAAAGGGCGCAGGCACGTATCCAAAGTCTTTAGTTTGTTTTCATTGTTCTCCGGGAAACTTTATACTTTTAACTTTTTGGATTTTCTATCCGAACGGGCTGGCTGTCATACTGGAGGGGATTAGTAAAAGAGTGCGGATGTTTCGACAAATGATTTAGAGGAATTCGTTTTTGAGAGAAAAAGAAAAAAATAATGAAGGCAAGGCGTGAATTTTAAAGTTTGTTGGTTCTTTTTGAGCTTTTTCCTCTATTATATTTTTTTTGATGTTGTTTTCTTGCACGATTACGCTGGAAGAGAGCCAGAGTAGATGTTAACTCGTAAGGATCGTGTGAATAAAAATTGCAATGGAATCGTGCTTGTAAATTGGCTTGTTTAGAGAATATTTTTATAGAAATTCGAATTGGGCAATGGGAGTCCTGCATCGGCCCGAAAACTAACCAAAGACTAATAAGTCGTATGATGACGATATACTGATAAACCGTATTCCAAGAGATTAGTTGGAGGAATTTCCCACCCTCTTGGAATTCCGTAGGGGAACGACGTCTACGGTGAAAACTATTACATCTTAACACTTTGGTAGTTTGAAGTATTCTAGCTAAAGGATATTTTATAGAGGATAGTTCAAAACTGCTTTAGTAAATCCCGTACGGTGCCCCGACGACGTCACTTTCTCATGAGTTCCGCACAACGTTCATTTATCTACATCTTGGCTTGTCCACATTCGAGGTGAAGTTACTCCGAACTCATCACGAGAAAATAGTACTAAGTTTAGCTTTGAGCTTTCTTACATTAAATGGCTTCGGTTCAGATAAACTAGCGCGAGCCTGATAATGTTCTGAAGTCCTAGTTTGGGCTTCTAGCAGCTGCACCAACCGTTACCGAGTTTTTCCAGTGATGCTAGCCCTACGAGCCGTCGCCTCTGTGCAGCTCGCTTTAAGCATATCGTCTTCCTGCTCTGTCAAACTCACTTACTCCGCTGGCACTACAGGGCCTGAAGCCCTATATCCTCCTCCACCAACCGCGATTCAAAGCCATATTGTGCTAATTCCCAACCCCTTGGGAGAGAGCATCATGACGAACGCTGTCCATCCACCTTATCCTAGGCCTGCCTTGTGGTCGCAGACCAGCTGCTTTAACCGAATCCAGCGCGCTTCATCCAATCCTATTACGCTTTGACAAGCTTGCCTCGCGCCTACGATGCCTCCCTTCCCTTGAGCTTAGCTCAATGGGAACAATGATTCAGGCCATCTTTATTGCGCTCTTTTTACAACATGGAACAATTTTAACACTATTCCGCTTTAAATTTCATGCCTGCAAACATATTAAAAAAAATAACATCCCATAAGACAAATTACGTTGCATCCAATAGCCTGCCCAATACCTCAAGACGTTCATCAAGATTAATGTACTAAAATAAAAAAAAAATGTACGGAATGTTCTGTTTACACACAAACTTGTTCCTGACCACGACAAAAACATATTTCATTCATACATTATGAAAAATGACATTTTACGACTTTATTATCGAGGAGAAAGTATAAAAACTTGTTAAGGAGAGTTTGATTTCCCCTGCTGGTTATTTACATATAAAAATTGTATCCTTTTACAGGAAATTATAATTTTTATAGGCCCATATGTTACCTACCCCCCTCAGCCTTAGCCATTTATTCGATTCGGGGAAATCTTTTCATCCCCCACTAAAAATAAACAATCAAGAGACGCAGATGCTGAAAAAAAGAAACTTATATAGAATGTGAAACTAATTAAAAATCTGATTTTAATTGAATGTACATTCTTCACGAACGGAAGTAATTTGGTAAACAAGAGTTTTTAATTATTTTTCCATTGTTATGACGGGGGAGGGTAGAAGAGAGGGAAAGCTAAGGGTATCAAAGACTATAAAAAACATGGAATGCGGGGGTTGATTTTTTTCACTTCATTCGCATAGCGAATCTTTTGCGAATTATTTTTCATTCAAACGAATGTTGTTTGTTTCGAACTAGCATTTAAGAAAAGAATAAAATTCCAAGGAAAAGAAATAAAAAATACTTCCTTGGAAAATTTACATCTTTGATTAATTTTCTTCAATACTGGGAAATGTATAAAAAAAATTTTTTTTTTTTAAAAAAGGAAAAGAATTGAATAATGATAATAATGATAGTCATGTTTGGCTTATGGAGAAAAAGAAAAACGGGGAAGAATTTTCCGTTGTGGCCTGGGAAATTTATAACCGATACCAGACATCTTATTACATTGTGGAAAGTGACAAGTGACTTTTCTCTTCAGGTGATTAATGGTAACTCGTAGGAAAACTTAACGACCTTAAAAGAGTATTTTACCATCATATTTAACAGTTTCTGACGCGCCTTTTTTCTTAGACATCTTCCAGTCATTTTTAGCTTACAAGGATGAGGGGAATCGTAGATTTTACGAGGAACTGTAGTTTGTGAGAAGACATGTGCACGAGTTGGGATTTTACAAAATGAGAGCCATTCGGAAAGAATAACTGATAAAATTAGTTTTCTTGCTTCAATAGCGCTCTATGGAAACTGGTCTCCGTTTTTTCCGATAAGTTTCCAAAGACCAGTAGACCAGTTTCCAAAACTTTTTGGAAAATGGGTCTACTTTCAACTAGTCATTAACGAACCGTAATTTAAATTTAACCATCAACTTTTTCCCAGAATTTTTCCTTGACTCGAGTTTTAGTTGAAATCGTTTCCAAAATATTTTCTTGGCACAAATTTTTGTTAAAACCGTTAATTTCTCGACACAAGTTTTCGGTAAAATCGGTGCTAGATTTTTTTCTCGACTCAAATTTCCGTTGAAATTGTTTCCAAAAATTTTTCTGACACAGATTTTTGTTGAAACTGTTTAAAAATTTTTTCCTGAGATGATTTTTCGTTAAAATCGTTTCCAGAATAATTTCTTGGCCCAAATTTTCGGTATAATCGCTTCTAGATTTTTTTCTTGACTCGGATTCTCGTTGAAATTGTTTCCGAAAATTTTTCTGACACAAATTTTTCTTGAAAATGATTAAGAATTTTTTCCTGAGATGATTTTTCGTTAAAATAGTTTCCAGAATAATTTCTTGGCACAAATTTTCGGTAAAATCGCTGCTAGATTTTTTTTTCGACTCGAATTTCCGTTGAAATCGTTTCCGAAAATTTTTCTGACACAAATTTTCGTTGAAACTGTTAAAGAATTTTTTCCTGAGACTATTTTTCGTTAAAATCGTTTGCAGAATAATTTCTTGGCACAAATTTTCGGTAAAATCGCTTCTCGATTTTCTCTTGACTCGAATTTCAGTTGAAATTGTTTCCGAAAATTTTTCTGACACAAATTTTTGTTGAAACTGTTAAAGAATTTTTTCCTGAGATGATTTTTCGTTAAAATCGTTTCCAGAATAATTTTTTGTCACAAATTTTCGGTAAAATCGCTTCTGCTATTCCCCTAGTCTTCTTTGAAACTACTAATCACTACTAAAAAATTGAAGTAATTAAAAATGATAATCCTCCCTGCGCATCCCTGACATATAAAATTCCTTCATTTTAATTCACATCTTGATTTCCTCGTATTTACCTGGCAAAAAGGGGAAAATCGTCGAAGAGTAAAAAAGTTGGTAAAATGCCAAACTGTTGCTGTCTTTAAAGTCAAAGTGCAGAAGCAGCACCTTTACACTACTTACTAAAATGTTTTCGCTCGTTTCTGTGTAAGAGGTATAAGGGATAAAGCTTTATTGATTTCCCATCTACTTGGGCGAAAGTGCCTTCCTTTAAAACGATCTCTTTTATGTCGTAAAGGTATTTCAAAATCTCTGATCCGGTTTATATATTCATCAACTTTCCTAATTATACCGCAAGCGTATGCACAGCCAAGAAATCGATTTTCGTCTTTTTTGTTTTCTTACAATGTCGAATTAAATTTCCTTTTTTTTCTCTCTCTCTCTCTCTTTTTTCTTCCCTTCCTCCGTTTAAAGCTATCTTATCACCCTAAGGGACATTTTATTTCGTGAGAAAAAAAAAACGTGGGAGCACGTTTTGGTGTGTGACGTCATTTCGAGTCTACGACTTGAATTTTTACAACCCCTATTATGTTAAATTAAACAAGGTCCGGTTTTTCCTGAGGGCTTTCGGTAAAAAGGAACGTAATGCGGTCGTGCGGGTTTTGGAGGTTTTCGGATTTTTGCCCCCTGAATTTCGAAATAAATACGGGAACGTTTTTAAATTGATGGGGATAATGGGGAGGAAAGAGAAAGTTGTATAAAACATCGATAAGGAAAACCTTTCAAAATTAATCGCTCAATCTAACCTTAACTGTTTTCTGGGTTCGGAGGAAAATTTTTCGACTGAAGCTTCAACGGAGGAGAAAATAAGGTTATTATACATAATTTAATATTCTGATTTCCATAGTTTTATACTGTGTTATAACTTTGTTGATAGAATAGGGCGAACTTTTCGGTTTTTGCTTCAGATAAACTTTTGATATTTTAATTTAAATTGATTTGGGCTGGCCTCAAGTATGAGGGAAATTACGAAATATCGCGTATTTTATAAATCACTCAGCCATCATACGTTTTGACATACGAATACACTTCACTTCCGTTTTACCGTAAAATTACGTGTCGAGGCTGTTTTGCTTTAGAAAATGTAAACGTGGGGGAATATCACAAGCTGTCTTTCAATTTCGTTGTCTGAAATGTTTTTCACACTTCGCAAAATCTTTCGAAGATGTAATTTTTAGAAGGTCGTGCTTGTAAATAAGAAGAGTGCTGTTAAAATAGCAGATCGAAAGATCTTCAGCATAGTCAAGTCTCTTGGCTCGGGCTCGAGCTAGTTTGTGTTAGCAAAGCTATTGAAGGGAACCTGGAAACTGGTCTACGCTTTTTCCGACCAGGTTCCAGTTTTTTTTTGAAAACTGGTCTACTAAAAATTTGACAGTAGACCACTATCCGAAAGTTTCTGGAAAATAGGTCTATTTTTAACTAGTTTTTAACCTTTTATTTTTAAGAATTTTCAATTTAAAATTATTAAGCAGCAAATTAATTACTTCATTTAATATTTCTTTTTTTTAAAATAGGAAGGAACAAAAATTTTTTTAATACATCAGCTTTAAAGACTAAAATAGTTGAATAAATGTTATGATTCTAATTAGTCTGACTTGATCTGGAAACGATTTAATTAAGAATTTATGACAAGTAAAAATTCTAAAAACAAACTAAACAACAATCCGCGTCAAAAAAATTTTTGGAAACAATTTCAACGAAAATCCGAGTCAAGAAAAAAGTTCCGGAATTTCCAAAAATTTGAATTTCCACCCAGTTCGGAAAAGATTCTAAAGGGACTTTTTCTGAACAACTTAAAATCAAATCTCTCAAAACTCCAAAATATGTTAAGAATTTTTTCCCCTCTCTTCTCTGCTAAATCTCTTTTTTTTTAAAAAAAAAAGAAAGCAGAAGCGCATTATAAATAATTAACGAAGCGTGCTAAACAAAGATAGAGTTTAATTCGAACTCACCACTTCTAAAGCTTTAGCAAAGCGTTTCTGAATAAGGTAAAATTACTGCTTAAAAACCTATATAAATACATAAACTAAACATACAAATTAGTTTGCCTTCCCCAATTTTCCATAGATGAGATTTAAAATGATCTCAAGATTGAAATCCAAACGTCGGGGAGGAACGATTTTCAAATCTTGTTTTATGTATTAGACGCTTTGCTTAAAACCGTATGGCTTCCCTAAAACGCCTACAAAGTGATGATTATACTTCATGACAGTGAGTATCATTTTCTTTGACGGTAAAAACCCGAGTCACGAATTTGTTAAGACCCCCCCTCGTACCTTAAACAAAATGAATTCATGTAATTTCCAAACACGGGGAGAAAGAACCCTTTTACGCGTCGTGCATATCATTTTCAAATTCCAAGCACAGCGAACCTTTTTTTTTGTCGCCCCATGTGAATTTCGGAGGTTTTATTCGTACGCTCTCAATCCGTCTGGCGAGGAATTTTAATGAGAAGGGAGGTTTTGCAGCATTTGACAAAATCGAAAATTGAAGTTAATAACCCTATTTAAGGGGAAGGGGTGAATCGGTTTTCCCTCTCTTTTTGAAATTGTTGTAGTTTTGGAAACGAGCCAGGAGGTTGTTTGCACATTTCTTTATCTATATGCTCGGAATTGTATATTGGTTAGCCCGAGAGTTCGTTAATGGTCTGGAGAAAATTGGGTATGAGAAAAGGTTTTCTTTTCCGAGAAGAGAAAGAGTAAAAAAAAAGGTGATCGTCCTTAGGAGCTCGTTTATTGAATCTTGGGTGCTTTTTTGTTTGTTTTTAATCAAAACGCGATCGTGAAGATTTTAAGTAAAGATCGATCATGTTTTTCAGGACCGGACTGGTTTTAAGATGAGAATTAAAGGCTTTAATTTTAGATTTTGATTAAATTTTTTGGCTCTTCGAGCCAAGCTTCAGTCTAACTGTTCTTATAAAAATAGCTCTAGGCTCAGTAATAAGCAAGATTAAATTTGGCACATTTTTTGAAAAAATGACTACTTAAAATTAGAAGTTTTTTATAAAAATTTTATCTTTTCAAATTTGTTTCAAAAAAATTTTTTTTTAATCTCTTTTTTTGAACAAACTTTTTGATAATTATTAAATTTTTCTTGTCGAGCAAATCTTTTGTTAATTTTTCTTGTCGAGCAAATCTTTTGATAATTTTTCTTGTCGAGCAAATCTTTTGATAATTTTTCTTGTCGAGCAAATCTTTTGATAATTTTTCTTGTCGAGCAAATCTTTTGAAGATTTTTTCTTGTCAAGCAAATTTTTTGAAAATTTTTTCTTGTCGAGCAATCTTTTGATAATTTTTCTTGTCGAGCAAATCTTTTGATAATTTTTCTTGTCGAGCAAATCTTTTGATAATTTTTCTTGTCGAGCAAGTCTTTTGATAATTTTTCTTGTCGAGCAAATCTTTTGATAATTTTTCTTGTCGAGCAATCTTTGGATAATTTTTCTTAAAAAACAAATCTCAGAAAGGATTCTCTCCTACAAAGCTAAACTTTCCACGTCACTGCAAAACTCCCTCAATTTTTCAAAAAATTTCATCACTACATCTAATTAACAAAATGCGAAACCTTTACCTCCTTTGCTCTTTTGAAAATTTCCGCGGAAACCTTTCACGTTTAAAAGTTTAACATTCAACCGCCTACCAAGTTTAATGACAATAGAATTAAACCATAGGGAACAAGTTTTAACTATTCAGTAATAGTAACAGAAGTGGCTGGAAATGGGAAATATATTTTCAAAATCCCACGGACGAGTTATCTTAGCTACTTCGACCAAAATGGGTTAGAAAATGTCGCACAAGACGAAGGACCCAACATTCTCCTTTCCCCCTTTTAATTTACAATATAAGGTTCACATTTCCTCTTTCCCTATAAGACCTCTTTCCTTTCACTACAATAAACAAAACTTTCCCTGTTAAGGGTGTTTCACCTACAACTTTCAAATTTAAAGCCACCTAAAGCCTCTTCGATATATTTTTTGAATTTTTCTTTTTTTTTCCTGTTATAAAATAAGTTATATGAAAATTTTATTGGAAAATTTTTGTTGCCACATTTTGCGGATAAAGTTTTCCAATGTTGCGTTATAACCCAAGAGAGAAAGAGAGATGGTTGTAGGACTGAAGAGGAATGGGCATGGTTTAATAATCGCCGTTTATCGATTCAAGTAGTTTCCTATTTTATGGAATACGTTCCTTTAATATTTACAATCTGCTTCAAAAATCGGAAATCTATAGAAAATGAAATGATTTGGATATCTTTCCAGTTCCTGACTGTGTTATCTGCGGGAGAGAGTAAAAACTAGGTTACATGAAAGGATGGATTATTTTATAAAATGCTTTTTGCGGGGAAGGATATTGAAATGTCAGCAGTATTGTAATGTCGATTTTTAACCTATGGAATTTGTGTGGTAAATGTTTCAGATTTCACGCATTCCCGGCTGAGTGAAACGATTTTATATTCTAAATTTGAATCCGGGTCGAAAAGTCTCAAATCTCAGTGGCCTAAAGAGCTTAACTCGGATTTTTTAAGGCCTGATAAGCCAAACTCAAATAAATCAATTCATCGCTCCAATTTTTTTTGTTTTAAGCAAATTTTTTAAAAAACTTTTCTTGTCGAGCAAATCTTTTGAAGATTTTTTCTTGACGAGGAAATTTTTTGATGATTTTTCAATTTGTCTTGTCGAGGAAATTTTTTGATGATTTTTCAATTTGTCTTGTCGAGGAAATTTTTTGATGATTTTTCAATTTGTCTTGTCGAGGAAATTTTTTGATGATTTTTCAATTTGTCTTGTCGAGGAAATTTTTTGATGATTTTTCAATTTGTCTTGTCGAGGAAATTTTTTGATGATTTTTCAATTTGTCTTGTCGAGGAAATTTTTTGATGATTTTTCAATTTGTCTTGTCGAGGAAATTTTTTGATGATTTTTCAATTTGTCTTGTCGAGGAAATTTTTTGATGATTTTTCAATTTGTCTTGTCGAGCAAATCTTTTGAAGATTTTTTCTTGTCGAGCAAATCTTTTGAAGATTTTTTCTTGTCGAGCAAATCTTTTGAAGATTTTTTCTTGTCGAGCAAATCTTTTGAAGATTTTTTCTTGTCGAGCAAATCTTTTGAAGATTTTTTCTTGTCGAGCAAATCTTTTGAAGATTTTTTCTTGTCGAGCAAATCTTTTGAAGATTTTTTCTTGTCGAGCAAATCTTTTGAAGATTTTTTCTTGTCGAGCAAATCTTTTGAAGATTTTTTCTTATATAGCAAATTTTTTATTCAGTATTTTTTTCTTTTGATTATAGGCTAAATTCCGCAGAATGGTTGACGAAAACAAACAACTGGCATCGAGAATTGACGGCGAGATCCAGAATGCTCAAGACCAAGTCAACAATCTCCGGGATGAACTAACGGAAACAAACAAACGTTTAGACGAACATATCAACAATAGACCGGACGCCAAGCCGTCATCGTCAGAAATGACGAACAACACGGGACCCTTAAACCCAACCGATTCACCTCTCAAAACCAACAGTAGCAGCTACCCGCCAAAACCGGATCCAGATAATTCCGATCGCCTCTTTTACACGAATAACGACGTCGAAAATTCGGAAGTGAGCGTTAACAAGACACCAAGCACAAACCCATTTACGGATAGCATAGTCTCATCGACGGATAAAATGACTAGCAAATTAGATTTCTTCAGTCACGCGAAAAGTCTCGATTTTTTTAGTAGCAAATTATCTGATTCCACTAGTTTCTTTAGTAGTAGCTTCTCGGACTCGACCAATAAAAATAATAATGACGGGACTAAAAAAGATAAATTAGAATATTACGGTAATAGCGATAAATTATTTGATAATTTAGCGAAGAACGAAAATTTTTCATCGGATAGTTTTACGAGTAAAATATTCGGGACGAGTGACGGAGGAGGGAAAGGAGGAAGCGGTGGCGTTAGCAGCGGAGGGAGCGACATCAAAAACGAGGACTTCGTATTGACTTCGAATTTAAAATTAAACTTCCTAACGAAATCGCCTGATGATAGCAAAAAAAGTGCCAGTGGCAAAAATACCGGGGCTGTTCCAAAAAGAAACAGTAGATCAAATAGTGGTAGTAGCAATAAAAGTAACGATATTAGTGAAGGGAATTCGGATTTAGGTAAATTAGGTAAAAATGATAGTCAAACGGATGTAGAACAATTTGTAAGACCATCATCACCGTTACCCGGGACCACCAAAGATGGTAAGTAATACTCAAAAAATAAAAATCATGAAAGCTTACCTTACATCTTACTAGAGAAAAAGCTTCTAAGTTTCTTGTTCAGCCACAAAGCTTATCTCATCCTCGCTCCAGAAAAACATCTCCAACCTGCATAACTATTTTTCAACACGTTCTGAAAAGAAAAAAAATCAACCCTTTTAAAAAAATTAAATTTAATAAATTTAACAGGAGCTTGCAACGATGTTATTTCAAGGGAACCATTTCATTTACTATTCATTGAACGGTAATTTCAAGCAGAACGTATTCCGTAATGTTTAACAAGTGAATTTGTCCTTAAGCCATACCCAACACATTCCCATTATAATTTATTTCATTCGTACACGAACTCCCGAGTGCTTAATTTCAAAGCAAACTATACAAATCTAGGTTAAAGAATTTCATTTCATTTCATTTACATGTTTTACAATTCGTTAATTGAGCAAAACGTTAAAAGACTCCGAAGTGACAAGGAAAAAATTTTAAAAGAGGCTCGAAGGAGAATTATCCAGAATTAACCTAACTCAAGGAGTTGGGAGAATAACGGACATTTACATTTTTTCGCACTCAACTAAGGCCAGACGCTTTACTTCTTAACACAATCCTGTAATTTATCTGTTTTTCTTCTCCATTAAAAAGCAGGAGAAAAAAAATAGAGGAAGACTGAGTAGACAATATTCTTTCGAGCAAATTTTTACAGAATTTTTTCTTGTTAACCAATTATTTGAAAAAAATTTCTTGTTGGACAAATCTTTTCATAAATTTCTCTTGTTGGACAAATCTTTTCATAAATTTCTCATGTCGAACAAATCTTTTCATAAATTTCTCATGTCGAACAAATCTTTTCATAAATTTCTCATGTCGAACAAATCTTTTCATAAATTTCTCATGTCGAACAAATCTTTTCATAAATTTCTCATGTCGAACAAATCTTTTCATAAAAATTTTTTCTTACAGAATCAAATCCTTCAATATTTTTGAAAAATATCCAAAGGAAAACTCAATAAGTCTTACTTAAAAATCGTCTCAGCATCTGTCATTAAATTTTAGCATCAAATATAATGTTTCTTTAAATTCTTCTTTCCACAGGGGAACAGTCTTGTAAAATAAGTCACCAAAAATCAACAAGCTGGGAAGGAAACCACACTGCCACTCTCTCAAGGTTAAAATTGGAAAATGAAAGATTGCACCGAGAAGTAGAAAACCTTCATAGACAATTAACTGCCAAAAGGAAAAGCGGTGGAGCCAACAGCTCGTCTGATACAGCAGGTGAGATTTTTCACTAATAAAAAAATCTCCCAAAAAAAAAACCCCCAAAATTTAACGAAAAAAAATCTTTTCACAGGATCTCCTTCTGGAGAAGACAGCCCGGAAACGCGATCGAGGATACAAGAGCTAGAAGAAGAACTTATGCATGCTAAAGAAGCTTTAACGGCTTTAAAACTCGACAGGAAAAGACTCAAAGCTGAAAAGTTCGACTTATTAAATCAAATGAAGCAGCTTTATGGAACACTCGAGGACAAAGAAAAGGAACTTAGAGATTTCATTAGAAATTACGAACAGGTATACAATATCTCAAAAAGAAAGCCTTAAAACTCTCTTCCCGTTATTTTGAAGAAACTTGTTCCTCGTAAATATAACTGACACATACCCTTTGAGGAAAAGTTTATTCAGTAAATAGAGTCTTTCCATATCAAATCAGCAAAAGTAGGGAGAAATCCTTTTCAATTTTATTTAAAAGGGAAGATGATATTTTTCAGGGACGAATTGACCCGGAGGGAATGTGTAGATTTCTTGCCGGGAGCTAGATTGATTTATAGCTGACTTTTAGGAAAAAATTACTTTTGAAGCTTTGCAGCTAGAGAAACAGGCTTTGCCCTTTAAAATTCACCGGGCAATAACATATTTTGCTTTTAATTTTTTTCTCTGTAATCGCCAGATTTATATGAGCATTAGTTCTGTCTAGCGGCAATGGCCTAAACTAATAGTGCTCTCTTTTATTTCTGACAAAGACTCAACTATAAGCAAAGACTAGAGTTTGCAAGTTTTTAATGAAACTCACTTAACGTTGCTTCTTTCCATGGGGAAGATTTTAAAAAGAAACAACAATCAAAACCCCAATTCAAGGTATAACAGCTCATTTTCCTTTCCTCAACTCCACCCCTAAAACCAATCAAACCTCCTAATCTAAATATTCCTAACCTCAATAAGAAAATAGCCCCCTTTACCTATACAGACGTAAACATGACAGATTTTAAGTCTTTCAATCCAAACTTCTCCAAAAGCGAATCCTTTTGTTTGCGGTTTTCATAATTAAACATTTCCAATCTTTGATTTTCAAAATATCACAGAGAATGCGGGAAAGCGAGTCATCATTACAACAACTTTCGACAGAAAGAGAAGAACGAGAAAGAGAAAGATGGAGCCTTTTAAGACACGCAAGAGACGAAGCTGAGAGATCATTATCTTTAGCTGCGCAGTTGGCAGCGAAAGATGCGCAGATTCAACAATTACAAGAAAACCTCGAAGAAGTGAGTAAATATCTCAATAGTGCCAACAATTTTATCTCGAACGATTTGTCATTTAAAAAAAAAATTCCAGGCTAGAAGACAAACGTCAGGTACCTGCCTTTCGGATCAAGAATCCCTAGCATCAATGTCTATATCACGTATTAACGGATCAACAGGGGGTATGACACCGACTAGCGGACCTCCCGTGCCTCTTAGTTTAGGTGGTCTTCTTCCCGGTGATAGAGGTTCCTGTAGTGCTGATTCTGGCGTTCGAGGTTCTAGCGATCGCGAAAGCGGTGGAGCTACCAGCGGTGGTGGGAATTTGAGCGATTCGACAACCGATGGTATGTAAACTAAACTCTAAGCTAATTTTTTTATAAAATTACAAACGGCCCAGATATTGATTTGGTTCGCAATTTTATAGGTACTCCAACAATTACTGTAGAACAAGGTCAAGCCAATGCAAGATTGGACATGGACTCTGTTTCTGTATCGTCTTCCGTTAATCCGTCACATGTTTATCAAACTGTATCTACTCCTAAAGACTGCAGCCCTTCTCTTTCCCCTTTAAATGCTACGACGTTTTCCAGATCTATTGATAATAGTACTCTTTCTCGGTAAGTAACTCCTGAAAAAATATTTTTAAAGAATCAATTTTATAATTTTGGGATTTTTGGCAGGTCTGTGGAACAACTAAGCAGCCCGATGGAAGAACCAAGAAGAAAAAGTCACCATAGTCGATTAACAGGACGAGGTGGAGCGTGGGGAAGTATATCAAGAGTTTTTACAAGAAGCAGACATCGTAAAGTTTCTAGTCCTAGTAGCCAAGAAGGTAATTTTTTTCTAAGAATCTCTATTACACTCTTTTCTATCCTTTAATTAAAAAAATTTCTTATTAGAATCGACCGAAAACTATCGAAGTTGGTCACCACTAACCGAAGAAGGCTACGCTGAAAAACTCCGACTTCTCCGAGAAGCAGCGACAATACCGATGGAAAGATGGAGAGCTCCTGCTGTGTTAGCATGGTTAGAAATAGCCCTTGGGATGCCACAATACGGTCCAAGATGCGCCGAAAATATCAAAAGTGGGAAAGTATTGTTGGAATTAAGTGATCTCGAGTTGGAATGCGGCTTAGGAATCACTCATCCTATGCATAGGAAAAAACTCAGGCTAGCTATTGAAGAACATAGACATCCAGCATTGGTTCGATATCCGTGTATAGCACAACTAGGACATACTTGGGTTTCCAGTGAATGGTTGCCAGATTTGGGATTAGCTCAAGTACGAATAAAATCCATTTTCCTAAAAATAAATCCTTGAACAACTATTAATAATATTTTTTTTGTTTTAGTACGCTGAAAATTTTGCAACTAACATGGTAGATGCAAGAATGCTTGATCATCTTAGTAAAAAAGAATTAGAAAAATTTCTAGGAGTAACGAGAAAATTCCATCAAGCATCAATAGTGCATGGGATTCATTTATTGAGAATGATGAAATATGATCGTCAGGCTTTGGCTGTGCGAAGACACCAATGTGAATCTGTTGATGCAGATCCTTTAGTATGGACCAATCAGAGATTTATTAAATGGGCAAGAAACATCGACTTGTGTGAATATTCAGATAACTTAAAAGGTACTTACAAATACACAAATACTAACCTAAATTGTAACTAAAATCCTTATAATCCACGTTTTTTAAATTTCAGACAGCGGTGTTCATGGAGCCTTGGTAGTTCTTGAACCTTCATTCAACGGTGATACAATGGCAACCGCATTGGGAATCCCACCAGCTAAAAATATCATCCGAAGGCATTTAGCTGCTGAATTAGAAGCTTTAATTCTTCCAGCCAGGTAACGTAACCTTAAAAACAAAACCAAAAAAATTAATAACGTTCCATGTAAAAACCATCAAAGAGAAAAAATGCTCAATTTAAGATTTTTCGAATTTAGGTATGTGATATTCTGCCAGATGGAAGAGTATCAAGCAGAAGTGGCAAGAGCTGTCAACAATGTCAAACACATTCAAAGATGAATCAGTTGAAATATTAGATTGTTAAATCAATGTACAATTTTTATTTCATTTTTTTATTTAATTTCTGAACTGATTGTTTTGGAAGGTGCTTCGTTGTATGTAGTTATTTACATTTTTTAGAAAAAAAATTCTGAATTAATTAAAACTGTTTCGTATACTTATAAAAAAAATGTTGTGCAAAGTACAAAGTATACTAAACAGCCACGATTAATTTAAAAAAAAAAATCACGACAATATTTATTGAAGTAAAACAACGAGATTAAAAAAAAATTATAGGTTAAAATTTTATCTATTGTAAATACTGCGATGTTAGCGAGATCTGTGCAAGCCTCATCCTATAAGGAATTTTTTTTTTTAACTGTGTGTTTTCCACTGAAAAAGAGCCTCGATCTTTTGCATTAGAAACAATGGCAGCTAATGAGAATCCTCTTCAAGCATTTTGTTTTTCATTTTACAAACGGATAATGGGCCTGTATTAACGCCCTTAGATTTTGGCACTTTTTCATCTTTTTGTGTTTGAATGACGATTTCTTAAAAGCTTTTTTTATTTTCAGCATGGCACTTCACGTTTTTTTAGAAGATAATGAAAAACGAAGGCGAGAAAAAAATGTGGCATTGTGGTTTGTTTACCTTCAATCTTGCAAAAAAAACGTTGTTGTATATGAATAACGGGAAAAATCGAAATTTAAATGTGAAAAATACTGTTAGTCGAAAGATAAACGAATACTGTACACACCGTAATCGGAAAAAAAAATCACCCCGACCGATTATACAAAACACTTGGCAGCCATGACGCAACACGTTTTGGCTTGTTTGATTTTTGATGAAAAAACGGGATTATCGAATAGAAAATACATTCACTGATTTAAAAAACGTTATTAATAAAAAGATAAACGAATTCACGTAACTGTATAGCCCGAAAATCGTGAAAAAAAAACCGATTTGAGATCGCCCGACCATTCGTATGAACACCTGGAATACATGAATTGCAACACGTTTCGACTTGTTAGATTTTGGAAAAAAAAAAGAATCGGATAAAAAATACACTCACTGACTTAAGAACATTATTAATCGTTAGATTATCGAATTTGCGTAGCTGAATACCCGAAAATGCGATTAAAAAAAGAATATTTTTAATAACGATGCCGATTGTGCAATAACTGACGCCATTGAGAAAAAAGAAGGGGAAGTGAAGGGGAAAAAATGGCAGTAAACGTGTCTTCTGCTATGCCACATTTTTTTCTAACCTAATCTGCACATTCGCTTTTTATTTTCTTTTTCATTAGCAAAAGCCATGGAAATTTCGTTTTTCTTTTATTTTATGTTAGTTTATGTTTTTTTTATTTTCTTTTTCGATGTTCAACGTTTAGAGCTCATTTCGAACAATTACTGGCACGAAGTCAAAGACGAGCGGAAGCATTTCCGGGAGGCGGAAGTTTAGGCCGGAGTTTATCCAGGAGTTTAACCGGAGGTTTGTCGGACCATCGGGATAAACCAACATTAAAAGAAATTCAAGAGAACGATGCGAAAACTTTATCAACAGACGATACTCCACGATCTAGTTTAAGAGTAAGCTCAGTTTGCTATAATTAAATTTTTATTTGCTTGGTTTTTTATTTTTTTTTTTTACGCTGATTTATTTATTCTTGGCTAAGTGTTGCTATGAATGCTTTCAAATAAAAGCTTGTGCATTACGTGCATTATGTTGTTGGGTTTTTTATTTTTGTGTAAATGTCGTGAAAGTGACGATAAATTATATTTAAATTGAAATGTGTAATTTTTTTGAAAATGGCGCTTTAGAACAAGAAGGCGGTGGTTGGTTAATCAAAACAAATGAACTAATTTGAGGTTATGTTTTTGCTTTTTGATAAAAATTACTTCAATTTCATTTAAATTTCTCATAAATAAATATTTATAAGCTGCCCATTGTAGCCTTAACATTAAAAATACACAAAAAATCGAAGATTAATGTACTGAAGAAGGCTTATATGAATGTAACTTCCATTGATTGGTACAAATGTTTAATAAGTGAGCCTCTAATCATTTTAATTATTCTACAAGCCTAATCCCAAAGAATAAAAACCATCTTTAGCATTCGGCTAAATATAAGAAAAGCTTTAATTAGTCTTATATATAGAATATTTACATAAATGTGTAGAGAATTATTATTTTTCCCTCCGTTATTCTTTTCTTTAACAATTTAAATTCCAATTTTTTGAATGAGTATTTGTAAAGAGAAAGGGGTTGTGATTCATATTTATCAATTAATTTTTTTTCCCTCTCCTGCCTATAAAATATATAAAGTATCAGTGCGAAAAAATCCTTATCATATATGTGATGAAAGAGACTATAATGGTTGTTGAACAAAAAAAATGAATATTTATCAAATTTGCTTCCACGCTGAGGAATATTAATTTTCAAATTTAAAGAAAAAAAATATCACTCGAAAACTGAAAATATATAAATATTAAAATATATCAAATTAATTTATTTTTAAAATTAAGTTAATCTGTAAATTTTCTTTGTACAGTAGATTTTTTCTGAAAACAATAAATTGTGTAAATTCTGTCTCTGTAGATTGTTATGTTTTTCTTGAAATATTTTAATTAACGGGAAAGATGATAAAAGCCGTTAATTAAAAATTATATTGTCCTGTGTTGTGGTCCTTGTGAGTATCATGGTGGTAATATTAAAAAGTGAAGTATGCATGGTACAGTAACTTGTGGAAGCATTTATTAATTGTAAGTGAATATGGTAATTTATTATTTTTGTCGAGTATCCCTCATGAAAATTTTAAAAAAAATCCTAATTGCTCGTTGGTATATTTTTTTTTTTTTTTGAAAAAGCTTTTGAGGATTGTTAACCATTATGCTAGTTTGGCTACACCTACCTTCAATTAATATTTAATTATTACTTTTTTTTATTATTTTTCTTTGTCTCCATCGTCGTTGCTTGGTGCTGGGTCTTCATAAAACACAGACATACAGTTTGATTTATTTAAAAAAGGTAAATTAATGTTGCAATTATGTTAAATTGAAAATTATAAAGCAAAATAATTTCATTAAGGAGATTAATTAATGAATATGTTAATTTTTTATAGCTTTCCGCATGGAAGGCATCTCAGGTATCAATAAGCAAAGCTTTGGGCTTCAAACAAGCTCGTCAGTTAAGTTTACAAAACTACAGATCGTTTATTAGACCTGTGCAATCGCCTACTACCTCAGAACATGGATCAATTGCATCTGCGTTTAGTTACAGGTAAGTAAATTTAATTTATTTTAATAAATTTAAAAAAAAACTAACCTGGTTATTTTGATAGGGCGTCGTCTCCGCCTGAATTCGGGAGATGTTCATCGCCGTCTGGAAGTATTCAACCGGAGCCTCCATTGCGGAATTCATCAACATTGAAGAGAAGGCATCGCCATCGGCGTGCAAAAAGTATCGCAGATATTACCGTCACACCTGTATGATAAACGTAGATTGTAGGAAATATTTAATTATGGTTAATTTTCTCTTGTACATTTGTAGTGCAAGTTTATATTTGTTTCGTGTTATTTTATGTTTTAAAAAAAAATTGTAATGTTTTCTATTGTACGTATATCACTTTTAATGTTTTAAATAATAAAATCCGCAATAGTACAGTAAACGTAAAAGAATTCCAGTTGTACAATATTAATTATATTTAAAGAATTATTGGTAAATTAATAAAACGATATTTAATTTTATGAGATTGCATTTTGACTTTTCCGAATATCCTTTTTTAGCCAAAAAATGTGAAAGGTGATTTTAAAAGAAATTAAAAATCAATACAGTGTAATAATTTATTTAAAATCTCTCACTTCAAATGAATTTTACAAAAATGACGTAAAAAAAATAAATCAAAAATAAAACATAAACAAACAAAAACAACAAAACTCACTTAATTAATGAAAACACTATTACACAGTGATACAAGTATTATTGCACTTGTCAAACTAAAACTTCATTAAAACTAAAATAACTCTTATACATTAGCAAATATTTTACTCTCCGCCAGTTAATCAGGCCTATGATTGAAATATTAGGCAAGCGGGAAAAAATATTCTAACTAAAAAATTTGTTCGTTATTTCTTCAAAATTTTAAATAAATGAGCATTTTCATTTTGTTAATTCAAATCTCCATTCTGAAAAGAAAAAAATTTAGATTTTACCAAAAATTGACAAATGGATGGAGTAAAATTTGGCCGGAATTTTAATAACTATAAATAATTTCTCTACGAATAATAATAATTTCATCATTACATCTTATCTACATCACATATAGTTAATTTTTTACCATTATCTACATGCAAAAAAAATTTTATAATACAATTTTTTTTAAAAGAAACAATTAATGGCAGTTTGGTAGAAAAAAAAAATAAAGAATTCAACCTGTTCCACAACCAAAAATAATTCAGCAATAAGTCTGGTATCATCTGCGATTTTTAAGAAACCTACAAAGGACGCCCAAATGTTTTTTTTTCAACTACAATACTACAGTTTACATTTAACTCGATATTTATGAAGAAAAAAAAACTGACTAATGATGTATCATTAGAAACTACATTTTTTTAAATTTATTTTTAGCTACGTACAAAAACGATAATTCAACTTCAGAAATATTTTCGCTAAAAAATGAGATGATAAAAAATTGATGAACTTTGTACTTTTTTTCTAATAAACTGGAATTATTCAAAAATTCTACGATTCTACAACACGAATCCTAAAAAGAAATTATTTTCTAATAATTCACCTCAATTCTTTCGAAAGGAAGTTCCGATTAATTAAAAAACATTGCATCCGGCGCCCGGTTTTTCCAAACCGGTCAGAAATTTCTTTTAATATTAATAAACAGCCTTAAATTTCTTCCTGCTGGAAGATAAACGATCCGAGTCTTCCGAAAAATTGGCACATTACGGGAAGACTTTTTTATTATTATAAAAAAGCAGTTTGTTAAAATCAATCGCGGCATTGAGCAGGGAATATAGGATTAAATACTGTGTTTGTTTAAATTTCTGACCGGTAAGATTTAATTATCATTAAAAATTATATCAATCAACCCAAAATCAGTCAAAAAAATTTCTCTAAATTTTTCAATCTCATCAAACCGACAATACCAAATATTTTTTATCACAACCAAGTAACACTCAATAATTACAAACATGTAATATTTTTTTTTTAATTTTTGTTCGGCAAGCGATACCCTTTTTCGGTTTACGATAAAATCCAGCCTTTTTTTTGTAAAATACTTTTCATCATTACATATAACAAGTTAACAATACAGTCAATTTTTTTTTTAAATTTTAAATCTTGGTAGGTCCTAGAGATTAAGGGAATTTCAAAATTAAAAATTACAGGGATCGAACTCGATTGTGTTCAGTTTATTAAAGACTTCATAATCTTTTTGGGCAAACGACTTATTTAATTTAGAATTTTTTAGCCAGCCTTGATTTTAGTGGTTTATAGTATTGAATCATCTAGAATTTTTCAAAAACTTGACGAAGACAAGACTTTCAGACTTCTTATTGAACAATTTCATACATAGCATTTTGTTGAACAAATTTCTTCTTGTCAAGCAATTCTTTATAAATTTCTTGTCTAGCAAATTTTTTAATGATTCTAAAAAAAATTATCTTATAGCCAAAAAATATTCAGAATAGTTGTTCACATGTTAAAAACTACAGTTAAAATTTTCTGTTGAGAAAAACTCAATTTTTTAACAATGGTAATAATTGGCCACTAAGAAAACTAGAATTTTGTTTTAATTAAATCCAATTATTTTTGGTGGCTTGTAAAAATAACAACTTTAAAAGTAAACAAAGACCAAGTTCGATCTCTGAAATCGGAATAAATAGAAATTAAATAAGGGATTTAAATAAACTAAATAAATATTAAATTAAGGAATGAAAATGTGCGTTGATTTAAGTAACAATGTACAAGGACCTTAAAGAATTTTTTTTGGCTTTTATAGCAATGAAAATTTCGCCACAAAGTGACCCCCGCCATCATTTCCCATAACATCCCAATTCTTAATAAACATTCGAAGACAACTGTAATTTCCAAATAGAAATCGGTCTTTTAAAAACAGTGATCTGCCCATGTTCCTTCCCCCCAATAACATAAACATAAAACGGTACAGGCGGACCTAAATTAACATTCGAAAACTCCTCATCCAAACTCTCCTGTATATAACTCGTAAAATTCCCGTGCCTTTCAGCTCTACTCGCAGAACTCGCCCTCGACTTTTTCCTTTTCTCAACCGACAACGGAGCTGTCGTTGAATTATACGGATTCCCCTTCAATGGTAAATATCTAGGCGGCGACCTAACCTGTTTAGAAATTTTAAACTCAACCTGTTTCGTCCTGTTGGACATGGTTTTCATTTCTACTTGTTCTTGAAAATTCCTAGACATGCTTCTCCCCGTCGCGTCTTCTAGGACGCTATCTGGTGGGGAATTTAATAATTTAGCGTAGTTTTGAATTTCTTTCTGTTTTAAAATCGTTTGAACGTCCGGTCCTAAATAATTCGGATTGCTGAATCCATATCCAGTTTCTTTATTCCCAAATTTTTTAATTGAAGAATTAGTGCTTCTGCCAAATTTAGCTTCGGGGTAGTCGTTAATTAGCTCGGATTGTAGTTCGCCTGGACTTTGGCTATAATTACTAGATGAACTAACCCGATTCATAGTTTCAATACTGCAGTAGTCTGAAGTTAGCTCATCCGTAATTTCTTCTAAATGTTTTCTGAATCTCACCGCGCTTGCACTTTTAGGAATTCCAGCTTTCCACTCCGGATTATTTTCCTCATTCCCTAAAGTCACCAAATGTGACGTGTAACTATCGCTTTGATATCTTTTATTAAAAGCGTAATTATCATTTTTCGCCTTGGGATCGAATTCCTGATGCAGCGTCTTAAAATCCGGCGATAACGGCGTCCCCGGTAAATTAATTTTATTATTATTGATATTATTATTATTAACACTATTATTGTTTATGTTTTTATTTTCTTTTATATTTATATCTAATTCGTTTTCCTCTTCTGAGTCGAGGTAAACGAGCCTCGTGCATTCGATCGGCGTTAGGACGGGAGTCGGTAACGTCGATACGAAATCGTTTAAATTTGGCACAGAAACAGGATCTCTAGGCATTAACGGTTTCGTCGATTTATCAGAATCCGTTATTGAAAATTCTGCGGATTCGATTATCGAATACGGCATTTTATCCCCGGCCGGGGTCGTTGCTGATAAACCTAATTTCCTTTTTTGTGAATTTGCTATAACGTTCGCGCTTTGAGATTTGACCATGCGAGTCGGAGTGTTTTCAGTATCCGAACTATCTTTTGTTTTTAGTAAACTTTCGGTGCTGTCGTGGCTACTATTTAACACGCTATAACTACATTTGTGATTTAATCTTGATAAATTAATTGATGATAATTTTGTTATTTCTTTTAGGAAATTTAAATTGTTGTTCGGGGTTGCTGCTGAGACTAAATTCCCGCTTGCGTAGTCGTTATTGCACTCGTTGAAGATGTATTTGCGTTCGACAGGGCCGATTTTGTTGTTAACGAGTGATTTTGATCGGTCGACTGAACCTCCTCCTCGTGATCGGTGATGACCCCGGTTGGCTTGGTTCATAGAAGATAAAGTTGTCGTTGTTGTTGTTACCGTCGATACGCTGCTGTTTGTTTCGGAGTTGTTGTCACGGAGGATTAAGTCGGAGATTGATAATGCGATGCTTTCGGCTCGAGGTTGTGGTCGCGTCCCCGCAAATTGAAGCTTTTCCCAAACTTCAGTAGCTGAAAAAAAAAATAATTAAGATTTTTAGAAATTTAGAAAAATTTTTAATTTGACACAAACTTCAAAAACAAAAATTTACCTTTACGAAATCAAAATAAAAAACAAAAATTTCACAACACAAAAAAAATTCTACATTAAATCCGAGAAATCCCAGGTAGGTGACTAGTTGGATGAATGGACGTTAGATGGCATTCAGATTTGTCGCTGTAGGATTGTTCCGAGCTCGAAAATATAAAATGATTGGCTCCTTGTGTCACTTAAAGCAAGGAGTGGATGATTTGGAATGGAAAGGCCTGCACAGGCCAAGCCAAACTCGACTGCCAGCAATAACTAAACAGGCCAATCATTTTTTGGTTTCTGGGCAAGCTAAATAGAACTAGGCTTGCTTTATTAAAGTTATTGGATTTAAAAATACGCACTGATCGAGCTCGATTTCAAACTTATCAAACTCTCTCTTTCAATTAATTTTTTTAAAAGAAAATCTCCCAGTGCACAAGTCTGAATTCGATTATTCTGCCACGGAGCTTCACAGAGGCTGGCGCCAAAATAAGGTAAGCAAGACTTATTTTGACACCACGAAATTCAGCCCGTAAATATTTATTTGGGCGGAAATCTGGATTCAAAAATTCTTCATAGTCCCGAATTTGATCTTGCTCAAATTTTTCCCCAACTTCATTTCAAAAAAATTTCACCCTTCGATTTAAGTGCCATCAACACATTAAAACGACAATATAATTAGCAAGCGTCAGCTTGATTTGACGTTATCGACAAAACGATACCCACTCAAAATAAAATAATCTAAAAAAAAATGATTGATATTAAAATGATACGAATATGGTTGGAAGCGAAAAAAAAATAATTTAAATAAATCATAGAGGGAAAAAACCAAAAATTTTAACGTGCCAAAAATTATTTTCATAACTTACCAAAATGAAACCTCCATAACTCATTAGAAGGTTGCCCATTACTCTCCCCTCCGAAAATCAACATTGAACTAGGAAGTTTGCAACCAGCGTGAGAATGCAACGGCCCCGGATTTGATTTAGTTTTGATATTGCTCCATATTTTACTAACTGGAAAATAACGAGAGAAAATCGAATATGTTAAGACTGAATTATCGATAATCGGAAATCCAAAACTTTCCCCGTTAAATCTGATGAATATGTATTCGATCATATCGAATCTTCAATCCCATCAATCAACGAGAAAAATAAAATAAGGGATTTAAAACGCACCTGTATCCCACCGCCAAAAATCACCACGTTCTTGTAAATCTGTCATGCCTCCATAAATCCACATGGCTTCGTCGTGTAGCACGGCGCTGTGTTTGTGTCGTCCGCTTGGTCGTAAGGTTGAGTCAGAAGGACACGTGGGAGAGAACAAATGCCAGGATTCTGTTTCTGAAATTTTGAAAGAAAAAAAAATTTTAGTTAAAAGTTTTTTAAGAGAAGGAAAGGTTGAATAGATTAGAACCGCTGCCACCATAAAAAGTTCAAAAGAAAAAATTAAGAAAAAATCATCAAAAACTTTGCTGGAATACAAATTTTGAAAAATTTGCTCGAATACAAATTTTGAAAAATTTGCTCGAATACAAATTTTGAAAAATTTGCTCGAATACAAATTTTGAAAAATTTGCTCGAATACAAATTTTGAAAAATTTGCTCGAATACAAATTTTGAAAAATTTGCTCGAATACAAATTTTGAAAAATTTGCTCGAATACAAATTTTGAAAAATTTGCTCGAATACAAATTTTGAAAAATTTGCTCGAATACAAATTTTGAAAAATTTGCTCGAATACCAATCTTGAAAAATTTGCTCGAATACAAATTTTGAAAAATTTGCTCGAATACCAATTTTGAAAAGTTTGTTCGAATACAAATTTTGAAAAACTTTTTTGATCCCTTTTTGCTTTTAGCATAACACACAAACGAGCCTAAAAAAATCCCATCGAACCACACATATCGAATAATAATGAATATCCTCAACTAACGATTGCCAATGGATCATCCCAAGGGCTTAAATTTTACATGCATCGTTAATTAGAGCTTTCCCTAGCACCCCTTCTTTAATTTAAAATAATAATAACAACGAGCGTTATATCAAATTCAAGTTTTCCTTCCCGTTGGTTACGTAAGCACTTGGGCAATTTATGCGCGTTACCCTTCGTTTCCTTTTTAACCAGCAAAAGTTTATAGCAACAAACTAACTCCGCTATCCGGTGCTTGAATTCATTTCAAATGATTAAATCCCAAAAAAATGGGGACGAAGATATTTTTTTATCAGCCAAAAAAAACTAGAAAATGGGAGAGATTCCAAAAGAGACCGTATTATACTAAATGGTGAGGGCTGTATGTGTGTAAGAGGAAGTTCGTGAGGAAATCAAATCAACGGAAGTGATAACGGTAACGATCAGTCGTTTCACAAGCTACGTAAACGATCAAGGTAAAGAAAAATGGACTAAATAACCACGGAAAATGTCTAAAAGGGAAATAATTTACTTTGAATGTCAAAGGGACCTAAAAACGTGATAGTAAGGGTAAATATTTGAGTAATATTTAATAGCGTACTGCCATGAAAGGATTTTCCACCGTTGTGAACATTGAAGTTATCAATTTTTATGAAATGATTTTTTTTTTATAAAGAATTTTTGATATTGTAGGAAAAGAATATTTTAAAAAGTTTTTTTAAAGAGATGGATTTCAACTCATGAATATTATGATTTTAGAAATGAAATATGAGAGTTGATAATAATCAAAAATCAATGAGATTGTAGCGAAGAGTTCAGATGTTTATTTGTCCCAGATTTCTTTTTATAATAATTTTAAAGAAATGCAGCTGGCTTATAGCATCAAATCATTTTGTAGTTTTAAGGCAAAAATATACCCAGAATTTATCTAGTCGAGCAAATGTTTTCAAAACTTCTTGTCGAGCAAATGTTTTCAAAACTTCTTGTCGAGCAAATGTTTTCAAAACTTCTTGTCGAGCAAATGTTTTCAAAACTTCTTGTCGAGCAAATGTTTTCAAAACTTCTTGTCGAGCAAATGTTTTCAAAACTTCTTGTCGAGCAAATTTTTTCAAAACTTCTTGTCGAGCAAATGTTTTCAAAACTTCTTGTCGAGCAAATATTTTCAAACTTCTAGCCGAGCAAATATTTTCAAAACTTCTTGTCAAACAAATGTTTTCAAAAATTCTTGTCGAGCAAATGTTTTTAAAACTTCTTGTCGAGCAAATGTATTTAAACTTCTTGTCGAGCAAATGATTTCAAAACTTCTTGTCGAGCAAATGATTTCAAAACTTCTTGTTGAACCAATTTCTAAACATTCAACAATACCAACCGAAATGGAAAGCCCATAATTCATTGGAAGATCCTCGTAAGTCTTGATAACCTCCATAGAGAAGCATGGAACCTTTGTGCACCAAAGCCGAATGACCTCTTCGTCCTTTGGGAACAGCGACACCTTTTTGACCTCTCACTTTCCTCCATGTGTTCGTCTACAAAAAAAACAAAACAAAACTTTTTAAATATTAAACGTTAGAATTTTCCCTCAGGAGCTAAACCTAAAAAAAAAAGATGATGGATTGACGTCGGACTTAACCGAAAAAAAAAAAATTTGTAACTGAAATTGATAAGACGTAACACACGAAGAAAATATATACGTCCAAGCGAAGTAATAAAAAATAAATAGGAAAGAACAACAACAAAAAAATAAAGAAAGCAGGATTCTTTGACAGATCCCCTGCTAGGGAACCCTTAGGAAAAAAAAAATACAGAAATTGAACGAACGCCTTTTGATGAATTAATGCTCGGACTTTTCCTTTTCCCCATTTCCGTTCGTTCTTTGTTCGCGTCTACATCTCTTTCCTCCCCTTTTTTCTTTTTCTTTAGACGTAATCCCGTACTAATTTACTTATTCAAGATTCTAGCGACGTTGCACGTCACAGCATGTTCATTTTTAAGTAATAATCCTAACCAGGTTAGGTTAGGCGCAAGAAAAATCAAAAAAAGGGCGTAGCCTATTATTGCCTATCGTTTATCATATGTAAATTTTAAATAATTACATAAAATATACTTTAATAGCGGAAGAGGAAAGTTCTAAACGACGCCATTAAAACGTCCCGGAGAGGAGAAAAAGCAAAAAAAAAAAAAGACGGAGACGACGGAGCTAAAGCTTCAATAAAACCCGCCGCTTTCTGGTTTTATATCAATTACGGAAGTATTTCCATCGTTTTCTTCTTTTCTTCATCCCTTACTTTTTTCTCTCTTTTTACTTTTCTTACCCAAGATGCGCCGCCGAACGCGCGTAGGGTTAGCTCTACCCAGACATCTTGAAATATTACCCTTAGGGGGATGCGCCAAATTGAATCGCATTTTCCCAACTTCACACGATTGTTTTTATTTTCCCACCCCGAAATCCCCGTAAAACTATACGTCATGTAAAATCACTTAACGGAAACTAGTCGGACATTTCTCACCTTTCTTCCTTCTCATCATATAATCAACGCCCTCCCTCATCTACGAATAACTTTCCCCCTGCGTGGAAAGTGGAAATTAGTGTTAGCGTGTTCGAATGTTTTTTTGTATTTTTTAAAAAGTTTACCGATGTAAACTTTTTAAGTTGTTTTTGCTTTTTTTCGTCATTCGTGGGAAACGTTACAACCTCATTTCCATCTTTTATTTGTGTAAATAGCTCCAGCGTTTCATGTTTTTTTTTATCTTTTTCATGTGTGTTTTTAACACTGGGATACATGAAAGGATTAATGAGTAAAATAATTTAAAATGGGTCGCTTATATAATCTGACAAAATTAAACAACGAGAAGGGTTAGTTTATGTATATCATAAACAATTTATTAGCTTAAGGGCTATAGAACTAAGGGTCAGCATAAACGAGTGAAATTTCTACTTAAGCAAATCCATTGAAATATACTGGCGGGGTTTCTGAAGCAGTACACTTTGAACTTCAGATCAGAATTTTAAAAAAATTTTACTTAAAAATGGTTTACGTCTCCCATAAGAATGAATATTAAGAACTGGACCAGTTCTCGGAGTCAACTCAAATATTTTGAAATCTAAATGCTTCATTTACGCAAATATGTATTAAGGCACATGACTTGATGCTTAGAATATCAAGCTAAATTAAAACCAACCACTTGCATCATGATTTGCCTTGATGAATTTTTAATCACAATAAACGATTGCACAAGTTTGGAAATACAATAATCATTCGATAAATTGCATAACATAACCTCAACACCTAAAAGCACAAATAATAACTATCACGGGGCTTTTTGGAACTGTTTGATTTTTAATTAATGCAGCTGGTTGCATTTTTCAGTCATTTAATGCTCAACATAACCTCAACACAGACCGCATTGATTTTGATGTTACATTTGAACATTTTTTGCTTGCACTTGAGACACGGCATAGCAAGTATTCCACATTTATCCTATTTTTTATATTAGCGAGCTAAGCAACCAGTATTCTACTTTTTTTCCATCACTAAACCAACGAAATATCATTAGAACACCCCACACTAAAATCCTGAACACAGCGTTATTTTCAACGATTTTTCCGCACTAATTTTTTTACTCCTCAGTTAAATAATTATTAGAACAGATTAATTACCTAAATCTAAAGAGGTAACACAGCTTAAATCCCAAAAAAATTCACATTCCGACGACTATTCGTCGTTTTGTAAGAGCATACAATAATAAATTGAGAAAACGTGAAAACGAACATGGCTGCCATCAAAATCATGGTTTCGTTTAATTCCCACTAGATCGCGCTGCGATCATTATTATTTTGGCTGTTATTTTAAAACGTTGGCTCAAATGCGATAATTTTTAATTATTCCATATAATAATTCATTTTCGAGTCAAGTTCTACTAATTATCAGTATTCATTGGATAAATATCAGAATTTATTGCAAAGCGAAAATTACCTTTTACAAAAGCAGTTGTTAAAGATATCATACTAGGACAAAAAATGGCATCCGTAAAAACAAACTGGACGCGGTAAATGAATTTGGGCTACTTACAAAAATAAGTACTTATAAGTTTGCTTCCTCAATTTCTCAAAAATAAAATCATGGTCATGGCTACGACAAAACTTCAATTTCTTCTTACTGACAAATGCATCCAAGATGGCGGACTGTAAATTTCACATCATTCGTATTTTATTTGTTTAACAATATAAAATTGTTCTTATTGTCAACAAGGGCACATAAAAAATACAAAATCCTATTCACATATATCGTTTTTCCATTAAACTGTTATTTCCCCTCCATGTTGTTTTCGTAGTTCTCACGACTGCCACCAGCAGCGCCACCGTCGCTCCCTATATAAGGAACGTCGTTCCCCCACCACCCTCAGTCTTATTCGAAGTTCGGTACTGTTTACATTGTTAAAAAAATTAATAATTATTTATTTTAACGACGAATTTCATTATTTCACTTTTAACTGCTACTTCTCTCAACATGTCAAACGCTACAAATTCAAATAATGAAAGAGTACACTACAAAAGTAAATTGGAACGTTACATAATTCCAAGAATTCTAATAATTTTACGTAACCCGTTCAATGAAAAAGCGAAGAGTTGACCTAATTTTTAACGAATAAAAATTGATTAAAAGGACCAAAATAATTTAATTAAAAAGTTATTAAAAAAACGCCGCCTTTATATATTTTTAGCAATGAAAAAACCCTTTTTCACCCTCTTTTATTTTCCAAAATAACAACCTTAACTTCTCAACGAAGAAAAGCTAAAAGGGGATCAATAAAACCCAAAGCGAAAGTCTCTCAATATCGAAAACGGGGAGAGAGAGAAAAGCACACCTCCCCTTGAAAACTTTTCGCTCCCGGCATCACTTTAATGCCGGCTTATTCATAAACTTATAGCAAGTTTTAAAGCGCAATAATCGTTCGAAACAAGAATTCCAATTCTACTTAATTAATTACCTTGACATTATACACCCATAGGGGAGTCTCGGTTGCTGAGGAAAATCCAACTTCTCCGCCGAACACGTAAATACAGTCTTTGTAAGCAACGGCAGTGTGTTCTTGCAGACACGGCGGTCGGTCTCCTGTAGGTTCGAGCTGCTCCCATTTTCCTTCGACTGGAAATTTAAAAAAAAAAATTTGATAAAATATGAATGGGTGAAGCTCAATCGGGATAAAAGCTCCGGTGATTCCCTGCCGGGTGATTTTTTTTTCGGTGAAAGGAAAAGGTTATAAAGGATTTGAATCACGAATACGGATAAAATATTTAGAATTCGTTTGCTTCCACTTTTAAAACACTAACGACATACGTGACTTGTGTAAAGTTTATTATCAGAGTATTGTGTATAAATGGCGAAGACCTGATGCGACTGGTCTGCATAGTTTTTTTTTGGGGAGGTCGTTAAGAGCAGCCGGGAACAAAAGGAGGCGTGAAGAATGGTCCTAAAAGCTTTTAAGGGAAGCGAAACTAATTTTCGAAAATTTTAGTTAACACAAAAAATTGATTTGAGCTCGGGCTTGAATTTTTTCCAGAGGTCAGGAATTTTTCTAGAATATCTCCGGGGTTCAGGAATTTTTCTAGGATTTTTTAGGGTTCAGGAATTTTTCTGGGATTTTTTAAGGGTTCAGGAATTTTTCTAGGATTTTTTTAAGAGTTCAGGAATTTTTCTAGGATTTTTTAAGGGTTCAGGAATTTTTCTAGGATTTTTTTAAGGCTTCAGGAATTTTTCTAGGATTTTTTTAAGGCTTCAGGAATTTTTCTAGGATTTTTTTAATGATTCAGGAATTTTTCTAGGATTTTTTTAAGGGTTCAGGAATTTTTCTACAATTTTCCCCGAGTTCAGGAACCGGTTAAAATTTTTTCGGGTTCAGGAATTTTTTCAGAATTCCAATCCAAGCTGGAATTACACCAAAACCGAACCCATTCAAAAAACGCTCAACCCTGAAAAAATCTGAGAGAATTTTTATCTCGTGTTGTCTCCCGCGTCAATTGAAGCCTCGTTTGATTTCCGGGTTTATCAAAAACATAATGATAAAGAATGATCGATTCGATTCCCTGGAAAACGGGGACATTAGCAAGGAAGGATCATCTGGATTTTGTTGAAATATAAGATCGCGAACATTGCTTAGGAAATCCCCGAGTACATTCTGGTCTTGGGGGAAATATATAAAAGCTCGTTGGAGGGCGGTTCGACGCTGTAATTTTTAAAAGCATGATCCCTTTTTTACAACCCCCGCTGACAACCACATTGTAACTGTATACAGTATATGCTTCCCTGTTCACCCTTCTTCCTGCTTATTCTTACAGGCTACATTATTATTATTTTTTTGTGAATGCAGCTTCCTTCGGGCAAATCGATTTTCGAAATCGTTCATTCGGGTTATTTGTAATTAAAAATACGAGAGGGATTTCTTTTCCTTTTCCTTTTCAAGGCTCAGGTGGGATTTTTTTCTTTCTTATTTCTTAAAAGGAAAAGGAGAAAACGAAATTGAATGATCAACGCATGCGGAAAGAGAGAGAAATTTACAAATAGCACGTCGATTGATCATTAAGTGTTCAATTTAATTTATTCCTCTTCTATTCGATTAGGAAAATTATTCGGGCGAAATAAGAAACGAGCAAGGTCGTTTAAAAATGATTGAATATGTCTTTATCTAAGTTTTTTCCATTTAAATTTTTTTCGATTTTTATTGTCACAAAAAATTAGGAATTTTTTCTTGGCACAAAATTTTATTTAAACTTTTTGATTGGCAAAAATCAAATTACTCAGTCAATTTTTTTATTCGTGACTAAATCTGTGAAACTAGAAGTAACTTAACTTTTTTACAAAGATTTTTGCTAAAAAAAATATTTTAAATGCGGATAATAGTCCGAAAAATATTTTTAAAAAAATCCTGCGTTCGGAAATAAACTCTTAAAAAATTTCTGAACCCATTTTAATAATAATCATCTGGAAATACTCCTGAGCTTGAGAAAAAATTCTAGAAGAATTACTGAAACAAAATATACAAAGAAAATTTCTGAATCCAAAATGAAAGTCCAGTTTTTTTTTTTTTAAATTTTGTCTGGGAATTTGGAGACTAGTGAACAGATTAGTGAAACTAGTGAAATTCTATTCTTGAGACTAGTGAACAGATTAGTGAAACTAGTGAAATTCTATTCTTGAGACTAGTGAACAGACTAGTGAAACTAGTGAAATTCAATTCTTGAGACTAGTGAACAGATTAGTGAAACTAGTGAAGTTCTGTTCTTGAGACTAGTGAACTAACTAGTGAAACTAGTGAAATTTTATTCTTGAGACTAGTGAAGACTAGTGAAACTACTGAAATTTTATTCTTGAGACTAGTGAAATTCTAGTGGTTTTTAAGATTTTTATCCTAATACTGCGTTATTTGCATGAAACCAAATTCGAATGCTTCTTAAATTTTTTTGCACTCGAGTTCTATTTTTCTGTAAAGTTTGTTGATTAGAGCTTTTAATATTATCTCCTTTTTCCCGTTGACATTTTTCTGTTGATATTTTTCCCTCAATGGGGAAACCACCGTCGTAACTGGCCATGCAACCCCTTTCCGTAAGCAAAAAGGGGAAAGACTTCAGTGTTTTAATTCCACTTTTGCATCAGATGTGGAATGAATAGGGGATTTCTACCCCTGCAATTTGACTTTTTTTACCCCCTTCTCCCATTACATTCATACTGCGTCTTTCGTAGCCAGGACGACGAAGTAGAAAATTCAGTTATGACGGGTGGATATCAAAGGGAAAAGGAAAAAAAAAAGTTGTAAATTGCAATGAAAGCAGTGCTGCATTCATAAGGAGGGATGAAGTGAAGCTGATCAGATATTCAAAATTTAGCAAAAGGGAGAGAAATTCCACTATGCATTCGACGCTTGATTTCTATTAAACGATCTTATCGGTTATCGATGATAATGCCACAATAATTCCATTACATCGACCCGTACAATTTTGGGTTAATCGGGTTTCGAGCTATATACATTTGTTATAGTCACGTATTTAATTTTATTTGGAATCGGGGTCGTTCTCCAGAGGAATTCAGCAATTTCAGTGGGAAAATGATGAATGATAGTTTTCAGAATTTTTGTGTTTTCGTGGAAGAATGAAATAATAGTTGTGGATATGATTTTAAGGAAACTGACAACAGCTATGTTTAATCTTCATGAATCGAAACGAGAACAGGAAACTGAACAAGAAGAGCAAGATCAACATAAAAGTCATTTGCCAAACGTTTGACATGTGCATGTCTGCACATGTCATGCACAGCGTGCATGTTTTCACATGTCATGCACAGCGTGCATGTTTTCACATGTCATGCACAGCGTGCATGTTTTCACATGTCATGCACAGCGTGCATGTTTTCACATGTCATGCACAGCGTGCATGTTTTCACATGTTATGCACAGCGTGCATGTTTTCACATGTCATGCACAGCGTGCATGTTTTCACATGTTATGCACAGCGTGCATGTTTTCACATGTTATGCACAGTGTGCATTTTAGGTAATTCGTTCCTTCGCCCTTAGATTTGGCACTCGTCATGTCTCATATCCCATGGAGCAGAGCACATTTACTTTCGAGACAGATGGTACAATAATTTTCCAATAAACTGTGATCCTCACGAAAATGCGACTAAATCTTCATCAAAACATCATCCGGAGACAATTACGCTCTCCCGAATGACGATTATTAATCTAACGTAACACAATGAGTAAATATATCCGGTTAATTTGAGGAGTCTCCCGTCAAACAGATTCACACGAAAATGATAAATTTCCCGGTTTGATACGCCTCAAACATCCCATAACGTAAAATGCCACGTACAATTAATCACTTCCTCTACTATCCTATAAAAAGAAAAACAGCAAAAGAGTAAATTTTCCCGGTCCTTCGCCAGACATTTTATTTAAAACGATTTAAATCGCCTGATAAGTGAAATCTTCTGAAAGCTGCAGCTGTTTTTACGGCCTCGTATAATAAAAAAAAAAAGAGGAGGGAAAAAAAGCTTCCGAGATAATCCCTCGTCTTTTGTTTTTAGGTCGATTAGAGTTTTACGATCTCAACTTTTTACAATATTCATAAGCTATGAAAAGGGAAAAAAATGAACTATTGCGGCGGGGAAGAGATGATTTGACAGGCTTCGCCTTTTTATATTTCCCAAGTTACGGATATAAAAAAAAAAAAGAAAAATAAAAAGGTTTGGGAAAACTGGTTCATCAACTTAAAACCTCGTAAAAATCTTTGTTTTAGTCACGTACTTAAAATCTCCCAAACGAAACAAAATAAAATGAAAAATTTTCCCTCTTTGTTTCCTTCATCGATTTCCTTCAATCCCGGTGTGAAAAATGTTCTCAAAATCGACGATTCATCCATCAAATAAAATAGTAAAAGACGTGTAACTTTTCGCGTCTTTTTATAAAAGTCGAACACGAGAGTGTGGGGAGGTTTATAGTGCGTGGATGAGACCCGGAGATAAAATTTAATTAAGTACGGAAGAGTAAGGAAGCAAGTGGAAATTAATTTCCTTGTTTTAACAATGGGTTCCTCAAATATTTTTCATATAAAGTGTTACTTACTTAAATTGTATTTCCACATGTCTTTGAGAGGTAAATTTCCATTTCGCCCACCGAAGAGGTAAACGTGGTTTCCTAGTAACGTGGCGCTGTGTTTTGTTCTTGAGGATGGAGCTGGATTATCCGGTGGGCCGCTTAAAGAGGTCCACATTTTGAAAGATTCACCTGAAAAAAAAAAAAATTATGTGAGCGCCATCATATAGTTCAGTCAAAAGATCGCTTTATAACTCAGCTCACTTCACATATCAGTACATAGCGCAAATCATAGGACTCATCATTATCAATTAATTACCAGCGCAGGTTAGAATCTGCTTAGCTCACATAATAGCGCAAATCATGCTCTATTTTAACACTATCAATAGCGCGCATCATAGATCAGCATCATAGCGCACATCATAAATCAGTCCACAGCATAGCGCACAACATAGATCAGCAGCATAGCGCAAATCATAGATCAACAGCGTAGCGCAAATCATAGATCCGCAGCGTAGCGCACATCATAGATCCGCAGCGTAGCGCACATCATAGATCCGCAGCGTAGCGCACATCATAGATCCGCAGCGTAGCGCACATCATAGATCCGCAGCGTAGCGCGCATCATAGATCCGCAGCGTAGCGCGCATCATAGATCCGCAGCGTAGCGCGCATCATAGATCAGCAGCGTAGCGCGCATCATAGATCAGTCCATAGCATAGCGCACATCATAGATCCGCAGCGTAGCGCGCATCATAGATCCGCAGCGTAGCGCGCATCATAGATCAGCAGCGTAGCGCGCATCATAGATCAGTCCATAGCATAGCGCACATCATAGATCAGTCCATAGCATAGCGCACATCATAGATCAGTCCATAGCATAGCGCACATCATAGATCAGTCCATAGCATAGCGCACATCATAGATCAGTCCATAGCATAGCGCACATCATAGATCAGTCCATAGCATAGCGCACATCATAGATCAGTTCAGCCCTTTCATGGCTATAGCGCGCAATCATTCCTCACATCATAGCCCTCTGCATAGCTAAACCCATGGCGCACATCATAGTCCTCTTCATGGCTCGACTCCCAACTAATTGTATCTCTCCGGCCTCCTTATAACGCTTGCATTACAGTAAATTTACTTCATAGTTGCATGTAAATCCTCTAAACAGCCAAAATCATCACTGATCATATGATGTGCGCTATGAGTTTAGCTTTGAAGAAGATTATGATGTGCGCTATGAGTTTAGCTGTGAAGAAAATTATGATGTGCGCTATGAGTTTAGCTTTGAAGAAAATTATGATGTGCGCTATGAGTTTAGCTTTGAAGAAAATTATGATGTGCGCTATGAGTTTCGCTTTGAAGAATATTATGATGTGCGCTATGAGTTTAGCTTTGAAGAAAATTATGATGTGCGCTATGAGTTTAGCTTTGAAGAAAATGATGATGTGCGCTATGAGTTTAGCTATGAAGAAAATTATGATGTGCGCTATGAGTTTAGATATAAAGAGAACTGATGCGCTATGAATTAACGTCTAACCGACTTAAGCTTGTTAGAAGCTTGCGTTGATTTCAGTCTATCACAGTAAATATTTGGGAGCCCTTCAGCGTATAATGAACTTGGCTTGCTGTAAAGGAGCCGCATAAAAATAATTCTTTGAAAAAGGTTGGCGACAAAAGACGGTCACGGACTATTAGGGTCGGTGCAATGTCGAAAGGATCGAGAAATGGCCGAAAGCCAACTGTCACCACTACAGACAAAATTGATGATTATAACCATGTTAATTTTGGTAAACCTTACCCGCCTTTTTTCCATTTAACTCCAAATTTTCTCTAGTTTTGTCTTTCATACAGTCTTCCTCATATTGTATCGCGAACACTCATCTAAAAATTTGACTGATTCCAAAATCCGTGCGCTCTTATGAATAGTTCCACTATAACTCTATTTAAAATGAAATAGAGGCAAAACGGGTACACCAAAACATGAAATATTAGAAGACATCCGTCACAAGGGGATGATTCGCAGTGTTACCATAGTAACAGTTTAGGAGTTAGGAGCACAGCGCGGGTAAGCAACCATGTCCAAAACTGCCTTATTGCACAAACAACGTTTCCCGGGATACGAAATAACATCGAAAATCTTCCCCCGGGCCTTTTTAATCTTCCGCTTTTTTTACTATTATTATTATTCTCGAACCCAGATACTAACTTATTAACCCGGGTTACCCCGCGCTTATTTCCTTTTATAAAAAAAAAAATTCCAATCCTTTTTTCCTCCTTCATTAGCATCTCTAATTTTTAAATTGATTTACCTATTGAATAATACATCCACTGGAGGAAAAAAAAATCTTTCCCGATATTTTATTCAAAAGGAAAATTAGTTTTAAAAACCTTTGGGAGATTTCGTCGATGTAAAATGTAAAACAAGTAAATGCGTGATTTCCCTGTTGGGGCTATGAATGAGAACAATATAGTGCTTAAGCTAGTATTTATGTGTGGACGTGTTTTCGAGTTAATTGGGGAGGAAGAATTTCGATTGTGTAGCTGAAAGTCGAGAATAAAAGTTTCTAAAGATATTTTTAAAGAGCGGAAAGGAAATGGTTTTAAAATATTTAAAAAGCGAATATTGAAAAGATGGATCATCCTTTGAGAGGAAGGTTAAATATGCATGATTATAGATCCGTCAAGAATACCGAAACTGAGTTTGTCATAATAAAGGAGAGATGCGACGTATCATATGTTGAGACCCGGGAGGAAAATCTTTTGGCATTTGAGAAAGTTTCAAAACTAAAATTAATTTTGTAATTGGGAGAGACTGAATTTAACGTTTACTGGAGCTGAGATTCTGCGAGATTTGAGAATTTTAAAGAAATTATTTCTTCGGTTAGCTGCCATTGAGCAAATTATAGTTCTCTTCTTAGTTTAGTCCCTTAGTTTAGTTCATGGGTCAAATCGTAATCCTTTTCTTTGCTTCATGTTCCTCTTCATAATTCAATTCACGGCCTTCTACGATTTCGTGCTATTGGTCTATCCCGCCATGAAAAATAAATTCCAAAAAAGAAAAACAAAATGATGCAACATTTAAGGATTTGATATTTTACCTTAAATTGAAAATAGAAAAAGTCCGCGAATAGCGTGATGTGTCAAGGAATCGTACGTGTTCGAGGATAAATTCCAATCGCGTTCTCATTTCAAGACTTCTTGCCCTAATTTATTTTTTTTAACGGACTTAACCAATAAAACAAAAGCTGAAAAATTTCTTCTTACTAATACTAACTCACGGATCCCCCCCCCCCCCCCCCCCACCACACCTTTTGTTTTCGAAAATCCTCGAAAAAAACTTTTTTATTATTAAAGCATAAATCGGCGAAAAGAAAACGGTCGCCAGGCAGTTCTTAGCACAACATTTCCCAACCCCCAAAACTCCTCTTTTTATTTATTTTTACTGGACATTTCGACGTTCCTCTAGAGGAAAAGGTTTATGACAGCTTTCTCCGAACCCGAATATTTTTTCCTTATAATTTTCCCGAAGAAAGAAATTGCAAAGATTGTTAACACGGCTTTTCTTCTTTCTTTTTCCTCGTCATCCTTCCCCGATTGTGCTATCACAAATCGCAAGACATTTTCCCCTGTGGATTTGGATCATCTCCAAATGAGCGAAGAATAAAAAAAAAAAAAAAAGGAATTCAAAGCTCGGGCAGGAAAAACGCAAAATGTATTTTTTAAATTTTCCTCCGCGTCACGTTTTGCCTCTTACATTGTGATTTGTAATGTTTGTACTACTGTGAAATTCATGAAAAGGGGAAGGATGGAAAACTCTGACGGGACCAGCATGATGTATGTAAACAAGACTTCGACTCGGGTCGCATTTTCCGTTTAGGAATTATTGTAGAGGAAAACAAGGACAGCTGAGAATTTTTTTAGGCGCAGCTTAAATCCAGAATTTGGATTATAGCTGATGTCCGGTCAGTCAATGGTTCTTAAGGGACCATTAAGAGCCACTTAAGAACCTTTAGGGACTACTAAAAGTATCTTTAGAGCGTTCAAGAACCATTAGAAGTCAGTCTTGACCTCTCAAAAACCGAAGAGATTATGTTGATCGCTGAAAAACCATTAAGCGTCTACCTAGGGCCTTTAAGAACCACTAAGAGCCTGTCTCGACCCCTGAAGAACTATTTAGGGTCTATCTACGGCTTTTAGAACCACTAAGAGTCTATCTGGGTTCCTCAGGAACTATTAAGAGTTTGTCATGGTTCTTAAGGGACCATTAAGAGTTTGTCATGGTTCTTAAGGGACCATCAAGAGTTTGTCATGGTTCTTAAGGGACCATCAAGAGTTTGTCATGGTTCTTAAGGGACCATCAAGAGTTGGTCATGGTTCTTAAGGGACCATCAAGAGTTGGTCATGGTTCTTAAGGGACCATCAAGAGTTTGTCATGGTTCTTAAGGGACCATCAAGAGTTTGTCATGGTTCTTAAGGGACCATCAAGAGTTTGTCCTGGTTCTTAAGGGACCATCAAGAGTTTGTCATGGTTCTTAAGGGACCATCAAGAGTTTGTCATGGTTCTTAAGGGACCATTAGGAGCCTTTTCAAATTCTTCAAGAACCATTAGAAGTCAGTTTTAACCTTTCAGAAGTCGAAGAAATTATCTTGATCGCTCAAAAACCATTAAACGTATATCTGGGACCTTTAAGAACCATTAAGAGCTTGTCTTGTCCCTTTGAGGACCCCTAAAATTATATCTGGTTCCTTTTAGAATCTTCTTATAATCCAGAAAGAGTTCTGTAATCTGTATATCCCTTGAAATTTAAGGTAACTTGGCAGTCTCGTGTTCTTCAGGTTAGAACAACAAAGTAATTTGTCTTTGCATTATAAAAAACCATCGATTAATTCTCAGTCACCCCTTCAACGTTCACTTTGTGATATTAAAAAAAAAACATGGTTGACTTCTTCATAAAAAAGAATAGATAAATTTTCTTCCCAAACCGACAACGCCTGACACATAGTCGTCAACATCTCAGCAATATGATGAATTGCTTAGAGGGGAGGCTGACTTTTCGCCCGCGCTCGCTTTCATTTTCTTCGATTTTTTCCTTCAGGTTGAAACAAAAAGTTCTGTATACGGTTTTTTTTTCCGGCGTCATGTTTTTCCCCCCTGTGCGGTTAGCGTTTCTTTGTGGTCATTTGATGAAAACGGCGATAATGAAATCATGCGTCGTTACGATCATCACCCCCTTAACACAGGAAACGAGATTTTCAAATTGTTTCGCACCGGTTGAGTTTTACCGCGCAGGGAGAATTAATTTAATTACCATCCAACTAGTGCAGGTGGGTTAGACGTCTGGAAAGTTAAGAGATATGAGAAATTTTGATATAGGAGTATTTTTTTTTTCTTCATAAGTGATTTTTTCGGGTCGGGTTTTTGAAATTCTTCCTGGCAGACTATCACATGTGGAGGAGGAAGTTGCACGATTCTGGTTGAAGAAGCAAGAGTAATTTTGGCTAATTCCCTTATTAAGCCAATGCACAATCGTAGCAACTACTCCCGCAACCCTAACTCTTACAGTTTTGAGAGGCTAAAGTAAATTCTTAATGGTTCTTGAAGTACCCAGATCGACTCTTCGTGATTCTTCAGACTGTAGTTAGGCCCCAAATGGTTCCAAGGGGGTAGAGACGGGCTCTTAATGGTTCCTAGGGGGTAGAGACGGGCTCTTAATGGTTCCTAGGGGGTAGAGACGGGCTCTTAATGGTTCTTAGGGGTATAGACGAGCTCTTAATGGTTCTTAGGGGTATAGACGAGCTGTTAATGGTTCTTAGGGGGTAGAGACGGGCTCTTAACGGTTCTTAGGGGGTAGAGACGGGCTCTTAACGGTTCTTAGGGGGTAGAGACGGGCTCTTAATGGTTCTTTAAGGTCTGAGATAAACGCTTAATGGTTCTGAGCGACTACGATAATCTCTTCAATTTTTAAAAGGTCACGACGGACTTTCTTATGGTTCTTGAAAGCTCTAAAGAGACTTTTCATGGTCCCTAAAGGCTCTAAAGAGGCTCTTAGTAATCCCTAAAGAACCAAGGTAAACTCTTAATGGTTTTTGAGGGACAAGATAAACTTTTAGTGGTTCTTAAAGTCCCAGATGGATTTTTTGTGGTTCTACTCTTTCATGCTCTTAATTGTGACACCAAATTTCCTCGGGCACCAAAGTTAAAGAGAAAATTCGTTCACCTCCTATGTTTCTCTTTATCCAAACTGCCAACATTAACCGACACTAATCCTGCATAATCATCAAAAGACTTGAAGAATATCCCATCAATTTTATCTCGATTGTAATCTCCTAAACGTTGCTTACAGGGTATTTATTCATACAAGCCAATGCGATCGATAGCCTTTCATCGTTTCCTAGATGTCCATCAGAAAATACGAAGGGGAGAGAGCTTTTTCGAGAGTATTGTAGATAATAGCGGTTTTCCCTTGTTCGTGTATGCGGAAGATCCCTTCTTTTCCCTTTCAAGAGTAAAAAGGATCGATATGCATTGAATTCCGAGGCCATTATAAAACCTTTTTACCATTTCTTGTACTTGACGTTCGAATGCATGTTGACTACTGTCACGTATCTTTCGGGTGAAGTCTTAGGGACTTAAAATAAAGCCGTCGAAAAATTTTAAAACGTGTCTTGTTGTGGTGGGCGGGTCGGTGAGTGCGGTTGCACACACACACACACTCATATCGCAAGGGAATGTTTCACTTGTCCGAGTTAATTAGGACATTTATTATGCATTCGAAAAAAAGGTCAATGCGGTCAATAAATCGGAAAAAAGAAAAGCTTTTCAGGTTGATTACGGAAAAATTCTTTGATTGGATTTTCTATTGAATAAAAGCTCACGGGGAATAATGAAGATTTGAAAAATTAAAAGAAGTTTTCGTGTCAAGGATACAGATAGCCTTTTTCTTTGCACAAAAGTCATTACTCAGGCTATCAGTCTTTTGTGAGGCTCAGTCCGTTGGAATTAAGAAAAAGGAATAAGCTAAGGATCAATAGCTTCGGGGAGAAAAGTTTTTTCCTTAATGCGATTTTTTTTTTTCAAAGGATTGAAGAGCTCGGGGAATGGGGTGATAATTTTCGATCATCTTCTCTCTTTTTGATTTATTCAATGTGTTTGAAATCGGAAATGAAGTTTCACTTTTTTTTGCCTATGTGGAATAATATGGGAGAAATGTTGAGCTTATAAATTGAATGGGAAGTCCAGTTTCACCCTATGACATGCTATGGCTGATTTACGACTAATCGCCCAAGAACCAATTATCGTTTAAATGCAGGAGTAGTGTCACCCGTAAATCAATAGCTGAGCTGCACCCCCGTTTTCGCTTTTTTATTTCACTTTGAAAAAAAAATTGTAGCATGACTGTGTGTAAATTGTATTGAGAAATAAGGGAATCATCGTGGAAGCATGGCAATCATCGAATTTTTCAAATTCATTGCCCAAACTGAGGCAAAGTTACTCTTCAAAGGACCTTGAAGGATCCAAGCCGATTTCTCCCTAAAATTTCGGGATTTAGGGTATTTTTCAGGGACTTACTAAAACCAAAAAATTTTCTGGCCAAATACTTGTTTTTGTTCAAATTTTTGTTTGTTTGCAAATTTTTTCAGAATTTTAATAGTCGAACAATTTTTTTCAGAATTTTAATAGTCGAACAATTTTTTTCAGAATTTTAATAGTCGAACATTTTTTTTTGAACATTGCAATAGTCGAACAATTTTTTTAAGAATTTTAATAGTCGAACAAGTTTTTCCAGAATTTTAATAGTCGAACAAGTTTTTCCAGAATTTTAATAGTCGAACAAGTTTTTCCAGAATTTTAATAGTCGAACAAGTTTTTCCAGAATTTTAATAGTCGAACAAGCTTTTCCAGAATTTTAATAGTCGAACAAGTTTTTCCAGAATTTTAATAGTCGAACAATTTTTTTTGAACATTGCAATAGTCGAACAATATTTTTAACCTTGCAATAGTCGAACAATTTTTTTAAGAATTTTAATAGTCGAACAAGTTTTTCCAGAATTTTAATAGTCGAACAAGTTTTTCCAGAATTTTAATAGTCGAACAAGTTTTTCCAGAATTTTAATAGTCGAACAAGTTTTTCCAGAATTTTAATAGTCGAACAAGTTTTTCCAGAATTTTAATAGTCGAACAAGTTTTTCCAGAATTTTAATAGTCGAACAAGTTTTTTTAACATTGCACCAGTCGAACAAGTTTTTCAAAAATTATGATAGTCGAATAAGATTTTTCAAAATTGTAATAAACAAACAAGTTTTTTCAAGATTTTAACAGTCACCAAATTGTTTGTTAAATTTTTCTAGTCGACTAAAAAAAACAGCCAGCACAAAATTTTCATGGTTTGTGCAAAAAGGGACTTTTACAAATTTTCTGTAAAAATAGCAATTATTAACTTTGCTTTAAAAAAAGGATCAAGTTAAATCTCTGAGGATTTGTCTTGGGCCTTGACTGAACAAATTTCCTCTTTTATTCGGGCGCCAAACTCTTCAAGTTTGGTGCCAATAAGTATATAAGAGACTTGAGAAGAGTATCTGCAATTAAATGAAGATCAGAATGTGATAATAAAGCTTCAGTTCTTATAATCTGCACCCCAATCAGACTTTACCCAACGCACAGAGCTAATAACAGACTTCAACAAGAAATGAAATGATCACAGAGCAACATTACAAACTGCAAACACAACATTCCCTCTCAACCAATCGACAAGCAGAAAATCTAACTACATCAACACTAAAAATCCCAAATGCTTACTTTCCTCGACAAGTAATCCCAGCACGAACAAACCCCAACTCCTGCCGATTCCACCCCAAGGAGGAGTCGCTAGGAAAAACCAGGAAGCACACTCGCAGCCGGCAAAAAAAAAAAAAAAAAAAAGATGGAAGAAGAGGATTTGATTTGATTTACACGGTTAATATTTGACGATTGTCAGCAGCACTCTCCTTGCAACACCCTCTTGAGTTTTCCAGGGTGTGTAAACATGTGGGACTAATGAAAAGTCAATCTATACAAGGAGGAAGGGGGATGGAAAATAAGAAGGGGAGGCGGAAAAAAGGACCTGGGGGAGGGATTGTTGTCTTCTTACTTTTTTTTTGTTCCTACATCATGTCATTATCGATCTGTGGCACCGAGGGAATCATTTCGAGTTCCGTTGAGGATCTTACAAGTTTTCGACAAGTTGGACATGTGAAGTTTCTTTTTTTTTTTTCAAGGGGTGAATTTTTATTCAAACGTTGACGAACTAAAGGAAAAGGTTCTAAATCTAAGGACTATAAGATGAATATTTTAACAAGAAAAGGGCAGGGGAATAGGAGTAAATTGGTTGGAGAATGATATGAAGAAAGCTCGTTTGAGAAAGTACGAGAGGGAACTAATAAAAAGCACACGTTGTTACCATGAAGGGTTTCGTTAGGGAAGGTTTTCAACGAGAAGAGGGGGGGTTAAGGTTATAATTTCTAACATGGTCGTTTAAATGAAGCAGAAAAGACTTTTATAGTTTTATTTTTCTTTTTTTTTCAGAAGTGTAAATAGAAAATTTTGGTTTAACAGAAAAAAGATAATGCATTCAGCGTTGGAATAATAATACATACGAGCGTATGTAATTCAATTCCGTTTGATTATTTAATGTGGGCAACAACCCTGTGGTCAAGCCTCTTTTTTGAGGCTTCGCAGTATTAGCCTCAAAATATAAATTCGTAAACTGATTACATACGTTTAAAAATAAAACGTTGATTAATTAATTTGCTTGAAAATTGTTTTAAAATATTTGAGATTTTGATGATTCGTAGCTTTGCCGGCTTTGGGAAGTAGTTGCCCTCAGAAACACTCAGAACTTAGATCCTCAGCCTTCGAATTATCTCAATTTTCTTTTATCTAACTCCCCCATTCCCGAAAAATCATTTTCTGCTCCAAGAAGCGTATAAACAAAACATCATGAAAAGAAAATAGTTTCACCGAACGAAAAATCGCTCTCGATTAAAATAAAGGATGGAATCGAGGCCACATTATAACAGAAATCTCAAGGGCGAAAGAATACCGCACACGCTATTCTTCCTTTTAAAAAAAAAACCCCACAGCAAAGTAAACTAGAATCCTCAGCTAAAAAACAAATCGAAAAACTTTTTTCCGGGATGATACGACAAAATAAGAATACAAGGTAAATGGAGGATGAAGGGGGAAATCGAAATCTTATTCAAAAAAATGTCTCGCCAGGTTTGTGTAACTCGAAAAAAAAAACTTCTAGGATGAAAGGGATTCCAGTCAATATGGCGCCTTTATTTCATAAGTGAGAAAAAATTTTTTGAGATTCAAAAAAATTAACAAGGCTTTGTTATTTGACCCAACGCAATTTGCTCGAGTAAATGGAGTGAAAAGGGAACTTTAAAAAAAATAACGAACGTTAATTAGGGAAATAAAAACTCATTTTTAAATAATCACTTGATTATTCTCATTTTCCAGTTTCCCTAAATTAATGTTTTTTTATCTTGATGTTATTTTCTTTACGAAAATTGCACGCCCTTCTCATTTCTTTTTATTGCTTCGCTGAATTCAATTCCAGACAACTCTATGCAAGTTTCGACAAGTTTAAACAAGCTCAAGAAAAGACTGATCTTCACTCTTTTCTTTCCATTTTTTCCTCTGGATTCAATCCCAGACAAATTCCTGCAAGTTCTGACAAGTCTCAGCAAGCTCGAACAACATTAACAAGCCTGACCCAAATTAATTCAACAGGCTTTTACTCCGGCCCTGCAACGATAAAAATTATGTAGTTCTCCAATTCATGCCTTTTAGTGTTTAAAAAAAAACATTTTTGGTAAATAAACAAATAAATTCCGTGCAGGCGCATTAATACACCGGGGGAAAAAAATGGAAAGTATCAAGCCCCCTGTCATTGAAAAACCGTATGAATTTCGAATGGAATTGGAAACCAGCCAGCGTTTCCAATTTTAAAAAAAAAAAATATAAAAGGAAATAAAAAAATTAGAATCATTTTTTTTGTTTTCGAATTTTCGCGCGAAGGAAATAAATAAAACCGTTTGAAAATTGATATGACGAATGATTATTTTATTCACATTGAAAAAAAAAAGCACGAGCCCTTAAATTTCCTCCAAAAATGCCCACGAGGGCATTTTCTTTAATTAACTAACACAAAAAAAGCTTCACGTTGTGATTATTTATCTTCCTGAATTTTTAATGCCCTTGTTTCCTAGGCTTTCCCCCCTCACTCGTATGTAGGTCAAAAAAAATTTTTTTTTATGCTTATACCTGTGAAAAGGAACTCACAATATAAACATGAGAGATGTTTGAGAAGGTTGGTTAATGGGAAAACAGTGTTTTTTGAAATTCAAAACTTTCCAAGATGTTAAAGGTTTGTTCGGAGGAGAAAAGAAATGGGATGAGAGGAGAGATAAAATTCTGTGATAACTTTTTTCTTTAGCGAACAAGTTTTCATCAGAGATACATAACTCGAATGCTTATATCGTGTTTTTCCTATCTAGAAAATTCCCCGTTTCTTTAACCCCATCCCATTCATTCTGCACGTGCTACTTCTTCATTTGTGAAAAAAATATTCGGAGCTTTTTTAAAAGGATTCCGACAATTGTTAAGAACACTCGTAAAATAAGTTTTCAGATACTTACGATCGGATTTATTGTTGCTTTTTATAGACAGAAAAAAAAAATCCGGCCGGAGAAAATGCGAAGTCGTTCCTCACAAATTTTTATCTTCCCTCGATCATCTTTATCCGTTATTTTATGTAATATCAAAGATTTTGATAAGAGAAAACATTTTCACCTGATTATTCACTATGAAAACGATGATTGCTCCAAAAAATATCGATAAACAAATGTAAAATGCCATTTTATGCAATTCACGATCAAAATGGCGGCCATAGAGAATTTAAATCTAAGTTTGCAGCAGATGGCGGCAGCACTGACGTCACAGAGTAAACAAACCGAAAACATTCAATGATGGCGGCGCATCTGATCTGAATTTCTACGAAAAAATCAAATATTCTCATTTTTCTCGCCGAAATCTTACTCTGCCCAAAAAAATTCACTTAGTGACTAAAATTTATTTCATTGCCTTCCTTGTAAAATCTGTTTCAATGCTTTTTACATGTTAAATCGCAATAAAAATCTCTCAACCTTAACCCTTCGAGGTTATTCCAATAAACAAAACAACCATTTAAAATTTTTTCCACAATAATAAATTTAATTAAAAAATTGTTTTATCCGTTAAACGGTTTCGTGTTATTTTTATTCCGTTTATTCCTTTGCTCATTTTTTATATTTTATCGTCACGATTCGCATTGCACAGCATCGTCCTCATAATCATAAACCATCCGGTAACGCTGCTAAAACTATTTAAACTCAAATCAGGAAAAAAATTTCCTCGAAACAAAAAACTTTTAATGGCATTAAGGGATGGAAAAGTTTAAGGGGGGAAAAATTACAATGAGGGGATGAAACTTGATGAAGGGCACAATTGAAGGGGATGTTATGAATTCCACAACTTGCATCCCATCGATATATACAAAACAGCCTTAAATCATTTTTTTTTCTCAAAAAACATTCAAGCTTTCAGGGATCCGACTTTTTTATTTCAAATCTAAAAGACTGAAATGGTAAATTTGTAAAAGGCTCAGAGATGATTCCCTTGAGGGCGAAAAGATAGAAGGCAGGGTTAGATTCAGATGGTCTCCACCTTTTTTTTCCCTTTTTTAAGAGATAAAACTTAAATCAGTTCTTTCATTTTCTCTTGAGCTCATTTTAAATCGAAAATAAATCTAGAGATGAAAAACCGTTTTTGAAAAAAGTATTTGATATTAGAGAATGACAGCCTCAAGAGTTTGAGAAGAGCCCACTTGAACTTGAAGAGCTAAATACATATTACATCAGAAAATCAAGAAATTATATTTGAAAAGATTTGTTGATTTAAATCCTGTTAATCGTTATTAATTTTGCAAATGAATAATTTCTTGATTTTTTGGTTATGATACATCAAGAAAGTAAGAGTGTCTAAATAATTTGAATCGTTCACTCTACTTCCATGAATTAAAAAATTAAAATACCTTAATTGATAAATTAAAGCTTACCTATAACCTCATGTGCAAAATTTTTAGGTTATCCAAAAATAGGATTTAAAAAACACGTTCCCAAATGACACAAAACACGGTCATGACACTTTATAAAACGATCACGAAAAAAATCGCGGGAAATAGCGATAATCCATGGATTTCACATTGAAAACAATAATTTTGAGAAAAAAACGTGAAGTTTAAAACACTACACAGCTACACTTTTAATACTGATTTAAATATCACCTTTTGGTTAAATAAAAAACCGAGGAACGAAATCCGAATTGATATCCTTACAATTTCATTTAAAAATCAAAAAAAGAAAAATAAAACGATAAGGTGGAAGCTCCGGTTTGGTCCTAAAAAGCCATCAAAACTCGACTAAAAACAAAGATGAAAATTGTCTGCTTTCAAAACGGGAACCGGAAGTGCGCATGACGTTTTTATCAAATCCATAATGGAGGAAGGGTGCAAGTGGATTTTATTTTCTTTTTTCATGTGATGTTATTCGTTCGAAGAGGCATAATTTTGGCTTTCCCCCGCAAAATCACGAACGGCAGCACCGTTCGGATGGAAAATTCTCTTGCAAACAATCCAGTTTTCACGGAGAAGAGCGAGAGAGAAAAAAGATGTACGTGGGATGAGAATTGGAAACAGGCGAATGACCTTTTCTCCTCTTGCTAAGTTTTAATGAGATTACGGTTGTAAAAGGAAGATTGTTGACGAGGAATTTTGCATTTTGAATAGAAAATTTTTAAATAAAGGGGTTGTTAGACTTACCTAATGGAATAGTCATCGAGATGATGGAGAAATTCTTGAATAAGCAGCTTGATTTTTATAATTTCCTGCAGACAAAAACCGTTACGGCGGCCATGATGATTATCTTTTTTTTTCTCTCCACAAGATGGCGGCGTTGTTTTTAATCTCAAATGGTCGTTTTAATGGTTTTATGTTAATTTTTTCATTACTTCAGCTTCGTAAATTACTTGAGAAAATATTTAAACCGTTCTAGGATGTTAATAAAAAATGGTTTCTCAATGAATGGTTGAAATGGCTGAAAAGTTCACGTTTTGGTAATTAATTTATAGCTTGATCCGTTTATGCATTTTATCCTTGATAAGGCATTTTTTAGGCTTTGTAATTAAAATTCTCCAACACATTATGACATATTTTCAGTACATGCGGGCATTCTTGGAAAAAAAATAGATTTACAAGCGAAAAATATACTGTATTTAATTAATAAAATATAAATCTTATCAAACTTATTACAAAATTAATACAATTTTGTCAATAGTAAAAGATTTGAAAGATTAAATAAGTACAACAATTGATAAAACGAAGCGAAGAGAACAACCTGAAACGGAGGACAGAAATAAAAAGTTAAATATAATAAATTTTTACATTTTTATAAAAAATAAAGGCACTGTGCAACATTAAATAAGAAAATTTAAACAACTTTTCGCCCTAATTGCATTTTCATTTTTACGTTAACTAAATTAAACTAATGCAATACTTAAATGCAACAATACTCTACAAAAAAAAATTCCTCGCTTTTAAAAAAAATTCTAAAATAGCGGTAACTATTCTATTTTATTAAATTTGGCACGTGTCATGACTTAGTTTTGAATAACACGTGAGCAAAAATTATAAGCCAATTAAAAAAAAACTTTAAGTACTACAACAATTTTTTTAACCTGAAAATTTCTTTTTTTTGGCACTAAGCGAGAATTTTTCAAAGACAAAATTAAAAACGGATTAAATATTGCAGAAAAATTGGAATGTTTAAAATCTGTTTCGATTTCCGTCTGTTAAAAAAAATAAATTGATTCTTATGCAAAAGGCACTAGCAAAACAATTATCCTGAATCTGAATATCCTGCCAACAACATTGCGGTTATTAGATTAATTTTTTTAAGCACATTACGGTAAGCTTGAAGCTTAAAATTCTATTAAATAATTTTTTCCTTCAACATTAACGATGCAACTGTACACAATGAGATCAAATATAATAAATTCACAAAATTCTTTGGAATTCCTTCAAAAAAACAACTAACTGCACCAATAAATAAGATACTGATTTCGTAAAAAGGCATCGAATTATTATCACTACCCGTTAATTTTTTTTAAAAATAGTTTTCATCAAAAGTACGAAATAATAAAGCATTCTGGCAGGTATTAAAAAAATCTAAAAAAAAAAATTCCTTCGCCACAAAATCCTTAAAAAAAAACTCTGACTAGAGTTGATATAAATAAAAAATAAATAAAATTTTGTCATTTTTTTAATTTTTCCCTCTTCAAATGCCCTTTTTTGTAAAAAAATTAATCCAGTCAGTCGATTATAAAATTAATTAATTGACCCAAACGAGTTTTGTTTAATATTGCACGATTTTGTTAATTGATTGCAATTTTTTTTCGATGATTTTCATTGCACCGTTCCAACTCGTTTTGGGATAAATTTTTTTTTTAATAGCCGTTTTTCACTGGATTTTGTGGCAAGGAATACGAGGACGGCAGTCTGTAAATAATTGAGTCTCCTTGCGAAGCGAAAGTTGGTGTACTGATATCCGGCATTGTTTCGACTCGTATTGATTTATTTTTCTTTCCTAAAGTGCATTGGAATCGGCTGTTGACGTTTACGTTCAAGTCTAAATTTTTCAACCTAAAAATTTGAAAAAAAAATTAATAAATCATTTTTAAAAAATTTTTACATAAAAGAAATTGTTTTACTTACTGTTGATACCTCGTGAGCAAAACTCCAATCAATTCCCCGACTAGATCCTCTTTAGTCTGATTCAAATGTAAAGACAAGACTAAATCATTTCCCAAATTAGAATGAATGACTATTAATTGATCAATACCGGGACTTATACTAATCCCCGTAATTTGATTAATCGGCAATCCTTTTTTCATCGGTTTAAATTTACTCGTGTCTATTTTATAAACATGATTATCAGTTACGAGTACGGCTCTATCAGCGCTTTTATTGTGCCTGTTAGTTTTAAGAGCGAAAGAAGAGAATAAAACGTTTTGAAATCGATCCGTATTTTTTAAATTATTAACGCTTGTCATGAATACTGAGGATTTTGGATTTTCGCCGGATTGGCTTAAGTAATTTCCTTCCCATTTTCGGGATTGACCCCATTGTTGTCGTTTACCACGGAGTGCGCTAGCTGTTGATATCTGGAAAGACAAATTTAAAGTTAAAAAACTTCAAATGAAAAAGCATTTTTGAGAAAGTTATAAATTTTTGATTTCTCCGACAAGAATTTTGAGTTTTTAAAATTCAGAAAAAATTGTTAAAAGCCGTCACTGACCTTCAGTTTTAATTGAGGCCATTCTGGCTTAGGTACAACCCTTAAAATCATCCAAGCTCTCCATCTGTCAAACATTTTTTTCATAGTTGGTACGATTGCTCGAACTGCGCTGGATGCAGGTGGCCAAGGTAAACTTTTCCCGTAGTCTCTGTAGTTTTTAGCGTTCCT